>CM035408.1:73613848-73928848 GCA_020310875.1 Ceratopteris richardii
TTATATAAGCAATAGACATATATATAATACATATTACACATATACACATATATAGGTCTTTAGTATTAGGGTTTTAGGATTAGGATTTTAGGTTTTTTTAGGTGTTTAAGTATTTAGGTTTTAGTATTTCAGGTTTAAGTCTATAGGAGTATAGTTTTTAGGTTTAATAAAAAAATCAAATGTTCTAAATGTCTATATTGTATCAGATGGCTAGTTTGGATGCGGAGGAGAGAATGGCATGTCCTTGCACTTAGTGCAAGTATCAAATTATTTGGAAACAGAGGATTTGTACTGCACATGTTAGAGAGTATGGATCCTTTGATAAAAGTCGACTAGAAAACCTATGCTACCATTCGCATGGTCCCCCTGGTGAGCAGATGGACCCAAACGACATTGCACTAGCAACCTATCGTGGACAAAAGAGAACAAAAAAGGAGTTAGATGTACAAGCAAGTACTAATAGCATTACATGGAATGAACATATGGAAGAGATGCTCGAAGCATTTTATGAGATGGATGAAGATCATGATGGTGGAGAAGATGTCAAGAGTTTCATGGACACAACAGAATTTCCACGATCAGAAGTCAATGAAGAATATGAAAACATGCAAAGACTAGCTCGTTTACCACTTTACAATGGAGCAAAGATATATGTACTACGTGCATCACTCGGGATGCTCAATCTGCAATCCATTTATGGATGGTCACATAGTAGTGTCACTAAATTGTTCAGGTAAGTGGATTTGAAATAAACTTTCATTGTTGGATCAAAATAACTTTATTTACTAATATTGTTTTAATTGCTTATTGTAGACTTCTTAAAGATCAATTTTTGCTAGAGGGCAATGACATGTCTCTAACACGTGGAGATGCAAAAAAACTGTGACACTCCATTGGAATGGATTATACTAAGATTCATGCTTGTCTGAATGATTGCACCCTCTTTCGGAATGATTATGAGCATGTCCACGTATGTCCAAAGTGTGGAGCAAATAGATTTAGAGATAACCTTGTAGGTGAAGCAATCCTCGCAAAGGTTCTTCGCCACTTTCCTATCATTCCACGAGTTAAGAACATGTTTAGATGCAAATCTATAGCTGAGTTAATGTCATGGCATGCAAAGAGCAGATCTACAGTTGGTATAATACGAGTGCCTGCTGACTCTAATGCTTCGAAGCACATAGATAGTAAGTGTCCAGAGTTTGCTAGTGAGCCTCGGTCCATACGTCTAGGCCTAGCTATGGATGGAGTGAATCCATTTGGTTTACACACCTCTTCATGGAACACATGGCCTATATGTTTGGTCAATTATAACATCCCACCATGGCTGGCCATAAAGAAAGGTCATTTATTATTAGCTCTTATTGTACCAGGTAAGTATAAGGTAAAAAACATGGATTTATATCTTACACCACTTATGGAAGAACTACGCATTTTATAGAATCTAGTTTCAATTATATTTTATGTTCATATAATCAAGGATCCAAGCCATGCATATTTGAATAATGGAATGCAAACACATGTTTTAAACTCATTAAAACACAATAGTAACACTTCCAAAAATGGGCTTAATAGGCCAGCACGAATCTTAACCTTTTGAGGTGCAATTTGAGACCCTAAATTTACATAATCTACCTGAACTTTTTGAAAATGAAGGCTTGTATATGTAAAGACATCTTCCTCCAAGATCAATGATTCATTTTTTTATTGCAGAGTATCAACTTCATGTTGCAACAAAGTTGCTATTAGAGCCACTTGTTGATATTGTGCCAAAACTAGTAGAATATTGATGATGCATATGGACCATAAATTCTTATTTGGTTCTAGAAATTGGGTTTCTTCATCCTACTCTAATCCTCATAGCATATGGGGTGGTTCTGCAATACAGGGTAATTGGGCCTTAGGGTATGGTTGTCTATCATCTAAACACTTTATGCCCTTTCTTAAAAGTTATAACCCAAGAACCGCAATCTTGTTGAAATTTTTCCTCCTTTCGCCAAGGCATCCCAAACAGTAAATTATAATCATTGCTCTTTCCTAATAATTCGATTACTACAAAAGTAATTTTAAAAGGAGTATCTTGTATCTTTATGTTTATATCCTTAATGAGGCCAATAGGTTGAACACGTTATTGATTGGCCATGTGAATGTAAAATGCAAGTGGTTGAATATCTATCCAACCCATTTGATGGCAAATAGGTAAAGTTGTAATGTTCACTCCTACAACCACTGACAACTTTCTCTAATACTTGGTTAGATTATCCTATCCTTTCTTGAAGACTATTACTAGGGCTAGAAAAATCTATCGGAGCTTTCCGAACCCAACACAAAGCTTGATCATACATTGCATGTTGTGTGGCAATCCCAGAGCAACACTCGGTCATCTCTATTTTGTGTTTTTCCAAATTGTGTGACTATTGGGGCTATCGGATCCTTAGAAGGTAAAGTCACCATATTGGTATGTGGCCTTAAGCCTAGCTTCTTGCTTTCCTCATCCAGTGCATCCAAACAATTGGTGCATATATGTCCAAATACTAGACAAAGTGGACATTGTAGTCCCTTGCCTTCTCTCTGGTATTCCCCTTCATTAGGATGATATCTATTAAAGGGTCTCCATCCTCTCCCATATCCTTGATTGTTTGTCTGACCTTGGCCCACATTTCGAGAAGAGCCTTAATTTAGCCCATTCGAGGACTACTTTTCCATCAAATGTATATTATCTACATATGGTGGTGTATGCCAAACACCACTATAATTTTGGTTGAATATAGTTTTTCATTACTATTTGATTCTTGGTATTATGTCTACATTGTTCTGTATTATGCATCACTATATTAGCAACTACACAATATACTTGATTTAAGTCACAAGTTGCTACTACATGTCCCACATTTCTAGATTTTGTATTATATAATTGACTATTTGTATCAGATATTATTGAAGTAGTTGAAGTTATCAAAGTTGTGGCTTTTAAAAAGCACTACCAAATTGGATTGGCTCCTTTCCATTTTTGTTCCAACTGTTCAGTAGCATCAATTATTTATTCCAAAGTTTGAGTACCATGTAATGCAAAAACATGAATTTCCTCTTTAAGTAAAGGATTCAGACCATCCATAAACCAACCATGCAACACATCCTCAGAGGATGCTTATCCTCAAGAATCTGATGCAAAGTAGTTTGGAATAAGGAGGCATGATCCACAACCATATGAGTTGGCAGTTGTACCATATATTGTAGTGTACTAAATAACTGACCTCTATTTTTGGCCTTCAAAAGTCTTCATAGAAGCGTGGTTTTTTACGCATCATATGTTACATAATGATCTTGATCAAATTTAGTAAAGCAAAGCACTTTACCATCAAGGGTGGCCTAGAATACTTTACATTTTTTAGCATCATTCTGGCATCCATTTAGAAAATCATATTGCATATCAAAAGTCAAACATGAACATTAGGATCATCATCTATTCTTCCACTACACCTATTGAGGTACATTCTACTACTTCGAGGACATGGCACCTCCATTTTGATCAGAGCTTGCCAACACCTCAATGCTTTGTCAGTGGGTATCCACAGTAATTCATCCTCTTCAAGCTTAATGTCTTCTTATGAATCCATATCAACTAGGACACCAACTTGCCTCCGCAGTACTATCTTCTTTTCTCCCAACTGCTCTATCCAAATATAATCCGAAAGGCCCAACACCACACTTGAATCCTAGGATCTCTTTTCTTGTTCCCTATCTGATTCCTCTTTGTCTTGTTGTCCATCAACACATCCTGTTTGCAACTTTGTTGCTTCAAAAGCCGCTTGCACCTCCAACACTTGTGTTACTAATCGGTATGGTAACACCCCTTACTCTCACCGAAGCCCACAATTGTTCCGATATGTAGTCACTTCCTTAAACTCCAAGTCCGAGGACGTCAACATTTTGTGAGATAGATGATTTTGTTGCTACAAATATTACCTAGTGCTCTTGATACTTTGAGAACCACTTACATGGCCATGGTGGCATGACCCTTCTCCATCCCCATGTATAGCCATCCTAATTGCACTTTATGTGTGTGACACCTCATCACATAGCTCTGTTTAGCGATACGTCATCCCATCGTGGTCACCAAATGTTTGTTGATTGTTAATACAGCAAGAAGGGTTATGGGAATGAGGATTACTAAAATAGATTCAATCTTTTTCTATTCCATATTAGAATTTATAACATAGAAAGTATATCATAAATACATAGAAAAATACAATGCTCTGAGATAGATAATGGCACTGAAAGAAAGTAGATGTTGACCACAATGCAAAGCATTGACTACAATGAGTATGGAGTACAAATTCATAGAGTACTTCACTATTCTATGTTTTGGCTATCTCGACTCTCTATGCATAGGTAATCCTTTCTTGTGTTGTATAAAGGCTTCTTTATAACTTCCTTATAATGGTTTTAAACTTAGAAACAAGTAGTCGGTTGAGTTGCTTTGGAATTCTAAAAGCTTAGGAAATAAATATATTACAATTCGGGTATCCAAACCGATCGTAGTCTAATAGGCACATACCAAGAATCAAAGGAAAGATGAGGGTAAAAAGGTTTTCGATCCACCAATTGTGAGAGTGAAGAGGAGCTTCCAAAGTATTCTCCACCAACAAAGTATTGATCACTCTTCCAAAAAGGAAGATTAATTAATAAATGGAAGAAGAAAGTTGCTAAACTTTAGGATTCCCTCAATTCTAAGAAAGGTAAGATTATTTAAAAGCAAGATGAGTTTCAAAGGAGAGAGGATCAGTGCAAAAGGGAGAAAGAGAAGTCCCAAGAACAGAGAGTGCAACAATATAGTTCTCTAACACTATCATATGCTAGTGCATAACCAACATCAATGGCCATACTGAGGATCAATCCTATCTCACCCTCTACTAGTGACTTAGAAGGATTATTGAGAGGACACCTCCATCAATTAAGAGAAATAGAATAAATTGAACACCATGATAAATGTTACTCTTAAGAGGATTTGGAAAATGAATGATTAGATTTGTTCCAAATAATGATAGGATTTTCTCAAAAATTGGCACAAATAGTTCCCAATAGTTTTCCTTCGAGTTATATGCAAGAAGAATGATTTCAAAGGCTAGCGCAATTACATCAAAAATCACTTCCTCAAGAGGATATTGTTGTTCTATACATGAAGGGTTCCTAGCAAAGTGAAATCTAGAATCAGATTCCATAGCGAAAATGTAATAACGAGTCTCCTACTCAAAATAAGCATCTTATCTAAGACGTCCAAACATATGATGATATGGTGACAAGTAATTGACTTGTTCAAGAGTCTATAAGTCCACAATCATGGGCTTACATAACCATGCACTTTGAGGCCCTTGCTTCATACATTAGAGATGAGTAAGTATCCTTAGAATGTAAGAAAGCTAAATCATTTAAGTTAAATCCCAAGCCCAAAGAACAAATCAAAATGGAATCACAACTACATGAAATCTCTTTTGATGAACTTGGTGATTATAGTGAGAGGGATAAGGGTAATAATTTTTTCTCAATTAATTATAGTGCGGTGACTACCAATTCTATTGTAGATTTAGGCATAGACGTAGATATTTCTACCCATAAGTTAGGGGAAATTGGGTAAATGAGCCTTATGTTCCCCTACAATATCTACAATTAATAGGTGAACACATAGGAGGACATTTATGTATCTTAGAGAATATTGTCTTGATCATGAATGGTGGTAAATTTGAACACAACCAATGTGATATTAAGTTTGGAAAGGCTAGCATTTATAAATTTCTCTTTGGAGAACCATTCCTATGGTAGATGAAAGTGGTGCAAGATTGAGGAGGAAATGTATATTCAACATAGCCGCAGAATTACAAATATAATATTGCAAACTAATGCTTATATAGATGCTCCATCTCTCTGATGGTTTGGAATACATGATGACAAGGGCAAAAGACTCTATAAAAATAGTTTGCATTAGTTCTATTGGGTACAAGAAGACACTGGTCTTTTGTTATTTCAAACATTGTGTCCACCAAGAAATAATAAGCCAAGTCGACCATGGAAATGATCCATAGAAGACCTTGATTACATTCTTGCTTTTAATTTGAAGGAGGAAGACCTTTATCATTTTAGTTGGCCACACATTTTGTGAGCCATTGAAGAAACCATTAATGAACAAGAATCAACACATCACTATGACAAAGATAGCTTTGACTTGGATTTATTCTTAGTGGACCTAGTTAATCTCATGGGAGGAGTCTCCATATGTAATACATGTCCCACATGTGAGGCAATTGCCTTACCACAAAATCACATAAAATCTTCCATTAGTGAATATCCTAATCTTTACATGGAAGGGACTTACAATAATGAAGAAGAGTATTTGAAAGATATGGGAACCCTAACAGATCCTTGAAACATCCATTTTTTAGATGAAGATTAGAGTGCTACTTAGTGAGCTAGTATTTTTAGAAGTAAGTTAATAAAGAAAATATGTTCTGAAGTTCCCAAACATCTTAGTGAATATCAAGTAGAGGAATTGAAAATCATGGCTACTTTGCGAAAGTGTGAAACAAAAATGGGATAAAGTTATGAAAATAAATCCAATAAAGTGGCCATAGTAGTGGAAGAAAATGAAGAGAGATGCTCTTATATAGAATATGATTTATACATATATCTTCATTTGGATGTACTCAGATCTTAAAGTAGTTAATCCAAAAAATTTGCACAAAAAATAGCAATGGGACTAGATGCTCAACCATCAAAATAGAGACCTTATATCTAGAATGAGAATTACTTTATAAAAATCAAACTATTAGTAGATAATTTCATTTATGAGATCAAGCATACATATTGGGTCTGACTCATGATGCATCATGTATTGGTTGTAAAAGGACTACAAAATATTGTGCATGGTGTTGAAAAATCTCTTATTTCACCTATAAACATAGTTGCTAAAGGTGATGTAGATGGCATCAAAGATGGTGATATTCTTCATCTTCCTACTTGTGTTGTAATTCTTACTGCACCTACTATTGAGCAAATTTGTTGGGATGGCAGAGATGCTCAGGCACATGCATTGATAGCCTTGTGTGTCAAACATGCCATTATTCCTCACATTCGCTCTTGCAGAACAACTAAGAATGCTTGGGATACACTTACCACTTTGTACCAAGCTAGGAATGAGGCTCATGTTGCTTACCTCCAAAAATAATTGGAGAGTGAGCACATGAATGAAGGTGATTCCATGGACATTTTTCTAACAAAGATCAAAGATTTGAAGGAACAATTGATTTCTGCTAATGAAGTCTTGCTGATAGTTCACTTGTTCAGAATGTTCTCAATGGTCTTCCCAATTCATGTCAGAGTCTTCTACTCTTCGTTTGATGATGAAAGGCAATCAAAATGCCTTAACATTTGAGGAGTTAGTCTTAAATCTATTAGAGGAAGATTATTCTAGGGAGAACAGGTCCATTATGTATGTTGCTGATCAAGATTTCTTGGCTAGTCAGAAGGGCAAAGGTAAATGGAGCTCTTCTACTAGTAAGCAAAAATGTGCTAATTCTACACAAATGAAGAAGGAAGAGAGAGAGAAGAGAAGAAAATAGAAAAGCAGGAATTGTTTTCATAAATAGTTTAAGGAAATGATCATGTAATCAAGAGCTGTCCAAAATTGGTTGCTCAATAGGGAAGGAAGAAAGAGGCTGGAATGGTTGTTGCAGAGGCCTCTATACCCAAAACAAAGTCTTCTAATTTTGTGTAAAATTAAGAATGGGCATTTACCACTGTTTGCAGTTATGACCCATCTTCTCATGAATAGTGTATGTCTGCAGTAGACTCAAATGTTTGGTACTTTGATAGTGGGGTGACCAAACATATTACATCGCAACGTAGTTTCTTCACTTCACTTAAGCCTACCCCTACAGAGTATACTATCACATGCGCCAACAATCCTCTTATCTTGTTATGGGAGTTGGAAAGATCATTTTGACTACTAATGATGGTAGTTCTTTTACATTGTCAGATTCTTTATTTGTGTCAGAGATCAAGAAGAATCTGTTATCAGTTTTAGCTTTAGCCAAGACTAGCTTGGTTGTGAAATTTGTTGATGATAGATGCACAGTTCATGATCTATCGAATGGTGATGTCATTATTGATTTAGATATTTTATGTCATGGGCTGTATAAGCTCATAGATTATGAAAAATCTATGAATGATTCAACCTGTGCAATACATTATTCTCAAGCTATGTTAAATGCAAAGCTTTGGCATGCATGCTTTGCTCATCTGAGTTTTGCTAGTTTGCTACGCCTGTAGGAATTTGAAATGGTGTCCTGTCTACCCAAACTTGAGGCACGTGGTAAAGATGTCTGTGGAGGCTATATTTTGGGAAAAATGTAGCATTCTTCAATCCCAAAAGATGGTTGAGTTCAAGCTACTCAGAACTTGCAGCTTGTTCATAGTGATGTCTATGGTCCTATGCAGACACCCTCTTTTGGAAATTATCTTTACTTCGTGACTTTCATTGATGATTTTTCCAAGCATGCATGGGTATAACCATTGAAAGAAAAGTCCAAAGTGCTTATGTGCTTCAAACAGTTTCTGGTCTTGGCTGAAAATCTATTAGCATGTAAAATGAGCACCCTCCATTCTGATCAAGGAGGGGGGATATAAATCGTCTGACTTTAATGCATTTTTGGCTGAATGTAGGATAAAACATCAGTGTGTAGTGCCATATACACCTTAACAGATTGGAGTTGTTGAATGGAAGAATAGATCACTCATGGAGATGCCGAGATGTATGGTCAAGAGTCATGCTTTACCACATAGTTTTTGGATTGAAGCGGTTATGTGTGTAGCATATGCACTTAATAGATGTCCCACTAAATCATTGCAATCTATCACTCTATATGAGGCTTGTCATGGTCACAAGGCATTTCTTTCTCACCTGCACGTTTTTTATTGTTTGGCATATGCATTGGTGCTTGAACAACAACATAGGAAATTGGATGATAAATCAGTGAAATGTATTTTTGTTGGGTACAGTTCTGAAAGCAAAGGCTATATCATCCATTGACTAAATGCATTTTGGTTAGCCATGATGTTGTTTTTGTGGAAGATGCTATTCAACCTTTACTTTCATGTACAAAGGAGACGTCTGTTAGCTCCAAAGACATATATGATACTTTGCTGCCTCTTTTTACAAGTTGACAGTTTAGTCTGGTCCTTATGAGGAAACTTCTCAGCCTTTATAAGTTTCATGTGATGATGTAGATCATTCCATTTCTGGTGCAAATTTATGTGACACTTGTTGATGAGAGAGCTAATATTGAGGAGGCAAAAACTATGCCAAAATGGCTAGAGTAGACTTTGTGTAACAACAAAAGATGCACCTTTGTCATATCGTACTTGATCAGGCTCTCATAGTGCCTCTTTTGCATCAGATTGCTATGATATGGCTACCTCTAGTCCTTGTGATGAGAATGAGCCTCTTTTGTTTGAGGAAACACAAAATTCAAAAAATTGGATGGTTGTTATGCGATCTAAATATGATGTTATCATGAAAAATGGTACCTGGTGTTTATGTGACTTGCCTCCTAACAAGAAAGCCATTGGCACTAAGTGGGGGTATACAAGCTAAAGTGTAAGCCTGATGGTACAATTGATAGGTATAAATCTAGGCTTGTTGCAAAGGTTTATGCTCAGGAAAGAGGCATGGATTTTGATGAGACCTTTGCTCCTACTTGCTAAATGACTACTATTCGTAGCATTTGTGCACTTGCAGCTCATCATGGTTGCAATGTACATCACTTGGATGTTAAAACTTCATTTCTAAATGGTGACTTTCATGAAGAAGTGGATGTTTTTCAGTCCTGTGGCTTTGTGCAAAAAGGGCATGAAAACCACATGTGCAGGCTAAAGAAGGCATTATATGGTTTAAAGCAAGCACCTGTTGCTTGGTATGAAAAGATACATGCCTTTTGGATTGCACATGGTCTTGAGAACAACCCAACTGAAAGCACCTTATATCGTAAGCATGCTAATGATGTGCTTCTCATCATTTTTGTGTATGTTGATGACATATTGCTCACTGGTCCTCATGAGAAGCATATTGCTGATTTTAAGGTTGATCTGCATGCCTCATTTGAGATGTCAAATTTGGCACATTTGCATAATTATTTGGGGATCCAATTTATGCAAGTTGATGGCAGAGGAGCTCTATGTCAAAGGAATTATATTGAAACATTATTATAGCATTTTTCACTTGAAGACTACAAACCTATTGCCACTCCTATGGAGACAGCTTTACGATTGAGCCTCCATGATGCTCGAGATGCATTTGATGTTGTTCTCTATCAAAAGGTTGTTGGGTGCTTGATTTACTTATGCATCACTTAGCCAGATATTAAGTTTTTTGTCTCACAGATAAGCAATTTTATGCATTGCCTAGGTGTCAAGCATTGGTAGGTCATTAAGCGCATCTTTTACTACTTGAGTGGTACTCGGCTACATGGATTGTTCTATCCCAAGGGGGGATCACTACCGCCAAATTTACATGTGTTTTCTAACTCTAATTGGGCTGGTTTCTATCATTAGGAAAAAAGGTGAACCCTGCATGGGCCTTGTAAGGATCCCTAATTTTAAGGGATTAAGCATAATTCTATTTTTGTTTAAGGGGACAAAGTGCATTTAATAGGGCACTTTTTAGTAGCCTAGAGTAGGCTTTTTTTAAGGCTTACTAGGCTCCTCTCTCTCTTCTATTAGAGAGAGAGGAAGGGAATCTACTTTCCACATCATCAAACTCGAGCACGTATGGGAATAAAAAAATGATTTTTTTTTCAAAGTCTCAATTTCAGTGTTTATTTAATTGAAAGGCCTCATTTTTTAATATATATGTTAGAAGTGACTTCTCTTTAGTTTATTTTTTAATTTTCCTTTTGAAAAAGTAATAATTTTAAAATCCTTCCAAAAGTAGAGTGCCACATCATCAAATCTGTAACTACTCTTCACCCAAAAAATGACTTTTTCAAAATTTCATCATTTTTTGCTATTCTCAGTGGAAAAACACACTGTGACCCATCCACATCCAAGAAAACAAAATTTTCCTGAGAAAATCATGCTCTAGCATCTCTTCCAAACAAATTTCTGGTGTCTTTCTCAGTATTGTCTAATTGTTGGAAAAGATGGTGTTGACACCTATTACAAACCTCACATTAGGACGTCCTCATGCCCCAGCATCAACAAGTATCCATGTTCGTGTGCCCAGAGAGTTTGCTCCAAATACACAGTGCAACAATGATCTGAACTCTCAAAATGAGCGTCATGAAGCTAGAGAAAAGAATATTGATCTTTGGACTCATCGTTCATTATACCCTCCTGCTCCAATGTCTTCTTACCGTCCAACATTTCATAACCTCTCAACTTTACTTCAATTCATCGATGCCGGTAAAGCTGGGCTCTTAGGTTATTTTCAATGATTATCTACACATTCAACTATCATTACTAAGTATTAAATTCAACAATATCAACTAAATCATACAAGGTTGGTCACTTTAGAAATCACAATCATATCTTTACAAGAAAAGCTTGCAGAGCTTGAAAAGCATATGGAAGAATAGGAGAGAACAATTGAAAAATTAAAAAACATTGTCCAACACTTGAGAGAGACTCCACTTGGGATGCGACGTAGGAGATGATCATTAACATCCTTTGACTCTCTTTCAATTGGTGGTGGAGCATGCAAACGACGAGTGTTTGCGATAAGGTTTGGCTTGTATTTGTTTCTCTTTTTGGAAGACTTATATATATATATATATATATATATTCTTGTTATGTAGGTCATTCGTTGAAGATGTTAGTGCTTCATCAACAGTAGAGGATCAATTCAAGTTATTAAATACTTGTTTGACCAACAAGCAGGTGGTTAGTATTTTGGAGTCACGAATAGGAAACCTTATCAAGAAGCAAGTGATTAAAGATTTCACAGAAAAGTTACAGGATATTATCACTCCTAGAGAGGTGCAAATGATATGTGATGAAGCAGGAATTAGTACTAAAGGATATAGTGCATTGTACAACCTTTTGAAGCATTCATTACAAAGAGAAGGTATTTTGCAGAATATGTTTCCATCTCCTTACAAGGTATCGCTTAAGAAGTCAATGTCCAATGAAGATATAGCTAGTATTCTTGGAACTACTTATATATAGAGGATATTATGCCTATGTCTTTTTATCATTTATCAACATCCAAAAAAGAGTTGAAAGGTGTAGCTGGAAATGAATTTCCTTACACAAAGTACAACAACATATTCGTGGATTTGGAGAGGCTTCAACAGGCAATGGTTCAATTTTACAAATCTACTATACCAGGTATGTCCACTATTGTTACCTTGATATACATTGTATTTTGATTTTATAAAAATTTTGGTAATTTATGCAGATTGTAATACCAACTTACAGTTTATATTGAAGTTAGATGAATGCGAGATCATAAAGGGATGACGACTGGAGAGATTGAGTTTGACACTCATGAATGAAGCTATGCCAAATGCCATATCTGATGAAATTAGTAACTCTAGCTCTAACTCTACATATAGTGTTCAATCCGAGAAAGAAATATGGTGGTTAGGTGTTATTGAAGTACCTAAAGAATCCAATGATGTTCTTTCATGGATTTTTAGTACGACCCCATGGATCACTAAAGTAATAGTTTCTCAAATTCATGGTGCAAAGCTCCACATAGAAAACTTTGGTCATTTTGAGATAGATTGGCACTTGGGTGGGGATTTAAAAACTATCAAATACATGTTAGGTTGCAAGCAAGGTGCATCTGCTCATTATCCATGTCCATTTTGTACCCGAGGCTATAAAGTAACAAAGGGACAACAAAAAGTACTATCTAGCTTAGATGAATACATAGATGCACCTACTTCCACGGAATGAGATAGACCTTTTTTAAGGTGTCCAATGTTAGAAATACCTAACCATGACACATTAGATAAAGATTGGAATCCCATTATTCCATTTCCATTAGTTAATGTTCACTTTTGCACATTGCATGCTTTCATGAGAATATTTGATAGATTATTGACGCTCCACATAGAATATGCATTTTCCATGAAGCCAATTGATAAATCTGTACAAGCCATCAAAAAACTGGAAGAGTTGCGTAATTTGATTGGTTGTCATGATGGTAATGTAACTCTAGTTGTCAAGAAATCTGGTGAATTGCAAAATAGTTTGCAACAAGTGTCAATGACAAGGAAGAAGGCAAGAAAATTTTTCAAAAGAGGTGTGAGCCCTAAGAAAAATGAATGCAGTGAGCTATGGAAAGACTTGTGCATGATCACCACTGATAATGATTCTCAAATTGACCTTAGTAAAGGTGAAAGAAGGTTTGCTCATGCTTAGATAAGTTGGTAGGCTTAATGAGTCTTAATAGCTCCAACAAAAATGACCGTCAACTATTTCAAGATACATTAATGGAGTTTGCAAAGTGTTTTATCCTATCTTGGGGAGAGAGCAATATTACACATTACATTGTAAGTTTTCTTATTTTTTCAATTTTCTTGTTGATAAGATTGTGTTATATGTACTTATATCATTTCAGCATATTTTATTTGCACATGGAGCATTTTTTATGCATCAATATGGTTCGTTGGAGATTTTTAGTACACAAGGAATGGAGAAGTCACATTACAAGGTTAGAGGTGTTTACTTCAAGAACACATGACATGGTGATGGTGCAATGCAATCAGACTATATGGAAGAGATGTTTAATTGGTTTTATCATACCGCATTTTCAAGGACATATGCAATGGAAGGAGCCAAGGAGTCGAAAGTTGCAAAACTTGCAAGAATTAATCAACACAACTTAGCTAGTGAAAAATGGAAGTCATCATAGGGACCTTTACATCATGCTGAATGGCGGGCTACAAGAACATGACAGGGTTCATCATGGAAGTGAAGTCATTTAATACATTCATGGCATTTTCTAAATAATTCATAACGTTTGCTACACACTAATCTCTTGTTTGCAATTTTTTAAGGTAATTTTTAATTTTTTAACTATTTTTTGCCCATGCAGATGTGAACATAACCTTTTTAAGTGAAACATTATAAAAGGAGAATCATTGTCTCATTTCAATATTCTAGCACAATAGAGGATGGCATGAACAAAGAAAACTGCAAGGAAGGATCCCATTAACTTTCCTACCTATGTGCAAGGCACTCAGAAGCCACCATGGATGAATCACCACAAAAGGCGACGTAGTGTCTCGTGCTCTACATCCCATCGCGAAACAGGTGGTGGTCATATCTCTAGGAGTGAACAGTTGCATGAACAAGTGGAACATGGGCAATCCACGGAAGAGGCCGTAAATCAACCCCAATCACCACCATCATCATATGATGAGCCTCCATCACCAAAGAGACCCACAAAGACAAGGGTGAAGGAGCGTGCTCACAGACAGGTAGTTTCTGATGATGATTTTGATGAATCGCATGAGGATGTGTCTCAACAACGTTCATAATCAAGTGAGGAGAGTCAAACATTGCCACTATGGGGTAACCAAGAAATACCTACAAATCATAGGGTTATTGTAGTGGGAAAGGCTCTACCAACAAATCAGGGGGCCATACCAAATGATCAAGAGAGGGAGCAAAGCCAGCAACAACATCCTGAACAAGGAGAAAGCTAAAGACACGTGCAACATAAGAAGGAAGTCTTTCAACCCCGTCATAGGCCACCCCAACCAAGACCACAGGAAAATGTCCAACGAAGACCACCACCACCACAAGCTAGAGCACCACAACGAAGAAGAAGATATATGAAGGCATTTGCAGAGATAAGGCACTATCAAAAGACAGCTGAGCTTCTGATACCTAGAAGACCCTTTGCAAGGGTGGTTAAAGAAGAGTTACAAAGGTATTGTGTAGGGTTACGGATCCAAGATCTACCTTTAGAAGCTTTACAAGAGGGAGCTGAAGCATATTTGATATCAATGCTCGAGGATTCCAACCTATGTGCCATCCATGCTAAGCGAGCCACTATACAACCGAAGGACATATAGTTGGCTAGGAGAATTAGGGGTCATTATACATTTCCATGTGTTTTCTTGTGATAATCTCTCATATATCAGTGATTGTTTTCTTATCTTTTCATTTTGATCATTGTCTATTGATTAAATGCTCAAACCATGCCCTGCCACAGAAACGCGGTAGAAGGCCCTGCAAACGTTTTGCAGGGTCTTCTCTTGCGTTTCTGTGGCAGGGCTTATTTCTTTGCAAAAAAGCACTATTTTCACATGAAGGATCATGAGGAGTAAAACTAGTTCATGAGGATTAAACATGGACAAATTTTGACCTCCTTATACTTGCACTATGAATTTCCAAATACATACATGAAAAACACATCTTTGAAACATATGAGCAGAGCATTTGAAACTTAGAACATTTGCATTCTTGAAAATATCCATCTAGTGAAGTTTCACTCTCATGTAAGGTCACTTAGGGCATCTTGAGGCCAAATAAAGCCTTGCCACAGAAATGCGGGAGAAGGCCCTACAAACGTTTTGCAGGGCCTTCTCCCGCGTTTCTGTGGCAGGGCTTCATTTGGCCTCAAGTTGCCCTAGGTGACCTTAAATGAGAGTAAAGAAGTCATGCTCAATACATCACATGCAGGTCCAAAAGAAATTTAGATAATATACTCAAAAAGAAAGACTTGAGACAACTATAAATAAAGCAAAGTGAAAATTTGATATTAATTCAATTGTGTACATCAATTGGCTTTGAGTTTCTCAATGACTCTTTTTTGATGCTCCAAAGCCATGGGTAGGGTGTAAGTCAAAATTGAGGTTGCTATTTCATCAACATTTCTAACTCCTAGACCTAGAGATATACCTATTTGACCTAAGACCTTTCCACGGAAGTTGGAACCTAAGGTTGTAGTTACAAGGGATTTCTTAACTAAAAAGATACAATTACTCCCCTATGTAATGGTTGATAAACAAAGCAATTTACTTAAGGCCTTTAGACACCATGTCATGAAGTGGCCTTGCGGACTGAACTCTTTAAGGATAATTACAAAATGTTCTTTGGGAAGTTTCCCAATGTAGTTTGCAAGGGATGAGCCACCTCCACGAGCCACTTGATCACCTCCACTCCTTGCTGCAAACTTGTCGACTTCAATCACCTCCTACACAAAGTTTTATGATTAGTAGTTGCATGTGTTTGTAAAAATGAATGACATGAATTGAAGATACTTACATCTTGGACTCTATCTTCTTCTTCTCCTCTCTCTTGAAGATGTAAATTAATGTTGGAGTGGGACATCCCACTCTGCTTGATTACTGGTGAGGCGGGAACTTGTGATTCCAATATCCTCTGAAGAGGTGGATGGCTTAGGCACTTCTTTCAACTTATCATCCACACCAAGAGGATAAGTCTTCTCAATAGCTTCCCTCTCTAACAGGAGATTCAAGGGTTCTTGAGGTGGTTCCTTTTTATCATCAACAAAACCACCTGTCAGAAGATGAGGGATCTCATGAGGAATTGGTTCTAGTTGCTCATTCACAAGGAAAATTGTGGCAACAATGAATGAAAGATATTTTGCACCCATCTTGTGTTTCCTATTCAATCTCCTTATAAGTGGTAGAGTTTCATCAAGAAGGTGCCTTGCTTCCTCTGCAATTACATGGAACCATTTCAATCATTTTGCAAATGCCTCATCACCTTTGTAAATGTAGGTGAGAAGGTCACATGGAACCCACTTTCCATCATATGGCAGTATTTCGATGGAGAAACGCAATATATGAACTTGCATATATTGAAGTAGCTCCTCCGAAGCATCGGCATTCATTTGCACGATTCCATGGAGGTCATGAACCTTGGAGAGAAGATCATATAGGTCATGTTGACCTTTATAATCTGAATCCTCCAAAAATTCTAGAAACTTGTGGCATGCGCTCTTAGTAGGTACAGAGGTGGAAGCCATAGCTTGTAAATGCGGACTGCTCTATCACTCAATGTAGTTGCAAAAGTGAGAAATGAGGAGAGAGGACTCCTATTTATAAATTTTCTAGAATTTTAAGTGATGGGTCCCACTTCTTCATAGAAGTGACTTTTCCTTAAATTAAAACATAAGAGACTTGGAAAGGAAAACTCTGACATTTGAGATCACATCAAAGAAAATAAACAATAAGAATGCTCTTTCAAGAAAAACCTTGAGAATGTACAGATACAAGTAGAATGTGGCCAAAATATCCTTAAAGCAAATGTGAAAAATTTTTCATTGCAAAAATAGGTTTGTTTATAGGTTTCACAGTATCTTTACAAAAAAGAGTTATGACAATGAAATTTCAGTTCCATCCATGCTCCAATCTGCAAGAACCTTGATTTTGTCTTCCAATCTCTTTCCACTCTGTGGACAATTCATAAAAGAGTAAAACATTTTCAAATCATGAACAATAGTGATAGAATAATATATATATATATATATATATATATATATATATATATATATATATATATATATATATATATATATATATATATATATATATATATATATATATATATATATATATATATATATATATATATATGTGTATATGGAATACAACTCTTACCTCATTAGAGGAAAAAGTGAGCCCTGCATGGGCCTTATAAGGATTCCTAATTTTTAGGGATTAACTGGCTTAATCTATGGGTTTAATGGGTTTCATAAAACCACTAGTGGTATCATGAATAAAATAATGGAACATTATAATCTTTGTTTTTTTCTCCATATTGTGAGCGTCCATAGCCTTTGGATCTTCGAAATCGATGGCATACATTAAAATTTGAATAGATCTAGAGAGAGATGGCGTGAGAGCTCTTGGGAGTGGGGACCATACTGTTGTAATAGCTTTGCAAAAATCTCCACCATCAGATATTAGAGGATCCAATGGACGCCCGCAAACGGGGCTGATCGATTTTTGCAGGCATTTATAATCCGTTAGATCTAGGATAGCATCCAAGGGCAGCCATTGAAAGGCGCCTTTCTCTTTTGGCAGAGGAATCTTCACCATCCATTCAATCATGCATCCAATGGACAAAACTCAAGGCGCCCAAAATGTGGCCGAATTTAAGTTCTGCCGTCCGATCTTGCAGGCCATCCAATGGCTCATAGAAAAAGAGGATTTATGTCATGATTACTTTCATCTCAACCATTCAATCTCAAGACAATGCAAGGGTCTACGTGCATTCGCGACTTGACTTTTCTCTTTTAACATAAGCCTTTGGATCTATGAGGAATCTAAGGGCTCTAAATGATTTTTGAGGTTTTGAAAACCATTCTCAGAAGAAAACCATCAATTCTAAATGGTTTTGGGGTCTTTGACCACTCAAAAACAAGGGAAGCCTATGCCTACCCTAGGTGATTAAGAGACTAGACTGTGTCCACCACCCTCTTCTCATTGGTCCATCCCTAATCACTCATTAATCTAAAAGGCCCATGCAGGGTTCATTTTTTCCCTAATCTTGTTCCCTCGTATTCAAAATTTGAAATCATGAAGATCATCATATCCCATGATAAATAAGTGCTCTCTCAAGTTGGCCAAGTTCCAATGTTGATTAACTAAAACCACCTCCATATCATTGTTTGGTAACTTCACATTAATTTCAAATGAAGCTAAAGATACCTCCGAGCTTTGCAAAGGTATCCACTCTCCTAGTTTACACATCCAACGATCATAATAAAATCTAATGTACAAAGAGGTGCGATGTTTTAAATAGCGAAACCCTATACCTGTGTCACGAATTCTACAACGATATCTATCCCCTTTTGAAAATCCTTCTACATAACTCCAGTTTTCCTGTAACAATCCTTCTACTACTTCATATGTAATATCTTGACATAGGAACATTGTAGGAGTTTCTACAAAAGGAATGCCTTGAAATATGAAAACAAAGCAATGGATTGGTAGAGTCCAATGAAGATCTATTGATCTAGACACTCGCGTGAATTTCAAAGAGTTATATATGTCCATCACCATCTTATGCTTGAAAGATGATATGGACCAAAAATCAGGTTTTGGCCACTCTAAACTAAGAAGAGAATCAACTTTGATAATCGCCAACCTTCCATATTCACCATCTGTGGAAGGAACAATGTACTTGTGAGTGTAAAAGAAGATCCTTTCACGAATAAGTTTAGCAGGAGGTACATCTGGAAACACTAATGCCCCAATGTATGCATGTAATGCTTTGAAAGTTCTTGTAAGACTATGAAGTGGTTGCTCTTCCACTAAACTAGAAGGAAATATGACTATAACAATGAAAAACATATGAGATGAGTAATTAAGACATTTAACACCATGAAGCATTGAAAAAATAGAAATACTCACAATGGATTGGACATCTAATTCTATTGGAATTTTCTAACTTCATGGTTGAAACTGTGAAGCATGTTGTACAATAGCAGCCATCCCACCATGTGTTTGCTGCTTGAAGCCTAAGATCTTACCTTTCCAATGAAGATCCAAATTTCCACAATCTTGAACACGATGAGGACCAAGTCTAGATGGCTGCATGTACACCCATGCACCTTTGCAAAACTCTTGTGGTAGCCAACTTCCTTCCATTGTTTTGATGTTGTGGCACGTCATTGTCTGAACTTCGTCTTTTGGTCTCCTACGAGCTCTGGAGCTTTCCATGGGAGTAAGAGTTGTTGTCATTGCTGTAGAAGTTGGGAGAATGGTAGGAGGAGAAAAAATGCTTCTGTTGTATGGTATGGAGGGAATAGAGGTGAAAAATATGACTTGTTGGGTTTTGGGTATGAAAATGGGAGTTTGAAGAGGGAAAGTAGAGCTTTTTGAGTTATTTTGAAAAAAGTCACTTTTTTAGCTCAAAAGCATGCACGGATTTTGAATTAGAAGTCAAAAATAGCACTTTTGACCCTGAAAAGTGATATGGAGGTCATTTAATGGTATTATGATGAGTTTTACAACTTTTTATAACTTTTGAATTTTTGGGCCCAGCCTGATTACGAGATTTCTTCTCTCTTTAGAAGACAACCCTAGACATAGAGGAATCTTGTCCCCTCTTCCTCCTTCAGCCTAGTATTTTATAGGGTATAGACTGTGGCCATCACCCTCTTCTGATTGGTCCATCACTAATCACTCCTTAAGCTAAAAGGCTCATCCAGGGTTCATCTTCTTTCCTAATGTGACACCCATGTGTCCACTAGTGGTTTTTGCTTCATGCTTGGTAGCTCATGCATCTTGGCTGAGGAAGAAGCAACCTACTGTGGCCACTTCTATTTATGAGTCTGAGTATAGGGCAGCTTTCGCAGCAGCTGTTGAGTGTGTGTGGCCGAGATGCCTCATGGCTGATTTGGGTGTTGATTCGTCTTCAGCCACCACCATCTTCACTGATAGTTAGAGCACATTGGGAGTTGCAAAGAACCCTGTGTTCTATGCTCGCAGCACATTGAGATGCATTATCATTATTTCACGGAGAGGTTCTCTACTAGAGAGATTAGCTTGGCATATGTGCCCATGCACAAGAACACGAAGGCTCTCCCTAGGGAGAAATTTGAAGCTTTTTGCAAAGCTTTGGGCTTACTTCCTTTTGTGGATTGATTCCACATAGCTTGGCACTTCATTATGGATGAGTGCTAGCTCCTTCTTCACTGCATCACTCCCAGGGGTGGATCTGTTGACATATTTAGGTAGTGATGTGTGTGATCAGTATTGTGTGTTGTGCTCCAAGCTTCTTCTTCTTCCTTGTGCAGTTCACATGCTTCCGTAGACCTCAAAATCCAACATTTTTTTAGTCTTGAAATTTGGTTCATGTTTTGTTCTTGTGAGCATGGAGTGAGGTTGTATAATAGCTTTTGTCACTGAGGTGGCCTCGTTCTTGCCATCTAGTTGTAGTTGTTCTCCTCTTCTTTGTGAAATTGATTGCTCCAACTGTGATATTGATACTTCTATAAGAAAAGGGGGTTTTAGCACTTTCATGACCTGCCCATCAATAGGTGAATAATGGTGCACATTGGACTCTGTAGTGATTGCAAAGTGTTGGGTACTTGAATCTAAAGGGCCCCTACCTTCCAATTCAACTAGTAGGCATTGGTTGTTAACCCAAATCTAAAGTGATTGTTGCTACAATTTTCAGTTAATTACATGATCATACAACCAATCCTGCACTAACATCAAATGTTTTTTTATTTCCTTATTATGGAGAACTAGAAGCTTTTCTATCAAATGCACATCCTTTAAGAGGATAGGAATGTTCAGCTCGCTAACACAAGTGGATTCCACGCCTCCTAATCCCACTAAATAAGCTTCTAATGGCTTAACTTTCATGCCCAATCCTTTACAGCATGAGTATCTAATTGCACTAGTGGCAACTCTAGAGTCCATGAGAGCTTTAATCCTCTAATTTGTAGCGTCATGCCCTAGCTCAACTATTATGAATGGTCATCTATCTATGGTGAAGACATCTATTAGCTCCAAACACATGTATGATACCTTGGTGCATTTTTTTATAGGTGGACAGTCTAGTGTTGATCTTAATCAGGCAACTTCTCAGCCTTTTTAGGTTTCATGTGATGATGTAGATCATTCCATTTCTGATGCAGATTTACATGATGCACTTGTTCATGAGAGAGCTGATATTGAGGAGGCAAAAACTATGCCAAAATGGCTAGTGCACACTTTGCATGATAGCAAATTAGATGTACCTTTGTCATATCATACTCGATCAGGCTCGCATAGTGCCTCTTTAGCATTAGATTGCTATGTTATGGCTGCATCTAGTCTCTGTGATGAGAATGAACCTGTTTCTTTTGATAAAGCACAAAATTCAAAAAATTGGATTGCTGCTATGCAATCTGAAGATCATGCTATAATGAAGAATGGTACTTGGTCTTTATGTGACTTACCTCCTGGCAAGAAGGCCATTAGGACTAAGTGGGTATACAAGCTCAAGCATAAGCCTGATGGAACAGTTGACAGGTGTAAGGCTAGGCTTGTTGCAAAGGGTTATGCATAGGAAATAGGCATTGATTTTGATGAGACCTTTGCATGTACATGCCGTATGACTACTGTTCAGAGCATCTGTATAGTTGAAGCTCATCATGGTTGGAATGTACATTAGTTGGACATTGAAACTGCATTTTTGAATGGTGACTTGCATGAAGAAGTGAATGTTTTTTAGCCTTGTGGCATCATGCAAAAAGGGCATGAAAACCAAGTGTGCAGGTTAAACAAGACTTTATATGCTTTGAAACAAGCACCACGTGCTTGGTATGAAAAGATACATGCCTATCTAATCGCACATGGTTTTGAGAACAATCCAACAGAAAGAACCTTAGATGTTAAGTGTGCCAATGATGTACTTCTGATCATTGTGGTGTATGTTGGTGACATGCAGCTCATTGGTCCTCATGAGAAGCATATTGCTGATTTTAAGGCTGATTTGCATGTCTCATTTGAGATGCCTGATTTGGGGCATTTGCATCATTATTTGGGCATTCAGGTCATGCACATTGATGGTGGAATGGCTTTGTGTCAAAAAGAATATATTGGTACATTATCGCAGTATTTAGGCCTTCAAGATTGTAAACGGATTGCCACTTCTATGGAGATAGGTTTACGATTGAGTCTTCATGATGCTAGAGATGCATTTGATGTTGTTCTCTATCAGCAAGCTCTTGGATGCTTGATAACCTTATGCATTACTCGGTTGGATATTCGGTTTGCTATCTCACAGATGAGCAAGTTTATGCATTGCCCAAGTGTCAAGCATTGGTAGGCAGTTAAGTGCATATTTTGCTACTTGAGTGGTACTTGACAAGTTGGGTTGTTTTATCTGAAGGGGGGATCCCTACCGCCAGATTTGCATGCCTTTTCTAACTCTAACTTGGCTGGTTGCTATGACACTTGTGTGTCCACTATTGGTTTTTGCTTCGTGTTTGGTAGCTCGTGCATATCTTAGCTGAGCAAGAGGCAGCCTACTATGGCCACTTCCAGTTGTGAGGCTAAGTATAGGGCAGCTTTCATAGCAACTATTGAGTGTGTGTGGCTCAGATGCCTTATGGCTTATTTGGGTGTTGGTCAGTCTTCTGCCACCACCATCTTCACTAACAGTCAGAGTACATTTGCAGTTGCGAGGAACCCTGTGTTCTATGCTCCCACTAAGCACATTGAGGTGCATTATCATTATGTCAAGGAGAGGTTCTTTGATGGAGAGATCAGCTTGGCATATGTCCCCACGCAAGAAAACATTGCAGCCCTTTTCACAAAGGCTCTACCTCGGGAGAAGTTTGAAGCTTTCCACAAAGCTTTGGGCTTACTTCCTTTTGTGGATTGATTCCACATAGCTTGAAACTTCCTTATACATGGGTGCCAAATCGTTACTCATTGCATTACTCATAGGGGGGATTTGTTGATATATTTAGGAAGTGATGTGTGTGAACACACTAGGACCACCGGTGCACTTTTTTCCCTCTTTAGGAGGTTTTCTCCCCAGATTTGTATATACGCCTATAGCCCTAATGGGTTACTTATCTTTGTACATTCTAGTGGTAATAGATTCTGTATTGTGTGTTGTGCGCCAAGCTTCTTCTTCTTTCTTGTGCTCTCCACGTGCTCCCGTAAATGTGTAACTCCAACAGTGACCTCCTGGGAAGTATTGGGAACCTCTATCTTCCTTGATCGTTGAGGTCCTCCCTCCCGCATAGCCAATGGTGCCAATGCTGACTTCAGTGATTCGGATGACAAGGTATTCCAAGGTCTATGCCTTGGTCACCACCTTAATCATAAGCCTTGAGTGGGTGGGTGGGTGCTCGCTTCACTCGCACAAAAGGAACAAATCTTTTGCATCAAAATGCTCTGATATGAGAGAAGTATTTCGATGGGGATGCACCACAATGCGCTCTCCTTCTTGAGAGCTCCATGGAAATATCCTCGAAGTAGAAAACTAATCTCCTCGGGCCGCACACGATAATCCGCATAGAGACTGCAGAATACGCAAAAAACACAGTACATAGGGAACATGAACACAGACTTCTTCGGTGTTACAAATGCAGTCAAACTTATAGTCTATGACTGACCAGGCCACTATATGTTTTATTAAAGAACATATACAAAGAAGTGTATGATGGCCATTTGGCCTTTCACATGGACACTAACTATAATAGAAAAAGGCATTATATGTATCAAAAGATACATGCCTACTTGATTGCACATGGTTTTGAGAGCAATCCAACTGAGAGCACCTTATATGTAAAGCATGTAGATGATGTACTTCTCATCATTGTTGTGTATGTTGATGAAATGTTGCTCATTGGTCTTAATGACAAGCATATTGATAAATTTAAGGCTGATTTGCATGCCTCTTTTGAGATGTCATATTTGGGGCATTTGCATCATTATTTGAGCATTGAATTTATGCTAGTTGATGGGTGAACAGTTTTTTGTCAAACAAAATATATTGACCCATTATTATAACATTTTGGCCTTAAAGATTGCAAACCTATTGCCATTCCTGTGGAAACAGGTTTATGGTTTATTTTTCATGATTCTAGAGATGCATTTGATGTTGTTCTCTATCAGCATGCTATTAAGCACATTATTTACTTATGCATAACTCTGCTTGGTATTGATTTTTCTATATTAGAGATGAGGGTTATGCATTGCCTATGTGACAAGCATTGGCAAGCTGTTAAGCGCATCTTTTGATACTTTAGTGCTACCTTACTACTTGGATTTTTTTATAATCCCAAGGGAGGATTACTACGGCTAGATTTGCATGCTTTTTCTAACTCTAACTTGGCTAGTTTCTATGATACTCCACCAGTGGTTTTTGTTTCGTGTTTGGTAGCTCATGTCTATCTTAGTTGAGCAAGAAGCACCCTCCTATGGCCATTTCTAGTGGTGAGGTTGACTATAGGGAAACTTTCACAACGAATGTAGAGCCTATGTGGTTCTGATGCCTTTCAGCTAATTTGGGTGTTGGTTAGTCTTCTGCCACCACCATCATCACTAAGAATTAGAGGGCATTGGTAGTTTCAAGGAATCTTGTGTTCCATTCTCACACAAAGCACATTGAGGTGCATTATCATTATTTCAGGAAGAGGTTCTCTATTTGAGAGATCAGTTTGATTGCCCACACAAGATGAAATTGTAGATATTTTCACAAAGGCTCTGCCTAAGGAGAAGTTTGAAGCTTTTCAAAAAGCTTTGGGCTTACTTCCTTTTGTGGATTGATCTATTTCCACATAGTTTGGCACTTCCTTATACATGAGTGCCACCTCCTTGTTCATTGCATCACTCGTAAGAGAGATTTGTTGATATATTTTGATAGTGATGTGTGTGAGCACACTTATGATCGTGAGGGCACTTTTTTCCCTTTTTAAGAGGTTTTTTCACCCTTGCTTATATATACACCTATAACCCTAATGGGTTACTTATCTTTGTACATTCACATGGTAATACACTAAGTATTGTGTGTGGTGCTCCAATCTTCTTCTTCTTCCTTATGCTATTCATGTGCTTTCGTAGATCTCTAACTCCAACACTATGTGGAAACCTTCTTTCAATAAATACCTTTACTTTGTGACTTATATCAATTATTTCTCCAGCCATGCATGGGTGCATCCATTGAAAGAGAAATTGAGAGTGTTTATGTAGTAAAAACAATCAGAGATCCAAAATGAACTAAGGGTAGAAGCTAGGTACGGATGGCCCTAAGTCCAAACTAGAATACTCATTTCAACATACTGCAATGATCACAACCTTTATTTATGCTAGAGTTCAATGAGACTATAGAAAGGCCCACTAATCCCAAAAGAACTCATTTTCATCTCACAATATGAAGTGCATGAGGAGTGTCCTACCAATGAAACCATGAAATGTGAACCCATGACCCTTCCAAAGGAGACAAATGGCTGATTCCATCTACTTGACACTATTGGAGACCAAATTGTAGTCGGTGTTTTTTCAAGGAAGTTCAAGATAAATATCCACTATTTCTAATAGTTTGAATTAACTGGAAAGTACGACATGTAAGGGCATAACATCCATGGTACCTCCTAGATCCCACACCAAAAGGGATGGAATAACTAGAACAACTAGGAATGAATAGGTACCAAAGATTTATTAAGGAGAGTATGTAGGGACCATCCTAAGGCTAGAATAGAAGAATGGTTTCGATGAGAGCACCCCAATGCCCACTATTCTAAGAATGAAAATGATCTTATTTCTCACCGAAATTGTGGATCATGATAGGTGTCCTCCCAACATAACCCACAAGGCTTGAACCCATGGAATCCCTAAGGGAGGCAAATGACTCAGCCACTCAAACTTTCATTGGTGAGAAAAACTTCAATTTGTTGTCCACTAGTGCTAGCTTGATGGGTTTAGATTGTATCTTTTTATTAGGATGTTTGATCTTGCAATCTACTCTTTATTATTGCTTAAATTAATTGCAAATTACAACAATGAAGGACATATCACCCATGGGACCCTTTGAATCCCAGACAAGCAAAGATTGAATGTCTAGTGCCTAATAAATAAACATAGTCTAAAGGCTCACTAAGGCTAGAGACTGGGTAGTGACTACCCTAAGGCCGAATGAGGATACTGACACAAATGAAACTACTTGAAGGCCCATTAATCCACAATAGGAAGTGGTTTCACTTCTCATCACAACATGTGAATAAGAGGTGTTCTACCAATGCAGCCCATAGGACTTGAACCCATGACCTATCCAAAAGTATGGAAGTGACCCAACCAATCATGGGCTTGATCCCAAAAAATATCCAAAGAAGGAAGGGACTCAACCACTCAAGATAGCACTCCTAGACAATCATATTTGTAGTGTTTGAAGGAAGTTTGATCTTTGATATCTAATCTTCCAATTATACTTCAATTAATTAAAAGTACAATCAAAGAAAGAGCTTGGCTAAGGGAGAAACTAAAAAAGGGATGGCCTTAAATCCAGAGGAGATAAGTGATTTGAGTAGCCCAAAGATTAGCAACTAGTTTCAAAAACCCAAAGACTTATTTGCATAGCCTAAAGGCGTACACAAAAATCTCAATCTCTCGTAGTAAGTGGGGGTTGAACCCCTACCCTCAACCTAAGTGGCAAGGTATCACACAATGTAGGTAAACAATTAGATTGTAACTTTTTTGTAAGGAAGTTCGACACAAGCCTTATCTCGTCGGGCCTGAATGTATTAAAAGAACAAGTGTACAAATGAAGGGCATAGTGCCCATGGGACCGCCCTATATCCCACAAACCATCAGTTAGAGTGCCCAACCATAACAAGGAAAGGATTGTCTAAGGGCATCTAGTTTCAATGGCATTAAGGCATTACAAGTATAGACTGACTACACTGGCCCAAGCATGTCGAACATCCCATAGGGATTGAACACAAAGCATGCGCTTCAAGAGGTGAGTGCCCAACCAACTCCCCTACGTGTTGAAGTGTGGCTTGAAGAAAAACTAAATGATCCACCATGGGTTTTCTTATTAGTGGTGAATATCTTTGTTCATTGAAAATGTGTATGACACCATTGTAACTAGTTGTAATGATTTCCCTCTCGTAGATTAGACCCTTGTTCTTGTTATCTCAATGATTTAATTTATTTTGAGATTGTAACATTACCATCAGTTCTTTAATATAATTCTTGTTGTCTTTAAAAACAAAATTAGATGGGGTTGGATTTTGGATTTGGCATAATAGATTATATGGACTGTCATGGCGTAGCAAGCGATTTGACTATGAGGAACGGAGTTACGAGCATTTGGGGCAAAAAACAAACCAAGATGATTGCAAAGGATCATCAATAAATAAAGAAGAATATCGTGATTCGTGAGAGATTGGAACTCTGGCAGTGATGGGCGTGTACGTACGTGTAGAGAGAAAGCACATTTTACAGCGTTTCTCAGATATCTGAAGATGCTTTCCGCAAAACGTGAAGATGATGGAGCCGTGATCTGTGAAGCGATCTGAACAGCTTACTATGCTATCGACAGAAGAAGTAGTACAGAGAAGGGAACCATCTGATGCAGGCAATGAGAGGGAATCGGGATGAGGACCCTGAGAACCGTCTTTGTTGTGGATGTGTGTGTGTTTTTATTTTTGTTTCAAGAAATTTGGAAATTACCCACTATGCAGGGGTGGGCAGCCCTCAACTTAGGGGTGGGCAGCCCTCAACTTAAGGATGGGCAGCCTCAACTTAAGGATTCCATTGGATAAGTCAAGTTTTTTTTTTTTTTTTTAATAAAAGGAAGTTTGGCCTTAGCCTAGTCTCCCAGACTTTAATTAAAATAGAGAAAAAAGTTACAAGTGAATGGGACTAGTGCCCATGGGACCCCCCAAATCCCACAATGCAGGGGAGGAGTAAGGCAAGCTAGAGGGCATTACAAATGAGGCGGATAAATTTATCATCACCCTCATGTGGGACCCATTTGGGTTTCAGCTTGTTGTTTTCGAGGAGATAAATACAGTGATGTCTAAACGGTGGAGATCTCTTATCTCGGGAGATTCTTTTACCTAGGAGAAACAAGGATTTCTCAATCTACCATTCCTTAGGAGTTTGGCCAAAATTGACAACACATCGCTCCCTCCAAATCTTCCAGAGAGTCTCACCTCTGATGGCATTCCACAGTTTCGATGAGCAGCCGACTGTCTCACCCAACATCACCTGTTGCCAGTTGATTTGGTGCGTGAGTCTCAATACTCGGGTCACGTGACGCCAAATAGCACGGGACTTGGGGCAGTCGAAGAACAAGTGAGTTACATCTTCGATGCACTGGTGGCAACGCTTGCACCATGGCGGCACACCACAGATTTTGTTAGCCCTTGCATTGGACCAAATACCTTTATGCAAGATCTGCCACATGAGAACGGATTTTTTTACCTCAATTAGCGGGTGCCAAATAGACATGAATTTTAGTTCCCACCGAAGTTTGGTCCAAGAAAGGCACCATCTCTTGTTAAGAGTATGGTGAACATCGAAATCCTCTTTGAAGTTGGGGGTTCTGGAAAGCTTCTTACCATTGCTCCATTTGAGGCCCTCTAGGCAAGGAAGATCCTGACTGCAGAGAAGGCGGGTAGCTGAGTGGTCCCATGCTAAACACATGCTTTGAAGAAGGGTCCATTCCTCAAAGGTAACTCTAAGTCTTGGATCCAATTCTTCGAACCTAATCCACTGGCTGGTCTCTTGTTTCCAGAGTTGTTTCCACTGTTTGAAGCCCTTGTTCCATAGCCGCTTTGCAGTTGGGAGGTTCCAAGTCTCCACCCCCTGATGCCGTAGATCGGGAACCAAATAGAGTCGTTTCGTCTTATCCTGGCCGCCCACTTCCACTCATCATTGATTCTGATGAACTGTTTAGCCTTGTTCCAATTTTTCCATAAGGAACACACGAGGCTAGAGCCTTTAGGGGACACCGGGTGGGGGGAGAACAAAAGCGTGAGAATCCCTATGTCCTTCCAACTAGGATGGCCAACTAAGGTAAGGTCTTCCGTGTTTCTGAAGATCAATTTAGCCCAAGAGGACTCCCTATTCCTCTAAGCCTTGATCAACCACTTTGTCGCCAGCTTGTCAGCCAACCTAGCAATATCCAGAATTCCCAAGCCCCCTGAGTCTTTAGGGCTAATGCAAGTTTCCCATTTGATTTTGGGAATCCCCCTCCTATTGCGATCCCCAGTCCAAAGGAAGTTTCTGTAGATTCTTTCCACTTTGGCCAATTCTTTCTCCTTAGGTCTCCAACACGAGATAAAGTAAATGATTGTAGACAACATAAATGTGTTAACAACCACAACACGCCCTGCCAAGTTGACTTGCATACCTTTCCAATGATTCAGCTTGCTATCCAACTTGGATAGCACCCAGTTCCAGCGTTGGTCCATTGAGATGTCAAATCCCATCGGAATGCCAAGGAGATGGAAGACTTGACCGCTAGGGATAACTTGACATCCATGATCCACCAACAATTGGGGAGAAGGTCCGCTGATTGCTCTAAAAGCAGTTTTAGCATGGTTGATTTTTAATCCTTTTAGCATGGTTGATTTTTTATCCTGACGCCACACAAAAGGTGTAGAGGGACCACCAAAACACCTCAATGCTGTTTATATCGTTATGCAGCGCCCCTGGCCGCCATAAGACAAAGGCTGCCCATCTGGATCTGACTGCGAATCCCCGGGATGTGTGCACAATGCAAGGATCCGAGGGCTGGTAAAAACGCAAAAAGGTCGAATTCCCTACGAAGTCATTGGCGTAGTGTTGCGCATCCACAGCATCCTCGGTGACGTACCTCGAGATGTTGGCCGTACGGGGAGTGCTGTGGCAGTCATGGAAACGCACGGAAATGCCTGTTCGGGAATCGGAAGCAACGATTCCAAAAGAGACGGCAAAGGCGCGACTCTACGTGTTGGCGGCAGAAACAGCCACCACTGCACTTGGGGCAGGGACATTTGCAGGAGGGGGCGATTGCGGGGGCCATCACCAGGATTCAGGCAGGTTGCATTACAGGAGTCGCAGCAGAAAGGGCCAGCGTTGCACACGGCTGCCGAACCTGTCGGGAGGCAGGCAGAGGTGTTGGTGGAACAGATAGAGGGAGATAATGCTTCTGATCGGCGTTGCATGGCGTCGCAGCTCTCAGCGCTGAGATTGTCCGCTTCGTCGCAGAAACAGGCCAAGTAGCAACAATGGCGCGGGACAATGTCCGTTTGCAGCACGATCATGCGTGCAGGTATGTGGTTGTAGTGGCGGGCAATGGTAGGAATGAAGACAGAAGCCAGCAGTGACAGAGGGATGCTGATATAGAGGATGACCCATTGGGCCATTGCCATTAGGACAGAGCTTGTGGCGGTCGTCCCCGACTGAAGAAGCGAGGGAGATATCGTTATTAATGTATCGATTCGTCCCGACTCCCCGCTTGCCATCACCCTTGGGCCTTCTATGGAGAACGTGCAGAGAGTCAACGATACTACCGGCCTTCTCTTGACTCTCTTGATTCGTGACTCGTGAGGGATGAGGAATGGAGTTACGAGCATTTTGGGGAAAAAAACAAAGAAAGAGGATTTTTTTTTTAAAGAAAAAGAAAAAGCTATATTAATAGTGGGAAGTACATAATGTGCTTTGGGCAGGAGTCACCCTGGCCAAGGGCTTACTTACAAGTCCAAATACATGTCAATTCTTTTACAAGAATACTGAGCAGATAAAAGTTTCTTCCACTTGGATGGCATATTTTTAGTCATAACCTTGTACACATCAAAACTATGATTGGGGGCATAAGTAATATTCCTAATACAAGCCAAGGAGGCCTTTTTGAGCTTCTCAGGAAGGGAAATGAGGTAGTTCCTCCTTTTTTTACCAAACATGGCTTCATTCCTACTAATCCAAATATACCACAGAATGTGGCCCCTCGAGATGTTCCACAACAAGATGTCCAAATTCCTGCAACAGCCAAGAATCACCTCCATCTTGCTCAGTTGGGGAAAGTCGTTAGCCTGTAAATATTTTTCCACAGGAGATTAGAACTTTCTGGCATGATGACACTAAAAAAAGAGGTGAGAGACATCCTCCATAAGGCCACAAAATGTACAGATCCCACCATTAGTATGAACTTTCCTGACTTTGTGCCCAATCCACAGACCATGGTGCAACATCATCCATTGAAGAAAGGAGTGCTTGCTGTAGTCTGGAAAAGCCCACAAAGCTTTAAATCTGTAGGTCCATTGATGAGGAGACCAATTGACTTGCCATCTTGTGTTGAGCTTAATCAGAATTTGATCAACAGATCCCTTATTCTTTTTGAAGTGCCTGAAAATGATTGCAGTAGTGTCCAACAGGGTCATCTTCCTCCTATGCCATCTATCAAGATTTTCCACCAGCAGGTCTCTATGACTGTGGATCACCTGCAAACAAGACATAGACAAGTGAGTGTCAAGAATGAAATCTTGGACATTCCGTACCATGCCATCACACATAAAGTGGTTCCAGGTAGTGACAGCAGCTTTGTGGCACTTGTGCTCCTTGATAGCTAGACTTGTTTTGTTACAGAAAGCCAACCAACCAATCTATGGAGATTCTTGCATATAGAAATGAAGAGAATATAGCAACTCTTTAGGGGGGTTAAAGGATTGCTTAGCTTTGAACCAAGCCTACCACATTCTGCACACCAAGGGGCTACCATAAGGGGTGACAGGATGAGGAGATATTAAAATGTCCCATAAATTGATGTTTTTCTAAGCTTTGTAATCGAACAGACACAATCTAGCTGTGTTTCTTTTAAGGAGACAAGCCCACACATCATTACAATTAATACATCTCAAAATCCATTTAGCAGCAAGATTATTAACCATCTTAACAGGATTTAATATACCCAAACCTCCTTGATACTTAGGTAAACAACAGATTTTCCAAGGCACCTTAGGGATTTTCTTTTGGTTTGACTTGCTACCCCATTAAAAGTTCCTAGCCAGACAAATAATCTGCTCAAGTTGTTTATTAGAAGGAGACCAACAAGCCAAGAAATACACAAGTTTAGGGAGGATGTAATGATTAAGAACAAAAGTTTTGTGGGGGAGGGAACTGTTAGCATCATACCAGAAAAGAAAATGTTTCTTAAACCTTTCAACCACTCAATCCCACCTTTGAGCAAAAGTAATCTTGAAACCCATGAGAATCCCTAGCAATCTAAAAATCTCCCCATCCTTAATGATGTTGTAGCCAAGTCTAGCAACACAATCAGGTAAAAATTCATTTGGAGCTTTAAAACCAGTTTTGGTGTGATTAACTTTGGAGCCACTAGCAAGGAAGAAGGTCTCCAAACATTCCAAAAATTTATTCACAAACAGGTCGTCTGCATTAAGAACAACATCAGTATCATCTGCAAACATTTGCAACCCAAGAGGGGAAGGGGAGTTATGCACATTAATACCTCTTATCAAACCACAGTTCATAGCATCTTTCACAAGCCAGCCCAAAGCATCACTAGCAATGGAAAATAAAAGAGGAGCAAGAGGGCAACCCTGCCTAATGGATCTGCTGAGTCTAAAGGGGTTAGAAATATTCCCATTGATGGCAACCCTAGAGCAAGCATTCCCAAAAAGAGTACTAACACTTTTGATTAATCTTTTACCTGCACCCATATCTTGCAGAGATTGGAGAATAAAGTCCCATTCAATCCTGTCATAAGCCTTGTCAAAATCAATCTTAAAAAAATAAAAGTTTTGGCCCATTTCCTTGGCATTTTCCATACCTTCCCAAAGACAAATAATGGCATCAAGAATGTATCTAGCTTTGATGAAGCCCTTTTGCTCAGGGAGGATAAAGACTTTCATCATGGGACTAAGTCTTATAGCAATGGTAGAAGCTATGATCTTGTAAATGGTGTTAAGACAAGTGATAGGTCTCCAATTATTAAGGTCATCTTTGCTACCCCTTTTTGTGAATAAGTATAATAACCCCAATGTTAATGTGACAAAGGAGAAATCCCTTGCTACAAGCCTCTTCCCAAATCAAGAGAATATAAGAAGTGAGAAAATCACATAGCATCATGAAGAACTCATTGGGAAGACCATCAAAACCTGGAGACTCATAGGGTTTCAATTTATAGATCAGGGTTTCAATTTATAGATGGTAGTGAGGGGCAGAAAGATGATTGCAAAGAATCATCAAGAAATAAAGAAGAATATCGTGATTCATGAGAGATTGGAACTCTGGCAGTGACGGGCGTGTACGTGTAGAGAGAAAGCACATCTTACAGCGTTTCTTAGAGATCTGAAGATGCTTTCTGCAAAACGTGAAGATGATGGAGCCCTGATCTGTGAAGCGATCTGAACAGCTTACTGTGCTATCGACCAAAGAAGTACTACAGAGAAGGGAACCATTTGATGCAGTTCGCTGCGGGTGTTTTTTTTTTCTTAAAGGAAGTTTGGCCTTTGGCCTATTCTCCTCGACTTTAATTAAAATGAGAAGAAAAGTTACAAGTGAATGGGCCTAGTGTCTATGGGACCCCAAGATCCCACAATGTAGGGGAGGAGTATGGCAAGCTAGGGCAAGCTAGAGGGCATCACAAATAAGGCAGACAAATCTATCATCTCCCTCATGTGGGACCCATTTGGGTTTCAACTTGTTATTTTCGAGGAGATAAATACAGTGATGTCTAAAGGGTGGAGAACTCTTATCTCGAGAGATTCTTTTACCTAGAAGAAACAAGGATTTCTCAATCAACCATTCCTTTGGAGTTTGACCAAAATTGACAGTACATCACTCCCTTCAAATCTTTCAAAGTGTTTCACCCCTGATGGCATTCCAAAGCATTGATGAGCAGCCAACTACCTCACCCAATAGTGCCTGTTGCCAATAGTGCCTGTTGCCAATTGATTTGGTTCATGAGTCTCAATACCCGCGTCACCTGATGCCATATAACACGGGACTTGGGTGAGGTAAATCATGTGTGCACAATGAAAGGATCCGAGGGCTGGTAGAAACCCAAAAAGCTAAAATTCTCTACGCAGTCATTGGCATAGTGTTGCACATCCACAACATCGTCGGTGATGTACGTGGAGATGTTGGCCGTACCGGGACAACCGTGGCGGTCATGGAAACCCACGGATATGTCTGTTCGGAAACAAGGATCGTAGAAGAGACGACAAAGGCGTGACTCTACGTGTCGATGGCAGGAACAACCACCACTGCACTTGGGGCAAGGACATTTGCAGGAGGGGGCGATTGCGGGGGGCATCACCAGGCAGGTTGCATTACAGGAGTTGCAGCAGAAAGGGCCAGCGTTGCACTCGGCTGCCGAACCTGTCGGGAGGCAGGCAGAGGTATTGGTGGAACAGGTAGAGGGAGATAATGCTTCTGATTCGCGTTGCATGATGTCGTAGCTCTCAACACTGAGATTGTCGGCTTCGTCGTAGAAACAGGCCAAGTAGCAGCAATGGCGCGGGACAATGTCCGTTTGCAGCACGGTCATGCGTGCAGGTATGTGGTTGTAGTGGTTGGCAATGGTAGGAATGAAGACAGAATCCCTGAAAAATAATAAACCCAGCAGTGATAGAGGGATGCTGATATAGAGGATGACACAGACCTTGTCGATTAGGACAGAGATTGTGGCGGTTGTCCCTGACTGTAGAAGAGAGGGAGATATCGTTATTAATGTATCGATTCGTCCCCGCTTGCCATCATCCTTGGGCCTTCTATGGAGAACGTTGAAAGATGCAAAGTCAACTATGCTACGGCCTCTCTTGACTCTCATTCGTGAGAGACGAATGCGAACTTTCATGTACTCTTCTTCCCATTGGCTTGTGAGGAGTGTTTAAATTTGATGCCCAAAGTGGGCAACCATGGTTGGGGCATCAATTGATGCTCACTTTTAGGACCGGGCATCTGAAGGGATGCCCATGTTTAAATGGTGGGCATCCCAAATATATATATATATATATATATATATATATATATTCATAATACATATTTGAACTTTTGCTGGTCCCGGGTCGGGCATCCCAAAAGGATATATATATATTATATTTATATAAAACCTTGCACCCAGTAATGGTTTGTGGGCTGTGGGCTACGGGTCCAGGAAGAATTTGGACTCTAAGGACATTATCACATTGGACAAACCAATGTAAAACCTGCAACACTCGATTGGAATGACTAATTCTCTGCGATAGTTGTCAAAATTTCGTTGAAAATATACTGGTTCTCTACAGAAAGTGTAGAGAATTCTTTGGTTTATCTGTGCATATAATCTAGGGCTCCTAGAAGCATTTTTTTTGCAAAAAAAACCCTTGGGCCGAGCCCTGCATGTATGTCTATGGCCCAACCCAGAGGTATTTTTTTAAACTGCCAGAGTAAAATATGCAAGACTGAGCGCCTAGGCTATACATCTCTAGAGAGTGAACTAACGATTTTTTTCAGTTTTTTTGAGTGGGGATTGGCGAGTTGCATGCCCTTTTTGGATAGAAGAAACTGGTGGTCCCTAGCGCCTGCACCGTGTGGCTCTATCATGGCCCACGAACTATGGAGTATGGAGCAGCATTGTAGCTCTAGCCTGCCAACTTGCCAAGCGAGCTACACACTATCGACCAACAACGTTGACGAGTTGGAAGTAACTTTCCATTGCACATAAGATTGGACTTATGTATGATTGAGGAGACTTTACAATGCAAGTGCAGTCTGCGAACGAGCCTATTTTGTCGCCGAAAGTATCATTGAAGCTTCAAGATTTCAAAACATTCTGTCGATGCTAAATGCACATTGGCCAGTCTTTTAGCCTTGAGGTTTGCTCAGATCAGTGCTCACTACTTAGTGCATAGACTATAGTATATACTCAGCAGTACTGTATAAGATGGAGCATGGCCCATGACCCATGGATATTGGGCATGCGTGCACGTAGCGTTGAGGAATGTGCAATTTACAATCTACAAAGCGTCCACGAGTCATTGCTCATGTGTGATGCCACTCATCTAAAGAATTGTGATTGAAGATCTACTTTGGCAATGGTGCATTGAAGTTTGCATGTCAAGTTCAAATGGTACAATAGGTTATGTTTTATTCATTTTTTGTGCATTGTGCATGCTAAATTCCAATGCTACAGATCACTTTCAAGTTTCAAGAATGAGAAGCTTCTAGCTTTAGTTAATCATCCATGAGCACAACACTCAAGTTGTTAATGCCTTGCAGGGTCCAAACTCTCAAACTTTCTGGCTCTTTTGGACAAGGATTTAATGTCCAATGCTCATTGGCTAAAGAATTTAACTTGCACCTTGAAACTCATTGGCCAACGACTTGCAAGCTCCACATTGATGAATCATTAAGCAAGTACCAAGTGAGTGCCATGCAAGTTGACATATGTTTTATGGATCAATTCTCTTTATTAATGTTCCATGTTTTATGCTTTATACTTCACTCAAGAGTTTAACTTTTCACAAGTTATTTCAATTTGTGGAATCATTGTTATAAAAAAGAAAGCATTGGAGAGTAGAAGAACTAATCGTCACTCGTATTTCAAAGATTTCCTCAACTTTTCAAGCTTGAAGCAGGTTAGATTTACAATTAGATATTTTTGTGAAAAACACTTTTGTTTTCTTTTAAGTTGCAAAATGGTATGCTTTATACATTGCATATCTTGATTATGTAGGTTTATGAAAGGTCTCAATGTACTCTATTCGATGCCTTCAAGAGGGTTGTCAATAAGAAAGAGTTAGAAATTATGCTTGAACTCTTTAAATTTCTTGGTGATATCTTTGAAAAGGGCCCCATATACTTGAAACCCTTCATTGAAAATGCACAAATGGGTGGCTTGAAACATGTAAATGAGAATAGGGAGGAGTATACTCTTTTGTATGTATCCATGCTAGGTAAAGACAAAAATGGTTTTACATTAGATATCCAAGATGGATCGTTGAATACATGCATAGAGATGGCAAAAGATTTTGTGCTAAAAGTAATTGATTGTATCAATGAAAGGTTTCTCGATATGTATTTCTTCAATGCTAGCAAATTATTCAGCCCTATGTACTACCCAAGTGAAGAAGATGAAAGAGATAGAAAAGCCATCATATGGTTATCACATTTGCTTACACGTATTGGTAGTCATGTCATCAATGCCAATGGATGTGAAAAAGAGTTGAAGGCATTTGTAGATACTCTATATTATGGATGCAAAGGCATTAATTTCAAAGATGCATGGAGATTTTTCTCTAATACTTCACATTGGCAAGAAACATTTGCGAATCTATTGAAGTTCTGGTAGATACTCTTGGTGCTTCCCATATCATGAGTACCTTGTGAGAGAGGATTTTCCACAATAGGGAAAAAAACAGCCCAAAAGGGGCCGTGTAAGGATTTCAATTAGTTGTGCTTAATCTGTATTAAAGTTGTCAAATCCTTTAAGAAATTCCATTTAAGTTCATTCAAAACATATCTTATGCAAATTTTGAAGAGAGAGAAACTCGTGTGATAATCATGAAAAGTTTGTGTGATATCTTATGCCCAAAGTTTGTGCTCATCAGGCGCTCATCAAAATTCAAATTTTCCTCTTGTTCACGGACCTATATAATGTGTGCTTATGATGTTTTGCACTTTTTTACTCTTCTTTTTATAGCAGGCTGTTGATATATTTAGGTAGTGATGTGTGTGAACAGTCTAGGACTGCCGGGGCACTTTTTTCCCTCTTTAGGAGGTTTTTTTCCCTCGGCTTGTATATACACCTATTGCCCTAATCAGCTACTTATCTTTGTACATTCTCTAGTAATACATTCAGTATTGTGTGTTTGTGCTCCAAGCTTCTTCTTCTTCCTTGTGTTGTTCGCGTGCTTCCGCAGACGTCTATCTCCAACAATTGGTATCAGAGCAGGTCATCGCTTCTTCTAGGGTGCCGTCGACACTCCTCCATTTGTAGTCTCAGATTCGCACAAAATTTGGTGAGCATACTCAAGGTGTTTCCCAGATCAAAACTGCTTCGCTCTGTGATGCCGAAATCGCGATCTGAGCTCGTTTTAGCCTCCGAACACACTATCGCAGTGCTTGTGCAGGCTATTTCGTCCTTTTGTGCCAAAGGTATATACCAGTTTCTGTTCGCCAGTTTAAGCGTCTCGAAGTCTGCTACAGGTCTAGCAAAACTCGTCTGGGCAATTCCGTTCAACTTTTTGAGATACAGTCAATTTTCGGCATCAAGGTATTTTAGTCACCGGCCATGGCTGAAAAGCAGTGATGTAGGAGGTGCATTATCACTATGTCAGGGAGAGGTTCTCTGCTGGGGAGATCAGCTTGGCATATGTGCCCACGCACGAGAACATTGTAGACCTTTTCACGAAGGCTCTGCCTAGGGAGAAGTTTGAAGCTTTCCGCAAAGCTTTGGGCTTACTTCCTTTTGTGGAGTGATTTCCACATAGCTTGGCACTTCCTTATACATGAGTGCCAGCTCCTTGTTCACCGCATCACTCCCAGGGGGGATTTGTTGATATATTTAGGTAGTGATGTGTGTGAACACTCTAGGACTGTCGAGGCACTTTTTTCCCTCTTTAAGAGGTTTTTTTCCCCCGGCTTGTATATACGCCTATTGCCCTAATGGGCTACTTATCTTTGTACATTCTCTAGTAATACATTCAGTATTGTGTGTTTGTGCTCCAAGCTTCTTCTTCTTCCTTGTGCTATTCGCGTGCTTCCGCAGATGTCTATCTCCAACAGAGGCTTGTTTCTCTCTTTCACATCATTTTAGACACTTGTCAGTCACTTTTCATAGCAGACCATGGATAACCTTAACCCAAATACTCTCGCTGAGCTTTCAAACAATCGAATCATTGTGAAAAATTCCATATCAACATTGCAGTTAGTCATGAGTATGCAACGACAAGAAAAGTATTCCGAAGGGACCTTCATCCTCTTGAAGTGCATGGATTGCGAAAGGAAGGCAAGAAACATATCTACATATGGAGAGATGGATCTGTTTATCCAATTGATGCACAAATTGGAAGGTATAACCCTTTTCATAATCTTCATGATCTGATTAGATTTGTAGGAGATGGTGAGGATGGTTTATGAGGCTATTGTTCAAGGCTTTGGGATATTTCAAGGAATTACGTACAATACATAAACTATCTACAAAACACACTACATCAGAAGGATTTACATATGAGCGAGCTAGAATGCAAATTATCCACTTTATCTTCTCAGTTTGAGTCTTTTAAAAAAATGAAAGAAACTCCTATAGGTTTGAGAATGCGGTCAAAACGAGTAAAACCTTTTTTAGATTTGACTCAAAAATCTGGCCAGAAAAAGAAAAGAATGAAAATTGTAAGAGATCATGTGACAAATGTGTTAGGTTTCATTATGTTGAGTAGTTTTGAGCACGTAAATTTCTGTAATGAAATTATGAGTCAAAATGATGTTTTAAGACTATTGAAACTGAATGAAAATACATGCTTGAAACGCTTTGTTTTCCAAAAAATCATGACAAAAATGAATCTGTTACTAGAACCATCTCAAATTCAAAAGATTTGTGATAGCCTCGGAGTGAGTAGGAAAGGTTATAGAGCAATCTCAAAAGTTTGGTGTGAATTTTTAAAATTTAACAAAATTAAAAGTTTTGGATTGCCTAAACCCCATCATGTAGGAAAGTTTCGGCTCTGCTTAAATAAAAAGATCACATCAGTATTTGGTGAATATAAACATATTCACGGTAACATGCCTTACAAAGTAGGAAAGCAAAAGTTAAATTTCACTTACAAAGCATTTAACAATGTATGGATAGATATTATAAAAATTCAAACTTACATGGTTCAGTTCTATAATATAAAAGAACATGAATATTCTGGTCTGTTGAAACTTGTAATCAAACTTGAAACTCAGCTTGGAAAACATCAAAAGATGGAGAGAATAAGTATAAGTATTGCACTGATGAACAAAGCTTTGTACTATAGCCTTGGGAAATTGGATACTCCATCCCTCAAAGTACAATAAGAAATGGAGTTATGGTGGGTTGGCTGTGCTCAAGTTCCATCTGAGAGCCATAAAACACTTAAATGGTTATTCTCACAGACAGACATTCCAAATGTTATCCAAAGGCATCATGCAGGAGAATTGTTGAATGTCAAAGACTACGGGAACTTTCAAGTTGAGTGGCATTTAAGTCGAGACCTAAAGACCCTCAAATGCATGTTTGGTGGGGGAGCAAATTCTAAGTAGCCTTGCTTGTACTGCATGCAAAGCCTAGGCACAAATGGATGGATTGCTAGAGGTGAGGCTTAAGAGGCTCCTTCCAGAAAAAATGTTATTCTTCATAACTACTCATCTTCTTCAATGATTTGGGATCCCATACTTCCAATAGCATTGACAAACGTACACATATGTACACTACATGCAGAGTTAAGAATCATTGACAAGTTGGTCCGTCTTCACTTGGATTATGCATATTCTATCAAGCCTACAACTCTTGCAGATGAGTGCATTAAAAAATGTGAATGTCTTCTTTCAGAAATGGGATTTCATAGTGGTGATGTTCATCTAAGAAAAGATCCAAAGCTTTCACAAAATACAGGTGATGTACTATAGGATGTCTCATTGGGAGGTGCAAAAGCAAGGATATTCTTCAGCAACCATGATGACAAGCAACTAAATGCCATGTGGAATTATTGGAAAACATTTTGTGGGGTCACGACTAATGTAAAAAGCAAACCAGAAATAGCAAAAAAGAGAACAGAGGTGTGGGTTAAAGTAGATAATTTTTTTAAGATCATGACGCAACAGGTAACATCAAAAAGTTATGTGACAAATTTCAGAAAGGTGACCACAGAGATTATAGAAACCATCATAGAGGCATGGGGTGCCAAAGACTAGTTGGGTAGGATAAAAATGTAAGCCTTAAGGCTTATGGGCTTTGGACTTCAACTACCATATGTTTTTGTCTCTCAACTAGTTTGACTTCACTTTGGGCCTTTAAGTCTTTGTGAACGAGTCTCAATGTTGGAATTTAAGGTCTTCCCTTCCCAACTTCTACTACAGTTGTCCTTCTCACCATGTAATCCTAGCCTTGCCAAACATCTCATTCCTGCTTTATGAGATACAAGGGATCGCATGGGTACTAATTAACCTTGTTTTCACTTGTACTTTCAGATTCATCTAAGCTAATTTGAAGCGATTGGGTCTTACATTGAAGTTGCTTTATTAAACAAAACAATTGCTTGCTACTCTTACTCCACAAGAACTAGAGTTTAGATAGTTGGGATAATTGAGAATACCTCAATGCATTTCTCTTTCCTAACTGTAAATTATAGTAAGAACTTACAAAAAATGAGGAACTTGAAGTTAGAAAAATAGAAACAAATACTCACAAACAATGATAGATTACAAAAACTATTGCGTTGCATTAGTCTGTTCCAAGCATAACTACACTTGAATATCTACACCAGTGGCAACCTAAGACTCCCACAGATGATGGACCCGACCCACTATATAATTTACAACACATCAATCCTGATGGGATGGAGGGTGCATAGTATAGTCAATATCATACAAGAATTTGCCAAAAAGAGATTTTATTTGAGTCACCATACTCTCACCTTCATTCTGAAAATGTTCCTCCAAACATTTCATAGTACTCGAGTTAGCTCTGAAGGTAGCTTCGACAACCTTGGCCTCTACAAAGTCCAAAGTAATAGACTCCAAAAAAGTCTCATTAGTTGTGGTCGCTTCTACGGGTTGAGAAGTAAGTCCAGAAAGGACTTCTTCCTTTTGGACTAGAGCAATGTCTTTTGTCTCCACCAACTTTTGCAATTTTTTTTGCACTTTATAGAGCTGTGTAATTTTCACTTCTTTATGTTTTGTCTCCACCAACTTTTGCAATTTTGTTTGCACTTTTTAGAGCTGTGTATTTTTCACTTCTTTATGTGCGAGAATCTACATTCTTATATGTGATGGCTTGCTTGGCATCCTGTAACTAAATTTCTAATTCCTTCATACTATTCAATTTAGCAAATGATTCCTATAAGCTATCCGCTAAGAATACGATATGTGAGGATAGTTTATTCTTATCCGTTAGTAATTCTAGTTCTTGGTTTTCTAGTGAATCCTTATCTGATCATACTCTATGCAATTCATCCTACAGTGCCTCTAGTTGTTCGTGCCTCTAGTTGTTCACGCAGGAATTGTTTTTCTTATTCTCCTTCTTCAATCTACACTTCCATATTCAATATCTTGCTCTTCACCGATTTTACTTATTCAGCTAAAATGTTGGCTCTTCCCACTAAACGGTCCTGTAGTTCGTTATTGTGTTGATTCAATCGCATAATTTTTTCTTGCAACTTTTGCACCTTTGCATCATCATAGACTCGGTCTCAATTAGTTCCCCATGGATCCTTGATTTGATTATCGAAAGTCATGAACCTTAAATTACCTTTCGATGGTGTCCGCTTGGATTTACCACACTCTGATACTTGATCACTTTGCATCCACGATTAGGTTTGGTCAATGGTCTGCTGGGAAGTTGAAGGTTGGTATTTCAAAAAATTGTGATTGATGGAGAGTTTCTTGCCTCCGCAACTCCTCTTGTTGAGCTTCCTCTTCACTTTGATGGCGGGTGATTTCCTGCCAAGATGCTAACTACCACTACCACTACCTCGACTTCTTCTTGCAACCATTGGGATTGTCCTCTTAAAACATTGAGCAGTCCACTTGCTCTTGGAACTTTTCGATTCACTCCTCTGCCTGTCAAAGCGCTGCTTGTGCGATCTCCATCTTCAACTGCTTCTACACGATGTCGGCTTCAGTATCCACTATCATAAGTTTTGTATTTACCTAATGCTTTAGCTCGCAAAAAGATGGCCTCCGCCACCCCCTGGAGCTCTTGCATGGATGACAGCGAACCTTCTAGAATAAGTAACGAGAAAAACATACATATCTTCATATGATCTAGTTGTTGCGCTTTCTTTGACGCTTGATAGAGGCATCAGACTTCCCTTTTAAGTTTCTAGAAGGAGATTTTTGCCCAATTTACCTCCACTGCCACTTCACTAGATTTGACTCATAATGAGTACAATGTCAGTGTTAGGTGGCATGTTTGCATTTGCACTCTATAAGTGGTTGAAGGTATGACATAAATCAAATCCTTACTCAAAGGTGTAATTGAAGGGGCGAAATGAAGAGGATAGTCCAATGGGTGTGAACCTCCCCTAAAACATTATATATGTATGGTTAAGGATTAATGAAATGGGCAATGCTTGTGTGCATTCTTCTCTCAATCTTCTTCTTGGCATGCGTGCATGAAGTTTGATGAAGCTGCTTATTGCCATGCATCGTAACACTTTGGTGCCATCTCAGACTGACCCTCTTGATGCTCTACCGGCTACTACAAATGCTATGCATGGCCATGTTGCTAATTGACTATGGCATGGTGCATGGAAATGCAACCACAGATTCACCTTCATCAAGCGATTGACACCCCCTGTTCTTTTTTTTTTAATATAAAAGAAGTTCGGCATTAGCCTACTCTCCCGGACTTGAATTAAATAAAGAAAAGTACAAGAGAAGGGGACTAGTGCCCATGGGACCTCAAGAAATCGTGACGTTTTGTTTATGCACAACATTGATTCCAGGGCTTCGAGAGTGAGTACGCTGCTCAGCACATTTCTAAAATGAAACTCTGATGATGCTCTCCTGATTCAGTCTAGCATGGATGAAACATGTTTGAAAAAATCACTCTCTCAATCTCTCTTCAGTCATTATGCATCTCCATGAGAATCTCTCATTGAGCATGGTGTGTTCCATACGCTTTAAGAATAACTATCCAATTCTTGCTTAACAAAAGGGTACACACAACTATATAGTGCCGTTTTGGGGAGATCCTTCCTACATCATTATTAAAGTTTAGAATTACAACATACTTGGAAGATAGAGGCTTGTATGGTTTGATTGGCAAACCTATATTATTAGAGTATCCAAATCAACAATTATTGAGGGAATTTAAACTTTGGAATGAAAGAGGTTAAAAGGTTTATATTCATTTTATCATAAAATGTTTAAGATTCAATGGTAGGACACATTCAAGATCTAGATACAAGTAGAGATGTTTGGCTTGCATTGGAAAGGTTATATGCTATAGGTACAAGAGAAAGGAAGATTCAACTTAAAAATCAATTGAAAAACATAAAGAAAGATACAAGGACATCGGTCAATGATTACTTGTTGAAGGCTAAAGAGATTATAGATCAACTACGATCAATTCAAGCTCTTTTGGAGGATGATGAATTGGTTGCACAATGCATATACTCTCAATTGACTCGAGAACGATGAGAGATGGAAACCATTCATCACTTTGTTCATGTACGAGGCGAATTACCAGATTTTGATCATCTTTTTGCTCTCATGGTCATGGAAGAAATGAATCTAAATGGCTCTAAATCAAATAAAAAAGGATCTCAAGGACAAGCTCTTTATGCAAGATCATGAAGAGGAGGAAGCAAAGGTAGAAGAGGTTTAAATAAAGGTCAAGCAAGAAGGAGCAATGATTAAGGGACTTCAAGTGGCTCTCTCAACCCAAGAGGAAGAGAAAGATCAAATGCTAGAGGTATGAGAGGCTACTACAACTACAATCAAAGACAAAGGAGCGAAGATAACAAAAAATGCTACATATGTGAAAGGTATGAACACTATGCCAAACTTTTCTACCAAAATGACAATAATCAAGGTGGTAATCGAAGATGAGACTATTCAAGAAGAGGGAAAGAACAAGGAAATTATGCAATCATTAGGGGAAAAAATGAACCCTGCATGGGCCTTGTAAGGATCCTTAATTTTTAGGGATTAAGCTTAATTCTGTTCTTGTTTAAGGGGACAAAGTGCATTTAATAGGGCACTTTTTAGTAGGCTGGAGTAGGCTTTTTTTTAGGCTTCAATAGGCCTCTCTCTTTCTTATTCTAGAGAGAGAGAAAGAAAATCTACTTTCCACATCATCAAACTCGTACATGTATTTGAATAAAAAAATGAATTTTTTTAAAAAGTCTCATTTTCAGTGTATATTAACTCAAAAGAGCCTATTTTTTAATATATATGTTAGAAGTCACTTTTTTGGGCCCATTTTCTGAAGTTTCTTTTAGAAAAAGTATAATTTTCAAACTCCCTCCAAAAGTAAGTGCCACATCATCAAATCCCTGACTATGCTTCCCCCAAAAAATGACTTTTTTCAAATTTCATCATTTTCAGCCATACTCAGTGGAAAAATACACTTTAACCCATACACATACAAGAAAACACATTTTTTGAGCAAAACCTATGCTTTAGACTCCATTCCAACCGGTTTTTCATCTTTGTTTTTGATATTGTTGGTCATTAGCAAAGATGGTGTTGACATGTATCACAAACTTCACAGTAGAACGTCCTCATGCTCCTGCATCAACAAGTATCCATGTTCGTGTGCCTAGAGAGTTTGCTCCAAATACACGATGCAACAATGATGCCAATTCTCAAAATGAACGTCGTGCAGCTGGAGAAAAAAGTATTGATCTTTGGGCTCATGGTTCACTCTATCCTCTTGATCCAATATCTTCTTACCATCCAACATTCCATAACCTCTCAACTTTACTTCAGTTCATTGGTGCGGGTGAAGCTGGACCATTAGGTTACTGCAAGAGATTATCTACACATTCACTTGCTACTGCTAAGTATTGGTTCCAACAACATCACATCCATCATATGAGGGTGGTCACTTTAGAAAGCACAATCATATCTTTACAAAAACAACTTGCAGATTTGGAACAGGATACTGAAGCAAAACAAAGCACAATTTCAAAGTTAACTGCCAATCTCCAGCAGCTGAAAGAGACTCCACTTGGTATGAGACATAGGAAAAGATCATTGTCATCCTTTGAAGCTCTTTCAAAAGGTGGTGGAGCACGCAAACGACGTATATATGCAACAAGGTGAGTGTTTGTTTTACTTTTATATGTTTTAATGAAGATTTGTAATGGTATATTTCATTGTCTAGGTTGTTTATTGAAGACACAACTGCTTCATCAACAACACAAGACCAATTCAAGCTGATGAATAGCTGTATAAACACCAAAGAAATCACTTCTGCTTTAGACTCACGCATAGGAAAGTGTATTAGAGTTGTTGTTGAAGCTGAGTTTTCAAAGAAGTTAAAAAATCTTATCACAGTGCAAGATGTGCAGGCAATATGTGACGAAGCAGGCATCAGTAGAAATGGGTATACTGCAATGTACACCCTTCTCAGGCAAGCCTTACAATCACAAGGTATTTCTCAAAGTATATTTCCATGCCCATATAAATTGTCTATCAATAAAAAAACTTCAAATGAGGATGTGACTCGTACTATTGGACAATATTTATTCATAGAAGAAACTATGCCTGCCTCTATTTATCATCCAAATATTCCCAAGAAGCAATCAAAAATCCTATCTACACAAGAATTTACTTACACTAAATTCAACAATATATTTGTGGATCTTCAGAAGCTTCAACAAGCAATGGTTCACTTTTATAGTTCAACAATCAAAGGTACCCCTACTACATTTTATTTGGTGTTGAAGTTCTATTGCATTCAAGTGTCATATTAAGATAATGTTTTCTCTTTTGTGCAGACTGTAATGTTAAGTTAAAGTTCATACTGAAGCTTGATGAGTGTCAAATCATAAAGGGTCGGCGACTAGAAAGGTTGAGTGTGACGCTAATGAACGAAATTATGGACCATGCAATGAGTGATGAAACTTTAGGAGGGAGGGACCATTTGACTTACAGTGTGCAATCAGAGAGAGATATCTGGTGGTTAGGTGCTATAGAAGTTCCCAAAGAAACAAATAATGTTATTTCATGGATTTTTAGTAGGACTCCATGGATTACGGAAGTAATATCTTCTCAAATACATGGGCAAAAGCTTTTTGTAGATGATATAGGTGATTTTGATGTAGAATGGCATTTGGGTGGAGACCTTAAGAGTATAAAATGCATGTTAGGTTGTAAACAAGGAGCATCTTCTCTCTATCCTTGCCCATATTGTACACAAGGTTACAAAGGATCTAAGAGACAGTCTAAACATGCAAGAGCATTGACGAGAGTTGATGACTCTGAAGAAATTGATGAAACAGACTCATTGAATCACAGGGAATGGGAGATATCACTTTTGAGGTGTCCAATGTTACAGGAACCGACTCGTGATAAAATAAGCAATGATTGGAACCCCATTATCCCATTTCCATTAGTCAATGTTCACTTTTGTACTTTGCATGCATTCATGAGGATCTTTGATAGGCTTTTGAAGCTCCATGTTGAATATGCATTTGCAATGAAACCACTAGAGAGGTCTACAATAGCAATCCAGAAAATAGAAGATCTTTTGAATTCTATAGGTTGTCATGGTGGCCACGTATCTTTAGTTGTTAAGAAGTATGGTGAGTATCAAGAGATTTTACAACAAGTTTCAATGACTGGGAAGAAGGCACGACGTTTCTTTAAAAAAGATGTGAATAGTCAAGATGATGGGAAATGGGAGCTTTGGAAGGACCTCTGTTCAATTACAACTGACAATGATAGTCAAGTTGATCTCATTAACAAGCGAAAGAAGGTTTGGTCATCGTTCGATCAATTGTTACATTTGATGTGTTTGGCTTCCACTAATGCTTCACAACGAGAATTATTCCAAGTGACTTTGAAGGAGTTTACACAGTCATTCATCTTATCTTGGGGAGAAAGCAACATTACACATTACATAGTAAGTTTCGCTTACATTTTTTTATTTGGTCTTAAACACTATGTGTATATCTTATTGACCAGATCATAGCATATTCTTTTTGCACATAGAGCATATTTTATGAATCGATATGGGTCATTGGACATTTTTAGTACACAAGGAATGGAGAAGTCACATTACAGGGCTAGAGGTGTTTACTTTAAAAACACTCGTCATGGGGGTGGTCTACTCCAATCAAACTATTTAGAAGAAATGTTCAATTGGTTCTTTCGTCCGACATTTGCTAGAAAATATGTAATGGAAAAGGCATGTGAGTCACAACTAGCAAAGATTACACGAAAGCTACAACATGATATTGCAAGAGAGAAGTGGATGTCATCGTCAGGACCCGAACATCATGCCCAATGGCGTGCACAAAGAGTCCGCGAGGGTTTTGCTTGGAAATAATTTCCAAACTCTTAAAATGCATTATACTTTTCAAGGTTTTTATAACCCCTTTCACTTCAAATAAAATTCTACTATTTTTGTGAATATACTTTTAATGTCTTAAAACTAATTTTTATCCATTTACATGTGAACATGACAATTCTTAAGTGAAAGCCTATAAATAGAGGTGTCCTTCCTCATTTCACCACTTTACAACCTAAGAGAATGGCACGCACAAAGCAGACTGCTAGGAAGGATCATGTCGTCTACCCTAGCCATGTGCAAGGTACTCAGCGCCCAACATGGATGACACCCCACAAGAAGCGTCGAACCACAAGCCACTCTTCAAGACGAAACTCGGGTGCAGGGACACAGTCCGGTAGCATTGCATCGCGGGGGGATGAAGGTTCACTAGAGAGAGATGTATCCCAAGAAATAAATTATTCCCCTTCTGCATCTCATGATGAGCCCCCAATCAGGACACCAATGAAGGCAAGGCCCAAACAACGAGGACATAGACGAGTTGTGATTGAGACATCAAATTTATCAAGTTCCTCAGATGAAGAAAGTATAAATGAGCCACCATAGAACAATGATGACATCCCCGTGAACCATCGAGTAACACAAGGAGGCAAGACACTCCCCCCAAGACAAGGACAAAGACCAACCGATGAAGAAAGAGAGCAAGGTCGGGCAGAGGAAGTAAATGATGAGGCAGGACCATCTAGGCGTCCTCCAAGAAGAAAGAAGAACTATCAACCACGTCGTAGACCACAACGACCACAACCCAACATCCCCCCAAATGCAAGAGCACCACAAAGGCACAGAAAGCAAACCAGAGCCTTTGCGGAGATTCGACACTATCAAAAGTCTGTGGAGCTTCTGATTCCACGAAGGTCAGTTGCAAGAGTTGTGAAGGAAGAGATCCAACGCTATTGCGCTGGACTTCGTATCCAAGGGATAGCCATTGAAGCTCTCCAAGAAGCTGCAGAGGTGTATCTTATATCAATGTTGGAGGACTCTAACCTATGTGCCATCCATGCAAAGAGATTGACAATACAACCTAAAGATTTGCAGCTAGCTAGGAGAATTAGAGGGAATAACCATTAACCATAATTTGTACTCCCTTGTTTGGATAACCTTTTGTATATCCCATACGATGAATATTTTGTAAAACCCAAATGATGAATATAATCTTTGTCTTCTCATATTTGCTCTCCCAAATGTTTATCTCTTAGTGTACATGTTTTGAAGTTTATTTCTCCTATGTTTGTAGGTGTGTTTTTCCAGTACATCTTTGAAGTGTTTTTCATAGTTGTATCATTCTTTTTTCTGTACTTGTTGTAAGTGGTAATGCTATTTAATGCATTTCATGGCCAAGAAATGCCAAAAAAAGGCCTGCCACAGAAACGCAGGGATGGGCCCTGCAAAAGTTTTGCAGGGCCTATCCCCGCGTTTCTGTGGCAGGCCTTTTTTTGGCATTTCCAAGCCATGAAAACCCATGCCATGCACATGGGGGCATATGATTGGCCTTGGCTAGAGTGCACTGCATGCTAAACCCCTGACCAATAGCTAAGCAATGTTTATGAACATACATGCACTGATTTACTGTTGCATGCTTATGTGCACCCAGAGGAGTCTTAATTTTCTCTATTTATTGCATATAAGAAGAGTGTTCCACATTTCCCCAAGTGAAGGTGCTAATTGAGAAGATAGACTTGCAATACAGGTAACCTAGTGCATAGGATGGCCTAGGAATGCAAAAAAAAGGCCTGCCACAGAAACGCGGGGATGGGCCCTCCAAAAGTTTTGCAGGGCCCATCCCCGCGTTTCTGTGGCAGGCCTTTTTTTTGCATTCCTTAGCCATTCCATGCATTTTGGGCAACAAAAATTACAAGAAACAATGGAAAAATATTGATTAAACTGTGCAAAAGTTATGAGATTGTCAAACCATAAAGATATAATAGATTGACTGCACATGGAAATTGGAAAAACAAAACATTGATATTATAAAGTTTTTACAATTGGCTCTTGGCCTTGAGCCTCTCCACTACATTCTTTCTTCTCTGAAAAGATAAAGGCAATTGGTAAGTCAAAACTGATTGGGATATTAATTGAGGGTCTGCCAATCCAAGACCCAAAGCTATTCCTATTTGACCTAATATTTTTCCTCTAAAGTTAACTCCTAGGGTAGTAAGGGCAAGGGACTTCCTAACTAGAAATATACAATTGGTCCCTTGCATTATTATAGATAGACACAAAACTTTACTCAAGGCCTTCATACACCAAGTCATGAAGTGTCCTTGAGGGGAAAAGTCCTTGTGGATTATTACAAAATCTTCCTTTGGCAATTTTCCAATGTACTGTGCCAAGGAAGAGCCATGGCCTCGGGAAAGACGGTCAGCACCACTCCTTGCTGCAAATTTATCCACTTCAATTGTTTCCTGCACATAGACAATCATAAAATTAAATAGATACATCTTGTATGAATATGAGACAACCATAAATGCCAGTAGAGACTTACATCTTGAAGCCTGTCTTCATCGTCTCCTCTTCCCATTGCATCTAGTGGAATTGATGAATGGGCCATGCCACTTTGCTCCACAACAGGGGATGTTGGAATCTTCTTCTCCAAAATTCTTTCCCTTGCTGTGGCTAGATCTTCTTCACTGGCATCTTGGTTGGCATGGCTCAAAATCTCTTCACACACAAATGCAATGGTGTCTGCAACTGATTCACCAAGTGGAATTGTTGCCTTTTCGATAATGTTAGAAGTGTTGTCCATGGGAACATCCGAGGTTGAGCTAAAAATACTAAGGCATTCGTCGAGGCGTAGACCGAATGCCTTCTCAATATCGTGCAGGAACAAAAATTCCTCTCCATCAACAAGTACAACTGAAAACATTTCCATCTCTACCTCTGGTAGAGTGGGTTCCACGGGGTCTAAGTTGGAGGGTGGACTCTTCTGTGTACTGGCTTCCTTTAATTTGTCCACTACTCCTTGAGGAAATTCTCTGGAAATTTTTTGACTCTCTTCTAATAAGTTGAGAGCTTCTGTCTGGGGTTCCTTCTTGTCATCTACAAAACCCCCAGTAACAAGATGGGGTAGGTCCATGGGTGAAGGTTCGGGCTCCTCATTGACAAAAAAGATTGTTGTTGCTATGTAGGAAAGATATTTTCTTCCCATTTTCCTTTTCTTATTTAATTGTTTAATTAAGGGCACTGTGTCATCTAACAGGTGCCCTGAAGCCTCAGCAATCACCATGAAACGCTTTAAGCGCTTCGCAAATGCCTCATCTCCTTTATGAATGTAAAAAAGCAGGTCATAGGGGACCCATTTACACTCATATGCTGGAATATCTATGGCATATCTTAAAATATAGAGTTCCATAAAATCTGTGATCTCATCGATCACATCAGAATTCATGGCTATTGTCCCTTCAAGATTAGGGACTCTACAGACTAGGTCATACAAATCCGTACGACCATTGTAGTCTGTAGTATCCAAAAACTCCATGAATAAATCTCGAGGAGATTTCATGGGAGTGGAAGTGCTAGCAGCCATTGCTTGCGCGCAAGATTTCTAGAGGCTTGCAGTCTGTGCTTTCTAGCTCTTTGAGAGTGCAAATGTGAGAAATGAGCACATAGAGCCATTTTTATAGCAGTTTCAAGTTTTTAAATTGACTGGGCCCACTTTTAAAAGTATAGAATAAAGAAGTGCAATTTCAAAAAATGAGTTTCGGATGACAAAATAATGCACAGAAAAAAACATGAGCAACCACATTTCAAAGTAGTGAACAGAATTTTTGACATTCCAAAAGTTTTGAAATTATCATTGCAGAGAATTAGGTATATACAATATCTAACATGAATCAATTGTCCTACTTTTTACAAGGTTCTTGAAAGTGCAAAAACCATGAGATACAATGACTAGGGCCCAAGAAGTGACATTATCAGGTTGCAAAAGAACTATGACAATGAGAGCTCTGTTCCATCTTTGCTCCAATCTACAGGGACTTTCAATTTGTATTCCATTCTTCTGCCCACCTGTAATCAATTTGCAACAAATTGAAGTCATTAAAGTAAAATAAACAATAACAAAAAGATTACTTTAACAAAAACATGAAACATTTCTCACCTTATGTCCTTGAATTTTGAAGATGGATTGAGTTAGTCCTTGAAACCCCATAATCATCAAGTGTTCTCTTAGATTAGCCAAGGTCGAATGATTATTCACTAAAATAGTTTCTGTTTCATTGTTGGGCAATCTAAGCTTTATTTCAAATGAATGCAAAGATCCCTCTGAACTTTGAAATGGTATCCATTTGCCAAGTTTGCACATCCAACGATCATAGTAGAATCTGATGTATAATGAAGTACGTTGTTTCAAATATCGAAATGCTATACCTGTTCCACCTATTTTACAGAGATATTTATCACCTTTTGCAATTCCTTCCATCAAACCCCAATTTTCACCAAGAAGACTTTCGACTTGCTCATATGTGATATCTTTACACATGAACATGGTGGAAGTCTCTTGGAATGAGAATCCTTGGAATAAATATACAAAACAATGAATGGGAAAAGACCAGTGCAAACCTACAGACCTAGACACTTTTGTGAATTTCAAAGAGTTATGTATATCCATTACCATCTTTTGCTTCAAAGATGATACAGACCATATATCAGGTTTTGGCCACTCCAAGCTAAGAAGAGAATGTACTTCAATTCTCTCTAACCTTCCAAAACCATTCATTGTAGAGGGTACAACATATCTATGTGTGTAAAAGAAAAATCTATCATGGTAAAGTTGAGCAGGAGATATATTTGGAAAGACTAGTGCACCAACATCTGCATGCAATGCCTGGAAAGTACCTGTAAGACTATGAAGTGGTTGCTCTTCCACCAAAGTAGAAGGAAATACATCTGAAACAAACAAAAACATATCTAAATAGTTCAGAAATATATCCGACACAAGAAAACATAAAATATTGTAGAGTAATACTTTTAGTTCACAGGATATCTCATACTACTAGAGTTTTCAAGTTTCATAGTTGCCATTGTAAAAACATGTTGTACAATAGCAACCATCCCATTGTCTCTATGCTTCTTGAAGCCAAGTAACTTTCCCTTCCAATGAAGATCTAAGTTTCCACGATCTCTAACTCGATGAGGCCCAACTCTAGAGGGTTGCATGTACACCCATGCACCTTTGGAGTACTCATGTGATAGCCACTACCCATCTGTGGCTTTGATATTGTGACATCTTAATGTGAGGATTTCATCTTTTGGTCGCCTAGAAGCTTTAGATGTTGCCATTGAAGCTAAAGGTCTTCAAGCTACAATAGTAATTCAAGATAGGAGATGTAGGTAGGTTGGAGTGTAGAAACAGGAGCTTCAATGTGTGCTACAGAGTGAAAGTAGTGGGAAAAGATGACTTTTTGGGACCTGGGTATGAAAATGTGAGGTTTAGGAGGGAAATAACTCTTTTTTGAGTATTTTTGAAAAAATTCATTTTTTTCAGCTCAAAACATGCACGGATTTTGAATTTGGGGTCAAAAAGAGTACTTTTGACCCTAAAAAGTAATGGGGGGTCCATTTTCAGGTGTTATGATGAGTTTTTTAACTTTTCAGAAATTTTGAATTTTTGGGCCCAACTGAGTTACGAGATTCATTCTCTCTCTAGAGGCAGTTCATTAAATAAGGGAGAAATATGTCCCCTCTCCACCCTTCAGCATAGTATTTTATAGGGCGTAGACTGTGGCCACCACCCTCTTCTGATTGGTCCATCACTAATCACTCCTTAATCTAAAAGGCCCATTCAGGGTTCATTTTTTCCCCTAATGTTGAAGGTAAACGTGATGATTATAATTCTCTTCTTATGATGAATGTAGAAACTACGATGAATTGCAAGTGATGTATGGTATGTAGATAGTCATTGCTCTAACCATATATCTCACGATGCTTCATGGTTTCCAAATATGCATAATCCTTCATGTGAAGGTCACGTTGAGATACGAGATGATACAACACATAAGACCATGGAGGTTGGAGATGTTGTTATGCATGAAAAGTGCAAAAACATTTGTTTGAAGTATGTACTTTATGTGCCAATGATGACTAAGAATTTGATGTTGGTTAATGAAATGGTAGAAAAAGGTTTGCAAGTAAGATTCAATCATGCAAGGGAGATGAAATAAGAGGTATGAGAAAGGGGCATATTTACAATCTCCAAAATCCATCCTAAAAAGCTTCTTCATTTGGAGTCTTTACCCAATCCCAAACTCCATAGCCAAATTACATATAAATATGCTCAATTCCTCTAGAAAAGCTACGCTTCCTTCTTCTTCACTGTTGAGAGTGATGGATGGATGCACTCAGGAAATCAGTTGATGCTGCAAAACCTGCTTCACACCTGCCCTCTTTTCTCTTCAAATATGCTTAGTACACTTGCTTAGCTTCCAAATGACACAAAAAAATCATATATGTACTTTGGAAATGATTTGGGAAATGGTCAATCCAAAACAGATAACTTTGTGCTTCAAAAATCAACCAAAAACTTTCTATTCCTGTAGTGATACCTGCTCAGACTTTTACTCAGTGTGTCCAGTACACTTAGAATTGGAACAATTCCTTTTGGGAGTATTAATGTACCTTAGTAAGCTACCAATCACACGTGGAATCACTTCAATTGATAAACTATGCACTGAGAAATAAGTTTAGCAAAATTATAATCACCCCCGTGTAAGACAATAGTTACACAATATAACACAGGAGCAATAGCAGAGAAGATAACAGATATAGGAGCATCTCAACAATTTTCTACTAGCAGCAAGTACAAAGATGATGGCGTTGTCCACCCGTGCGCTCTCAAGGTAGAGCTTAAATGGTGATCTAGACAACTCTAGATAGGGAGATACAAGGTAGAGGTATGCTGGCTCAACTCAATGTCTTAGGTAGTGCAGAAGTCATGTATATATAGGATCATGGGTGGCCTGCCATGGACGGCTATACATGGGCGGTAGAGCGTGGGCGGCCACCGCCCGCGTAATTGCCATACACGGCTTAGACTGGTTGAACCGACCTAACAAATATAAATGATTTCTGACTCCGACAGGGAATATTCCATGGAATATTCCCTTTACCGTCGCGCCGGGGGCGCTGCCCCCGGACCCCCACCAGGGGGCCCGCTGGCCCCCTTGGACCCCCCAGCCGGGGCTGCTCACCGCTGCCCCGGACCCCACAATTGGGGACCCTGGTAACTCCCTTTCCTTATAATATCTTACATGGTCCAATATGACCTTTATCCAACATTCAAGTTGGGATTCCCATCAATTGGGTAATGCACACTTGGCTTCTCCTCATAAAGGGGGCCTTACAAAATGTGCATACAATCATGAGGGGTAGACATTGATCATACTCTAACACCCCCCCTCAATGTTTACCGATGATAAATCAAGTAGGTCTCGGTCCTATGCCCATCTGTTGAAGATGCTTGTTGAGCTGCTCTCTTCCAAGTGCTTTAGTGAATATGTCAGCACAATTTGCCTCTGTTGGGCAATATTCTAGCTCCACAATTTCATCTTCAATTAGCTCACGAATGTAATGGTACTGTACTTCTATGTGCTTGGTGCGAGCATGAAATACTGGGTTCTTTGCAATAGCCATACAACTTTGATTATCACACTTGAGTACAATTGGCATATTTGATGGAAAGCCTATATCTGCAAGAATTCTCCTTAACCAGACTGCCTCACAAGAAGCAAAACAAGCTGCTTTGTACTCTGCTTCAGTGGAGGAGAGTGCGAGAGTTGGTTGCTTCCTACTTACCCAAGAAAATATTCCTGAACCAAGTGAGAAACAATATCCAGAAACTGATTTTCTAGAATCACAATCTCCAGCCCAATCTGAATCACAATATCCTTGGAGTGTATCACCTGTGGTATACAAAATACCAAAATCCAAGGTTCCTGCAATGTACCTTAGAATTTGCATTCCAGCATTCCAGTGACTCTCCTTAGGTTTGTTGGAAAACCTGCTTAACACTCCAACAGCATAGCAAATGTCTGGTCTACTGTTGCACAGAAAAATAAGACTTCCAACGAGCTTCCTATACTTCTTAGCATCTACATCAGGCATGTTATCATCCATAGATAGCTTATGATTTACCTCCATAGGTGTGCTAGTTGGTTTGCAGTCCATCATTCCAAATGCCTTGAGAATTTCTTTGGAATATTTTTGTTGTGAGATGAAAATGCCATCCTTCCTTTGCCATACTTCAATTCCCAGACAAAAATGGAGTAGACCTAAGTCTGTCATTTCAAACTCAGTGCCCAAGCTGATCCGAGTTTGATTGATGAGTTCCTGATGATCTCCTGTAATGATCAAATCATCTACATATACAATGACAACAACTAGCTTGCTATCCCTTTTCGTTACATACAAGTTAGCATCAGAAGTACTTCTTTCAAAACCCATATTTTTGAAAAAATGATCAATTCGTTGGTACCAAGCCCGTGGAGCTTGCTTAAGTCCATACAAAGCTTTCTTCAACCTGCAAACTTTATTTTCTGAATTGGGCACCTCAAAACCTGGTGGTTGAGATACATATACCTCCTCCTTGAGGTGACCATTCAAAAATGCAGATTTGACATCCATCTGGAAAATAGGCCAAGACTTTTGTGCAGCTACTGCAAGTACCGTCCGAATAGTTGTCATGCGTGCTGTTGGTGCAAAAGTTTCTTGAACATCAAATCCTTCAATCTGTGAAAAACCCTGTGCAACTAATCGTGCCTTATACTTTTCTAATGTTCCATCAGCTTTATACTTAGCTTTCCAAATCCATTTAGTACCTATTACCTTCTTCTTTGGCGGCAAGTCGACTAGATCCCATGTATCATTTTTGAGTATACTATCATACTCAGACTGCATTGCCGCTCTCCAATCTGGATCATCAATGGCTTCTTCAATGGTGGTAGGTTCCTTTATTGAACCCATGATATCTGCCATTAGAGCCATGTTAACAATGTGTTCTGAGGCTCTTCTTTGCTCCTCTATTCTCTTTGATCTTCGTAATCCATCCGATGATGATTCTGGTGCATCTACATGTGGATTGTGATCATCAAAGAGCTGTTGTGCCCACTTCGGTAGTGGCTTACGCTGTGCAGCTACAATTGGTTGGCTTTTTATTGAGGAAATTTCTCCATCAGATGTTTCCTCCTCCTCAACTTTAACCTGTCTTTTGATAGGCACAAGGTGAGATATTTCTCCGTTTGATGAGATAGTAGATTTACCTTTATCTTCTACTAAGTGTGGTCGTTCATCAAACACCACATCTCGGCTGACAAAAATCTTCCTTGCCTCAGGATCCCATAACCTGTATGCTTTAGACTCTTCACTATATCCTAGGAAGACACACTTTTTGCTTTTTGAATCCAACTTTGATCTTGTTGAATCAGGAATATGTGCATAACAGAAACAACCAAAAATTCTGAAATGCAAAACTGAAGGCTTTTTACCAGAATATGCTTCTTGAGGAGTCATCCCCTTCAGAGCTTTTGTGTAGCTTCGATTGAGGATGTAGACTGCTGTATTGACTGCTTCTGCCCAGAATGAATCAGGCATGTCTTGAGCCTTTAACATACAACGAGCCATTTCAACTACTGTCCTGTTCCTGCGCTCAACAACGCCATTTTGTTGAGGTGTATGAGCTGTGGCAAGTTGCCTTTTCACACCATGCTCCTTACAGTAATTGTTGAATTCTGTTGACAAGAATTCACCTCCTCTATCTGTTCTAAATTTCTTCAGTTTCCTTCCTGATTCACTTTCTACATACTTATGCCACGCTTTAAATTTTTCAAAAGCATCAGCCTTCTCTCGAATGAAATAAACCCACATCTTTCTACTATAATCGTCGACTAACAGCAAGAAGTAGAAAGATCCTCCTAAAGCCGGTGTAGACATTTTACCGTAGAGATCAGCATGTACCAACTCTAGAGGAGCTTGAGATTGATTGCTGGTCTCTCTTGGAAATGCCTTTCGTTGTTGCTTGCCCATCATACAAGCTTCACAAGGTTCCTGCAACTCTGAAAATGCAGGCAAATGAGCAACCATCCCTGTTCGTTGCATCTCCTTCAAAACTGCAAATCCGAGATGCCCAAATCGTTGGTGCCATAACCTGCTTACATCTTTATCTTCTGTAGCAGTTAAAGCACTTAACTCATACAAGTTATCCCGTCGTGTGCCTTTACCTACAACATTACCTGATGAATCCATGATTTCCGCACCACTCTTATTGAAGTGAACTTCGAGTCCACGATCTGTTATTGCAGAAACTGACAACAAATTTCTTTTGAGTGTAGGTACATAGAGAACATCGGATAACTTTTTCTCAACACCTGGAGAAGTGATAAAAGAGATGGTTCCAGTTCCTTCAGCTGGACACTTGGAGTCGTTTCCCACCACTACATTGATGGATTCCCGTAGAGGCACTAGGGAACTATACCAATCCTTTTTACTAGTCATATGGCGAGAAGCTCCACTATCTAAAATCCATGGCTCATCAACACGAGCTTGAGCAGATGAACATACCTCTTCAATAGCTACCCAAAGTTCCAGCTCTGTGTTGTTTGCAGACTCTTTGTTCTTCCATGATGATTTTACAGTCCCATTCCGTTCATCAGCTTGCTTCTTTCTGCAATCCTTGATGGCATGGCCTTTCTTTTCACAATAGAAGCAACTTCCTGTGAACTTTTTCTTCTTTGGCTTCTTCTTTGATCCCTCTGAAGAGCCTTTACCTTTTGCATTTGCTGAGAATGCAGCATCAGTTGTACTTTGTCGATTCTTCAGCCGCATCTCTTCTTCTAAAAGCATGGCACAAAACTCTTCAAATGTAAGAGGAGTTGGCCTTACCTGAGTGTTAAGGGCTGTTACTAATCCATCATACTTTGCTGGAAGAACACGTACAGATCTTCGAGCTAGCTCTTCTGGTGTTATAACAACACCAACTGCAGCCAATTGATCTTGAAGATGCTTTATCCGTTTGATAAAATCTTCAGCCTTTTCAGAATCAGAATGCTTTTCATTTGCCAACTGATTTTCTAAATTCTGTATCCTAGTGTGGTTCTTGGTCTCATATTGTCGAGCCAATATGCCCCAAGCCTCATGTGCTTTAGTAGTATGTTGAACTAAAGTAAGCACAGAATCACTTACACTAGTGACAATCGCACATAATGCATCAGCATTCCGCCTCTTCCAAGCTCGTAGAAGATCTGGATCTGGCTGAATCATCAATCTTGAATTTGCTGGATCTTCAACTGATATAGGCTCTGGATCCAATCCCATCGGTCCCATGACAGTGTCAAGTAATTCATAGGAGTCCAAAATTGCAGAAATTTTGAACTTCCAGAGTGTATAGTTGGTTCCATCCAGCTTCCCTTCAGTGAATGTAGGTGGACGAATTCGAATAGGTGCAGCATTAACATTAGGTGAAGCACCAAGACTAGTGTTCGACGATGAAGCCATCATGTAATCACTCGAATAATCTACTGATATTCTAGTCTGCTAGTAGGCTAAAATAATGATACTTCTCAAGCTATTCGAACCTTACAGCTCTGATACCATGTAAGACAATAGTTACGCAATATAACACAGGAGCAATAGCAGAGAAGATAACAGATATAGGAGAATCTCAACAATTTTCTACTAGCAGCAAGTACAAAGATGATGGCGTTGTCCACCCGTGCGCTCTCAAGGTAGAGCTTAAATGGTGATCTAGACAACTCTAGATAGGGAGATACAAGGTAGAGGTATGCTGGCTCAACTCAATGTCTTAGGTAGTGCAGAAGTCATGTATATATAGGATCATGGGTGGCCTGCCATGGACGGCTATACATGGGCGGTAGAGCGTGGGCGGCCACCGCCCGCGTAATTGCCATACACGGCTTAGACTGGTTGAACCGACCTAACAAATATAAATGATTTCTGACTCCGACAGGGAATATCTTACATGGTCCAATATGACCTTTATCCAACATTCAAGTTGGGATTCCCATCAATTGGGTAATGCACACTTGGCTTCTCCTCATAAAGGGGGCCTTACAAAATGTGCATACAATCATGAGGGGTAGACATTGATCATACTCTAACACCCCGACTTTTCAGGAACTCTGCAGACAAATACCAGTGTGCACCTCGACTCGATTTTCTCCCAAATGGCTGAATGAAATCCTTTGAAATCTTGTATGATTGTAGTAGACTTTGAGCTGGTTCCAATGAGCTATAGATCTCTTGATTTGGTTCAGTAGATCCAGAGAAATGCTCCTTTGAAGTTGACAGACTTGGAGTAGGACACTCAGACAAAAACAGAGATGATGAATGTATACTTCTATTGATATATGTGTTTGTACAATCTCATTAGCTTGACAAGCACAGCTAAATGAGGTATTGTGGTGTTGGCAATAGAGTAGCCTTCACACACAATGAGTTACAATGAAATTATGCCTCGGGGAGTGAGCTAGAGTGAGAGTGTAACCCGCGACTTTTTTCTACATCTTTTATAGGAGTTTGATCTTCATTTGAATTTGAAATTCAAACTTAGGCTCCCTTGAATCTCTCCTCTAAAAGTAGGGAGATATTCTCTCTATCTCAACATTCAAATTTCCACGACTCTAGTGGTAGGTAGATGACTTAAAGTGAATACAATCAAATGATAAGTCACTTAGACTTTTACAAGGGGTAAAAAGGTAATAACATATAAGCATTTGTTCACATGAGCCTTCCTTTAAGTGAGGCCTAGATAATCCTTTGTCCATGCTAATCTTCCATAAGTCCAAGGTCCCAAGCCAATGTGTGTAGGCTTGTCTTGCACCAACAGCTCCCCCTCAAGCCAAACACTTTGGCTTAAGTCTTTTTCTTCATTCTTCAATCACTTCCTGTAATCCAATCATAGACTTGAATCTGCATAGCTTGTTTCCATCCAATGCCTTTGTAAGTAAATCTGCACATTGCATATTAGTAGAAACATAGGTCAATTGTATATCTTTACTTAGCAATTTCTCTCTCACATAGTGGTAATGAACCTCTATGTGCTTTGTTCTGGCATGATAAATTGGGTTTGCTGCAAGATGAAGAGAGCTAGTGTTGTCTCCAAATATGATAGGTGGTCTTGTGAATAGACCTAACTCGGTATATAGAAGCTTCAACCAAATAGCTTCTTGAGTAGCATTTGCAAGTCCTCTATACTCTGCTTCAGTGGATGATAATGCCACTGTAGGTTGCTTCTTAGCTGACCAAGAGATAGGTTTATCTCCTGCAAAACAAATGTACCCTGAGGTGCTTCTCCTATCATCCTTGCATCCTGCCCAATCTGCATCTGAGTAAACCTTAATGTCAATATCTGATGTATAGGGGAAATACAAACCATGACTTTGAGTTCCTTTGAGGTACTTCAAGATCTTCTTAGCTGCCTCTAGATGAGGTACTCTAGGTTTGTGCATGAATTGACTAAGCACACTTACTCCATATGCTATGTCAATTCTTGTCAAGGTAGCATAGTTCAAGCTACCCACCATACTTTGGTATCCTGTAATGTCTTTGATTTCTTCTCCTTCATGAGCACTTAGCTTTTGATTAACCTCCATTGGAGTAGTAGATACCTTAGCATCCTGTAAACCAAACTTCTTGACCATATCCTGTACATACTTCTTTTGAGTAATGTAAATACCTGAATTTGTATAGATCAATTCAAGACCTAGAAAATATTTTAGTAATCCAAGATCACTAATCTTGAACTCTTTCATCATCTGTCCTTTGATGTGTCTAATCCCATTGACATCATTACCTGTAATGATGATGTCATCTACATAAACACATAAGTAGATTACCTCTGTACTACTTCTCTTTATGAATAGAGAAGTGTCTGCTTTGCTCATCACAAATCCTTGGTCTTGAAGGTAGGTGGTCAATCTGTAATTCCATGCTCTAGGTGCCTGCTTCAAACCATACAGAGCCTTCTTCAATTTACAAACATAATGTACCTTTTTTTGATCTTCATAGCCAGGTGGTTGTGACATGTAGACTTCTTCAGATATCCATCCATTCAAGAATGCATTCTTCACATCCAATTGGTACATGTTCCAATTCTTGGATGCAGCTACACTCACCAAAACTCTGATAGTTGGCATCTTGGCCACATGAGAAAATGTCTCCTCATAATCAATGCCTTGGGTTTGTGCAAAACCCTTGGCTACCAACCTAGCTTTGTACCTGTTAATTGTTCCATCTGAATTCTTCTTCAATTTGTAGATCCATCTGGATCCTATTACCTTCATAGAATCCTTCTTGGGTACCAAGTCCCAAGTATCACTCTCTTTGAGGGCTTCTATCTCCTCATCCATGGCTTCTCTCCATTCTGGCTTTGTAATTGCTTCTTCATAGGTACCTGGTTCTTCATTCAACAAGTCTTTTGCAAGATATACAGAGTGTTTAGTTACAAGTGATGTGTCATACCCAAATCTGATAGGTTTCTTCTTCTCTCTTTGAGATCTTCTCATAGCTTGAGTAGAAGTTTCTGCCTTGTCCTCCAATTGCTTCATCTTCATCTTTCCTTTGGATTTCCAAGCCTTGAACTCTTCAAGGTTTATGGTATCATCATCTGAGCTTGAGTCTTCTTGCTGAGTTGGCTCTTCCTTGGTAAGCTTTGGAAAATCTTCCTCCATGTCATAGGGTAGACTCACTTTCCTGCATTCATTCTCATACCATGAGTCATTCTCATCAAATATGACATCTCTGCTTACCTTGAACCCTTTGTTTGTGGGGTTGTAGAATCTGTATCCCTTTTGGTTCAAATCATAACCAATGAAGATACATTTCTCTGCCTTTGGGTCTAGCTTTCCCCTTACCTGTGAGGGAATGTGCACATATGCTACACAACCAAAGATTTTGCAATGATCCAGAGAGGGTCTCTTACCATGCCATGCTTCATATGGTGTCATGCCATCAAGTGATTTGGATGGCAACCTATTGATGAGGTAAGTGGCAGTGGACACACTCTCTGCCCATAGGTAATTTGGCAACCTTTTTTCATTGAGCATAGACCTAGCTGTTTCCACTATAAGTCTATTCCTTCTTTCTGCTACCCCATTTTGTTCAGGTGAGTACCTTGTAGTGATCTCCCTCTTGATGCCTCTTTCCTGCAAGAAATCTTCAAACTCATTGGAGAAATACTCTCCTCCACCATCTGATCTTAGCCTCTTCAAGCTTCTACCTGTTTGATTCTCAACAAGTGCAAGATACCTCTTGAAACAATTAAACACTTCATCTTTATGCTTCATAAAATATAAAATGGTCCACCTGCTATAGTCATCAATGAAGGACACATAATACCTTGAACCAGAAATGGAAGGGTCCTTGCTAGGTCCCCAAACATCTGTGTGTACCAAGTCTAGGTAGTCTTCATGCATGAAACCTTTTCTTGAGTAGGGTAATCTGTGAGACTTACCAAATTGACATGATCCACATTTATAAATCATGTGTTGCTTGATACATTAGGTATCCCAAGCACACATTGATCCCTGCACATTTGCTTGAGAGTTCTTTCACCTATGTGCCCTAATCTTTTATGCCATATCTCTAACTCTGAGAGTGTCTGATCCTTGTAATTATACAAAGCAATGTTTTTTGTATCTTCTAGCTCAAATGTAAATAATCTACCTGATTTCTCCCCTTTGGCTATCCTTCTGAATCCTTGTTTTGGGTCCTCCACATATGCTCCATGTTGTGTGAATCTGACCTGCAAACCTTTCTCCACAATCTGACCAACACTCATTAAATTTTTTGTTATTGTTGGTACATAGAGTACCCTGCTTAGTAGGTTCTGATTACCATCACATGTCTTCACATTTCCAATTTTGACAACAGAGTGTTTAGTGTCATCACCTGTTTGTACCTGATGTTTGCCCTTGGGCTCTTCCAAATCAGAAAGCAATGCCACATTGCCAGCTACATGGTTAGAACATCCTGAGTCAATGTAAAATAAATGATCATCATTTGTACCTATCTTGGAGGTCATGTTCATGATCAATAAGGAGTCATCTTGCTCCTCTGTGTAGTTGTTGTAGTCTCTTCTATTTCTGAATCCACCTTGGTAGCTTCCATTGTGGTTGTTGTTGTAATTGTTGTTGTATTGGTTGTTGTACCCATTGTAGCTTTGATGTTGGTTGAATCTGCCTCTTCCTTGAGAGTATCCACCTCTTGAGTAGCCTCTTCCTCTCTGATTTTTGTAGTTCTTGTAGCATTCATATGTGGTATGATTGGACAACCCACAGATGTTGCAAGGTGATGAGTTGTAGGGTCTCCCCCTACCTGACTTACCTCCTCTGCCTCTTCCTCTAGATGATCTACCTCTCCCTGCATAATTGGCTTGAGAGGTAGAGCCTTCTTCATCCTGTTTCTTCTTGCCTTTATCTTTAACTTTCTTATCAGTAAAGAGAGCAGAGGGGTTATTACCTTTTGATTGATCTCCAGCTTTGGTAAACTTTGCTTCATGTGTAAATAGTTGGCCCATGAGTGTTGTGAGATCAGGGGTATGCATGTCCATGTAGAGGTCCATTGCAGTGGTGAAACTTTCCCATTTATCATCTGCCTTGAGACCATTTGTCACTTGCCTGACTATTTGCTCCTCTTCAATTTCCTCTCCAATGCTTGCTAGTTGGTCCGCCACATCTTTGATCTTTGTCACATAATCTGAGACTGATTGCTTGGGCTGCTTCCTAAGTGTTGTGAACTCTATCCATAATTGATTCTTCCTAGCCCTTGTGTTGGAAGAAAAGTAATTTGACAAGGTTTCCCAAGTCTCTTGGGAAGTCTTACAGTTCCTTACATGAGGTAAAAGAAAGTCAGATATAGAGTTTAAGAGATAAGACCTTGCCAAAGCATCCTTTGCACACCATTGGTTAAGTCTTTCATGCTCATCCTTTGTAGGTAGTCCTCTAGTCTTGAATGAGGGCAACTCCTCATCTCCTGATATGTATCCAAATAGACTTCTCCCTTGTAGATAGGTCTTCATTCTCAATGACCAAGCTTGATAGTTGTTTCTGTCCAATTTGTCAATGAAAGAAGGGAAACCATCACCCATGATTACCTTCTATGCTCTGATACCACTGTTGAGAGTGATGGATGGATGCACTCAGGAAATCAGTTGGTGCTGCAAAACCTGCTTCACACCTGCCCTCTTTTCTCTTCAAATATGCTTAGTACACTTGCTTAGCTTCCAAATGACACAAAAAAATCATATATGTACTTTGGAAATGATTTGGGAAATGGTCAATCCAAAACAGATAACTTTGTGCTTCAAAAATCAACCAAAAACTTTCTATTCCTGTAGTGATACCTGCTCAGACTTTTACTCAGTGTGTCCAGTACACTTAGAATTGGAACAATTCCTTTTGGGAGTATTAATGTACCTTAGTAAGCTACCAATCACACGTGGAATCACTTCAATTGATAAACTATGCACTGAGAAATAAGTTTAGCAAAATTATAATCACCCCCGACTTTTCAGGAACTCTGCAGACAAATACCAGTGTGCACCTCGACTCGATTTTCTCCCAAATGGCTGAATGAAATCCTTTGAAATTTTGTATGATTGTAGTAGACTTTGAGCTGGTTCCAATGAGCTATAGATCTCTTGATTTGGTTCAGTAGATCCAGAGAAATGCTCCTTTGAAGTTGACAGACTTGGAGTAGGACACTCAGACAAAAACAGAGATGATGAATGTATACTTCTATTGATATATGTGTTTGTACAATCTCATTAGCTTGACAAGCACAGCTAAATGAGGTATTGTGGTGTTGGCAATAGAGTAGCCTTCACACACAATGAGTTACAATGAAATTATGCCTCGGGGAGTGAGCTAGAGTGAGAGTGTAACCCGCGACTTTTTTCTACATCTTTTATAGGAGTTTGATCTTCATTTGAATTTGAAATTCAAACTTAGGCTCCCTTGAATCTCTCCTCTTAAAGTAGGGAGATATTCTCTCTATCTCAACATTCAAATTTCCACGACTCTAGTGGTAGGTAGATGACTTAAAGTGAATACAATCAAATGATAAGTCACTTAGACTTTTACAAGGGGTAAAAAGGTAATAACATATAAGCATTTGTTCACATGAGCCTTCCTTTAAGTGAGGCCTAGATAATCCTTTGTCCATGCTAATCTTCCATAAGTCCAAGGTCCCAAGCCAATGTGTGTAGGCTTGTCTTGCACCAACATTCACCAACACTGGTGCCTAAGAGGTATGAAGAGTGTGTGTATGCGAATATGGAGAATATGAATAATTTAGAACTCTATTTTAGAGCAAACCCAAATTCTCATTATCCTAAATCAGAAACTAGTGAATGAACAAATAGAAATAGACTTGCAACTCACAGTAACTCAGCAAGTGTTGGTGATGGTAGGTTGACATGAACTCCTCCTAGTAACTCCTGATATAGAGCACACCTCCTCCAAAATCCTCCTTAATCTGTCTCAATCTTGGAGCTAGTGCTTTAGCTCCTTGAGAAGATGACCATACTATGAACTTGGCCCTTCTTTTATAGCTTTGTAAATATCCAAAAGCAACAACAAAATATACAATCACTTGCTAAAAAAAAAAATGGCACCGAAACTACTTCTCTTTGCAAAAAAACAAAAAAGCTTAAAGAAAAAAGATAGCAAAAGCTACCATTTGGACTGGTGGGATTCGATCCCTCATGGTTTCTTTAGGGGCATTTTGATCTAACCATGCTACGTGCATGGCTTTATGTGTATAGGTTTTGATAATGAACACATGGTATGCTACTATATGCACATTATTTCCAACCATTCCCCCCTCAATGTCATAATGGTATAATAATTTACAAAAACTTCCTAGGTATCCTTTCTTGAAATATATCTCTTGACTAATTTTCAATGAATCTTGAGTTGACTATGCATGAACTTGCATACTTGAGAAACTACAAACTAAATGTTTGCACATGTATTACATAGATATATCAAGCAACCAACTACTTTATTATATAATGTAGCATCAAATGGTTCTAAGCCTGCTTCTGAGTGTAATGAAACATTGACATTCATAGGTGTGTGCATGGGCCTAGAATTTGTCATCTCACATCTTTCCAATAATTTCTCAATGTATTTTTGGTGTGTCATGTAGACACACTCATCTCTATACTTGAACTCAATCCCAAGAAAATAATGTAAAATCCCTAAGTTATTGACATCAAATGTATATCTAAGTTTCCCTTTAAACAATTGAAGGTCTGAATCTTTGGGACCTATGCTAATCATATCACTTTGTAGTGCATAACACTAGCTGGTTCATTCTCAACTAAAGTAAGAGCTAAAATATTATGACTCTCAAAATGTTGTGCATAATTTACTTGATCTCCTTATTGTCTCCTTGTCTAACTTATGATTCTTCTACTATATTCCTTTATATCACCATCCTTCCAGGTTTGATATAACCACTTTGGTGTAGTTTTGAAAAGTTGATGGTATCCTTTTGTGGTCCTTTAGTATCTTTTTCTTCTAGAACTCTGGAACCTTTTGCAACTTCTTGAGTTGAAACCTCAAGAGGTATTGATAATGGACTAGGTGCTTGTGTCGGTCATGAAAATCTCTCTTCACATGCATCTCTTAGGGTTTGAGAAGGTTCATCACCCCCTTCTATGGTTGACTGTAAGAATCCAAATTCCTTCTAAAAATTCATAAGCATATTCCTTAATGAAATCTAGAATCTCTACCTTCTTATAAAAAATCTAACTTTCTGTTATATATGCATTGCATGAGAGTAGGATATCGCCTGTATCTAGAACATAGAATCTGTATCCTTTGCTTTCAATTGCATAACCAATAAAGGTGGCCTTAATGGATTTTACATGAAGCTTGCCACAATTCTTCTTCTCAATGTGAACACAAGCTAGGGAACCAAAAACTTTGAAGTAATTAACATTGGGTTTCTTCTCATAATAAGCTTCATAAGGGGTAAAGACCTTCAAAGCTTTTGTGGAAGACCTACTTAGAATGTGATTAGCTATATGTACTGCAACAAAGAAAAACTTGGGAGAAAGATTTTTGGATGACATTATACTATTCATCATCTCAAAAAGTATTCTATTCTTTCTCTTTGCAATACCATTCTATTCTAGCGTGTAAGCAATAGTGAGTTTATGAGAGATACCTTTGTCTTTGAAAAAAGAGCTAAAGTCTTTTGACATGTAATATCCTCGTCTATCACTTCTCAAAGTCTAGATGTTTGATTGAATTTCATCTTCAACCATGGATAAGAATTTCTTAAAAGTAGGAAGAAACTCTGACTTCACTTTATGATTGTAAATCCACAAATATATTGAGAAATCATGAGTAAAAGTAACAAAGTATATGAAAACTTGAATAGAATCTATTCTCATTAGACCATTCACATCTGAATGTATGATCTACAACTTCCTTGTGGTTGTGATGTATACATGCTTCTTTAAAGGAGGTTCGTCAAACTTTCCTTCAAGACAATTTTCACATGACTTTGCATCATGCAGTAAAGCAAAAGTAGGCAAACTCTCTACCATACCTTGATCTTTGATATGCTCAGGAGTTGTGCAACTAATATGACCAAACCTAGCATGCCATAGCTTCATGTTCTCCTTACGTGTATTATACCCAACAATATTAGCATGAATAATTTTGGATAAGACAAACATGCCACTTCTAATTTCTCCTTGAAGTAGATAATGTTCTTAATCATGTGAGAGGATGTGACATGAATATTTCTGAAAAACAAATTTATAATCATTTGATAAGACAGTAGAGATAGACGAAACATTCATCTTCATGTTTGGAACATAAAGAACATTAGAAATTGTGAAATTTCCACTTGCTCAGGACCTAACGTTCACTTCTCCAACACCAACCGTGTCTAAATCATGACCATTTGCAATGATGACTCTTCTACCTTAAGAGTTAGAAAGGGAAGAAAATACCTTTCTATATTGTGTCATATGCTTAGTAGCTCATATATAAAAAATCCAAGGATTATCTGAGATTGCATTTAATGTTGCCTAATTAAAAGCTACTTCATCAATAGCAACACATGCATAAGATTCTACCTTTGAAGATAAAGATTTTGGATCATCTTCAACACTATTATCTGATGCTTTCTTGTTTTTATTGAACATCCTTGTTTTGCATTCTTCTATGAAATGACTTGGTTTCTTATATTAATTTCATACCCCTTTATTTGATTCATATGTAATCAAAGACTTTTCTTTGGGTGTAGAGGAAGCATTACAGCTAAGACTAGAAGACTTCTGATTAGAAGAATTACTTTCCTTCTTGGATTGTTAACTCTTCTTCTCCTTCTTCTTCTTTCCCTTAAATGATGATAACATGGCTTCATCATTTTCTTCCATACCCTTTAGTTGATCTTCCTCTTGAAGTAATAGGAGCTATAGCTCTTCAAATGAAAGTTATTCGTTCTTTTGTAGAGAGAGATAAAGAAGTAAAAAAAGCATGATATGTACATGGAAGTGAGTTTAGAAGTGTTTTTACCCTCTTCATCTAAAATATTGACTCAAACATTACGTGATCTCGTAAATCTTTAAGCTTCAGAATATGTTTCTGAGCTGATTCGCCAACTTTGATCCTTGTGTTGGATAGCTATCTCCGTAGATGATCTTTCCTAGCAAGGTTTCTGCTCTGGTAGAGATTCTCTAACTCCAACCAAGCCTAATGAGAGGTTTTGCATGACTTGATTTGGGGTATAATATGCATCTTGACTCCTATAGCAATGTATGAAAGTGATTGTGCATCCCTTGAATCTCATTTCGATTGCTCTTGTGTAGGAAGTAATTTGATAGTAGTACGGACTCCTGATGATGAAAGAGTTGTTACCACTAGTGTCCATGTGAAAATGGACAACGGACACTTTTTTGTATATGTTCTTAAATAAAACATATAGGCATGGTTAGTCATAGATTGTAAGTTTGATCACATTTGTAACACCTAACAGGAACTGTGTACTGTGTTTTCTGCATATTTTGCAAACTCTATGCAGACTACCATGTGTAGCCCTAGGAGCTACTTTTTCTACTTCAAGGATACCATCTTGGAGCTCTCAAGGAGGAGAGAGCATTGTGGTGCATTGCCATTGAAATATTTCATTGGTAGCAGAGCATCTAGATGCAAAAGATTTGTTCCTTTTGTGCAAGTGAAGTGAGCATCCCCCACCCACCCAAGGCTTACATCTAAGGCGAAGACCAAGGCATAGACTTTGGAATACCTTGTCATCCGAGTCGTCGAAGTCACCATTGGCTGCGCATAAGGGAGGACCTCTAGGATCAAGGAAGATAGAGGTTCCTAGTACTTCCTGGGAGGTCACCCATCCTAGTAGTATTCCCTTGGAACTCCCTTAACCGTGGCAATCTCTTGCCACTAAGCTATGGTGTCTAAAGAGGGGGGAAAGACTAAGGTTACATTAGCTTGAACATGTTTTGGTCCCTCAAATCTTCATTCTTTGCTTTCGAAGCCTGTCTTTGAAGCATTTTTGGGGTGTCTTTTGGAGCCATTTTGGAGTACTTTCACACATAGTTCTCTTCCCATAGGTCCAAGAGTATCAAGAAGAGTGTTCCTTGTTCTTCTCCAATAATAAATATAAAGCTTTGGGGCTGTGTTTTCAGCCAAACTTGTAAAAGTACACATTTCTCAAAAGTTTTTTAGTTTTGGTGAGAACAATCACAACAAATTTATGCAGATTTTTGAGCCTAAAACATTAGAGTTGACAGACACTTGCTAGTGTTGTTGGCTAGTTTTTGGGATGTACATTCAACCTTTTAGTGTCATTTTACTGCATATATTGAGCACATACACACCATGCATGCTTCTATGGGTAGCACTTATGCACATCCATGTGGTCATTGATATAGCGGTTACATTTTTTGCATAAAGCTTTTTACGTTTGATAAAGAGGTTCATGGTGACATTTTCTTGACTAAGAGACACCTAGATATCAAGGTCTCTTCAATGAAGCAGGTGGAAGACTTACCTAGCCTCACCATAGGAGATGTATGATAGTTGTTCATAGGTCTTGATAAGCGTAGTTGGCTTCTATTGGGTAACTGATTATATGCAGTGGAGCTAGTGATTCAATATGCATGTAAACATGTCAATACTTGTAGTTTTATTATATTTTGACATTGGTCTAGCAAAATTTTTCCAGATTTTTTGTCTTGTCAACTATACAATGGTCAATTTACTCCTTTATAGACTTATGTGTGGTGTTTGGACTCTTCTAACTCGATTATCATTTTATTCAGTTCTCTACCATCATGACATCAGAGGTCTCAAGCACATTTGATGGATGAGGGTCTAGTGCCAGTGTTTCGAGGAGGAGCTATAACTTGCAGGGAAAAGACCATTTTGAGATCCAAAAATTTGATGGCACAAACTTTGTTCTATGGAAGAATTAGATTAAAGATGTGATGATTCAAAGGAGGCAATGGATGCCAATAAATGGAATTTCAAAGAAGCTTGCTGACATGGATGAAAATGATTGGGATGAGTTAGATGAAATGGCCAAGTCTACCATTCACTTGCACTTATCACATGATGTTGAATTTACAATATTAGATTGTGAAAGTGTAGCTGAGCTTTGAAAGAAGTTATGCAATACATATTATAGCTCATTGACGAGTAGCACCTCCTTTAATGTCAATCCGGGAAGACATGAGAATGGTATGAAGACCTCGAGCAAGTGAAGGCATAAGTGTGTGAGTGAGAAGCACACTAATATGCACACACATACACACACACACACGACAAGAACAAAGAGAGAGACAATGGAATTCTTTTAGATTACTCAAAAGTGCTCTTACAAGTTCAATTCTACAACAAGCTAACCTAAAAAATGAGGTCTCTAGCTCTTTTTATAGTTTTTGACTAGTTTTGGCCCTGTCCAGACCTAGTGTTCGGTAGGTCTGGGAATGAAAATTTTCAAGTGATATTCCCAGAACCCTTTAGAGAACATTTCTTCAAAGGTGTGCTTGAAGCATGTGGGTAAATACTTTATTGGTGCATGCCAGGCAAAGATTATGTTGACCCGAGGTAGTCTGGCTCATGTCGTAGACTAAATCCTTGTTACCTTGAGAGAATCCAGGGGCGGAAATGTATGGAGCTTGTACCTTCCGAAAGGTTTTGAACACAATTGTCATGAGCTCGAATATTTTCATACACATTTTTGCTGCTATGTTGGGTATATTCTTTAGACGTGTAGACCAGTGTCAAATTGTTGATATCATGTATGCTACGGTCGGGGTCCCTCGAGGTGGAGCAAAATATGGATAGTTGACCCATGCCGAGCATGCTTTGTTGTTGCGTACCTTGATTGCAAATGCTTTCCATGATCTGCGATGGACCATTGGCCAATAGCATGGATTATACTTTATATATAGTGGCATTGTTGCCCACGTGCTCATCATCTCAAGGTAATCAGTTAGTAGCCGTGCACGCCAATTAGTTTGGAAGATCGAGCTAGTGCATGCATCTTCCGGTAAGTCCTCTAGATCAAATTGAGTGGCAAATGTGGGCTCCTTCCTTGTATGCCTTTTAACTTCTGCATTATACTCATGTAGCCAGACATAGTAAGGCATGTATTATGGCTCTGATGTTGTGATTAACCATTGGTGGGATAGGTGCTGAAAGTAAGAAGATCCAAGAAGAGCTTCTTCCAGATTTGTGAGGGATTGAATTTGCACGGCGACACGATCATCATGTGTTTGTCCCACTTTCTCAACCCTTTTGACCCAATCCAGGACTCCATTTTTTAAGGTGTCCTGTCCTTCCTTTGTAACTCGACTGCCGGGTGTAGGCATCGGCTCGTATGGTTCTTCATAGCTATCATATATGGGGATTTCCACTATTGTATCAAGTTCTGGTTCTTCAGCAGGGGAGGGTGGCCTTTTGTATGGTAAGAGACGTGCTTGGAGTTCTGCCAACTGCTTTCGGAGGGTCTCTAATTCTTCTGTAGATTGTTGCAAGATTACTGGCTCCTGTTGAGCGGTGGGGACACTGGCGATCTGCTTCTTTAGGTCAGCACATTCAGCCTCTAACTTTTCATATGACTCCAAAAAATTTCCATGCTCCTCAAGTAAGATGCGAATGTCGTCTGATGGGACTGCTCTATACTTGGTAGGGCTAATGGCTACTCCTGTGGTTCCTTCCATAGCTGCTTCAAAATTGTCTTGGTTTTGTTGCTGAAGCTGTTTGTTCTCTTTAATACTATTGCGATATGCTTTTTAATACCCCAAGATTGCGTCTGAGTGTAGCATTGGATATCATTTGCGCTTGGAGCACACTTTCTATTTCCTTGATTGCTTTATCATCCACCGTCGCTATCTTTGATTCCAATTCTGTGTGAGCCTCCTATAAAGTGGTATGTTCTGCTAGGAGCATTTGGTAATCAGCTTCTAGAGTGTTCACTCTAGCGTGTAAGCACTAAGATTCTGCCTCTTTACATTATGAGATGCAAGGGGGAATGTTTGGAATGCAGGGGAAGTGGGAATGAGAAGGGAGGTAGTGAATGATGTGTCTGCCAAAGACGTGGTGAGTGGTGAGGTAGGGGGTAGGGGAGGGGGAGATGGTGGAATTGTGGGGAGAGGTGTTGTGGTTGGTGAAATTTCCATTGGGTCGGACAGAGTGGTGTGTGCAAGGGCTACCATGTAAGTTGGTATGGTAGGTGAAGTGAGTGTGGTGTTTGTGTAGATTGATGTTGTTGTGAACATCTGGGGACTGTGCCTCTGAGACACTGGAGTGCAGATGGAATGCTCCGTAAAAGATGGGTATTGGGGTGGTGCGATTGGGTTGAGTGATGTGTAGGGAGCAGATGGAAAGTATGGGTCATGGGATGGGGGCACCCATAATGGGGATAAGCCAAGAAACAAAGGATGCCTTCCATGGGTGCAAGGGTTCCAACCACACTCAGAATTATGGGGTGGCCCATTATGGGCTCGAAGGACAAAAAGGGCGAAGTGTACAAGGGATTGGTGATGGAAGACAAGAGCGTTTCTTGGGAGGTTGGCTCTTGAAATGAGAAGGATGTGGATGAGGTTGGGTTGTAGGTGAAGGTAGAAGTGATGTCTACAGTTTCTGGCATGGTGGGGGGTGGTGGTGGGGGTGGAGAAGGGGGGGGATAGGGGTTGTGGGGGAGAGATGGGTGATGTCTGAACAAAGGTTTCAGCAGTGAGGTCCACGGTGGTGGTGGGGTGGCTGTGGTTTTGAGGGTTATTTTTGGTTCGGTGATGGGCATTCTAATAGTCTTACCTGCTCGTGGTAACGTGTAGACTCTGCGTTTGTCATACCTCACGAACTGGTGAACTGCTATGTGGACAACCTCCGAGACTCCTAACAATTGTGACACTAATTTGAGGGTGTTAATAAAATTTTGATCTACTCCATCATCTGCAAGGGAGAGTTGATGCCTTTCTTGCATTGCTTTGATCGTATCGTATAACCTTTGTAGTTGAGCTGTGTATGCAAGCGCACCTACAAGTTCTAGCACTTCTTGCTGCTCATCTTGATGCCCATGGTCATATTCCTCCTCATCCTCCTCATAGTCTTCATCTTCGTCGTCCTCTTCATCCATTTCAACTGTGGTAATAGGTACTTGGGAGGTTGTTGCCTACGGTTGAACATTCTCCACTTGTTGTTCCTCTTCTGACTCAAGATCTATGCCAAAATCCATCAAGGAAGCTGTACACTTCCTTCCCTCCTACTCTTTCTAAGAGATGTTCCGTGATAGGAAGTGGGTAGTTATCTTGAATAGTGGCTGCATTAACCTTCTTCAAGTTAATACACACATGTAGCTTTCCATTCTTCTTAGGCACCACTATAATGGGTGATTCCCATTCAGTGTGCTGAATTTCATAGATGAATCCAGCTTCTACCAGTCTATCTATCTCCTCCTTGATCTTAACAGCATAGTTATCATTATAGGTGTATGGCTTCTACTTGGACGGTTTGGCATCTGAGGTCATGGGAATTGTGTGTGAGCATATGTCAGGGTCCACACCTTTCAAGTACTTGTAGCTCCAAGCGAATACCTCTATGTACTCCCTTAGCAAGGCTATCAACTCTTGCTCTTCTTCTTCCGTCAGGTCATGTCCTATGTAGGTGCACCTTTCTTCTCCTTCCTCTATGGCTACAACTATTTTATTGGTGGTTTCTTTGTTATCATATGTCTCCCCTGATTGCGCCTCACATTTTGGCATTCTTATCATGACTCTCCTGTCGTCTATTTCATATTTCTTAAAGTTTTCAGGGACCTCAAACAAAGACTATTCCTCCTCAGGTGTGACTTCTCTCTTCTTTTTTTTCTTTCCTTCATCCCTAGGGGTCACTTGTGTGGTTAACCTTACGTCATTTGTGAGCTCTCCATGTCTTTGAGGGTGAGCTTCAACTTCATAGAAGTATTCTTCATCTGATGCAAATGGTGGGTCCATAATGATTGACTCTAGATCGGAGTCACTTGCATCCTCAAATGCATCACGGCTAGGTTCGCACTCTTCTTAAAGCGAATCTCCCATGATTGGCTCTATGGAGAAGACTGAAATGTCATAGCCATCCTCGTCATAGTGGGGTGTCCATTGTTCTTTATTGATGGATACATCCATTGTTGCTAAAATTTCTGCCCAACCGTGAGGTTCAAATTCTTCCTCAGGGAATACTATAGGTGCATAGGCCGGGTCTTGAATTGATCTATGGGTTTCCTTCGCACCTATCTCTCTGGCTTTTTCTCTCTTCTCCTCTTCTCCTACCACTTTGCACATCCATAAGTGGGTGTCTTCATGCATCCATGAGGATCCTGATCCTATGGAATGCACTAACTCTATATCATCTTTGGCTCTATGGATGGGATTCCATTGGATAGGAGGGACATCTCTATGAGAGTAATCTTTGAGGTTCACGTTGTTCATAACATCTAAGTGTTGCAAATACAAGGAATTGGTTCCCCAATCCTGTACCACCTGCAACTGTCGCATAAATGGTCTTCCCAAAATCATCTCATAGGCATGATTTTTGCTTAAGTCACATATAGCAAAAGAATGCTCAAACTCAACACCGCATGTAGTGAGAGTTATTCCTTCTAGCAGCCCTAAGGGTCTCTCTATGTGACCATCGGCCATCTGCAACTTCATTCTCATTGGCCTGAGTGCCGACTTGCCCCAACACTTCCATAGGGAAGTTGTAGCAATTGCCACTCCTACACCCGAGTCTAAAATTGCCTTGGTTGTGTATCCCTGATGGGTAATGGGAAGATAGGTATTTCCCTCTTCTCCTTCACTCATATCTCCTATCTTCTCCAAGGGTATTTCTGGCACTGTTCTATGTGATCCTACCTGGGAACAAGGTTTTGCTACTTCTGGCACTTGATTGGCTACATGTTTTTACAGTTCTCGCCTAACCTTGAGTAGCTCCTCTAAAGTGAGATTGAACTACGATTTAGTATTCTTTACTACCTCTGTATTCCTAGGTATGACTGAGTCTTCGTTTCATACCATGACCATGGGTGCTCTCATACAAGTAGACTTAGCTTCCCATGGGCCTATGAAGTGGGGTAATTCATGTAAAGAATTACAATCAAAGTCTAATCTCTCTTGAGATTGTGCACTCTCTTGTTCCTCATAAATGAAAGGGATGTCTTGTGGGAATTGATCATGCGCATCCTCCACAAGTTCAATGGGAGGAGGGACTTCACTCTCTTTTGCCTTCTCTTCTTGAATTTCTGCTAGAAATTTTGGCGAATAACTATTCATAGAAGAAGATGTGTCTGGCTCTATGGAGTGAGGCACATAGGCTTCCTGGGCAGGAAGGCTTACTCTTTAACTTGCCGTGCCCTTATTTAGAGGGGTGGGTTCCTTTTCTGATTGTGCAATCAGTCTCTCCAATCTTTCTAGCAGTCCATCAAAGTGCAACTGCATCTTAGTTGAACTAGAGATGTTAAAGAGGTGACTAGCTTCAAACATGGTTTGAGCCAATTCCACCATCTTAGCACAAACTTTGGTTCGTTCAAACTCTAGTTTCGCTCTAGGGTAACACTTTTCATGATTGGTTACCTTTGGCCCTTCTTGGATTCTGGCCTGATATGCCTTAAGCATCTTAGGTCCTCGGGAGTGGGATCTACAAATACTGATGCTACTCCAGGGGGTGGTGGGGTTGTATGCGGCGGGTTGGAGGGAGATGGGAATGGCGGTGGTGGGTTAGTGTGAGAGGGAGTTTGAGATGTAAGTTCAATTATCTTGGCTTTTGTTTGTCTTAGGCTTTCCCCGAGTTCACTCATCTTCTTTGCCGATTGCCTTTTCATTCTTTCTCGACTATCTTTCCAAGCTCTGTCCTCTTCTTTGTCATGCTCTCCGTTTCACTAACATATGGGCTCTTTTCTTGGCCTACACCTGGGTTTTGCTGCAATGCTTGAGCTCTAGTGACCACTTGCACTGGTGCAGTGGAGGTTACACTTCCTGAAGAGTCTACTACTAACCCAATAACATTGATAGGAGTGATTTTTGGCATATTATTGGGATTCTTTGGGCAATCTCATAAGAGATGCTCTTTTCCGCAATCTTGACAAAAGGCCTGATTTGTCACCGATTGGGGTTGTGTAGGTGCAGGCATTGGGCAATCACGAATGAGGTGATCTGCCTGACATCGATAGCATGGTCCTCTAGGGAATGGAGGTCTTACTTGCCTAGGTTGAGGTCTAGGGTTGGGATTTGTGTACATGACATTTGCATATTCTGGATCCCAACTAGGTTCACTTGGTTCTTCAAAGTAATATGATTCGTTATGCTCAAGTGACTGCATGTAGTAAGCCTGGGGGCTATCAATATGTGTAGAATCAAAGCTATGGTCACTGGGGTCACTTTTCGAAAGTAATGGAGTTACTAGGACTATAGCTCTATTCAAATTTTCTTCTACAGCCACATACTTTACTGGGATCACATTAGCTGGAGTAGGAGGTTGTTGGGCTAGCACTGGTTGAGGTCTCTGCTGGGCTTGATATTGGGGTTGTTAGGTTTGTTGAGGCCTAGCATAATATTGTGGTGGATACTAATTCTGATATCTTCCCTGTTGTGGATAGGGCTGAGGGTAGGTTTGCCTAACGACTTGTTTGTGGTATGGGCAATCTTGTGCGGCGTGATTGGTGTACCTCCGTTCTATGGTGCAGTACTGTCTACTAGGATTAACTTGGGGTTGAGCCATGATGGGACATACGTTCGCCATATGGTCACCACCGCAAGTATAGCACCTCTTTACCAGGGCAAATCTTGGGATTTGTTTGCTAGAGACTCCTAGCTTCTGAGCTACTTTCTCAGCGAGTTCCTCAATAGATGTGGATTGCGAGGAAGAGAGGCTAGTAGAACTATCTGAATCTTTGTAGATTTTTGAAAGTTCTAATTCTTCCCCTAGGTTATCCTCAATGTCAATGCACATGTGTACACACTCTTCTATGGTCCTAGGGTCTTTCAAGTACACATATGATCTCAACTTTGTACTCAGCAGTCCATCTAGGATTAAAGCCACTTGTTTGGCTGGTGTGGGTAACTTAGAAACAGGACATCTCTCTAGGTATTGCCTAAACCTTCTTCTTGCAAGTCTAATTGTCTCTTGAGGGGTTTGCTTGAAGCTGTGAATCATTGCGGAAGTGTTATGCCTTATGCCACTCTTAGAGAATTCAATAATGAAAGCCTCTAGAAGTTGGTATATGTTCCTGAAGTGTCTCTCATTTAGTGGTTGAAACCACGTAAGATGAGTGTTCCTAAGGGTTAGACCAAAGGCATTGTACTGCGTGAATAGGTCCTCAACTTGTTCAGCTCTCAAGACTTGCCTAAACTCGGCCACATGATCGTAGGGGTCTCCGGTGCCATCGAAGTAGTTCTTCATGGATTTAACCAGCTGGGTTGGCCTCAAGGTTCTAGTGTGTTCCCTAGGTCTTGGCAAAGGAAAATCATCAGCATTTCTTAGGTTCCTTGGGGCTCTAAGTCTCTTAGTTTCTTCTCTATCGGTCTCTGTTCGCGTTCGTTCTCTTCCTATTGGGTTGGCAAAGCTTACCTCCGGTGTATCTCTATTTTTGTCTCTTTGAGCTCCATGAGCTTGGGACGTTCCAGCTCCTAGGTGGCCAAAAGAGACATTAGATCTTGGTTGGGGGAAAACAAATTCACCCTTCCAAGTGTAGGCATGCCTACCATGCTCTGTGACCACAAAGATCCTTTCTGAGCTATTGTCTAGGTGGGTCACTTTGCCAGGGCTATCAGGATCTTTGAACTCATAGATCATGAGTGCTCCAAACTCAATTCGTTGATCAGGCTTATACCGCCAAAAGGCTTCATCAATCTCTCGATTTAAAAGCAGGTCTATGCTCTTATTGTCCTGGGGCACCCACTCTGGTGTGATAATTCTAGTGAGGACTGATTTGCCTCGAGCGGTTTTAGGCTCTCCACCTATGTTCCCTTGCTCTAGGTCACCTAGGTCTGTCTCTGGGATCACATTCCCGAATTTGTCTATCCTATCTGGGTGATTGGTAACTATGTACATGGTTCCTTCCTTGTCAAGGTATGCACCATTTTCAAACTTGACTATAGGATGTTCTAATCCAATGGGTTGATCTGGGTTTTTGATCTAGACCATAGATCTTCCTAGGTCATCTTCATAGATGCAAGCACCTAATCAGTTGGTCCTAAGGTATTCTAGTTGTGTCTTGTAAGGGCCTTCTACCCTGTGCAAGTATGGCACTCTTGAAATTCCTGTGGGTCTCTCCATACCTTGAGACATCTCGGATTTGCTAGTTTCAGAGCTAGGGTAGTGTGAATAATGGCTCAAGTACTGGGCCCAAGACCTAGCAGTATGATTAACACTAGCCTCTGAAGACCTAAGGCTCTGTCTATCTCTCCCTAGTTGTCGTCTTGATCTAAGGTTCATATGCCTAATCGAGTCTCCCCAATGTTTACCCGAGGTACAACCTCGTTGCAGAGTTCTTTCGTATCAATTACTTGTTCTTTTTAATTTTTCTTGGAATGTCACTTCTTGTCCAATCAATCGTCGTTACAAGGAACACTTAAGTTTTCTCGTACTTGAGGTTGGTCGCTTTAGTTAAAATCTTTTCCTTTAGGTTGTTTTGCAAGTGGAATTTCTATGTACTTGCACTTGAGTGATTAGAGTTCTTGGACTTGATCGTGCTTAATGTAACCTTAATGAATCAAAACATCTATTCGTACTTAGCCTATGCTAGGAATTGATAGAGGGTGTTAAGAATTTGCAACCTTTAGTTGCTCTCCTTGGTTGCCCTTGTGTGCCCAAGAAGCGTGTTCCCAAGCTAGCACTTACTCTTGCTTAGATTGCCCTTTGACGCTCTCAATGGACCTATAAAATTCCAAAAGTTTCTCAAGACTTAAATTCGAATGACAGAATAATTCACTTTCAAGCATGTAATTCAGATATCAATTTGCACTATGTCTTTATGGAAAGAAATTCTAGAGATCCCTTAGTTTTGTTCCCCCTAGGTATGGTCAACTTAAAAATACTATATCTAATAATCATGAGAATAATTTAACCGTAACCAGTGGAAGTTTTGGTAGTACTCCACCACGAGCTTTCCAACGAGCCTAAGATCACTCCAAACGGATTTCGTATGAGAAAGTTATGCCAGTTCAAGGTTCTGGGGTTAAAACAGGGTTCAAACACGCTATCAGGCCAACAAGGCTTATGGCCTCCCTATGTGCTCTAGAGTCCAATATTCATGCCCAAAATTAGCCAAAAATATGTTTTTCGCCAAGATGAGGTGTCAATCGCGATGGACAAGGGTGTCCGTCATGATGGACACATGTCGGTCGTGATTGACTGTTGTTGGTCGCGATGGATAGGTAGTCCATCGTGATGGATACCATCTATCGCGATGGACAGAGGTGTTTGTCGGGGTCTGTCAGTCGCAATGGACAGGTTGTCCATCGTGATGGACACTGTTAATCGCGATTGATGCTGTCAATCATGATGGACAACAAAAATGAAAATTTTTCAGAATTACGATGTGCAAGGCCTCTAGCCTACTGTGGTGCACTTAGTTTTACCAAAGGGGTAATTTTTCTGTCAATCGCGATCGATAGAGGTCTACGACACAGAGACAGGGCCGAGCTTTTCCGTACCTGCACGACGTTTTGGAGATGATGGAACAGTCAGATCCTGCAAGGAAACTCAAAAAGCATGCAAAAGCAGCGCACAACAATTTGCTCTCTCGCTCTCTCTCACAAGTGGAATGAGAGAAATGGAAGGGAGAAGGTGGTATGATCAAAAACTGAAATTTTTCATGATGATGGAGATGATGATGATGAAGTAAGAAAGAGAACAATAAGGAAAAGTAAAGAAATTACCTACTATGCCAACGTCACAACTCTACGTCTTACCATCACACGCTTGTCCTCAAAGCTCGATCCCCGACAACGGCGCCAAAATTCGGTGTAGCTCAGTGATGAGTAGCACCTCCTTTAATGTCAATCCGGGAAGAGATGAGGATAGTATGAAGACCTCGAGCAAGTGAAGGCACAAGTGTGTGAGTGAGAAGCACACTAACATGCACACACATACACACACACACGTGCACACACGACAAGAACAAAGAGAGAGACAATGGAATTCTTTTAGATTACTCAAAAGTGCTCTTACAAGTTCAATTCTACAACAAGCTAACCTCAAAAATGAGGTCTCTAGCTCGTTTTATAGTTTTTGACTAGTTTTGGCCTTGTCTAGACCTAGTGTCCGGCCTAGTTAAGAATTACGTTCCAGGGCCTATTTGAGGGCTCAAACGAGGTCTAAAAATTATGAAAATTGGTAGGGTGATACTTCTAATACTCCTCAAGCTCGAGGACTCCTCGGCTTGAACAAAATGGAGTTACAAAAAGGTGAAATGGTAGTTAAATTATTGTTAGTGATGAGAATCACTGTTATAAAGATGTTCATTTGGAAAAAATTGAAGGGCCTATCTGCCAGATCTTCCTTTTTTGTCAGTCCTTGTGTGCCCTAACTGCTATCAACACATATGAAAAAGAGATGGCATCAAATAAAGTGTATCTGATGAGATAATTATATGACCTTTCCATGAAGAACAGAGATAGTGTTGTTGCTTATGTAAACGATTTTGATGCTATATTCTCCCACTTAGAGGCTTAGAAAATGGATATGGATAATGAAATGAAAGTAGTATTGTTGTTATGCACCTTGCCATCATCATGGAATATGTTTTGCATAGCTATTAGCACTAGTGTACCTAGTGGTAAACTCATCTATGATGACATATATGGAGCACTCTTGAGTGAGGAGATTCATAGAAAATCTATGGTTGGCTCTCAGAGTGGAGATGCATATAATGTTTGTGATTCTTACCAAGGAAAGAATTAGCAACTCGCAAGAGCAAGAACAAGGAAAAGAATGGTCAATTGAATAAGAGTAGAATTAAATCAAGGAAGAGGGATATGAAATGCCATTATTGTCATAAGAAAGGACACATGAAAAAAGATTGTTATGCATTAAAGAATGCTAAAGGTGAAGAGGGATATGGAATGCCATTATTGTCATAAGAAAGGACACATGAAAAAAGACTATTATGCATTAAAGAATGCTAAAGGTAAAGGATAGAATGTTGATGGTCATGTTAAACAGTTACCTACACCATCTACTTCCACTTTGAAGATTGAAGAGATTAATGCTATTTCTGATGATGCTGATGTGTTGACACTTGATAGTACTGTCCCAAGTAAGGCTCTTATGGTTGATTCTCTTTCCCACACATGGCTGCCAGATTCTGGTGGCTCTTTCCATGTGACACCACATAGAGAAAAGTCTCTTGGTATCGTGAGACTTGGTTCTCTAATTATGCAACAAAGTCTCTTGGTATCGTGAGACTTGGTGACTCTTACCTTCTCTTTACTTTGTCACTTTCATAGATGATGCTACTAGAAAAGTTTGGGTATATTCTATCAAATCGAAGGATCAGGTATTTCCTACTTTCAAAAAATGTCTTGCTTCAATTGAGACTAAAAAAGGAATGAAGCTTAAGGCATTATGTTCAGATAATGGGGCTGAGTATACTTGACATGAATTCAGCCTTTTTTGCTAGTCTAGAGGGATTTGTAGAGACTTTACAACTCCTTATACCCTAGTACAGAATGGTGTAGCTAAAAGGATGAATATAATTATTCAAGATAGAGTAGTTTCTATGTCGCATCATGCAAACCTCTCACAAAGCTTTTGGGGAGAAGCAGTATTCACTACAGTCCATGTGATTAACCTTCCACCTAGTACTACCAAAGATCTGAAAGTGGCACAAGAGTTATGGATATGGAAACCACCATATTATAATCATCTTTGAGTTTTTGGGTGTGAAGTATATATTCATATACCCAAGAATCTTAGACAAAAGTTGGACCATAAGGGAAAGAAATTCATGTTTCTTGGATATGGTCAAGAAGGACAATTTGGATATCACTTATGGGATCCTAAAACATGGTTAGTGATTAGAAGTAGTGATGTCATTTTCAATGAGTCTAAGATGCATAAACAACCCATTAAGGAGGTTGAAGTGAGAAGAGTGGTGTTTTGAGGATACTAATCCTCTCGTTAACATGCATAAAAATGCTACACATAGGGACGTTCAAGAGAATGTCGGATCAAATGAGTCTGCACATGTTCCTGTTCAGCAACCATTGAGATGCTCTACACGTGTCTCACGTCCACCTGATAGATATGTTCCATGTCTAGATTTTGTTATGTTAATAGATGCCAGTGAGCCTTCTTGCTACAAAGAGGCTATGAAAACAGAGGATCATGTCAATTGGGAGCATGCCATTAAGAGTGAGTTGGATTCTATTCACAAGAATGGTATTGGGATTTATTGCCTTTTCCAAAGGGCAAGAAAGGTTTACCATGTAAACGGGCATATAAGTTGAAATTCACATCAGATAGTGCTTCTCCAAAGTATAAAACATGACTTGTTGCAAAGGAGTTTAAGAACAACATGGTGTTGATTTTTCATTTTATCTCATAGAAAAAGTTTGAATAGCCTATTCCGGGGTTTGATGGCGCAAGAATCCATTGCTAATCATCGACAAAGGATGGAGGAGGGAGAGAGCGATAGCTTGGGATCTTTCTTAATGATTGGGTTGCATGTGGATATGATTTCCCCTAGCCTTGTCCTTTATGTGCACACATCCTCTCCTCTCCTATGTGGGCATTGTTGTTCATCAAATCCTCATACCAATTGATAGATAACATGAAATAATGACATCCATTTTTTAGAGCTCTCAAGCACATATTTCAATAATAATGATAAGCCCACACCAATTCGGTTCAATAGGCCAAAAAATATCTTCTTTTCAAAATTGTCCTCCCAACTGCATACGTGCCCAATATGCTCTCCCCCTTTCTCCAATATTGGGAGCCTTCCATGTGGTCTCTCACATGGTTTCCACATGGAACTCATGTGAGATCCCACACATACTCTACTCAAGAGTGAGTTCACATCACTCAGGCCCCCAAGAATTCACCTCCAAAGCAACCACGTAGTAGATGGAGATTGAAAGTTTCACGGTGATACTCCCAAGTGCTAGTGTGGATGACATCTTCAAAGGTGTGCAACATTATCCTATGTGGGCACATAAACCAATATAATCTCTCCATCAAAAAAGTTTTCCTTGACATAGTGATACTGCATGTGAATGTGCTTTGTGCAAGCATGGAGCACGTGGTTCCTTATATCTACCAATTCACTTTGAGTGTCAATAAATAATGGTGGAAAAATATTGATGAATACCCAAATTAGCCTGAAGGCATCTAAACTATACACACTCAATAGTCAATATGATAGCTATGCTGGTGGAGGTTTCACTAGAAAATGAAGCTCAAACGTGGAACACATTCATAGGACTTTAAGACCTATCAAACAACACCAAGAATATAGAAAATGGATAAAAATAAAAGTAAAACTAGTTCTTACATTTAAAAGAAAAATGGTTCCAATAGAACCCACACATAAAAAGAAAGATATTAATGACCACATTTCACTATTTTGAAGGCTTCTCCCAAATTACATAGATAATGATATAGAGAATTGTTGTGATAAAAAAATTACTTTATTGGCTATCGAATTACAAAATGATTACATAAAATGGATGAATAATGAATAATACCTAATGCTAAAAAGTTAGGGTTAGAGAGTTGCAACACTACTTGCACACACCAACATAGATATTTGTACTCAACTAAAACAAAGAAAAAAGCAAGGGACTTTCTTGATACAACTCTAGAACTTAGTGCACAGTCTAAATGAACCAGAAAAATCTATGAAATGACTAAGGAAATCATGAGATAAGCTATGTTTATAGAAGAGAAGTTGAACCCTAAAATCCAGGAACCACCTTTCCCAAAAAAATTAGCCCTTTTAATGGAATCTTATGATTTTGGCCCTTCACTTTGGTCCACATGTCCATGATATATTTCCCATGGAGTTTTGAGAAGCTTGACATTTAACACTCCCCCTCAAGCATTAGATCTTCATCCAAGCTCCTCCATGTTGGTGCATTGCTTGAACTTTGAAACCTTCAATCCATCCACATTATTTGTACACATGTGGGAAATGAGGTCCTTCATACCTATATGATGTACTTAAACTTTGTTGGAGATCACCATTTCCCTCATGAAGTAATAGTGCACTTCAATTTGCTTGGTTATAGCATGATAGGCATGCTTCAATGCCACATGAATGGTACCCATAGTGTAACAGAATATTGTATATGTGTCAATGCTCAAATTAAGCTCCATAAATGGCTTGTTACTCAACATTATCTCACATGTTAAGATGAAGATAATGTGCCTCTGGATTGCTTCTTTGAAATGCATGAGATGATCTTGCCACCTAGCATGAGTGAATAACCAATTGTACTCCCTTTGTCTTCCTTTGAACTAGCTTAATAGGCATTTGAGTAAGCATAGAAATTCCTATTATCATAAAATTAATATAAAAATAATTCATTTATAGTAGCCTTCACATATCTTAACATTGATCTTGTAGCTTGCAAGTGTGTAATCCTTGGACTATGCATAAATTGTGATAACACTACAATGCATATGCTATGTGGGGCCTAATTATTGTCACACAATTAAAAGAGCCTACGATAGTTTGATACAAAGTCACATTCTCTATTGGGTCTCCATTAGTGGAACTTAGCTTTACATTAACTTGCATGGGATTTGAAATAGGCTTTCAATGTAGCATCCCAAACCTCTCAAGTAGGTCTAGAATATACGTCCTTTGTATGAGCATAATACCTTCTTCTTTTTGCACAACCTCAATGTCAACAAAATACATAAGATCCTCAAAATGACAGATCCTTAAATCCTTTCGAAGATTTCCATTCATCTTATCAATGCCTTTTGTATCATTAATTGTGATGATAAAATTATCTACATACGCACACATGTACACTAAAATTTTATTTGATGAAGAGAGATGCAATTGTGTTGCATTGATTGTAACAACAATTGATGAAATAATCCACTAATCTCTATTTTCGAGCCCTTGAAGGTTGGTTTTTTCTATAATGTGGCTTCTTCAACCTAAACATGATGTGGAAACATTTTATGAACAAAACCTAGTGGTTGCTTGATGTATATCTCTTCCTTCAAGTCTCCATTGAGAAAGACATTATTGATATCCAACTGGAAGAGCATCCATCCTTTTCTTGTGTCCATTGCAGTGAATATTTTAATGGTTCTCATATCTTGCAACAAGGCTCAATGTCCCTTAAAAATCCACTCCATAGGTTTGTGCAAAACCCTTGGACACCAATCTTGTTTGAACATAAAATAGATCCATCTAATTTCCTCTTAACTTTATACAACGAATAATCACCTATGGACCTACATGTTACTTGCCCATTGATGCCTTGATCCCATAAAGAATAAGAAAATTCATTGGAGAACCATTCTTCCCCTCCATCAGACCTTAGCCTCCTAATTTATGTACCTATCTCCTTCTCTAACATTGTTTTAAATGCTTTGAAACATTCAAGCACATTTGATTTGTGTTTCATGGAACAAATCCAAATGATACTTATGAATCATATATAAAAAGTGAAAAAGTACTTTTTACCTCCAACGGATTGATCTTTTGTTGGCCCCCACATATTTGTATGTATAGTCCAATGGGTGTTGTCTTATGTAGCTAGTCTTCTTGAATGGAAGCTAGTTTGCTTCACTAATTGACAAGATTCACATAAATGCTTTACACCTTGTCCTTGAAAGTTGGGTAGCCCTTACACCAGCCTCTTCAATTGCATTTTCTTCATTCTTTGTATGTTGATGTGGCCTATCCTCTTGTGCCACAAATCCAATTCCAAAAACTACTTGTCTCCTTATGTGAAATTGACATATTTAGTGGAATCAGAGTTTACCTCCAAATTTAAGAGTATCCCTTGATTCCTTCCTTGTGCTATGTCCTTGTGAGATTTCATAGAGTTCTGAAAAAAGAATCCACATTTGTTAAACCTTACTTAACACCCTCTTTCGACCATTGGCCCTCCTGACACCAAGCTTCTTATGATCGTAGGTATATGCAAGACATACTTGCGACATCTTCCCTCCTATTGTTCATCTGAAGACACATCTCCAATGTTGGAGATCTCATGGAAATTACCCTCACCTATTCCCACATGTGCTTTACATTTGGGAACATGTAGATTAGTAAACCAAGAAGCATTGCAAATATGAATACACCAAGTGTTATCTACTTTGCTTGAATTCCCATTCATATGCATCATCAAAAGATTACAATTTTCTAAACTTGTAGAAGCATAATTACATTGGCCTTTTTATGAAGAATCTTGATTACAGGTCTTTTGGTTTCCTCCTTAGTAGCAATCCTAGCATAGTGGCCGAAATTGCCACATATGTAATACCCTTCCCCATGTTGTTCCTTGTTTTGTTAATGAATTTTCCTCTTACTCTTGTTCTTTATCTAAATCTTTTTCCTTTGTCCCTACTTTGTCCTATTCTTTCTTTGCCCCTTTTATTACCTACATAGGAGAAATGTGCATCTTTGATTTTTGTTGAGACTCCACCTATGTTAATGTCTTTTTTAACCATGAGAGCAAATAAGTGCTCAAATCAAGGAGATTATCTCTTACATATACTAAAGGTTTTCCACTTCTCATCATCCCTCAACAAGTTGAGGGTATAAGCCACAAGCTCATCATCATCTACGTTGATTCAAATGGATCCCAATGCATTTGAAAATTCCTTGGCCTTAAGTATATAGCCATTTATATTACTCCTTGAGCTCTTGCTTGAGTTATATCTTCCTTGATTTTGATATTATTAAATAATTCCTCTCAAATCTCTCCCATACCTTCATGACTGAATCCAAATCTTGGATTTGTCCATTCATGGTATTGCTTATGTCTTGCAAAAGGATAAATATTGGTCTCTTGTCTCTTTCATTCCATTCCCCAAAGGTCCTTAGCTAGTTTTTGTTTTTTGCTTTCATCCCACCTAAGTCTTGTTTCACTTCCACTGATCATTCCTCATAAGCCCTTACACATAAGGTATTTAGAGACCCTAAATCTCAATGATTAATAGTTCTCCTTGTCTAACTTTTAAATTTGAATGTTGACACCTCACACTTCTAGTCTTTGCTACTTGAGGTGGCCCTTCGATAATGCTCCAATGTGTGTATAATGTAAATGAGGATTTGAGGTTACCATAATGAAATGTTTTCCTTGGATGGACACCTTGCACGCTTGAACTATTAAGTAGAATAGCTCTTTCTTGATGTGAGCTACCTCCAACAAGCACTTCTTGATGCAAAACATGACCCAAGAGCTCCAAGATTTCTTCTTCCTTGTATTGGAAGTCTCCAAGATGCCCATATGTTATGATAATAGTGTTCGAGGAAGTACCTCAACTTCTATGCAATGAGAAAGTGTGAATGGCCTCCAAATGTACACCTCTTTACACCTCAGCAACCCAAAATTTCTGTATGAGAGCCTATTTAGGGACCCCTAGTGAGATTTTGTTAATATATCCTTTGCACAAGGAGATTTCAAAAATATAAATTTCACTCCCTATATATCTCTACACTTAGAGAAAAAAAGTCTACAGCATGACCTATGTGATTGCACATATTAGCTAGTCAAACAAACACCACACTTCACTCCATCAAATAGTTCCCATAGAATAACTAGAGAATGGAACTCAAAATTCAAATCACTGTAAAGGTCTTTAAGGGATATCTAAGTAAATCAAGATCATATAAAAAGGATAAATAAAGAAATAGAAGAAGTGCTTACAACTAACAAAAAATACACACATAGAGAGATATCAATCACCACACTTTAGTACTTTGATGTTTTATCACAATTTACTTGAAGAATTATCAAGAGGCTTGGTGTGCTTGATAATATATATCCAATGACATAACTATCACACAAAATGGATGAATACTAAAGGAGAACCAATGCCAACAATGCAGGACTAGAGAGTTGCACTAGTGCTTGTAGACACACATACATATGTTGCTAACAAAGAAGCACGTAAGGGGATAGGGTAAGAAAGTTTCGAGATTGATATAACTTCAAAACTTTTTGCACACTTTAAATAAACTAGAAAACCCACAAGATGACTAAAAAGTCCTAATACAAGCTACTTTCATAGAAGAGAAGTTGACACTTGCAATTGATTTTTGTTGATGAAGTCTTGCTTGAACGTTCACTTGTGTAGACTATTTTCAAAGGAATTCCAGATTCATATCAAAATTTTACTTCTAGCCTTTGATTGATAATGAAAAGAAATCCAAATAACTTAACATTTGAGGAGTTAGTCTCTATTTTGCTACAGGAAGGCCAATCTAGGCAGAACAGGTCCATTATGCATATTGTAGATCAAGCTTTCTTGGCTAGTCAAAAGGGCCAAGGTAAATGGAACTCTTCTACTAGTAAGTAGAAATCTACTAGTTCTACATATTTAAAGAATGATGATAGAGATGAGAAGAAAATAGAAAAGCAAAAATTGTTTTGCAAATATTGTAAAGTAAATGATCATGTAATAAAGACTTGTCCAAAACTAGCCGCTAAAAAGGCAAGGAAGGAAGAGGTTGGAATGGTTGTTGTAGAGGCCTCTACACCCAAAATCGAGTATGATAATCTTGGGCAGAATGAAGAATGGGAATTTACCACTATTTGCAATTATGACCCATCTTCTCATGAACAGAGTATATCTATAGTAGACTCAGATGTTTGGTACTTTGATAGTGGGGCAACCAAACATATTACCTCATAGTGCAGTTTCTTCACTTCACGTGAGCCTACCCCCACAAGGAATACTGCCACATGTGCCAGCAAATCCTCTTATCATATCATGGTAGTTTTATAAGATCATTTTGACTACTTTTGATGGTAGTTCTTTTACATTGTTGAATGCTTTAGTTGTGCCAGGGATCAAGAAGGATCTATCATCAGTTTTAGTTTTAGCCAAGATTGGCTTGGTTGTGAAATTTAGTGATGAAAGATGTACAGTTCATGATCTATCAAATGGAAGTCATTATTGCTTTTGTTATTTTATGTTGTGGGTTGTATAAGCTCATAGATTACGAAAAATTTGTGAATGATTTAGCATGTGCAGTACAAGATTCTCAAGCTTTGTTAGATGCAAAGCTTTGACATGCATGCTTTGGTCATCTGAATTTTGCTAGTTTTCTACACCTAAAACATCTCAAAAATGGTGTCATCTATGCCCAAACTAGAGGCACCTAGTAAACATGTCTGTGAAGGCTGTATTTTGGGCAAAATGTAGCATTCCTCATTTCCAAAAGATGGTTTAGTTCGAGCTACGCAAAAATTGCAGCTTGTTCATAGTGATGTTTGTGGTCCAATTTAGACACCCTCTTTTAGAAACTATCTTTGCTTCGTAACTTTCATTCATGAATTTTCCAAGCATGCATGGGTATATCCATTGAAAGAAAAGTCTAAAGTATTTACATGCTTCAAACAATTTCTGGTTTTGGTTAAAAATCAATTAGCATGTAAAATGGGCACCCTCTGTTCTCATCGAGGGTTGGAATATATGTTTTCTAACTGTAATGCATGTTTGGTTGAACGTGGGATAAAATATCAGTGTATAGTGCCATATACACCTCAATAGAATACAATTGTTGAAAGGAAGAATAGGTCAAAATTGGATTTGCAACTAGATGCATGGAACTTACATTATCTCCAGGTATGTGAATATTGCAAATTACAAGTCCCAAATCTGAGTACAACTCTTTGAGCCATAGTGTTCTTTAGTTGGAATAGTTAGCCCTCTATAATCTACTGTAGTTGAAGATAAGGCAATTGTTGGTTGCTTCTTGGAACTCCAAGAAACCAATTTTGAACCTACAAATGCCAAGTATCCAAATGTTCTCCTTCTATCATCCTTTGCTCCTACCCAATTTTCATTTGATTAGATTCTGATATCAAAATTTGAAGAGGAAAATAGAAGATTTGATTAAGTGTTCCTTTGAGGTACTTGAGTACTCTCCTTGGAGCATTCATGTGTGGTCTTTTGGGTGAGTGCATGAATTGACTATGCACTTCCACACTATAGGATATATCTAGTCTTGTGTGAGTAGCATATATCAAGCTACCAACTAAACTTTGATATTCTTTAGGATCATCAACCTGCTCACCTTCATACACATTTAGCTTTTGATTCATTTCCACTGGTATATTGGCAAGCTTGGTGTTCTCCATTTTGAACTTGTGAAATAGGTTTTGAGTGTATCTTCTCTAAGTTAGATACATCCTTTTATCTATATAAATCACTTGCATACCTAGCAAATATGTGAGCTCACCTAAAGTCATAGATTTTGAAATTCTCATGGATATGTCTTTTGATCCTTTCAATGACATTCAATTTATCACTTGTTACAATTATGTCATCTACATATACACGTAGATAGATAATCTCATTGTTATATCTTTTGATGAACAATGAAGGATGTGAGTCACTAGGTCTGAGCCCTTATTCTTGAAGGTATGTAACCAAACCCTAATTCCAAGTTTTAGGAGCTTTGTTTCAATCCATTCAATTCTTTCCTTAGTCTGCAAACATAAGATGTATGGTTATGGTTTTTAAAACCTTCACCTATATAACCATTGAGAAATGTATTTTTTGCATCAAGTTTGAAGAGTCTCCAATTTCTTGCAAGAGCTATACTTATCAATGTTCTGATGATAGTCATCATTGCAACTAGTGAAAATGTTTCCTCATAGTCTACACCATGAGTTTGTGAACAATCTTTGGTAGCTAATCTAACTTTGTACCTAAAAATTGATCCATCTAAGTTCGTTTTAAGTTTATTAACACATCTACAACCAATTACCTTCTAATTGGATGACTTTGGAATGGATTTCCAAGTGCATGTCTCCTTCAAGGAGTCCATTTCTTCTTTCATAGCCTTTTTGCAATTAGGGTTTTCCTTTGCCTCTCATAGGTTCATGGTTCTTTAGAAATTAAGTCTTTTTCCAAGTAGATTGAATGCTTTGTAACAAATGTGGAGTCATATCCATACCTTTCTAATTGTTTCTTTTCCCTTGTTGACACTCTAGGTGTTTGCTGGGAGCATTTTCCACACTCTTTCATTTTTTCTTTGCGTCTGGACTTCGAAAGCTTGTAATCCTTTTGCCTTTCATCTTGGTCATCATCTGTATCTCTTCTTGGATCTTGGACCTATGTTTCATGCATGCTTCCTAGTTGATGGAAATTAGAATCATGGCCGCACATGTTATGTATTGGTACTAAGTGAATTAAGGACCAGGCTTGATGATAAATTGCAAAAGATGTATTTTTATAGGGTATGTAGGTGAACAAAACGTTATAGGTGTTACAATCCAACAATAGATAAGCTAAGGGTATCAAGAGATGTCAAATTTGATGAGCGTTTACATTGGTATGCTACAAATATATCTATAACACAGGTAATGAAGATGAAGAAAAGAAGGCTTCAAGGGATGAACCAAAGATCATGGTCCTTGATGGACCAAAGGAGTCAACTTTTCAAACGTCATAGGGTAAAGGTAGTCCTACATCAAGTCAATTTAGTGTTGCAAGGAGTAATTCCAAGAAAAAATCCTAGAAATAGAAGAAGATGGACCTATGCATTGAGCTCAATACATATCATCATGGGAAGAAGAGGGAAAACACAAAGAACAAAAACAAATATCCAAATCAATGGAAGGGTTAGATAAGAAGATCTGATAGGGTAAGGTATCCAACTAAAAGATGTACCTATATTTAATTTATGGCTAGACCTTATGATGACATGAACAAGATTATTGAAGAATCCACATGCTTTGAAGAAGCAAACACATGCAAGGAGTGACAAGAAGCTATGCAAGATGAGAGCAAGGCCTTGGAGGAAAATAACACTTGGATGCTTATGCAAAGGAATAAAGATATGAAGGAAATTGGAAAGAAGTGGGTTTATAAGGTAAAGAAAAACTTAGATGTACCATCATAACTATCAGTGCCATTGCAACAAGTGAGAATTGGAAAATGTATCAACTTGATGTTGAGGGAATATTTTTTGAAACCCCTCCTTAATAATACCTTATGTATAGTATGTACCCCTATAATATTTGCATTTTTCAAACCTTTATGAGAGCCATAAATATACATATTTAAAGGAAATAGAAGTCCAAGAACAAAGTGTGTCCTAGCTTAGTAAAGTAGCTAGCCTTACCTGCGACAAATGGTCGAATCAAATCCTGAGATAAATATGGAGTGGGACAAGTAGTATTTGTAAATTCAAATACTCAAGCTTGACCCATTCTAGCATTCGAAAGTATCCCAAAACGTTTTCAAAGATTGAAGCCCCACCATATGCGTTTTAGTCCTACACAACATACTCATGACAAATAGGATACATGTGATTGATTTCTGGGCCCATAGACAACAGTATAATAATCCAAATGCCCAAACTCGGATATGAAGAACATTCCCACAAACTGGGGGTTTTATTTATGATATTTTTATATTTTGTATGAAAATATAAAATATATGACCATATGGGATGAGGTGCACACCTTAGAATGACCAAAAATCTTCTAGGATTCTATGAAAGTTGTATTTTCCACCAAATGTGTCACATCTTTTATGTATCCCATATCCTTTGTATCCACATCTTGCAACAAAAGTTCTATTTCCCTTTGAATCCACTTCTCTTTCTTTCTCTCTTTCATTCCTTCTATTCCATTGAGATTGATTCTCTTCATTCTACTTCTTATTTCCAAATCCTCATCATTTCCCTTCAGTTTATATCCATTGAGAAGTGAGTTTAACTTGCTTCTTGTTTTTATGTATTTGAACATTTTTTGTTAAATGTTAATCGGACATTGTAAATCATCCATGTCCTAAGATAATTTGGTGTAACAATGAATGTACATGTGTATGTATGACCTATGTGAATGCTAAGAGGAGAGTGTGGATTATGCGTGTCCTAAGAGCATTCTCATTTTGTGTGTTCTCTAAGAGGGTAGTGAGGATCATCCATACCCTGAGAGTGCCCTTTTGTTTTGTGTGTTTATGTGTGAAGTGAATGTTTAAGGAGCTAATAATCCTTCCTCTCCATCATATCTATCTTTGCTTATGAACCTGAGTACTAAAGGAGTGTTAGAGGCCATTTCTTTAATGCCCCTCTCATGACATGGTGCCCCCCACTGAGGAAACTTTCTATGAATGCTCAAAATGGTAGCCACATTCAATTAAATCTTTCAATTCACCCTAATTAACCATATCAACCAAGTTCTTTTATCCCCATCAATATCCCCTATATCCAAAAAACTCCACTTTTAGGAAGGCACTACTCAGTACTCTTGAGCAAATAGGCTAGCAAAAATCCTTTCTTCAGAGGATCCATTTATTCTTCCACTTTTGGACTATAAAATCAGCTTTGATGTTTGGGTCTTCATCTTATTTTGAGGAAGCTATCACTTCAAAGGAAGCATGGCTACAAATTTTCCTCAATTTCATCACAAGCCAAAGCAGGATGCAATGGAGTTCTCGGATAGTTTGGAGATGACCTACCACATATCAATCAGGGAAAAAGAGGATATAAAGCTGAGAGAATTTCCATTAGTTCTCAAGGAAGATGCAAGGATACCGTTTGCAAGCTTACCTCAAGAAGCAACACATAGTTGGGCAGCAATATGAGCAAGCTTCTTGGAGCAATATGGAAAGAAGGAAAGTCTAGAAGAGTTATGGAAACAATTTCTCTCATAAAGGTAAGTTTTTCTTGATGATTTTATAAATTATGAAGAAACATTTCAAAGTTTGTGGAATAATTGGGAAAGAATCGTAGGAGAAAATGAATAGGCACCATCATTTTTAAAAAGAGATAGGTTTACTATTGGGCTCTACCTATCACTAAAACAAAAGGTGGAATCTCATTTTCCAACCAAATTTGATGAAGAATTAGAAACAGCCAAGTTGAAATGTGAAAAAATGAATGTTCAACACATATCCTATACATATGAGAATGTGAAAGTAGATCATGTAGATGTTCTAGCCCAAAAAAGTATACAAAACAAATCTATTGAAGAGAAGAAGACTCCCAACAAGACCTACTATAGAGGCTCACACAAAAATTAGAGCAGTCGAACTTGAGCCCAATTATGAGTCAACGAAATTGGCCACAAAGGGAACATAACAGGGGACAATGATGACAAGCATTAAAATTCATATGCTACAATTGCAACAAACATGATCACAATATGTACAATTACCCTCACCCTTTTAGGAATTAGAGTGATATGTATCCTATTATGAGCTCACCAAAATATGTATAGAGACGACATGCACAACAACCAGTAAACCTTCCATGTGATCCACCAATGCAAGGAGAAGAAAGGTCGATAAACATTTTGGAGCTGACAGAGGAACAAAAGGGCATGGAAAATATGCCAATCAAGACAAAAAGGGTGCAAGATGGAGACAAATATGAAGATGAAGATTCCACGTTGGGGTAAACAAACAAAGAAAGCAAGAGTCATAGAAGGGGAGACAAGTAAAAGAAAGAGAGGATCAAGAAGGAGGATTACAATGGAGAACTTTTCTCTAGGTAAGGGAATGTAACCTTATGATTTTACTGAGGATATCTTCACACACAAGCCCATATCACTTGGCTACAACTTTTCCAATTATCATAAAAGACCAAAAGGGAGTGAGCTAAGCTAGTAAGCACTAGGAGATTAAAATAAGGAAATTAATATCCTAATAGAAAATGCATGTGATGATGTTGTACCCATATTGGATACATATATAAAGGGGAAAAGGATATCAAATGTATATGTCCATGGATGTCATTGGACCCTGTACATACCAAACCAAAATGGTAGACAGTACTCTTGTTAGATGTGTTTGTCTTATTGAAAGTTTAAGAGTCACAATATGTGATATAGAGGTTGCCTTGGATATGTACGTAATTGCAACAAAAGGGGCAGGCTAACCTATCATATTAGTATCTCCATGGTTAATTGCAATAAAGGAAGATAAAGAAATGAAGTTTTAGTCTTGTTGTTCTCAAACCAAATGAAAAAAAAAGAAATTTCTAACTTATGACTTGATTGAATTGCAAAACAATTAAAAGTGTATGAAGAATGGAATCAAGGAGTAGGAAAGGTAATATATTGGCTATATGTTAGCATACAGGATAGCATGATTGGGCACATACAGGATGCCAAGACTCCGAAAGAGGCTTGGAACAATTTGTTCATATTTTATGAGGCCAATACAAAGGCACAGAAATTTCAACTCAAGAACACATTGCATACACTCGAGAAAAAGGGGCATGTCAGTAAGTGACTGCACCCTAAAAATCAAAAGCATATGTGATTCACTTGCATCTATTGGTGTGAATGTAGATGATGATGATAAGGTGGAAGTATGACTTCATGGTTTAGGAGCTGCATATAAGCAGTTCAAAATATTTACACCAGGGAGAATATTCTGATTTTCATTGATCTTATGTTTATGTTGATTATTGAAGAAAAGAATCTTGGTGAGGACTCAAACTCCCAAGGAAAACCTAGTTCTGAGAAAGTATTCTACCTTGGTAGAGGAAGAGGCAGATGTAGAGGCTTTGGAAGTGGAAGAGGACACAAAGACCAAGACCAAGGTCAAGAATAGAACCATGCAAGAGATAGAGGATGGTTTCGAGGCAGATGGAGCCAAAGAAGCCATAGAAATTTCTGAAGAAATGATTCAGGTAATGAGAGTAAAGAATGCTAGAATTGTGGTAAACCTGGACACTTTGAATGTGATTGCAAGTTGAAGAATAAAAATAATAGAAGGCAACAAAACCACTATGCATTCATAAGTGCAAATGATTTTGGGAAGTTGTTCATGGTTCAACATCACATGATGAATATGATGTCTTCTGATGTTTTGAAATCGAATGATAATGCCTCGTATGTTGATTCAGGTGCTCCAAACCATAGGACCAATCATGCAGAATGGTTTAGTACTTTGCCAAAATTGCTAGTTCTTGGATATGTTGAAATAGATGATGACACATCACACCCTATCGAGCATATTGGAAACATATCACTGTTTATCAAGGATGGAAAGGTAAAACATGTTGTTGATGTGTTGCATGTTCCAAATATAACAAAGAATCTCATTTCTCTTGGACAAATAGTTGACTAGGGATTAAAAGTCTGGTTCAATGTTGATGGGCTATATGAGAAGAGTACAAATAGGATGGAAGATTGATTGCCAAAGGAAACAAAGTGGGTAGAATGTTCACCTTAAATGTGAAAATTCTTGAAATGAATGCATCCATCTTTGCAAAAGGTGCAAGAGTTATTGCTGATATAGAGATCTAGCACAAAGGAGCTGGACATGCAAACTTGGAGAGGCTAAAATTCATGCAGCCAAAGGAGATTGTCAATGGACTACCAAATTTCAAAGTTGCAAAAATGCAAAAGGTATGTGCAACATGTCAATTTGGTAAATAGTCAAGACCATCATTTTTTCATGACAAGCATGTTAGTGAGAACGTACTAGAAATAGTAAATATAGATGTTTGGGGTCTTGCAAAGACCACATCTATGGTTAGTTGCAGATTTTATGTTACTTTCATTCGTGATCATACATGAAAAGTATGGGTATATTTCATGAAAGAGAAGAGTGAGGTATTCACTTGATTCTAGAATTTTAAGGCCATGGAAGAAAAGCACATAAGAAAGTATATTTAGACATTAAGGTCTGATGGAGGAGGTGAATACATGTCTAATGAGTTCAACAACTTTCTTAAAAATCATGGAATTTGATATCAGGTTTCATGCAGGTACACACCACAATCGAATGGTGTTGTTGAATGCAAAAATAGACATATTGCAGAAATAGAAAGAGCTTTGATGGCTAAGAAGAATATGCCTCATTGTTATTGGGCAAAAGCTATGCATATTGTTGTATACATCATGAACAGAACATGGATTGCTGTTGTAAATCAAGTTACATCTAAAGAGAAGTTTACAGGTAAAAAGCCAAACTTATCACATATGAAAGTATTTGGCCGTATTGCATATGTACATGTTCCAGATGAGTTGAGGACAAAGCTTGATCTAAAAGCAAAAAAATGTATCTTCATTGGGTAATCCCTTGAGCAAAAGGGGTATAAATGTTATAACCCACTCACATGAGAGATAAAGATAAGCAAAGATGTCGTATTCGATGAAATGTCAAGCTTCTATGCAGATGCCAAAGAAGGACTAAATCTTGAACCCAATGACAAAAAAAAAGTTGAAAAATGAAGTGCAAAATCTCAAGTTTTGAGTGGACCAGATGCATCACCAAGTAATCGTTCCAACTCAAATACATGGAGTGGAAGATTGCATGGAAATTTCAGTCCAAGAAATTCATCAAATACATCCAAGAAAGCTTAAGAAAAGCTTTCTCCTGGTAGTAAAACATGTGTAGGTCTTGCAGATGTTGAGAGAGATTCAAGGGGTTTAGAAAAGATTCTTGATGACGAACGTGGATTGCCCTCTATGAAGACTCTAGGAGTAAGAAAGGCACATGCATATTGTTGGAAATGAGGTAGGCCCATAGCTCATATCACAGGTCCATGGTTCCATAAGTCCAGCATATACAACACAGAATCTAGCAATCTTTCAATATTGACAAAACATGAACATACCACACTTAATCATACAAATGATGAGATGAAGATAGAGAAAGAATAGACGACATGTGTAAGGTGTTACATAAGCCACCGCTTACTCATAGTATCATATATGCCAATGTTCAATGTACAATGTGGGAGCAAAGCTCTCAACCACTCTATGTGATGAGAAATAGATGGAAGAGTGAGTGTACAAATGTAACAAACATATTCAGATGTATGGGCAAAAATCTGAATATACATGAGATGTGTGACCTAATAGGTTATAGAAAAGTGAATATGAGTGACTGAAAGAGGAAGGATTAGTGTGAAACTGATAATCAACAAACCCTCATCTAACCTTAGGCTATGGAAGACCCTAAGTCAGATACGTGTGTGAAAAGATCACAAACTTAAAAAGTAGCAAAGAATGCTAACAAGTTTGATGCCGAAAATCTTAAAACTCATGTGAACACACCTTCTCAAACACCTCATCCAAATATGCATAAAGCATATACGTACTGATTCTCTTGTACCTATGCCGAATAGGACTCCTCCTGATATGGATGCTACCGCCTCCATAAATTTCAAGTAGTACTTGTGTGCATAAAGAGAATATGTACCTGAATACTTAACATAAGATGTAGATCTTATGTTAAACACCATCCAATGTCTTTGAAGTAGCCCGAAATCTTCATGTAGAAGAAAATCTTCAAATACACCATGTAGATGGCCGATCCTCACCATCAAGCTGCTAATGACGAAGTTCTCTTGCCATGAACAAGAGATAAACTCCTCTCCATGGGCAAGAGTGTGAGCACACTATTCATCTTCTCCAAGAAGAACTCCAAGAAGAACTCCAAGAAGAACTCCAAGAAGAACTCCATAGCCGCTCCTCAACATGCTTCAAGTTAGCACCATGGTTGCCCCATGTGCTAGAAGAAACACCACCTCTATTGAGGTCCAAGCTCAAGGATTGTGTTGAAAACTAGGTGAAGGATGCAAGATAATGAGCCCAATGACTTCTTTTATAGTGTTGATTATCTCCTGAAAAGCTTCTCCAAAAGCAATAAATCACTAGCGATCGCTTATCGCAAATAAAGCAAGTTTGAAAAGCTTTGTTGCTCATTCGTCATCTGCTGTCCATATGCTTTGTTTTTCAATAAAACAAAAGCACAAAGATGTCTTTGCGCTGCACCGATCAGGATCGAACTTGGATCACTAGGATATGAGTACCATGAACTAACCAACACGCCAGGCGCTGTTGTATATACAAGGTGTAATAAACAACATTACACATGCTATACTATCTTACCAGTTTCAACTATGAATGAACCAATGGAACATTGTTTGACCAATAGGATATTGATTCCAACAATCCTCCTGCAATGTCATATTGGTTCAATCTGGGCGGGATCTGCAACCTATCATAAATTGCAAACTATCACAAGCTTCAAGCTTGTACTCCCAAATTGATCTTCAAACATTTTCTTCAAAAAGTCTTCTTCAAAACTAAATTTGAATTTCCTTCAAAAAACCTGAACTTGCTGAATACAAACCATAATACTTGAGAAAATATGCAAACTAGATATCCAATACATCAAGCAATCACTACTTGATAACAAATATAGCATGAATTGTCTCCGAACCTACTATCTCCTATTTTCAAAAACCTGAAAACATACACTAGGATCCATATACTTGCATTTTACCTTCCAAAAAAGGTTTCTCAATGTACTTCTGTTGTGTCATGTAAATACACTAAAAAATCATCAAGAACTGAATCCTGGAACCTGTGACTATCAACTCACAACTTAGTGTATTATGAACACGATTGGTTCATCTCTGACTGTACTCAAGTCAAGTCAAGTCAACTCAATTGAAATCGACTGAAATCAACTGAAATCAATTGAAATATGAGTCTCATAAAAAAATCTATGATGTCATCATGTCTTCATCCTTTAAATCCTTCATATCTCTTTCCTTCAAAACGTGGTATAAACATATATGTGCGCACTTCTTAAACATACCTCTCTAAAATATCAAGATTCTCTTCAATAGAACTCTGGAACCTTCTCCTAAACAGGATCACCTAACAGGAACTTTCTCCAGATATTCTCCTTCTTCCTTCTTCTTACAAAGCTGGAACATAAAGAGAGCTTGACAAAGGAAATATAGGAATACCTGTAAGTATGAATCTGCATTCTTTCACATATGGCTGAAAACAAGTCTTCATGTTTCATCACCCCCCTCGATGACTTAACACTAGTATCCAAAATTCTTCAAATATATTAGACTTTATGAAATCTGGAACATCTTCCTTCATAAATCTGATGTTTAGCGATCAATACCTGTATCTGAAACAAAATCTCTAAACCCTTTTTATTAGCACTATACATATGCCAATAGCTCTCCTTGTCATTTCTCGGGTTCCAAAATCTAGAATAAAGTTAGCTAATCTATCATAAAAACCTTGCTGAAAGCATTTTAGGATTCATAACCTTTTTGCAACATAACAAGTATCTTCTTCTATCTCTCTGCAACACAAATCTGATAGCACCTGAATCTTTGCCTTACTTCTTCCAATGCTAAGAATCTTCACAAACAAAGGATAGACAACTGACTCATAAATACTTAAGATCATACAAGATCTATCCAAGATCAATGATCTCTCCTGTGTAGAATTTGTTCTCATCAAACCTTCATGATTGAATGTTTGATTTATTACCTGAATGTCTCTAAGTGTCCATGCTTCTTACAAAGTTGTAACACTTTTCTTCAAACAAATCCTTCCCAAGAATCTGCAACTCCTACTTGAAATATAAGTGGACAAACTTCTCACCTTGAGAACTCCAAAAGCTACAAGTTGATACTTCATCTTTTCATATTCTACCCAGGTGAAATGTGATAGTACGTGCTTGACTTTCTTTTGGCTAACTCCACTTCTCAATCAAGTGATAGGATCTAATGGAACACCTTTTTGAATACAAACATGTATCCAAAAATCAAGACAATCACTGAAAGTAGATTCTCCAACTGACTAGTACATCAACAAATCTAAATTTTCAGAAGTTTCTGAAGATATTGAATATGAGGTAACCTTTTCCAAACATAAAACCTCAACCTAAGTCTTCAACATCTGCTACAAAACTCTTTTACCTTAAGAGTTAGATAAAGAAGAAATATACTTCTCTACAACTTATCATATACCAAGTAGCTCTGTATTGGCACTCCAAGAATTCTTTGAGGGAACATATAAGCTGCCAGCTTAAAGCTTGAACTAAAACATAACTCATACATATATGAGTCAAAACATATATCTGCTGCTTTTTCTTTCTCTCAATGCAATTCTCTGTCAAATCTACTAAATCATGACCAAGTGTAATGCAAAAGAAGAAACTGCTTCTTCTTTAGACTATCTTCACATAAGATGTTCTTGTAGACTTGTCTTTGGATGTAGAGGATAAAATAGGAAAAGTATATGGAAAGTATATGAGAAAAGGAAGCCTTACTTCTCTTTTGGAAATGATGGACTTTCTTCTTCTACATCTTTCTTCCACCTGATGATGTCAACATCTTCAAACTTCTCTTCCATAGATTTTGTTCTCTTCATTTTGAAGTAGCAAGCAGTCTTGATTTCTTCAAATGAACTCTTTCTCTTCCTCTAATGATAAGAGTAAGAGACAAAAAAAACATGGTATATAAATGGAAGTGAATATAGAAACATGTTTTACCATCTCCTCATATTTTTGAATCAAAATTCTGCTTCAAATGTCTGAAACAACTAAATTCACCAATCTTTTGTCTGAATGATGAATTTCCTTTCTAGAGTTACCTCTCTAGATCACATTTGTACCTTGATATCCAACCAACTTACAACGGAAAATTGGCTGAAAACATAAAACTCATCCCATCTCCAAATTTGTCTTCTTAGATGAGCCTTCTTGCCATGAAAGAGATCTCTCAAAACTCTCTAGAAAAACCTATCGATACCTGTTTTGATGTAGCCTTTAACTTTCAAATGATGAAAGCCTATAAAAGCACTCCTTGAAACCTTCAAATCTCTTCATAACTGCTCTTCTAAGATATGACCTGCAAATGATAATATGATAGTAGAAATTGATACCTGTGATTTGATGTTGATCTGATTCCTCCATCTTCTCTAAACCATTGTTCTTCCTTGAATTTGAAGTATCCTTCTTGTTGATATATTTAAGTAGTGATGTGTGCTAACACACTAGGACCGCCGGGGAACTTTTTTCCCTCTTTAGGAGGTTTTTTTCCCCCGGCTTTTATATATGCCTATTGCCCTAATGGGCTACTTATCTTTGTACATTCTCTAGTAGTACATTCAGTATTGTGTGTTTGTGCTCCAAGATTCTTCTTCTTCCTTGTGTTGTTTGTGTGCTTCCACAGACGTCTATCACCAACAATTGGTACCAGAGCAGGTCGTCGCTTCATCTAGGGCGCCATCGACACTCCTCCGTTTGCAGTCTTAGAATTGCACAAATTTTGGTGAGCATACTTAGCGTGTTTCCGAGATCAAAACTACTTTGCTCTGTGGTGCTGAAATCACGATCTGAGCTCGTTTCGGCCTTCGAACGCACTATCACAGTGCTTGTGCAGGCTATTTTTTCTTTTTGTGCCAAAGGTATATACCAATTTCTATTCGCCAGTATAAGCGTCTCAAAGTCTATTAAAGGTCTAGTAGGACTCGTCTGGGTAGTTTTGTTGAACTTTTTGAGATATAGTCAATTTTCTACATCAAGGTATTTTAGTCACCGGCCATGGCTGAAAGGAGTGATGTATTCCGTATGTTGGCTGTTGAGGATAAGCTGGATGGTACCAACTACCCATTATGGGCTTATATGATGCGACATGTATTGGTTGCAAAAGGATTATGGAACATTGTGTAGGGTGTTGAAAGACTTCTTATTACACCTCTGACTACAGGTACTGCAAATATAGGTGCTGGAGCTGATGAAGATGGTGTTGGAGATGATATTCCACAGATTCTTGTTCGTGTTGTTGTTTCTGCTGCAGGTACTACAGAGCAGATTTGCCGGGATGGCAGAGATGCCCAGGCACATGCATTGATGGCTTTGTCTATCAAACGTGCCATTATTCCTCACATTCGCTCTTGCAGAACAGCTAAGGATGCTTGGGATACACTTACCACAATGTACCAAGCTAGGAATGAGGCTCGTGTTGCTTACCTCCGGAAACAGTTGGAGAGTGAGCACATGAATGAAGGTGATTCTATGGTCATTTTCCTAATGAAGATCAAAGATTTGAAGGAACAGGCAATTTCTACCAATGAGGTTATACCAGATAACTCATTTGTGGAGACCGTTCTGAATGGTCTTCGTGATTCATATCAGAGTTTTGCTTCTACTCTTCGGTTGATGATGAAAGGCAATCCAAATGCCTTATCATTTTAGGATTAGTCTCTGTTCTGTTGCAGGAAGATCAGTCTAGGCAGAACAGGTCCATTATGTGAGTTGCAGATCAAGCTTTCCTGGCAAGTCAAGGGCAAAGGAAAATGGAGCTCTTCAACTAGTAAGCAGAAATGTGCTAATTCTGCATATTCGAAGAGGAAGATAAAGATGAGAAGAAATAAAAAAAGCAAAATTCTTTTTATAAGTACTGTAAAGGGAATGATCATATCATAAAGAACTGTCCAAAACTGGTTGCTAAAGAGGCAAAGAAGAAAGAGGCTCAAATGGTTGTTGCAGAGGCCTCTACACCAAAAATAGAGTCTGCTAATCTTGTGCAGGAAGAAGAATGGGCGTTTACTACTGTCTGCAGTTTTGATCCATCTTCTCATGAGCAATGCATGTCTGTAGTAGACTCACATGTTTGGTATTTTGATAGTGGGGTGACCAAACATATTACCCCGCAGCGCAGTTTCTTCTCTTCACTCGAGCCTGCCCCTACAGGGAATACTGTTACATGCGCCAACAACTCCTCTTATCCTGTTATGGGAGTTGGTAAGATCATTTTGACTACTAGTGATGGTAGTTCTTTCACTTTGTCAGATGCTTTATTTATGCTAGGGATCAAGAAAAACCTGTTATCAGTTTCTGCATTAGCCAAGATTGGTTTGGTTGTGAAATTTGTTGATGACACGTGTACAGTTCATGATTTTTCAAATGGCAATGTGATTATTGCATCTGGCATTTGATGTCGTGGGCTGTATAAGCTCATAGACTATGAAAGATCTGTAAATGATTTGGCATGTGCAGTAAATGATTCTCAGGCTATGTCAGATGCAAAGCTTTGGCATGCACGCTTTGGCCATCTGAATTTTTGTAGTTTGCTACGCCTACAAAAATCTAAAATGGTGTTCTCTTTGCCCAAACTTGAGGGACCTAGAAAACATGTTTGTGAAGACTATATTTTGGGCAAAATGCAACATTCATCCTTTCCAAAAGATGGTTCAATTCGGGCTACTAAAAAATTGCAACTTGTACATACTGATGTATGTGGTCCTATGCAGACACCTTCTTTTAGGAATTATCTTTACTTTGTGAATTTCATCGATGATTTTTCTAGGTATGCATGGGTATATCCATTGAAGGCAAAGTCCAAAGTGTTCATGTGCTTCAAACAGTTTTTGGTTTTGGCTAAAAATCTGTCAGCATGTAAAATGGGCACCCTCCGTTCTGATCGAGGGGGGGAACATATGTCTTCTGATTGTAATGAATTTCTGGCTGAACGTGGGATAAAACTCTAGTGTACAATGTTGTATACACCTCAACAGAATGGAGTTGCTGAACGAAAGAACAGGTCACTTATGTAGATGGCAAGGTGTATGGTTAAGAGTCAAGCTTTACCACATAGTTTTTGGCTTGAGGCTGTCATGTATGCAGCATATGTACTGAATAGGTGTCCCCTAAAGCACTGCATTCTATCACTCCATATGAGGCTTGACATGATCCCAATCCATCTGCTGCTCATCTGCGTGTTTTTGGTTGTTTGGCATATGCATAAGTGCCTGAATAACATCACATAAAATTGGATGATAAGGTAGTAAAATGTATTATTGTTGGGTACAATTCTGAAAGTAAAGGCTATCGTCTGTATCATCCACAAACTAAACACATTATGGTTAGCCGTGATGTTTTTGTGGAAGATGCTATTCAGCCATTGCTTGCATGTACGAACGAGACATCTGTTAGCTCCAAAGACATGTATGATACTTTGATGCCTCTTTTTACAGGTGGATAGTGTAGTGCTGGTCCGAATGAGGCAACTTCTCAGCCTTTGCAAGTTTCGTATGATGATGCAGATCATCTTATTTCTGATGCAGATTTACATGATGCACTTGTTGATGAGAGAGCTGATATTGAGCAAGCAAAAACTATGCCAAAATGGTTGGTGTAGACTTTGCCTGATAGAAAATTAGATGCACCTTTTTCATATCGTACTCCTTCAGGCTCTCATAGTGCCTCCTTTGCATCAGATTGCTATGTTATGGCTGCATCTAGTCTGTGTGATGAGAATGTTTCTTTTGATGAAGCACAAAATTCAGAAAATTGGATGCCTGCTATGCAATCTGAATATGATGCTATAATGAAGAATGGTACTTGGTTTTTATGTGACTTGCCTCCTAGCAAGAAAGCCATTGGTACTAAGTGGGTATACAAGCTGAAGCATAAACCTGATGGTACAATGGACAAGTATAAGGCTAGGCTTGTTGCAAAGGGTTATGCACAGAAAAGAGGCATTGATTTTGATGAGACCTTTGCACCCACATGTCGTATGACTACTGTTCGGAGCATCTGTACACTTGCAACCCATCATGGTTGGAATGTACATCTGTTGGACATTAAAACTATATTTCTGAATGGTGACTTGCATGAAGAAGTGTATGTTTTTCAGCCCCGTGGCTTTGTGCAGAAAGGGCATGAAAACTAGGTGTGTAGGTTAAAGAAGGCATTATTGTTGTTAGGATCTTGCTCACGCGCATACAGAGATTACGGACGTAGAAAAACACACAGAAAATAGAGGCAACAAGAGACGAGACCAAACGCAAGATTGGGTGCAATCTCCCCCCATGCACTCTGTTTCGACAGTCCACAGAGTGCATGTATTTATAGGAATTTTGATTACGTCGAAAAGAGTGGTTACAAGAGGGCGGCTTTGAAAAGCAAGCGTGAAACTAAAACTTGATAACTTTTACAGAAAGCCATTGCTTTCAATAACAGAAACTACGGTCTACAATGACCCTTATGCTAACCATTACTTTTCTAACAATAGAACCTTCTACGCAGGTTTATTTACAAGCTAAATAATAATTATTCGGATTATTGATGTCCGCCCTTTCACGCCTTGCACGCTCCTCACGAACCTTCAGCTGCTATATCAGAAACATCAAAAACATATTAATACATTAATAATATAACACTTTAGCAATGCATTGTTCAATAATATACAACAATTATATGGTTTAAAGCAAGCACCACGTGCTTGCTATGAGAAAATACATGCCAATCTGATTGCACATGGTTTTGAGAACAGTCCAACTGAAAGCACCTTATATGTTAAGCGTGCTAATGATGTGCTTCTGATCATTGTTGTCTATGTTGACGACATGCTCCTCGCTGGTCATATTGAGAAGCATATTGGTGATTTTAAGGCTGATTTGCATGCCTCATTTGAGATTTCTGATTTGGGGCATTTGCATCACTATTTGGGCATTCAATTTATGCAAGTTGATGGTGGAATGGCTTTGTGTCAAACGAAATATATTGACACATTATTGCAGCATTTTGGCCTTGAAGACTATAAGCCTATTGCCACTCCTATGGAGACAGGTTTACGATTGAGTCTTCATGATGTTGGAGATGCATTTGATGTTGTTCTCTATCAAGAGGCCGTTGGATGCTTGATTTACTTATGCATTACTCGGCCAGATATTCAGTTTGCTGTCTCAGAGATGAGCAGGTTTATGCATTGCCCAGGAGTCAAGCATTGGCAGGTGGTTAAGCGTATCTTTTGCTACTTGAGTGGTACTCGGCTACTTGGGTTGTTTTATCCCAAGGGGGGATCACTACCACCAGATTTGCATGCTTTTTTTGAGTATGATTGGGTTGGTTTCTATGACACTCCTGTGTCCACTAGTGGCTTTTGCTTCATGCTTGGTAGCTCATGTATATTGGTTGAGCAAGAAGCAGCCTACTGTGGCCACTTCCAGTTGTGAGGCTGAGTATAGGGCAGCTTTCATAGCTGCTGTTGAGTGTGTGTGGCTCAGACGCCTTATGGCTGATTTGGGTGTTGGTCAGTCTTCTGCCACCACCATCTTCACTGACAGTCAGAGCGCATTGGCAGTTGCGAGGAACCCTTTGTTCCATGCTCCCACTAAGCACATTGAGGTGCATTATCATTATGTCAGGGAGAGGTTCTCTGCTGGGGAGATCAGCTTGGCATATGTGCCCACGCAGGAGAACATTGGAGACCTTTTCATCAAAGGCTTTGCCTAGGGAGAAGTTTGAAGCTTTCCGCAAAGCTTTGGGCTTACTTCCTTTTGTGGAGTGATTTCCACATAGCTTGGCACTTGCTTATACATGAGTGTGAGCTCCTTGTTCACCGCATCACTCCCAAGGGGGATTTGTTGATATATTTAGGTAGTGATGTGTGTGAACACACTAGGACTGTCGGGGCACGTTTTTCCCTCTTTAGGAGGTTGTTTTTCCCCCAGCTTGTATATATGCCTATTGCCCTAATGGGCTACTTATCTTTGTACATTCTCTAATAATACATTCAGTATTGTGTGTTTGTGCTCCAAGCTTCTTCTTCTTCCTTGTGTTGTTCGTGTGCTTCCGCAGACGTCTATCTCCAACACTTCTCTTCATCAAGTCTCGGTCTTCAAATAATACTTTTGTAAAGTATTTGCATACTCTTCCAAAAATATCCGGCTGCTAATAGATCATCAACTTCATACTCCACACTGATGAATACACATGTGACTGAATTGTCTAATTCTCAAATCTCTATTCATCTAGATTAAGTGTGTATGTCAAATGTCAAATGTTAGAAGATGCCCTTAAATCATATGTTGTAAATATGGAAGACTGGAAAACCTGGGAATCTGAATGAGCCTTAATGCATTGATGCCAAAGTCCTAAAGCTTTGAAACCAAAACCTTAGTGCTCTAATACCAAATGCTCAAAATGAGGTAGGCCCATCGCTCATATCACAGATCCATGGTTCCATAGGTCCACCATATACAACAGAGAATCTAGCAATCTTTCAATGTTGACAAAAAATGAACATACCACATTTAATCATACAAATGATGAGACAAAGATAGAGAAAGAATAGATGACATGTGTAAGGTGTTACTTAAGCCACCGCTTACTCTATCATATATACCAATGTTCAATGTATAATGTGGGAGAAAAACTCTCAACCACTCTATGTGCTGAGAAATAGATGGAAGAGTGAATGTAAAAATGTAACAAACATATTCAGATGTATGGGCAGAAATCTGAATATACCTGAGATGTGTGACCTAATAGGTTATAGAAGAGTGAATATGAGTGACTGAAAGAGGAAGGATCAGTGTGAAACTGATAATCAACAAACCCTCATCTAACCTTAGGCTATGGAAGACCCTAAGTCAGATACGTGTGTGAAAAGATAAACTTAAAAAGTTGCAAAGAATGTTGAAAAGTTTGCTACCGGAAATCCTCAAACTCATGTGAACACACCTTCTCAAACACCTCATCCAAATATGCATAAAGCATATACGTACTGATTCTCTTGTACCTATGCCGAATAGGACTCCTCTTGATATGGATACTACTGCCTCCATAAACTTCAAGTAGTACATGTGTGCATAAAGAGAATATGTACCTGAATACTTAACATAAGATGTAAATCTTATGTTAAACACCATCAAATGTCTTTAAAGTAGCCGAAAATCTTCATGTAGAAGATAGTCTTCAAATACACCATGTAGATGTCCGATCCTCACCATCAAGCTGCTAATGACCAAGTTCTCTTTCCATGAACAAAAGATAACCTCCTCTCCATGAGCAAGAGTGTGAGCACACTCTTCATCTTCTCCAAGAAGAACTCCAAGAAGAACTCCATAGCCACGCCTCAACATGCTTCAAGTTAGCACCATGGCTTCCCCATGTGCTAGAAGAAACACCACCTCTATTGAGGTCCAGGCTCAAGGCTTGTGTTGAAAACTAGGTGAAGGATGCAAGATAATGAGCCCAATGACTTCTTTTATAGTGTTGATTATCTCCTGAAAAGCTACTCCAAAAGCAATAAATCACTAGCCATCGCTTATTGCAAATAAAGCAAGTTTGAAAAACTTCGTCGCTCATCCTTCGTCCGCTGTCCATATGGTTTGTTTTTTAATAAAACAAAAGCACAAAGATGTCCTTGCACTGCGCCGATCGGGGAGCGAACTTGGATCAGTGGGATATGAGTACCACAAACTAACCAACGCGCCAGACGCTATTGTATGTACAAGGAGTAATAAACAATGTTACACATGTTGTACTATCTGACCAGGTTCAACTATGAATGAACCAATGGAACATTGTTTGACCAATAGGATATTGATTCCGACACATATGATACAATGAGAAGTGACCCAGGAACAACAAGATCTGGGAGGATGCAAAATTCAGTGCAACGATTGACATATGATAATTATATGGCTCATCATTGTGCCTACATGGGGAGTGTTGAGATATCAAGCTCAACATGTGATGATCCAAGATGACACATATCACTTTTTCATTTTTCTGACATGTATAGTGGTCATGCCGGTATATGTTAGGGATACTTCATCGAGCTTTACAAGATCTATCTATCGAGAGTGATGGCACATTTGTTTCTTGATAGCTCACTCATTTGTGGACATTAAAATTTTCCTTATGTACTGTTCTTTATACATTGCATTTGTTGTATTGTTGCTTTAGGTCATTCGTGTACATTCCTTTTATGTAGCAGAAGAACAAGAAGAAGAAGATCATTCGTCCTTGCCTCAATCTCTATGTGCTTCTCTTTGACTATGAGAATGTCTGTGAGATATCTTCCTTATCTCCTTCCTTGTGGCAACCTTGAGTGCATTAACCAAGAGAGAACATTTTCCACTACCTTCCAAGACGAAATTCTAAATGAAGTGGCAGGTCATGAAAGGTACACTACATGTGATGGATACTAAGCATACTTTCGAATTCGGATAACCAAGGAGGATATAAGGAAGACCACATTTATTATGCCATGAGCATACATTGCTTATTGGGTAATACCTTTTGGCCTAGCCAATCCACCTACGACATTCCAAAGATTCATGAACTATGTTTTCTAACCATTCTTTGGATCATCAATAGGGGTTTACATGGATGACTTTTTCATACATAGTACTAGATTTATGCATTGTCAAAAAGTTGAAGAAGGTTTAAATAGATTGTATGTGCTTGGAGGTCAATTGAATCTTGATAAGTGTTATATTGCTGAGAAAGAGCTAGTTCTCCTTGGACATCTCATAGCACAAAAGGGGATTCAAGATGATCCACCCAAAGTTGAAGCCTTATTGGCTCTAGATTCTTCAACAACAATGAAGTAGAACCTCACTTTTGTACAAAAGGTATGATACATGTCATGGTTCATCCGCCTTCTATCTCAAATAATATCTCCATTACAAAAGCTTGCACAAGATAGTATCTTTGCATGGGAAGATATATGTAGTGAATATTTCGAAGAAATTAAAATACTAATTAGCACTTTACCCACATTGATGCCCCCAAATATGGGAGAGACCTTCTATCTTTATTTAGGCGCAGGTGAGGAAGCAATAGGAGTAGTATGATTCCAAAAGGATACAAAAATATATCACATGCATCTTGTGTACTTTGCAAGCAAGGTAATGAAAGAATATGAGAAGAGATACACAGATGCCGATAAACTCATGTATGAATTCATGTTTGGAGTAAGGAAGTTTTGATCTTACCTTCATGCTAGACCGTTCATTGTTCTTAAAATAGATCATGCATTCTCATATGTGTTACATCATATCACTATCTCATCTAGAATATATAAATGGGTTCTTCAACGTCAAGAGTACAACTATACTTTTGTAGTAGAGGAAAGCACAAGATCTAGTATTGTAGACATACTAACCTATAAGGAATATGCAACACTATGTGAGGCTTTATATGAATGTGTTCAACATGGTGTCAAAAGCTTGATTATCAAATGAGACTCAATGTGGATCATTAAGGAATTGCAATATGTTTAGTGTTGTAAAAGCCCAAATTTGTGTGAATGGTTGAAAAGGGTAAGAATGTTATTAAAGTAATTTGATAGTATTCAAATATGTAATGAATCAAGGAAGAAAATGCATTAGCTAATGAGAAATTTTATGGTTTCATAAAATCCATGAAGCTAGGAGACCACAATTTTAAAGTTCAAGAAGGATTAAAAGATATCATCAAATGTTTTGAGATTTGAAAGCTTCCCAAGCATCTAAACAAGGTACAAAGGCATAGACTATCGAACAAGGCTCTATGGTACCAAATCATAATAGATCATCTATATGAGAAAGGTGAGGACCTTATTCTCAAAAGGGTCCCCTCATCGGATGAAATAAAGAGCATTCTGGAATCATGTCATGATCATGCATGTGGAGGAAACTTCTCACTTGTTACTAACAAAAGTGGAAATTCCAAGTCTTCATGTACTGCTAAAAGAAAGTGCAAAAAATTGAAGAATAGATAATCCATAAGAGCCTTATGGACCTACAACACTTGAGTATGAAAACTGAGCTTGTAGTGGAGCATTACATCAATCAAGCACAAAAAGCAAGGGAGGAATTTAACAAACAAGTAAAGGAACTTCCTTGGAACATCAACAACCTCTTTGAAGGATAGAGACATCAACGCCTCTAGCAAGCGTAGGGCTAAGTATGAGGGAAATGTTTTTGAAACCCCTCCTTAATAATACCATATGTATAGATATGTATCCCTATAATATTTGTATTTTCCAAACCTTCATCAATACCATAAATATTTGTAATTGAAGGAAGTATAAAGCCAAGAATCATTTAGCCCCCACTATAGTAAAGCAGATATCCTTACTTGAGGTGAATGGTAGAATCAAATCCTAAGATAAATACGGAGTGGGACAAGTAGTTTCTGTAAATTCAAATATTCAAGCTTCACTACAACACATGAGGGGCATACTGATGTTTTCCATATCAACAGTCATCCCTTGGCATCCATTGGATTGTTGAAAATGGTTTAAAAAAGCATGGAGGCCATATGGACGGTAATTTGATTGTCGATATCACCGTTAAAAATAAATGGCTAGTATACATGTCGAAAATACTAGGCACCGGTATGAGCATCAATATGAGCACCAATAATTACCTCGAAATACTAGCGCTCATAGAGATGCTCATACCAATGCTCATACCAATGCTCATACTAACGCTCATACCAATGCTCATACCGACGGTGCGTTTTAACTAGACTTGAGAGAAAAACTTTGACATTTTCCTATGTTTTGACTTAGTTCTGCTACTGTTGAGTTTGTGTGCACGAATTGCATTGTGAGCATATTTTCTACACACACACCTCTCTCTCTCTACATACACCTCTCTCTTTCTCTAGATCTCAAATTTTAATAAGTATCGCACATACTATAGCACCCATTCTCTTTCTGTATGTTTTCTCTTTTCTAATTTCTCTTATCCTTAGCTTTGCAGGAGCTTTTTGGCATCAGTTTTTTGGAATTCGAAGAAGGACAATGTTAAGTGGACTTTGACGATAGAGATCCAAAGATTTACATTGATCTAAGTGATTGTTTTGTTCTCTATTGACATAGAGTGAGAAATACAGAGAGAGAGAGAGATGAAAGAGAGATAGAGAGAGAGAGATGAAAGAAAGAGAGAGAAAGAGAGAGATCTAGAGAAACATAGAGAGAGACATGAGAGAGAGATAGATGAAAGAGAGAGAGCGATGAAAGAGAGAGAGAGCGATGAAAGAGAGAGATAGCGATGAAAGAGAGAGAGTGATGAAAGAGAGAGATAGCGATGAAAGAGAGAGAGAATGAGAAAGAGATGAAAGAGAGAGAGAGAGATAAAGAGAGAGAGATAAAGAGAGAGAAAGAGAGATACACACACATATACTCATGTATATGTATGCATACATACATTCACACATATACAAACATGCATATGCATTCATACATACACACATAAACAAACATATGCATACATACATTCACACACATACGTACACACACTCATAGATACACACACACACCCACATATACATACACACACATAAATATTACATAGACACATGCATATACATACACACACACATGCATACACACACATGCATACTCACGTGCATATGCATACATACACACACATATGCATACACACATATACATACACACATATGCATACTCACATGCATGTGCATACATACATACACAGACATATGCATGCACACATATACATACATACATGTACACACACATGTATACATATAGACATGAATATGCATACATACATACACACATGTATGCATACACGTACTCACATACATATTACACACACACATGCAAATGCATGCATATGCATGAATGCATGCATGCAATCATATATACATATACATACACACTCACATATATAAACATACTCACTCACATATATACATACACACTCACATACATATTACATACACACATGCATATACATACAAACATGCATATTCATACACACATGCATATACATACACACACATATGCATATTCACATGCATATGCATACATACATACACACGCATATGCATACACACATATACATACATACATGTACACACACACATGTAAACATACACACATGCATATGCATACATACATACACACACATATGCATACACCTACTCACATAAATATTACATACACACATGCATATGCATGCATGCATGCATTCATATCTACATATAAATACACACTCACATATATACACACACACTCACTCACCTATATGCATACACATTCCATACATGTTACATACATAGATGCGTATACATACACACACATATGCATACTCACATGCATATGCATACATACGTACACACACATTCACATACAGACACATACATACATACATACATGTACACACACATGTATACATACAAACATGCATATGCATACATACACAAATGCATATGCATACATACACACACATACACATACACAAACCCCCATACACATTACATACAAACTTGCATATTCATGCATATGAATGGATGCATGCATGCATTCATATATACATATACATACACACTCACATATATATACAGACTCACTCACATATATAGATACATATTACATACACACATCCATATACATAGACACACATATGCATACTCACACACATATGCATACATACATACAAACACATATGCATACACACATATACATACATACATGTACACACACATATACATACATACATACATGTACACACACACATATACATACACACATGCATATGCATACATACATACACAAACATATGCATACACATACACATATACATATTACATGCATACATGCATATTCATGCATATGCATGTGTTGGGGATTCGGGGACAAGAAGGAGTTTGAGGGTTTGTAGGAGAAAAAAAGAGATGATGAAAATGGAATAACAGTGAGAACTTCTGCAAAGGAATACTCTTGGAAACCTTGAATATTGATTATCTTTCAACAATTACAATGACTGCACACAGTCTAATCAATGCCTAAATACAACTTCAGAGAATATCAATTACTGAAGACCAATTATCTCAAGTCCTTTGGCGGCGGCCTCTCCTGCACCAATCCTTTACTTGCTTCACGCTTCCCTTGTGCACACCTTGCACTAAGCTTCCACCAAGCTAAGGAGTTGGTATCTCGGCGCGCACACACAATAGACCTTGGGACTCTTGGAATCCAACCCGCCTTCTCTGCACACCTTCCTCTTGACACCTCTTGCACTCTTCAGTCTCGTCGCACACTGGTGGCTCTTCCTTTCCTTTCTTGCTTCCTCTGAAGCTCTCTCTTGCTCCTTCCCTCAATGTGTCCCCAAGAATAGCCTTTGTCCTCCTCTTGAACCCGCCGGTCTCGTGACTTCTAACTGCCATGGACTCTTGGGCTTCCTTTGATGTCCCAAGATTCTCTTTTTAGTTGGCGGCCAACGAATTGCCCTTTGTCCTGTAGTGACTTTAGTGTAAAACCAAAAATTTTAATGGGGGTCATACTTTCACTTGTGCGTACACTTTTCCGCTTCACATGCCTTCACATTCCCTTTTAATTCTTCCTTTGTGTACTAAAGGGAACCTTCCCAAATACTTTAAAACACATTCTGATCCTTAGGGAAATTAGAGGAAATATGCAACCCGCTTCTCCAATTTACCCTTTGCGGAACAATTAATTGTCACTTAGGCACTTTGACTTTGCCCTGTTGGCTTGACCTTGACCTTGTTGACTTTGACCGGTTGGCTTTGACTACCATGACTTTTATGGGCTCAACAGATGCCCACCACCTAAAGGACTCTCCGACCCGGAGAGACAACACACTGGATACAAGAACTGCTTAAGGACCAAATGAACAGGTATATGAACAGAGAGAATTTAAATCCGAAAAAAAGAGAAAGGGTACTTTTATTGATTACTAAAGAAAGGAAGAACAATATCCGATGATTATTGAATTCTGGTTGGCAGAAGCAGAAGGATGAGACAATTATTGGGAAGCTAGAACTAAGGCTGAAGCCATGTAATTTATTGAAAAGTGGCCAGCACATTATTAGAACGGGGACTGAGATTATTGCAGAGGTGGCTGAGGTGAAGATGGGAGGGGAACGGAAAAGGCTCATATAATCGCCTGTAGGGATTGAATTATGGGAAGTAGAGGGAGAGGGAGAAGGTGAAGGGGGGCGAGGTAGCGAAGGGGGAGAATAAGGGTCGGTGGATTCTGATGGAATTGAGTAAGTAGGAACATTAATAAGGGGAGGATGAAGAGCGGAAGGCGATGCAGAAGCTGTAGGAGGGTTGGTGATGGCGGATGGTGGAATCATTGGGGTAAGAGAGGCGGGCACTGTCGGAGTAGGAGTGGGGGTCGGAAACGCCGAAGGATCGTCCGGTGGGAGTGGATTAGCCATAGAAGAATTTGGAGGATGCCGAGAAAGGGGACGCGGAATCGATAGTTGATAGCACGGAAGGTTGTTTAAGAGATGGGAATGTCGCGGACGGCGGTTGTATGGGGGCGTGGGAGCGTGGAGGAGGGTGGTTAGCTTGGATGGATGTCACGGAAGATTGTTTAAGAGATGGGAATGTCGCGGACGGCGGGTGTGGGGTCGGATGGAGTGAGGGAGGCGTAGCAGTGGGCCACCGGGGAGGGCAGATTGGCGGTGGCGGAGGCTTCTGCGGAGGAGGAATAGGAGGAGGGGCGCAAGTTGGGGCTTCGGCGGAGGAGGAATAGGAGGAGGGGCGGTATGAGGAGGGGCGGAAATTGGGGCTGCGGCGGGGTAGAGGAGGCGGGGGAGGAAGGCGGGCAGGGAGGGTGTTTTGGTTGTCGGATGCTTGCGGAGTTGGAGGAGAGGCAGCAAGTGGAGGAGGGGAGGCGATGGCTACGGAGGGTGGACAAGGGGCGGAGGCGGAAGCACCTGCGGGAGGCGTTGCGGATGCGGGGGTGGTGCTGGCGGAGGTGGCGGAAGCTATGGTGAGGCGGAGGGCAAATTTGTTGAGGTGTACGGGCGCGGGCGGAGGTCTGCGGAGGGTTTGGGAGGGTTTGGGAATGGGCGGAGGAGGGGTGTCGCCTGCGGGAGGGTTGAGGAGTAGGGACGGAGGGCGGAGGCGGATGGTGGAGATGGGTGCGGCTGCGGAGGGGTGACGCTAGCGACGGCGGGGCGGAGTCGTGGGCGGCGCCGTTGCGGCGCGGCAGCTGCGGAGTCGGGAGGCGGCGGCGGGAGGGGTCGCGTGCGGGGTGGGAGGTGAGTTGGTACGCGTGCGAAGGGAGGGTGGAGGCTCTGCAGAGGGCGGAGGTGGTCCGGCGTGGCGGAGGAGGTTGGGTCCAGCGGGTGGCTCCAGCGGGTGGCTCCAGGCGGATGGCTGTAGTCGGCTGCGGTCGGCGGAAGCGGATGGCTGCGGTCGGCGGAAGGGGAGAAGGAGGGCTCGGCGGGCTGCGGAGTCGGCGGCGAAGCAGCGGCGGCGGCGGAGGGCGGCGGAGCGGCGGCGGCGGAGGGCGGCTGCGGGCTGCGGAAGGCAGGGCGCGGTCGGCGGGGTTGGCTCCAGCATGGCTCGGACGGCGGATGGCTGCGGCGAGTATGAGCGGGTTCGGCTGCGGTCGGCGGAAGGGCGGAGGTTACGGGCGGCGGTAGAGGAGGAAGGCAGCGGGCGGAAAAAAGTGCAGCGGGGGGTTGGAGGCCTGCGGGGGTGCTGGAAGGGGGGTTGGAGGCTGGGTAGGGCACCGACGGAGGCCGCGGGGAGGTCTTCTGCGGAGGTGGGAAGGAGGGGGGCGTGGCGATCGGCGGAAGGAGGGGGGAGGGATGGTGCGGGAGGGATGCGGCGGAGAGCGGACGGCCACCAGCGGAGGGCGGAAACCGGCGGAGGGCGGGCGGAGGGCTTCTGCGGGTACCGGCGGCTGAGGCTCGTGCGGGCGCGGAGAGGTGTGGGAAGGAGCAAGAGGGGGCGGAGACGATCGGAGGCGGAGGGAGTCGGGTTGCGGAGGCGGCGGAGGGGGGCTTCTGGCCGGCGGAGATGCGGACCGGAGGGAGATGGGCGGCGGATCCCCTGCGGAGGAGCTGCGGTGGCGGCTAGGCGGCGGATAGGGCGGATTGCGGTGGCGGCCTGCGGAGGGTGGCTGCGGCATGCGGAGGGTGGCTGCGGTGTTGGGCGGCGGCGCGGAGCAGGGAGGTCGGCAGAGGGGGCAGCGGGGAGTCGGCGGCGGAGGCAGGCGCGTGATGGCGGATGAGGAAGGTGGTCGCGGGCGGCGGAGGAGGAAGGTGGTCGTAGGGGGTTGGGGCGGAAGGCGGGGCGCGGGTGGTCTAAGGGTTGGGCGGAAGGGGGGGTATGCGCGGGTGGCGGAGGAGGAAGGGGGTATGCGCGGGTGGCGGAGGAGGAAGGGGGTAGGCGGCGGAGGCAAGCGGGTGATGGCGGATGAGGAAGGTGGTTGCGGGTGGCGGAGGAGGAAGGTGGTCGGAGGCAGAAGGTGGGGCGCGGGTGGTCTAAGGGTTGGGCGGAAGGGGGGGTATGCGCGGGTGGCGGAGGAGGAAGGGGGTATGCGCGGGTGGCGGAGGAGGAAGGGGGTAGGCGGCGGAGGCAGGCGGGTGATGGCGGATGAGGAAGGTGGTCGCGGGTGGCGGAGGAGGAAGGTGGTCGTAGGCGGAAGGCAGGGCGCGGGTGGTCTAAGGGTTGGGCGGAAGGGGGGGGGTATGCGCGGGTGGCGGAGGAGAAAGGGGGTATGCGCGGGTGGCGGAGGAGGAAGGGGGTATGCGGGTGATGATGAGGGGGTATGTGGGTGATGATGGCGGAGGAGGAAGGGGGTATGCGAGCGCGGGTGGCGGAGGAGGAAGGTGGAGAGAGGGGGGGTGGTGGATGATTGAGGAGGGTGGAGGAGGGGTGGGTTGTGGGTGAGCAAGGTGGAGGAGGGGGGAGGGTGGTGGCCGGTTCCGTGGTGGGGGAGGGGAACGCCTGGGGTGGAGAGAGGTGGGGGTGGTGGATGATTGAGGAGGGTGGAGGAGGAGTGGGTTGGGCGGAGGTGAGGGGTGGAGCAGGGGTTTTGGGGTCGCCGGCGGGGGTGGGAGGGGATTTGGTAGAGGAGGTGGGTTGGGTGGAGGCGAGGGGTGGAGTAGGGGGTGGCGGAGAGGTTGGAGGAGGGAGGGGGGCGAGGTAGGGATGGGGTTTGCTGAGGAGGGAGGAGGTGGGTGGCGGAGAGGGATGGGATGCGGAGGAGGACGGAGAGGGAGGGGATGTCTGGGGAAGGTTGATGGTAAAGGGGAGGGTGCTTCTTTTCTTTTCCACAGTGGCCGCCTACACCTCAATGATTTGGGGGTTGCACGATCATCAGAGAGAGCCTTGATCAGTATGATGATGGGAGCAATAAGAAGAAGAATGCCGATTATATAGATGAGGGATCACCTCACAGGAAGGGTTGGTTCATCTTAAAAGAGGACTCAAAAGAGAGGAGAAGCAATTGCCAATCTCATCCATTCAAAAAGAGAAACAAAAGAAAGGGAAGTATTGAAAGTTGTAATGAGAAGCAAGGGCTATCCAAAATAAGGCGCCCACTTTTATTGAAATTCATTTAGTAGGTGAAAAATAAAAAAAATCGACGCCAAAAAAATGCGTGAGCATTTTGATTATTATTGAACCTATTAAAGCATTTCAAAAACACTGAGGAACAAAATAGGAAAAAAGCAATATTTATGATTTTTGGTGGTAACCCTTGAGTCTGGAGATGTTTACCAAGGGTAGGGTGTCGCCATCCAGTGTTTCCAATTGCACAGCACCCCACTGCAGCATCTTCGTAATGCGAAAAGGGCCTTCCCAGTGAGGGATCCATTTCCCTTTGGTTTGATTAGACAATTGTGGTTTGTGTAATAGGGCTAAATCACCGGGCTTCAAGTTGTTCTGCCATAAATTTCGGTCATGAGCCTCCTTCCTTTTTATCTGAGTCTCTATCAATTGTTTGGTCGCAAGTAGACGAATCTCCTCCACTTTATGTAGTGCTCCTAGCCTCTGAGAGATATCACAATCCTTCTTTCCCTACATGAATGCTATCTTAGGTGATCCATGTAAAAATTCAAAGGGCTCGATAGGTAAGATGCCATAGACCAGTTGGAATGGGGAATAGCCAGTGGCCTCTTTGTAGGCTAGCCTGTATGCCCAAAGTGTACCTAGGTACGCAATGCCCCATGAAGTGGGTTACAACATACACTCCTTTCTTAACATTGCAATTAAAACCTTATTTGTCGACTTAGCCTGTCCATTTGCTCGTGGATAGTAAGCACAAGAGGTCCTATGAAGAATTCTATACCTGTTGAAGATTTCTTGCAGGACTTTATTAACAAAATGGGTACCTTGATCAGTACAAATTTCAAGTGGACAACCAAACCTGCAAATGATGTGACTATAAATGAAATCAGCAACAGTTTGGGCAGTGCAATCGGAGGAGGCAATAGCTTCAGCCCACTTTGTGGCATAATCAGTAGCTATCAAGAGATATTTTTCTCTTTTTGGAAACGTGGGAGGGTAGATTGGCCCTACAAAATCTAACCCCCACTTCTCAAATGGATGCCAGGAGGTGGAAATAACCAAGGGGTTATGTCTCTGCTTTCTTGGCTTAGGTCCACACCTCTGGCAGATATCACATGCTTTTCCCCATTCATCTGCATCCCTAAATAGTGTAGGCCACCATAGACCCGCATCCAGTATCCTCTGACTCATAATATGTCCTGGGAGGTGCCCACCACCTGTACCTTCATGTGCAGAGTGAAGGACTTCCCTCACTTCTTCTTCTTCCAAACACTTCCTGAACGGGTGATCTTTGCCCTGTCTGTACAATTTATCTTCGATGAAGGTATATGATCTACTCTTGATTAGCAGGCTCTTCTTTTGTACAGCACTAGCCTTTTCTGGATACAATCCTGTTTTAATGAAATTTTTAATGTCGTAATACCAGCTTTGAGCTTTTACAGCAAACAGATGAGCATCGGGAAAATCATCATTGATTCCACTAGATTGATTCATCATATTTATTATGGACAAGTGATCCGCCATCACATTCTCTCTTCCTGGTTTATGGATTACTGAGAAATCAAATTCTTGGAATAACAGTAACCACCTCCATATTCTACCAGTAGCTTGTGGTTTGTTGAGTAAGTATTTTAGTGGTTGGTGATCTGATATAATAATAAATTTTACCCCCAGTAAGTAATGACGGAATTTTTGGATGGCAAAGACCATTGCTAGTGCTTCCCTTTCAGTCGTACTGTAATTCCTTTTAGCCTTGGTCAAGATTCTACTGGCATATTGAATTGGCCTGTCCATTTTAAATTCTTCACTCGGTTGGGTCAAAACTGCCCCCACTGCATATGCACTGGCATCGACATGTATATGAAAGATTTTTTACCACTCCGGTGTGACCAGGATAGGAGCACACACCAACCTTGACCGTAATGTCTGATATGCTTTTTCCTCCTCTTCTTCCCATTTAAAAGGTACTTCCTTACCTGTAAGTCTAGTCAGAGGTCTAGCTATCTCTGCATACATTTTTATGAACCTTCTATGATAACCAGTATGCCCCAAGAAACTCTGGATCTCTTTAGGGGATTTAGGTTTAGGCAACTTTAATATAGAAATGATTTTGTCAGGATCTGGGGCCATACCTTTAGCCGACACCACATGGCCTAAGAGGGTTCCTTCTGTCACAAGGAAATGACATTTGTTTGGATTGAGCTTTAACTTAGTCTCCCTGCATCTTTTGAAAACATTCTGCACCTGCCTCAAGTGGTGGTCCAAACAATCTAGAGGAGTTTCCTTGTGAGATCCTGAAAACGAAGAGAAGTCATCCATGAAGATTCTAAGTGATTCCAGTAATAGTGGGCCAAAAATGAGATTGACCGTTCTGTTAAAGGTGGCTGGAGCATTTCGGAGCCCAAATGGCATTTTTACATACACATATGTTCCCCACGGTGTGATAAAAGCAGTCTTTTCACGATCCTCTGGATGTATTGATATTTGATTGTAGCCACTGAATCCATCCATAAAACTATATAAAGCATGCCCAGCCACTTCTTCAATGACCTGTTCTGCAAAAGGCATAGGGAACCCATCTGGAATGGTCACCTTGTTGAGAGCTCTAAAGTCAACACAAATTCTGATTTTATTTGTATTCTTCTTCAGTACTATAACCATAGGTGAGAGCCACTCTGAGTGCTCCACAGGAATGATGATCCTTGCATCCTCCATCTTTTGGATTTCCACATAGACGGCTTCGGCATACTTTGGATTGAGTCTATAGCTCCTTCCTCTGATGGGTCTGGCTCCATCAACTAGTGGGATTCTGTGCTCTCCATAAGATGCACGCACTCCTTCTAAGTCTTTATAATGCCAGGCAAAAACATCTGCATACTGGGTCAAGAATGATTTTACCTTTTCCAGGAGCTCTGGGTGGCTCCACAACCAAGTGGCCACCAGAACTGGTTGAGTATTGTTTTGAGTGTCTAAGTGTATTTCTTGGACCGGATTTCTTGTTACCATATTATCTCCTTGTGCATCTGCTTCCTTGTCTTCTTCTACTAGCTTTTCGTGCATTGCTTCATAAGCAGGTGTAGTTTGGACTACGATGTGATCCTCCTTGTCCTGCATCCATCCTGCAGGGATTTCTTGAATTGGGAAAGAACATTCAACCTCAGAATTTTTTACCTTGTTTTTAGCTTTAGAAACTTCGTTATCCGTTGTTGACACATCCTCCTCCAATTTGTATTTGAGGGGTATCTTCCTCCCCCTTCTGTGGTCAGTGATGGGCTCTCCCAATCCATCAACTTGGACCTTTTCCTTGTCTTCATCATAATCTTCAGTCGTGCCAGGATTATCAAGAAAAATTCCAAAACAAGAAGAAGAGTTGCCTGCTTGGAGCCAACTTAGAATATCCTCTTCTTCCTCAAAATCTATTTGGGGTTGATCCTCCGCTTCTGTTTCCATGCAAATGCTCACTGTTTGCATCATACTAGTGTTTCCTTGATTGTCTGGGCCTTCTTCTAAATGAATTTGTGTCAGCTCCTGCCCTTTCTTTTGAACCCACATAGTGTCCTTACCCCAATCATGAATGACACTGGCATGCCTCAGCCAAGCTCTTCCAATTAAGAGAGGAAATCCTCCTTCACCCTGGGGCAATCTTAGAACCACAAAATCCAGAATGAATAGATTACCTTGTACTTAAAGTGGAACTTTTGGGATTACCCCCAAGGGCCTTACTTTGCTCTGATATGCCAAAGTAATCGTGAAATTTGCAGGTCTTGAAGGGTGGAGTCCAATCCTTTTCATGGTATGTTCAAGCATCAAGTTAATGCCAGAACCTCCATCTACAATAACACCTTGAAATTCATGACCCTTGATTGATATTGTAAGCCGAGGACTTTTATAATCTGTAAGGGGTGCTTCCTCCCTAATTATCCCCTTATGTAAAATAGCAGTCTTGGCCACTAAGCTTGTAGTAGAAGCCTCATCAATTATCTGCAATAATTCTGACCTGAATTTCCCATCCATCTTTATTAACTCAAAAATACTAACCTCCTTCTTCATTGACTTGAGTAGTTTTGAAGCCTCTGACTCTTTAAGAGAGTGAGCTTCATTTGCTTTGCCAAACTCTTCTTGAGCCCTGTTGAAGGCATGCCCAATGGCATCACTGGTGCCTATGAGACATTCATTTTGGTTTGTGTCTGCACTTGTAGTATCTTTGTTTTCAATTGCAACTCTGTCTTTGTTAAATTCCTTAATTATCGATTCTTGATTTTCTACCACTTTTGCCGTTCCCTTGCTTCTTGTCTGTACTGCAAAAGATTCGAGTTCTTCTAATTGTACCACTCTAGTAGATGGTGAGGGTTCATTCACCTCAGAGATTGTTTCCTCCTTGAATACAGAGATCATTTGGAGATGGGGTCCGGAAGTAGAGGCTTGATTCTTAGGACAACAGTTTGTATAGTGATCCCTGGCCTCTGGACAGTTCCTGCAAGGAGGTGCATTTTCTGGGAGGGTGCACCTAGATTGGTAGTGCCCACATTCTCCACATCTGAAGCAAATAATTGGCCTTCTAATCCCATTTGCAAAGTTAGTTCTCGGTCTAGGATTATAGTTATTACCTTGGTTTGCTGCTGCTGCCATTACATTTGCTGGTGGCAAAAGTCCTCCTTGTGTCGAGTATGTCGTTGTCGGTATTCCCCTTACCTGGCATTCATGGGCCTCATGCCCAATCTTCCTGCATAATTGACAAGTCACATTTAGCAAAGGACATTCACTTACTATGTGTCCTTGCTTGCTGCACATGGAGCACCAGAGTCCGTTCTTAATGCCGCCTCCTTTTAGTTCTTGCAACTCCTACCTCAGCTGAGCTAGTTCTTCTGCTTGGGCTTCCTCTTCCTTTTGGAGCTTGAGGGCTTCAATCTCTTTTCTCAGCTGAGCTACAGTAGTCTCCTCCTCTATGTAGGGCTTATTCCTTTTCAAGCCCTCCAGTTCCCTTCTTAACTGGCTCACTGGGTCCTCCAGTTCTGTACCATATGATGGTTGGGAAGAAGTTGCACCATACTGGTGCCTTATCTGTTCCAAGCGTGTGGCCGTATTGATGAACTCCTCAACAGAGGCAGTAGGTAGCACTAACTCTTTTATTTTGCATTGGGTGACCACAGGTAGAGGTTTGGCTAACCACTTCTTGACAAAGAAGTCATGTGGTGGATCCGGTAGTTTAGCCATTAGTGCTTTGGCCCTGGTCACGAACTCTGGGAACTTTTCTCCTCGACCCAATTTCAAGTTTTCCAATTCTTCTATAATGATCTCAGCCGTGTTGCCATGCTGAAATTGATTTTTAAAAGCCTCTTTCATCAAATCCCAAGAGGTAAAGTGATTTTCAGCAAACTGGCTAAACCACTTGTCTGTCAGACCTTCCAATGTGGCGGGGAAGAGTATCAAGAAAGCATCTTCCCTACCCATTAGACCTCTAGTCTTACATAATGCAAGAAATCTTCGAATGTGCTCATCTGGGTCCTCATGGGCTAAACCTCTGAAGGAGGGAAATTTTATGCTTAATTTGGAGAGCAAGATTTCTAGGTCCACCTGTCCTGCCATGCTTCCCACCGATGAAGTCGATGAAAGTGGACTCGATGATCTTCTGTTCGTCTTTCTTCTGGTCTGCTTGCACTTGATCCTCAAGGTTTGTGACCGGGTCGCGGTCATGAGCTATTCATAGTCCACTTAAAATGAGACACTTGATAAAAGTATGTACCTTTTGGCCCACTGGAGTAGTGTTGTCGACACTGGAATATTGCTCTCCAATGGCAATATATAGTCTCCTATGCTCAAATCTCCTTGGATGTCCCACCGGGCGTGCCAAATTTGTTGGGGATTCGGGGACAAGAAGGAGTTTGAGGGTTTGTAGGAGAAAAAAAGAGATGATGAAAATGGAATAACAGTGAGAACTTCTGCAAAGGAATACTCTTGGAAACCTTGAATATTGATTATCTTTCAACAATTACAATGACTGCACACAGTCTAATCAATGCCTAAATACAACTTCAGAGAATATCAATTACTGAAGACCAATTATCTCAAGTCCTCTGGCGGCGGCCTCTCCTGCACCAATCCTTCACTTGCTTCACGCTTCCCTTGTGCACACCTTGCACTCAGCTTCCACCAAGCTAAGGAGTTGGTATCTCGGCGTGCACACACAATAGACCTTGGGACTCTTGGAATCCAACCCGCCTTCTCTGCACACCTTCCTCTTGACACCTCTTGCACTCTTCAGTCTCGTCGCACACTGGTGGCTCTTCCTTTCCTTTCTTGCTTCCTCTGAAGCTCTCTCTTGCTCCTTCCCTCAATGTGTCCCCAAGAATAGCCTTTGTCCTCCTCTTGAACCCGCCGGTCTCGTGACTTCTAACTGCCATGGACTCTTGGGCTTCCTTTGATGTCCCAAGATTCTCTTTTTAGTTGGCGGCCAACGAATTGCCCTTTGTCCTGTAGTGACTTTAGTGTAAAACCAAAAATTTTAATGGGGGTCATACTTTCACTTGTGCGTACACTTTTCCGCTTCACATGCCTTCACATTCCCTTTTAATTCTTCCTTTGTGTACTAAAGGGGGTTCACCTAAACCTTCCCAAATACTTTAAAACACATTCTGATCCTTAGGGAAATTAGAGGAAATACGCAACCCGCTTCTCCAATTTACCCTTTGCGGAACAATTAATTGTCACTTAGGCACTTTGACTTTGCCCTGTTGGCTTGACCTTGACCTTGTTGACTTTCACCGGTTGGCTTTGACTACCATGACTTTTATGGGCTCAACAGCATGCATGCATGCATTCATATATACATATACATATACACCCATATATACACACACTCAATCACATATATACATACACACTCACATACATATTACATACACTCATGCATATGCATATACACACATATGCATATGCACATGCATATGCATACATACATAGACACACATATGCATACACACATATACATACATACATGTACAAACACACACACACACATACATACACACATGCATATGCATACATACATAGACACTCATATGCATACACATACTCACGTACATATTACATACACACATGCATATGCATGCATTCATATATACATATAAATACACACTCACATATATATACACACTCACTCACATATGACCATGATGACTACAAGATGTATCATACACATGATGGGACTCTGGTTATGGATGCGGCCAGAAAGTCTATGCATTAGAGCCTACGAAGCTTTGCTCTATATAGTTTGGATGTTCTATCATGTTGAAATGGAGTGAACAGGATAAAGATTCCAAAAACTATATCATAGAGTCGATCTATGAAGAATACCAACCAGCACCTAGGCATCTTATTGTCAACTAAGAGTGGATTTAGCACATTGCACATGAGTTGATCTCCAATCGGTGGTTTGAGGCTTCTGATGCTTTTGAAACACACCTATCGAGGCCTATATGGTTAGATGCTTAGGAGTGGGAGTTGATTGAGGATGAGCAGCAACATACTCCTGATCGATCTTGTTAGTAGCAAGATGTAGTGGCCACATGTCTAGATACGGTCGAACCATCACACTTGGATAGTGGCAGATAGGACACTATGCTTTACGAGCTTGTAAGTATCATTTTGATTATTGAATTTGCTTCTACTAAGCATGTCATGTATTTTCATCTAACGTTTTGCATATTTATTACAGGATTTGGTAGTGGGTCCTCCTTTGACGTGAACTAAGGAGGCTTATGAATATTTTCAAGGATTGGTTGCATTATTCAAGGACTTGGAGGGACGGGGTGCAATCATTTCATGGGAGCATCTGTGATGAGGTGAGCTTATAAACTTGGTTTGGTATTTTTAGTTGTTGTTTATAAATATCAAGTCAATTTATCTCATTTCATGCATATGCTTTGTTGCAAGATTATAGGTATAAAGCTTTTTATTCCTCTAGGCATATGTATGGCAATGCTTTGCCACAATTTTTATTACACTCATATATGGAAATGGTGTGCCATAATTTTGTATTCAATTCCTATGGCAGTGCTTTGACACATTTTGTATTTGGCTCATATATGCCAATGGTTTGCCACACTTTTATACATGGTTCATTCATGGAGTATATATCTCTTTATCACACTTTTCTACATGGTGCATGGTTCAATTTGGTCATCACTTTTGTGTTTAATAGTGTTTTGCTTTATCAAATCGTGTTTTGGTTATCAGTCACTACATTGTCTTTTGCTACACAATAGCATGGCAATGTTGCAGTAGCAAGAGACAACACACTTTGTCCAAAAAAAATTTTGCAGATTTGGTCATCGATATAAGTGCCGGTATGAGCACCGATATTTCCAACCAATTAGTAATGCTTATATCGACACACATACTGATGTTCATACCGATGATATAATAATGGCACACATACCAATGCTTGTATCGGCAATGGGAAAAAATAGTGCCATGTATTTGCGCAAGTATGCCCCTGATATGTTTTAGTGCTTGACCCACTCTATCTTTTTAAAGACTCCAAACAACTTTTCAAATAGTCAAGCCCAACCATAGACTTTTCAATCCTACACAAGAGTTTCTTAACAAATGGGACATATGTGATTAACTTTTGGGCCCAAAATCAAGGATATAATAATGCAAATACCTCAAACTCAGATATATTTTTTCAAGGCTTATGAGTGATGATACAACATCAAGAAACCTAATCTACAATTAGAGTTCTTGTTTTTGTTTCATGCATATACGCTTGTATTATGTGTGTGTGCTTGTTTATCAAACTTCTCTCAATCTTATCATATCATAGCTTTGAGAATTTCTAGCATGTATAAGTGTAGATGTTTTTTAGAGCTTTGAGTGACATTGAATGTTTCTATGTTTGGAGTGGTGAGCTAAAAACAATGAGAATTTTTTATCTATAGGTAAATAGTGCCCAATTACCATGAATGGGATGATTAGTACTAGTTGCAATCATTACACGTCCATCACATCTACCTCACACGTTTGACTACAAAACATGTGCTATCTTCTCATTGGTTTGCCATGTTATAACAACAAGCTTACATCATTCTTGAAAGTTCTTGTTTTTCAAAGTTCCAAAATTAGCCTTCAAGATAGAGAGAGCTATGCAAGTTGTTAATTTGTAATTCCCCATGTCTTTGTAACAATTCTATTTCAATCACGTTCATTTCTCCAATTCTATCTCCATTACCCTTAACCTTTGCTTATTCTATCCACTACATGCTCTCGTCTTCTCTCATTTCCTACTCCTTCCATCTTCCTTCCCTCTTTTTCATCATTCCCAAACCCATTGAGGATTTTGGTACTACCTAGCTCCTCTTGTCATTGAGAATATCTTTCTTATGAGTGTTTAGTGTTTTATGTGTTGGTTACTAAGAGGGCAGTGTGAAGAAACCCTAACTTAAGAGTACTTAGGTAGTGTTTATGTGTTTGTACTAAGGGGGTAGCACAAATCAGCCCCTATCTTAATAGTACCTTTGTTTGTTTAATTGTACTAAGAGGGAAGCATAAATCACCCCCACCTTAAGAGTGCCATTGTATTTGTGTGACAAGAGAATGTGGACCACCCCTACCTTGGCAGTGCCATCAATGTTTTTTATGTGAATGATTTTGTAACAACCTAGTGTCTCTCATCTTCAATTCCATTGTTTGTTTATGAGTTGAGCATCGAGGAAGTGTTAGAGACCATTTCCTTAATGCCGCTCTCAAAACATGGTGCCCTCATTAAGGAAACTCTCTATGAATGATCAAAGTGGTAACCATATTTAGCCAAATCTACCAATACATCTTAAAAACCCTTGGATGATAAAGTAGTTAAATGTATTTTTGTTGGGTACAATTATGAAAGAAAAGGCTATCATCTGTAACATTCAAAAACTAAACACATATTGGTTAGCCTTGATGTTGTTTTTGTGGAAGATGCTATTAAGGCTAAACTTACATGTACTAAGGAGACATTTGTTAGCTCCAAAGATATGCATTATACTTTGTTGCCTCTTTTTACATGTGAATAGTGTTGAAAATGTAGCAAGCTTCAATGGAAGCTCTTCATATGTGTTCCCCTACCTATCTCTTACTTTATGTTTCTTTTGCCCATAGGAATCCTCTCTTAAGTTTTTAGCCTTATCCTCATTCCTCTTGCATAAGAACTCACTCTTAGAATTATCCTCATTCCTTTAAATTATGCAATCAGCCATCTCTTCTACTCCACGTAGTAAGCCCACCTTTCTACTCTCACCTTACTTTTAGGCATAAGAATAAAGCGGCAAACAATCTCCACGAACTTCTCCTTGATTCATGCATTAAAAAAAGGGTGTAGGTAATATTCCTCCTTATGTCATGCATGCCCACCGATGCTACAAGCTCCTATATATGGAGTACGGAAAATAGAATACACTGTGGCTCTTATAGCACCATGGCTTCCCATAACTACACTTAGGATGATGTTTTGAAGCTGTAGCCAAGAGACGAACGCACTTCTGTATATCTGCTACAGGTTCCATGTATTGTTTAGACGAAGTAAGTAATCAAGTTATGTTATACTTCTCTCTCTCTGTTATTGCCAAAGCATCTGCTCAAAGCTTTTTGTAGGTTCTAAATGAACGAATTGCGTTGATGTGATTACATGAAGTGATACATGCAAAGGCAAGTTGCATATTTGGCAATATATATACGTTTCAGGCATATTATGATGATAGGAGAAGGAACAGACTTCAAGGGAAGAAAGCGTGCAGTAAGGTTTTTTGGGTTCCAACATTTATGAGCGCTTGTGTTAAACTGCCATGATATACAAAGTCATTCATATGGAATGTTGATACATATATGTATGTTGAACTGAGGATTGAACATCTCATGTGCAGATTCAATGGTTGTGCAGGTTCACACTACATGTTGAAATTGCTGGGATTTTATATTCAGATGACTCTCATTAGAAATACCGTGAATTTGTGCTACAAATGTAGTACATAAATAAATATACAAGTTGCGCATACTTTGAATAGATTGTGGAAATTGGTGACAAGTGTTTTTCTTTTGTTTCTAGATGAGCATAAACATGTGCAGGAATGGAATATGTACATGCTACCAAGTTGGATGCACGAATATAGATGTGGTGAGAATTTCTATAGGGCTGGTTCATCATGGAATGTTTTGGTCATATGTTATACATATGATGTCATTCTGATCTGTTGATATATTGAAAGATATTGAGAACTGATTATGTCTATGTGAAGACAAAAGCCACGCCATGTGTATGCGATCGAATTATATATATGTGTGAACTACGATGACACATATTTATGTGTTGAACATACTCAGTTGAAAGGTAATGTGGCTAATATGCAGGATTGCAAATTGATTCTTATTATGATGAAATAGGAGTCGGTCATATACATGAAATAAGTTACAGAGACTTGGTCATATACATGAAATATATGAACCCATGCTGGGTTTGTACGAAGTGAGCTACTAAGCTTTGAATCTTGGTCATATGCAGGAATATATGAACGGATGCTTATTTTGTATATATGAAGTGAGTTAGTAATCTTTGGATATTGGTCATATGTAGGGAATATATGAACGGATGCTTATATATGAAGTGAGTTAGTAAGCTTTGGATGTTGGCCATATGCAGAGAATATATGAACAGATGTTTAGTTTGTATATGTGAAGTGAGTTAATAAACCAACTATATCAAATAAGTTGTTTCTGAGAATACATCATGAAGTACAATACATTGTTTGAATGAAGCATGCTCTATCTGCAGAAAATTAAAACCTATTAGATGTACATCATGTGTTGGTTTCATATGTATGGTAGTTTGTGTCACATACAAGATTTCCGCAAGAAAGATGAGCTCATGTTTATGAGTTGCATTGATAATGGCCTATGTATGATGTATTGTGGAAATGATTTGTAAAGTAATGTATAAGAGTTGAGTTGAAATGCTAAGTTAAAAAAGGGGGATTGAAGAGCATAAGTTCAATTAAATCTCAAATTTTGTTCTCTTTGGGTTATTGGTTCATCATTTTCCGCATGTGCTATCGGTATTGCATATACCAACAGTGGTATCAGAGCCATAGTGCTCTTGTATGCTTGCAAATTGTTGAAGTCCCCTCATTGATTTTGGATGCACTTTGATTGCTAGAGGCTTGTTGAAGCCGTCGAATTACAAGAAGACTATAGGAGCCATTGGAGCTCAAGGTCCCCCCAAGGATTTCATACTTGATATTTTTTGTTGGAAGAGATACTAACTCTTTAAGAGTGTTTGAAGAATACAGGTTCTTGGAGAAAGCAAGTTCAAAAGTAAAAGCAAACGAGTAAAGACGAAGAAGCTTTGGGAAAAGACAGAATCTCGAGACAAGAAGAAGACTCCAAAAGGTAAAGGGCTGCCATCATAAAGGTGGATAGGATTCGAGAAGGAACTCCTATCAAAGTGAAGTCTCCTCATCAATTGAGTTGAAGACAAGCCAAAAGAAGAAAGCTAGCAAAGGTTCGGATTCAAGCCTTGGAAGGCAAACGAGCTGTGGCAGAGCTCGAGGCAAGGAGTGTGAGTCCTTGTTACAAACTTGCTTAGATTCAAGAGGAAGAAAACTCAAGGTATACATTTCTTTAGTTCATTGTTCTTGAACATTGAAGCTAAAGTGATAAAGGTTCTACAAAGGACTTCTAGTCCTAAGTCATTTATGCTAGTGCTTTGAGAATCTCACAAGTAGCTCGCTTAAAGCTTGAGCATTGGTCGCTACTGGGAAGCTTGAGCAATGTTCGCTAAAGGCTTGAGCATTTTCGGCTTATTTTTATCTTGAAGTGATCTCAACAAGAAGTGTTGAGAACCAATTGAAGACAAGGAAGAAGTCAAGAAGATGTTTTTTCAAAGGAGATGATCAAGCAAAGCCACAACAAGGCAAGGGAGTCAAGAGGACTCGTCAAAGGAGTTAGAGCTATTGAAGCTCACTCAAGCTACATAAAGGAGTCAAGAGGACTCCTCAAAGGAGTTAGAGCTATTGAAGCTCACTCAAGCCACATCAAGGAGTCAAGAAGACAAAGGAGTTTTGAGCTAGTGTGGAAGCTCACTCAAGGATAATTGAAGGAAGGAGTCAAAACTATCATTCCAAGATAGTCGCAAAGGTATAAAATCTTGGAATATTTGTTGTGTTCTATTTCAGGTTTTGAAGATAGAAGAGATGGCAAGACAAAGCCCTGCCTTTGAAGAAGAAGAGAAAATCATTCATGATTTTCTATCATGGTTGGAGGACCAGCCATATGAAGAACTTGCACATACTAGAGATGAAGGGGGAGACATATCAATGAGTCAAGAGAGTGCACCTTATGAAGATCAACCAATAGATGGAGTAGAAGAAAAGGTTCAAAGATTCAAAGATGACAAAGAAGAAGTGCAACCAGCCCAAGGAATATTGATAAATCGAAGAAGTTATGAAGAAGACACGACCATCCTTGCACATGAAGATGAAGGAAACCAAGGTAAGAAGATTTTGGAAGAAGAAGCAAAAGAAGACAAGATCAAGGCATCCACCTACAAAGGAAAGCAAATGGAAGAAGTAAGCAGAGATCAACGTGAGGAAAAGAAGAATGGAAAAGAGAGGGAAGCCACCAGAATAGAAAAGAGGAGAGAAAGAGAAGACAACAAGAGAGAGAAAGCAAATGAATAAAAGATTTATCAAGACTTGAAGAGTCAAAGCAATGGAAGAGCATTCATGGAGTTAAAGGTCCACGAGAACCAAGTATCGAACGGGAACATCATCAATCTTGAAGTGAAGGTAAGAAGAAAAGGGTCGTTTCCCTTTCTCATTTTGAAATCAATTCAATGGACAACTCGGTTGTTCATCACTCTACTTATGTTGAAGATCATCTACCAAGATATCTTCAAACAAGTCATGAAGTGGTGTCTTGGATTATCATATGATCCAAGTCATTTCTTTATGAGAAGAAGCATGGCGCGTCAACGACAAATCTTGAAGACATGGATATCACACCAAGGATCTCGAGCATTCATTTCTATGCTCAAAGAAAACTTTGTATGGCATGTCCCTTGGATCTTCCATTGAATCTTAAGGGGGAGTGTTGAAAATGTAGCAAGCTTCAATGGAAGCTCTTCAAATGTGTTCCCCTACCTATCTCTTACTTTATGTTTTTTTTTTGCCCATAGGAATCCTCTCTTAAGTTTTTAGCCTTATCCTCATTCCTCTTGCATAAGAACTCACTCTTAGAATTATCCTCATTCCTTTAAATTATGCAATCAGCCATCTCTTCTACTCCACGTAGTAAGCCCACCTTTCTACTCTCACCTTACTTTTAGGCATAAGAATAAAGCAGCAAACAATCTCCACGAACTTCTCCTTGATTCATGCATTAAAAAAAGGGTGTAGCTAATATTCCTCCTTATGTCATGCATGCCCACCGATGCTACAAGCTCCTATATATGGAGTACGGAAAATAGAATACACTGTGGCTCTTATAGCACCATGGCTTCCCATAACTACACTTAGGATGATGTTTTGAAGCTGTAGCCAAGAGACGAACGCACTTCTGTATATCTGCTACAGGTTCCATGTATTGTTTAGACGAAGTAAGTAATCAAGTTATGTTATACTTCTCTCTCTCTGTTATTGCCAAAGCATCTGCTCAAAGCTTTTTGTATGTTCTAAATGAACGATTTGCGTTGATGTGATTACATGAAGTGATACATGCAAAGGCAAGTTGCATATTTGGCAATATATATACGTTTCAGGCATATTATGATGATAGGAGAAGGAACAGACTTCAAGGGAAGAAAGCGTGCAGTAAGGTTTTTTGGGTTCCAACATTTATGAGCGCTTGTGTTAAACTGCCATGATATACAAAGTCATTCATATGGAATGTTGATACATATATGTATGTTGAACTGAGGATTGAACATCTCATGTGCAGATTCAATGGTTGTGCAGGTTCACACTACATGTTGAAATTGCTGGGATTTTATATTCAGATGACTCTCATTAGAAATACCGTGAATTTGTGCTACAAATGTAGTACATAAATAAATATACAAGTTGCGCATACTTTGAATAGATTGTGGAAATTGGTGACAAGTGTTTTTCTTTTGTTTCTAGATGAGCATAAACATGTGCAGGAATGGAATATGTACAGGCTACCAAGTTGGATGCACGAATATAGATGTGGTGAGAATTTCTATAGGGCTGGTTCATCATGGAATGTTTTGGTCATATGTTATACATATGATGTCATTCTGATCTGTTGATATATTGAAAGATATTGAGAGCTGATTATGTCTATGTGAAGACAAAAGCCACGCCATGTGTATGCGATGGAATTATATATATGTGTGATCTACGATGACACATATTTATGTGTTGAACATACTCAGTTGAAAGGTAATGTGGCTAATATGCAGGATTGCAAATTGATTCTTATTATGATGAAATAGGAGTCGGTCATATACATGAAATAAGTTACTGAGACTTGGTCATATACATGAAATATATGAACCCATGCTGGGTTTGTACGAAGTGAGCTACTAAGCTTTGAATCTTGGTCATATGCAGGAATATATGAACGGATGCTTATTTTGTATATATGAAGTGAGTTAGTAATCTTTGGATATTGGTCTATGCAGGGAATATATGAACGGATGCTTATATATGAAGGGAGTTAGTAAGCTTTGGATGTTGGCCATATGCAGAGAATATATGAAGAGATGTTTAGTTTGTATATGTGAAGTGAGTTAATAAACCAACTATATCAAATAAGTTGTTTCTGAGAATACATCATGAAGTACAATACATTGTTTGAATGAAGCATGCTCTATCTGCAGAAAATTAAAACCTATTAGATGTACATCATGTGTTGGTTTCATATGTATGGTAGTTTGTGTCACATACAAGATTGCCGCAAGAAAGATGAGCTCATGTTTATGAGTTGCATTGATAATGGCCTATGTATGATGTATTGTGGAAATGATTTGTAAAGTAATGTATAAGAGTTGAGTTGAAATGCTAAGTTAAAAAAGGGGGATTGAAGAGCATAAGTTCAATTAAATCTCAAATTTTGTTCTCTTTGGGTTATTGGTTCATCATTTTCCGCATGTGCTATCGGTATTGCATATACCAACAAATAGTCTAGTGCTAGTCCTAATGAGGCAACTTCTCATCCTTTACAGATTTCATATGATAATGCAAATCATTTCATTTCTGATGCAAATTAGATTTACATGATGCACTTGTTGATGAGAGAGTTGATATTCAACAGGAAAATGCTATGCAAAAATGGCTGGTGTAGACTTTACGTGATAACAAATTAGATGCATCTCTATCATATTGCACTCGTTTAGGCTCTCATATTGCTTTTTTAGCATCAGATTGTTTTCCTATGGCTACGTCTAGTCTCTATGATGAGAATGACCTTGTGTTGTTTGATGAAGCACAAAATTCTAAAAATTTGATGGCTGCTATGCAATGAGAATATGATGCTATCATGAAAAATGGTACTTGGACTTTATGTGATTTGCCTCTTGGCGAGAATTCCATTGGCACTAAGTGGGTATACAAGTTGAAGTGTAAGCCTGATGGAACAGTTGATAGGTATAAGGCTAGGCTTGTTGCAAAGGGTTATGCGCAAGAAAGAGGCATTGATTTTGATGAGACCTTTGATCCTACATGCCAAATGACTACTATTCAAAGCATTTGTGCACATGTAGCACATCATGGTTGGAATGTACATGAGTTGGATGTCAATATGCATTTATCAATGGTGACTTGCATGAAAAAGCATACGTTTTTTAGCCGCATGGCTTTGTGCAGAAAGGGCATGAAAGCTAGGTACGCAGGTTGAAAAAGGCATTATATGGTTTGAAGCAAGAACCATGTGCTTGGTATGAAGCGATACATGCCTATCTCATTGCACATGGTTTTTCGAACAGTCCAATTGAGAGCACCTTATATGTTAAGTGTGCAAATGATGTGATTTTGATTGTTGTTGTGTATGTTGATGAAACCCTGCTCACTATTCCTCATGAGAAACATATTTCTGATTGTAAGGCTCATTTGCATGCCTCATTCGAGTTGCTACATTTGGGGAATTTGCATCATTACTTGGGCATTTAGTTTATGATTGTTGATGGCAGAATAGCTTTGTGTCAAATGAAATATGTTAATAGTAGGGTCGTTCTCTAGTTCTTAGTAAGAAGGTGCCATAAGTCCTTCAAGTTGAAGTCCCATCTAATCTAGGTCTAATCCAAACATCACTTCTTTTTTAAAGAGTGATGAAAGTTCAATTTCTTTTGATTGTCACAATATCCTCTATTTTGTTGCCATTGTGCCACTTCTCATCCTTCAAGTGAGGGGATCTTGGCTAAGTAATAGATGGATCTTCAAGTCATCCCAAGAATTGATTTTATGCCTTGATAGATACTAGTCTTTAAATTCAACTATGTGATTTGAGTCAATGTCCCTAAACTTGATCAATTGTCTCCTATCTTTATTTTAGAGTATTTTCCACATATGAAAACCTTTGTTCGAGAGCATGTTGACTCTATGAAGCCTCTCATTCTCCAATCTTATGATACCCATAACCTTGAACCAATAGAATCTTGATTTGTAATACGAATACCCCACTTCTAGTCATCAGTGCTAGAACAAAAGGGTTTCATCTTGTTTCTATCCTTTCCTAGGGAGAAAAGTAGATGCAAACCCTGATTAACAAAGAAGGGAGAAAACAAGAGCATTAAAAAATCCAACTCTTTCGAGTTAGGGATCCCAACGAGAGAAAGGACACTGCTATTTCTCTAGATAAGTTTTCCCCAAGAAGCATTGTTACTTATATTACACTAGACTTGGATCATTCATCTCGCCACAAGATTGTTGACTATGGTGTGCCTATCATGAATGTAGAGACCACCCAAATACTTCACGCTAGAGAAGATTTTCCAAGGGAAATTTTTTCTTAATTCTACAATGGAACTTTAAATTAAATCAAGGCTTAGGAGATATAGTTTGTAGGAACAAACTTCCATTTAACAAGATTTTAGGTCACTATTTGTAATCAAACAAGATATATTTCCCTACAAAAAAGAAGAAAAAAGATCTTCAAACACAAACCTCGACTATCCTCTTCTAGTGCCTATTTTTTCTTTATAATGTTGATGTGTCATTATGCATTCTTTCTTTATCATAGAAAGTATCTCTATTGTATGGAACAAGATTTGTAGATTCTTTTAGCAGAATGTAGGCACATACATACTCACAAACTCACACACACATGCACACATACCCATGATGAGGTTGAGGAATATTCATCGAGTTTTGAAGGGTTTTTCGATCACATTGCAACAAAGCGGCCTTAGCAGCTGTGAGCATCATAGTAGGCAGTGAACATGCTTTTCAACATGAGCATGATGCATACAATAATATGAATCCAAATTCCAAAAACGTTTTTTGTGATTGCATCTGTATAAGTGTTATAAAAATATCTACCTACAATGCTTGGTCACAAATATCGTTTTCCAATGAAAAAATAATATCCATATTGGAAGTTTTGTTTTACAAGCTTGAAGAAGGCTTCTCACAGTATGATAAGTGTAAAGCATTAAGCTGCTCTTTGTTTTAAATTGACAAGAAAAATCCACATAGAGAGAGAGAGACCAAGAGAGAGAGAGAGGCTCTTGTAATAATTAAAGCATCAAAGTCTTTCTAACATGACATCTGTTAGGATGATTCATTTTTTTTTATCATCATTTGAATTTATGTTGCAAGTAATTTTCCTAGATAGGTTCGTTATCATGACCTCCATATCTATAATGATAGTGAGGATGCGATAGACATCATCAACTCACTTGGTGTCCATGTAGTCTCTTTTGCATTGCCATCATGGAGATCATGAGGATCTACTCAATACAAACGTACAAGATCCTTCATCATGTAAAGTTTTTGGCCATTTTTTTGTAAGGTCTTCAACAGCTTGTACACCCAAATATCTTTTCAAATTGAAGTTTATAATAGAAGAAAATGGAGCTCTCTACACTGTATAACAAAGTATCCATAACATCAATCCCATCACACCTTTGAAGGAGATATTTTCTTTATCTTTGCCTTTGCTATCTTTATTCTTTTTCTTATGTGTATAAAGAGTAGAGGATTGATTACCTTTTGAGTTCTCTCCATTCTTCATAAGATTTTCCTCATGTGTGAACAATTGTCCCATGAGGGTGTTGAAATCAAGAACTTGCATGTCCATGTAGAGGTCCATGGTTGTCGTGAAAGCTTCCCATTTCTCATGTGCCTTTATTCCATTGATCAATTGCCTCACTATCTACTCATCATCAATGATCTCTCTGATGCTTCCAATTTGGTATGCTAGGATATTCATTTTTCGTGACAAAGTCAGTGACACTTTGCTTGGGCAATTTATTGAGTGTGGTGAACTCCATCCATACTTTTAAATCAATTCCACAAAATTAGTTTAATGATGAAGATGCCAGAGAGAGTAGTAGGCAAAGATGTACTTGAGGGAATGTATCAAAATGTATACAATAAAGAACATATTATTCAAGGGAAGTGTAGGGGACTACTCATACATGAAGGGAGCACAATTTATGCTCATTGATGTAGTTCAATGTCTCTCAAAATAGCCCTCTTATCCCGTGACTAAAAAGTATGTGTATTCATACACATGTTCTAAGTTTGAATTTGAATTTTACCTCACCTAAAAGTCATCCTACACTTTGGGCATGATCCAAACTGATTCTTCCTACCACATGAGTCTTAGATTCATCTCTCTAACTTCATGAGGTTCCTAATTCTATGAGTTTTTACAACTATCCAAAGTAATTATGCCCAAAATGACTACTATAGGTTCACATGTATTTCTTTCTTGTGAAGGGATAAATGGATGTGTAGTCCTATGGATTTAGCAATGCACTTAAGCTTGCAAATTGCATCATCATAGCATAGTCACAAGATCCAATTGGACCTAAAATTGGTTGGATACGAGTGTCAAGATTAACCCATTTCAACCACCACTCTTGTCAGTTTTGCACGTGCAACATTAAAATCTTGGACATAGCAAGGGCACTCCTCTTGGCCTCTAGATTATATCAAAAGAGGCTTGGTAGTTATTTGCATCATCTTGTGTCTCTCTATTCTAGTTGCATTTCTATTTCCTTGCTATTTGTATTCTCTCTCTCTACCAGAGAGAGCTATTTCCTTGCTATTTGTATTCTCTACGAGAGCTATTCGTTGGCTTCTCTCTGTACTCTATTGCAAGCCTACCCACTTTGTGTTGAGGCCACTATATGGTGACTATACAATGTTGGCTTCTTTTTTATGTGGTAGATAGCATGTCAAGGTGATTGAGTAGTCTTCTCTAGCATATCTCAATTGGCGTTTGTTGCATTTCATTTCTAGAGGGTGCTTTGTTGTTGATTTTGTGTAGTCAAGTTCTAGTCTTTGGAGAGGCTACTAGCCCACTTGTTATGCTCACTTGGATAATTTTTTACTTACTTTAATAATTTTGAATCATAAGAAACTAGGCTTTTCTAGTCTATGTATTTGCAATGTTTTTTCCATCTTTATGAATTTATTTTCAAGTAGTATTCCTTCACACAAACATGTCATACGGTATACCTTCCTAAAGAAGAATCCTCCTTGAAGTAGGATACTAGAACTATGGTCTTGGTTGCCTCTTCTATAGTATGCAAGGCCACTAATTTCATAGCCATAGTTGATGCAAGACTATCAGAGCAAGGCAACATTTGTACATAGATTATAGTGAGCTTCCTTGTATTAGATAACAAGTATGTTTACATAAGAGGCTTACCAGAGACTATATATAACTTAGTCCAAAGCACCAAGCTCAAAGAACTTCAATTATAACTAGGTCATAATGCCCTCATGCTTCAGTAAGTCAATTTTGGAGAGACACTAACTCACAATTTGAAGTGCTTGTACATAAGAGATACCATGAGAATTAAGACTTCAAGATGAGTGTGTGAGTAGATCTACATTTACCTACCAAGAGAGTTTAGAGTTAAACACATTCTCAAGTACCCTAAACTATTCAAACCATAAATTTGATAAACTATTTAACATAATGATTAAGAATCAAAACATAGTTTACAATAACTAATGGTAGGATAGGTGTTTGGGCCTTTATCCTCTTTAGGTGGGGGCAAGCATTCAAGTGCTCCCTATAGTAGGAAATCTTGTGGGCATAAGGCCAGTATAACGATTTGAAACTAGTTGCATTTTGGAAGTCCTCTCTAGTGTCTCCTTGATGTAGTCTAAGCCTGGCTTTGTGGGATGTGGGGCTCCCATGGGTACTATTCTCATGCACTTGTACAATCATTCTTTCAATCAATTCAAGCATAGGGAGATTGGGCTTTAGCTAAACTTCATCTTAATAAAAAAAAATAATGGTAATTAACATAATAAATAGAAAAAGCTATCCATGATATTTAAAAAGTGACAACTGTTGGTACATTTGGCAAGCCTTGATGCTTGACCAAATATCAAAGGTTTATCTCATATGATTTTTTGATCACTCATAGAGCACATGTGAACACCTCTTGTAAAAGCAATGGAGTTTAACTCTTGAGATGAAAGTAAAATGAAATGTTTGAGGGAATCTCGTGGCATTATGAGTTCTGGATCACACCCACCTAGTGGTTGGAATCAAATCAACCCCACCCTAAAAGTAGGAACACTTTTAGGTGGTAGAATTCAAAATTCAAATTCAAGTCATGAGTATATATACATGTGACTTTCAGTTGTGAAATAATAGAATAGAAAGAGGAGTCTTTGAGCTTCAAGTTTGTGGTTACACTAAGTCCACACATGTATGAGTAACCCTGCATCCTCTCCCTTGTATCATACTTTCATAATCATATACATTTGATTCATTTAGTGCACGTCATTCTCTGTGTACTCTTGTCTTTTGCAAAATCATCATTTTAGTCTTATTTATTAAGTGAGTTCTTTGCGTGTATACATCCTACTGATATCGTTCAACTTGGGATAGTAGCGTGATTGATATACTTGCTATATATCAATTTTCACATCATTTAGTTCATTAGAGTGTGAGATATGTTCTCTACAAGCAACCTATGTCTGATCACTCTCACCTTCCTATAAATTTGAGATTACACTCCCAACTTCTTCATATCATTTCTCATCATATATTCATCATAAATTAGTAGACTAACTTCTAATGGTGAGCTAAGACCTTCATTTAGCTTTTTCTAAAAGCTCTCTAGTCAATTTCTTTTAATGAGTGAGCATTAAGTATTTTCTGGAGAAGAACTGATACTTGCTCCACTTACTGCTATCAAAAGTCAAATTGGCATCAAAAATAAAATCTGCATTTGCCAAAGGTTCTGCTAAACCTTGTAACCAATGAGAATTGTGATGAACTTATTCGGTGTATCCCCTTAGAGGGTCATCAATCGGCATAGGTCCTAGGAATCCTTGAAATTCATGTGGTTGTACTGTCGGATGTGGTTCCACCAATAATTTGCCAAAATTGACCACCCGTACACTAGGGCCAGCTTCAGGTGGTCCTTCTATCTGCATGATGAATGATGCGAATGTGGAGACGATATGCTACAAAATATTAGCACATTACCATGGAAATTAATCATGATCCCATTAAAGTGAGACTACAATCCCTTTCCATAACTGATGTGTAACCCGTGTAGCCAAGTGTTGTGATGTGGTTTATGGAATGATTGTTGCAAAACTAATGCAGGTCTCTAGACACCTACATGCTTTTGATGGTGCATACATCGCTTGATGAGATGTTCTTACAAGTGATGTTGGGTTATAGTGTGTGATTTTTACAAAGTTCAATTCTGAATGAGTTATTACAAGGATGGAGATTAGTAGGGATGGGAGTAATGTTAGACAACAGGTTTTGAGGAGACGTCTGGATACGTTTCGATATCCATTTCTTAAGGGCTGTTGAGCGGGTGGTATGTTTCTGCTAAGGGACAAAAGATGATTTCAAATATGGTGGTCTTTATGGGTGAGGAGATTTTTGAGGGGTATATGTTACATGGCTTGAGTGTTGATACATTGTTTGGGTACTCAAATCTGCGTGGGTGTACTCAAATTTACGAATTGACCTACACCCACGCAGATTTGAGTACCCAAACAATGTATCACAGCCTCCTTGACCTTGGTAACAAACTCTGTGATGGTTTGTTTAGGTGTCTTCTTCATTTGGTTGAACTCGTTCCAAAGATGATTCTTTCTTGCTTTGATACTAGCACAAAAGAAAGTCTCGAGGGCATCCCTAGTCTCTTGAGATGTCTTGCATCCTCTAATATGAGGTAATAGAAAGTCAGAGATAGAGTTTATGTTGGAGCTAGACGGCTGCGGAAGCACGTGAACAACACAAGGAAGAAGAAGAATCTTGGATCACAACACACAATACTTAATGTATTACTAGATAATGTACAAAGATAAGTAGCCCATTAGGACAAGAGGCGTATATACAAGCCGCGGGAAAAGAACCTCCTAAAGAGGGAAAAAAGTGCCCCGGTCGTCCTAGAATATTCATACACATCACTACCTAAATATATCAACAAATCCCCCCTGGCAGTGATGTGGTGAGGTATCTTTGGAACTTCCTCTTTAGAGCCTGCTTTTGGCATATTGGAATCAAGTTCGGGAACCTGATCCTTCACGTGATTCCATAGCTCAGGTTTTGCTTGGAGCAGCTCCTCTACCGTGAGATGACACTGAACCTTAGTGTTCTTCACGACGTCAGTGTTTCTTGGAACCACTGAATCTTCATTTCTTACCAGTATTGTGAGAGCTCTGATCTGAAGAGATTCAGATTCCCATGGGCAACTCTTGTAAAGAATTAGATTCAAAATCTAATCGTTCATCTTCTTGTTGCTCTGGTTTTTCTCCATAAATAGATGGAATGTCTTGTGGAAATTTATCATGAAGGTCATCGATGTAAAGAATAGGAGGGGGAACATCCTTCTCCTTGGCCCATTTCTCTTCTTGTATTTCCCGCAAGAACTTTTGAGAGTGTTGTTGAATTGAGAGAGATTCTCCATCATCTATGGAGTCAGGAACATAGAATTTTTTCGGTGACGAGCTTTCTCTTTCAACAGTTGGTTGAGCCTGTGGAGGTAAAGAAAGTTGAAGTTTATTTACCAACTGCTCTAATCTTTCTAGTAAGCCCTGGAAGTGCAAACCCGGTGTAATAGCATTTGTCTGATTGAATGATTGATTGGCCTCGAACATAGCTTGAGCTAGTTCCACCATTTTCATGCACATTTTTGTCCATTCAATCTCTAAATCTACTCTAGGGTAGCTCTTGTCTAGGTTTGCAGGTGTTGGCCCTTCTTGAAGTCGAGCCTGGTATGCCTTGAACATCATGTCCAAGTCTTCTGGGGTTGGATCTGCAAGAACAGACCCTGATTGTGGTGGTCTATTTACACTGGTTGGTGGGTGGGGATAAGGTGGTGTGGATGGAGTTTTGACTTGCTAGGGGCTTTGAGAGGCAATATCTTCTATTTTTGTTTTTGCATCTTTCAGGATTTCTTCTAATTCGGATAACTTTTCGGTCAACTTACGATTGGCCTTCTCTCTAGTATCCTTCCAAGTTCTTGTTTTTCTCTTACTAGGCTCTCCTAACTCACTTGGCTCTGATTGCTCAGTTGGTCTAGCTTTTTGTAAGGCTTGTGCCCTCGTAACTGCATGTATAGGAGCCACATTATCGCTACTGGAACTTGAATCCCCTATTAAGCCAACTACATTAACGGGTGTAACCTTTGGTGCACTAGAGGGATGTCCGGGACAATCTCTCAGGAGTTGTTCTTTGCCACACTCAAGACAAACAACTTGTATCCACCTCCATGTTCATACAGTCTAGATGCTCTTTGTGATCCTGGACATGGGTTATACCTAGGAACTTCTTTGCCTTGTTCTATAGGAGGGTACTCGTATGGTCTACAGTGGGGTGGTACAAATGGTTGTGGTTGTCTATTCATTGGATAGATTTCGGTGTTGTTGTTGATGTACTTCTGCTCACTATAAGAGTACATGTTAGGTGCTTGAGTTGGTTGTCTATAATAAGGGTAAGGTTGTGATAAACCTAATGCTTCTTTGGTGTAGACATGAGATGGATGATCACCACCGCCAAGTGTGCAACTTCCTAACATTGGCACTCTCAAGGAGGAGTTCAGGTAGTTCCTTTGTCCTTGTATTCCTAATTTCTTGGCCATTAACTCTGTCACTTCCTCCATATAACTCGAACTAGTAGTCTCATCGCTCCTTGTATCCTCTGTTTTGGTAGGTTCTTGTGTGATTTTGAGATCCTCAGCTAAGTTGTCTTCCAAATCTATGCATTCTTGAAGACACTCACTCAGAGTTTGCAACCATTTTACGTATACTAACATTCTCAATGTTCCATTGGTTAGACCTTCTAAAACTAGGGATATCATTTTCTGTTGAGAAGGTCTCTCTATCACAAGACATCAGGCTACGTATTGCTTAAATCTTCATGCTGCATCTTTTACTGTCTCATTAGGAGCTTGTTTAAAACTATGTATTAAGGATGACGAATTGTGCTTGATCCCTCGCTTAGTGAATTCCCAAATAAGTTCTTGGAAGATTGTTCAATATGTTCAAAGCAACTTGGATCCAAGGATTGAAACCAGGTCAAGGCTATTCCTGTGAGGGTTAGCCCAAAGGATTCATATTGCATGAAAAAGTCATCCACTTGCTCCGCTCGCAATACCTGCGTGAATTCTGCAATGTGGTCATACGGCTCTCCTATGCCATCATAACGATTTCACATACATTTGGCCAAGTGGATTGGTCTCAGTATTTTGTCGGGCTCTAGGGTTTGACTTATGATGGGATAGGCAGATTTTACTAGGTGTATTCCAGCTCCTACATCTTGGGGTAGTTCTCCCCTAAATGTGGTTCTATTCAGACTTCCCATTCCCTGGCTAGTGTGGTTATGGGATTTAATTCCTGACATGGTGAATTGCTCATGTGGTCCATTGGGTATACTACCTTGGGTCAATTGTCCTAACATCACATTTTCTATTCTTTGCTGGGTCTCAAATGGGTTTTGTGAGGTAGTTGCCTGATCTCGAGCTAACTCTCCTCTTTCATTAATCTGATCAGGGTTTTCGGTTACTACATATATCTGGTCCATCTTGTCCCTATAAACTACACCTTCATACTTAATAGCTGGACTTGGAACTATTTCAAATTCTATAGTGTTCTTCATTCTTGCAACTAACCTGTGTAGACCATCGAGGTAGATGGGTATTCCTTGCAAGTTAGTGGATATATATTGAAGAAGCATTCGATATTCCCCTTCCACTATAGACATAAAACCTTCCCTAGGTATGGAACTATGCATGTCTTCAGAAACCAAGAGTCTCTCCCAGTTAAGTGACATTTTTGACTCACTTGTCTATGAACTCAGTACGTAGTGTTAACCACTGAGTTGTGAGTCCCTGACTTGGTTCTGTGGTTGACCTTAGTTTCAAGTGATTTGGTACTTTATCTATCTCTTCCTAAGTGTCTACTTGATCTTAGGTTCATAAGCCTTGTCTACAAGTCCACACTTGCCCTTTGATCTGCTCAAAATCTTGTGGAACCCCTTCCTTCCTAGTCCAACATGAGCGTCAACTTAAAAATATCATTTCTAATAATCCTGGTATTAATTTCACCATAACCAGTTGATACATTTGTTGTACTCCCCATGAGCTTTCCAACAAACCCAAGATCACTCCGAATGGATTTCGTATGAGAAAGTTATGCCAGTTCAGTGTTCTGGGGGTTAAAACGGGGAAACAGGACCTCTCAGGAATTGCTTCAAAATAGGTGATACACGATACTTAACAAGTATCGCGATACTTGGAAGCAGACGATACACGATAGTTGCCTTGCCACGATACACGATATCTCAACTAAACGATACATGACACGACACAGGAGTAGGTCCACGATAGTCGATACTCGACAGATATCGCGAGAGAAATTCAACGATACACGATATTGCACAAGTATCATCAAGGTGTATTGCACAAGTATCGTCAAGAGGTAAAAACACGATACACGATACCCGATACTTGGATAAAGTCACAATACACGATACTTGACTAGTATCGTGAAAAAATCACGATACACGATACATGATACTTGCTAGGTATCGTGATCACGGATCTCACGATACTCGATACTTGGTAGGTATCACGATCAAGGATCTCATGATACTCGATACTTGGTAAGTATCATGATCAGGGATCTCACGATACTCGATACTCGATACTTGAGGAACTCGATACTTGATACACGATACTTGAGATCACACGATACACGATACTTGATACTTGGTAAGTATCACGATCAGGGATCACACGATACTCGATACTTGGCGAGGTCAGGTATCGCGATACTCGACCACAGGAGATCACGATACTTAGGTATCGCGATACTCGACCGCGGGAGAACACGATACTTGGATTTTTTTCAAGTCCAAATTCAAAACTTTTTGCAAATATGAGTACCTTGTGTCCTCCTTGTCACTCCTATGTGTCTGTAGATGCAAAATTTCCCTTCAAACCCGCGATATTGCACTCACGATACTTAGCGCAGGTTATGTCACGTCCAGGGCTGTTCACTCAATTTTTTGATGTTTTATGTGGATTTCAAGGCGATTTCTCCGGTGTTTTAGTTCTGAATGCGTTTTATGCTTCCTGTTCGAAGCCAAAGGTGAAAAACGAGATGAATGTACAACCGAACGTGAAGAAAATATGAGAAGATGAAGGTGGGGAAGATGGTGGTGATGATGAAGATGGCGATGAAGAAAAACTCAGAAACTGAACTGAAAATGGTGATTTCTTTACCTTCCAACGTCACTACTCTACGTCTTACCGTCACAAGCTCGTCCTCCAAGCTCTCTCCCTCGCAACGGTGCCAATGTTGGTGTCACTCTAGCACAATAGTGAGTACCAACGTGAGGAGCTTCACCTCATAAATGTCAATCCACGGAGACGTGAGGAACGGTATGAAGACCACGAGAAAGTGATGGCACAAGTGCGTGAGTGAGAGCACACAAGCATGCACACACATACACACACACGCGCACAAGGTAAGAACAAAGAGTGGAACAATGGAAGATCTTCGATTGCCAAATAACTCTCTTACAAAGCTGAAAATTACCAAGTTTGGATGGACAAATGAGTGTGAAAATTCATTCAATGATCGTCAACGACGTTTATTCTCAGCACCTATATTGACAACCCCAGATTGGAGTAAGCCATTCCATGTACATGTGGATGCATCGAACTATGCCATAGGATGTGTGTTAGCACAACCCACGAATGAAGGTAATATAGATCTCCCCATAGCATACACGAGCAGACAATTGAATGCAGCAGAAAGAAATAACACCAGTACAAAATGAGAGGGATTACGAATGATCTACACAGTAAAGAAATTTAGGCATTATTTTAGGAATGATCTACGTAGTTAAGAAATTCAGGCATTATTTGTTGGCAAATAAGTTCAATTTCTTCACAGATCATCAAGCATTAGTATACTTAGGCAATAAGCCATGTAACACAGGATGTTTGATATGATGGTTTCCATTGATTCTTGCTTGTTGTGTAGATGAATCACAACATGCAAATTAATTGCAATTAGCACACGTAGGTGCATTAAAGCAACATCATTCAAAACATCGTACATTGGAGACTCTGCATAGATTAGGAGTCTATTGGCCTTCTATGGAAGCAGATGTCTACAAGTTGTATAAAGAATGCCCTGTTTGTTGTGAAAGACCACCAGTAGAACATGCTATGTTATATCACGTGTCTCTCACACCAGAATGGAGTGAACCATTAGTGACTTACTTGAGGACGAAAACATTCCCTCAAGGAATGACCTTAGCACGATAACGAAGTCTAGATCAGGAAGCTGAAGACTATTCACTTATTGGTGACAATCTATACAAACGAGGACGAGACAGATACTTAAGACAATGTGTTCATGAGAACGATTATTTGAGTGTACTAGAGACTGCACACCAAGGTGTTGTAGGAGGTCATTTTGGCCCCGATAGGATAATGAAAGCCATACTATTTGCAAGATTATGGTGTCCCACTATTCACATGGATGCACATACCTATGTTAAGAGATGTGATGTGTGCTAGAGAACTCAATTTCCTACTCGCAGAGATGAAATGCCATTGAAACCCCATGATGGGAGGACGTGCATTTTCTAAGTGGGCTATAGACTTTGTAGGACCCATTAACCCCCCTCCAAAAGGTACTTGTGCTGAATACATCATAGTTGCCCCAAATTATCTTACCAAATGGGTAGAGGCCAAGGCCACAAAAAAGAATGATGCACACACGACTACAAAATTCTTGTTTGAAAATGTCTTTACAAGATATGGATTGCCCATAGAATTAGTGAGCAATCAAGGAACTCACTTTCTAAACCAAGTCATTGAATATTTGTTACAAGATTTTATGGTGATTCACAAGAAATCCACACCATATCATCCTCAGGCCAATGGTCAAGCAGAAAGTACTAACAAGATCCTTTATAACGTACTGATGAAACTCGTGAACAACAAACGTTCAGATTGGGACAAACAGTTACACCACACTGTTTGGGCATATCAAATGGCCTACAAGATTGTACTCAATGCAACTCCCTTTCAGATGGTTTTTAGTCAGAATGTTGTGCTTCCTTCAGACTTCTTGATACCGACCCTTAAGGTTGCACAAGAACATCAGTGGACCGGCCATGAATTATTAGCAAGAATAATAAACTTGGAATGATTAGGAGAAACCGGGCTGAAAGAAGCAATTAGGAGAAACCACGCTGAAAGCAACAGTGGGAATATATGCAACAAAGAAGCAACAAAAAGCCTATTTTGATGCACATGTGGAAGATAAAGGATTAAAAGAAGGAGATTTAGTCCTAGTATATATGTTGAGACAACATACACGGAAGTTAGAAAAGCGAGGTTATGGACCTATGATCATTAACAAACTCTTGACAAGTGGAGCAATACAATTAGCCACCCTAGAAGGAGACATAATGCCTAATTACATTAGTAGCTGTAGATTCAAGTTATATGAGGAACCTCTTACTGAGGATATGCTTAGATGACACACGTTGGGAAAGAAGCGTAAGGAGGAAGAAAATAAAATACGAGCTGAAGCTCGGGCAGAAGCTATAGAATGCATTAAGCGCATGAAGCTAAGAAGACAAGGACTAGGGAGAGAATATTATAACCATATGGAAACAACACCTAATACCCCATGGCCATGTGTCAAGCAAAGTCAACAACTCATCCTAGCATAGTGGATAGGAGACCATTCATTAGACTCAAGCTCAGGGCTTTAATTGGTTCAAGTGTTGCGACTAGTGCGATTAGATGGTCCCACAATAAGGACTCCGGAGTAGAAATGCGGCCAATTGAGGCATACCTCATAGGGCTAGAAGACATGGAAACCCCTTGCCATGATGACGACCTGATAGAATCCCTAATCCTTGCCCAAGATTGGCTATACGATCACTCAGTGGACCTAAAACTTAGACAAGGCTCCTTGCACATTGGAACCTTAGATCAGCAGTGAATGATACCGCTTGACTTCCATAACAACACTCCGCCTGAGGTATGTAACCCTAGAGCATATGAACAACATGCGAAGGAGGACCAAAAGATCTTTGGCCAGATAAATCATGATACGTTGTCGAGAAGATGGCATACGGTTGGTGGATCTGTTCAACTGCCAAGTCCAACGGTGCACGTAGGGTGCTTCAAGCAACTCAAGTGGTGGAATGGAGACTCAAAGAGATAATTAAAACTCAAGAAAATTGATAAGATTACTCACAAGACATATCATCATATGGGAGAAAAGAAATTGATTCATATTGTGTCTATACAATTCTAATGAAAATTATGAAAGATACAAGTTACCAATTCATGATTGATCATAATGTTGTCAAAATAATAATCTTCAAAAACCCTCCACTAGGTATACGTGTAGAGCCCTCTCTTCATAGACTTCAACCTTCATGTCCTTCAACTCCTCCTAATCTCCATCTCCTCCAAGTATGCAGAGTCCTCCTTCTCCTTCACCTTGTGTTGAGTTCAAGTGCTCAAGAGATGATTGAGTGATTGCTTGAGTGATGCTTCAACAGTGAGTATGCCCTTCCTTATATAGGTTTGAAGTCCTCTCCAAAAGCACAAATGAATAAAGCTTCTTATACGCTTTTGAAAATTAATTCATAAGCATGGGTTCTTGTGGATGTATGCATGATGAGAACAAAAGGAACACCAGACACATGAATCAATTTTTTAAAGGAAGAATGGTCCAAGAATGGAGCTTCTTATACACTTCCAAAATTGAATCATATGCGTGGGTTTTTGTGGGTGGTATGAATGCATGTGGGTCATGATGTATAAATAAATAGAAACTTTTTCTCTCAACCTCAATGGATCATCCTCACTAGTTCAACACAAGACTGTGGAGCCTTCTCACACATAGAAAGAGATAGGAGACATGTAAAAACATATAAGAGAGTAAGAGACAAGAAAGGAGAGACATGAATTAGAAGATATTGTTATGACATACACATACATGAATGTTGTGAGCCAAGCTAAGCATTCTACTGGTTAAAGGCGGTTCGCATGACCCTCTCACCATGATAGTTCAACCGAATGTCACACATAAGATGATAGGTTCCACTTCATTCACCCTATCTTTTGAGGATCGTAATGTGTTTCTAAAGACCTCTAAGACTCATAAACCAGCTCTAACTCACTCATACACTCCACTGAGGGTGAGCATAGAAAGAGAAACTGGTTTTATGAGCCTATCCTAGAGTGGAAGTCTAAATTAAAATTGAATCTAGGAACTATGCTGTTACTAGCCCACCTTGGATCTTCACATGCTCAACTGAGGGTGATTGTCTCAAGGAAACCATGTGCTAGCAAGGGCCCTATGGATGCCTAAGAATGATGCTCTAGGATATATAGTTTTTTGAATGAATTTTGGCCTTTGGATCTAGAGAAATCAACTCTCAATCCTAGCATCAACTTCTTTTGATTACAACCATTGGATTTATCAAATGGATGGCTAAGATTGGTTCTTTATATGATATCTAGGACAAAAGGGTGAAAATTGTTGACATATCAAACTCAAGATGTGATGATCCAGGATGACACGTACGAGTTTTTCGTTTCTTTGACATGGATAGTGGCCATGCCGGTATATGCCAGGAATACTTCATTGAGCTTTATTAGATTTATCTACCAAGAGTGATGGCACATTTGTTCCTTTCCAGCTCACTCATTCTTGGACATCTTCATATATTGCACTCATTGTATTCTTGTTTTTTAGGTCATTCTTGTACATTCCTTTTTATGTAATAGAAGTAGAAGAACAAGATCATTCTTCCTTATCTCAATCTGTGTGTGTGCTTGTCCTTGAGAGTGAGAGTGTGTGTGTGAGCTCTCTTCCTTATCTCCTTCGTCGTGACATGGTATCATAGCCAATGTGGCTGTAGAGAGCTCATGGAGAAGGCGGCAATGAAGAGTACGTGGCAAGGCATGGAGAAAACGCGATTCACAAACAACCTCTGTTTGCTACGAAAATCAGCCCGAAGTTTTGGAGCCATCTCGACTGCCACTTCGAGCCCCGCATGGCGCCCACAGAAAAACCAAGTGAGTTTCAGAAATTGTAACTTTCATAGTGTTCGGCAACACTCATATATTCCGGATCCAGAATTTCAGGCGATTTCGTGTACTGTTGATACACGAAAACTGTGTTTTTCTGAGATCGAACTGTCATGTCATAGTGCGAGTGTTCAAGCAGAAGTGCTGCTTGTAGTGTTTTGCAGTGTTGTGAGTTGCTACAGAAATGGCAAACATAGATGGAATGAGTCAGCTTATGAGCGATAATCTGGACAAGAACAACTTCCATGCTTGGAGATTCAGAATGACGAATTTCCTGATCGGAAAAGGCTACTATAAGTACATCAAAGGAGAGAATGAAAATGCTCCGTAGTTACCAGAAAGGAATTGCACCACAGACTAGGTAAGAGCATATGAGGAATGGAATCAAGGAGCACGAAAGGTAATGTATTGGCTATCTCTTAGCATACATGAGAGCATGATTGGACACATACAATATGCCAAGACTCCAAAAGAGGCTTGGAACTGTTTGGTCACATTGTATGAGAGCAATACAAAGGCACAAAAATTGCAACTCAAGAACGATCTGCATACATTGGAGAAGAAGAGCATGTCGGTAAGTGACTACACCTTGAGAACCAAAAGCATATGTGAGTCACTTGCATCTATTGGTGTGAACGTAGATGATGATGATAAGGTGGAAGTGTGTCTTCGTCGTTTAGGAGGTGCATATAAGCAATTCAAAACTTCTATACAGACCAAGGAAAATATTCCGATTTTTGCTGATCTGGTATCTATGCTGATTATTGAAGAAAAGAATCTTGGTGAGGATTCAAACCCCAAGGAAAATCTAGTTCTGAACAGGTATTCTACTCCGGTAGAGGAAAAGGTAGAGGTAGAGGTTTTGGAAGTGGAAGAGGAAATAGTAACCAAGACCAAAGTCAACAACAGAATCATGTAGGAGGAAGAGGAAAGTTTTGAGGCAGGGGGAACCAAAGAGGCTGCACAAATTTCCAAAGAAATGATTCAGCTAATGACAGTAAAGGATGTTAGAATTGTGGTAAACCAGGATACTTTGAACATAATTGCACATTGAAGAATCAAAATAACAGAAGGCAGCAGAATAACTATGCATCCACAAGTGCAGATGATTCTGAGAAAATATTCATGGTTCAACATCACATGAAAAAAACGATGTCCGCTGGTGTTTCAAAATCAAATGATAATGTCTTGTATGTTGATTGAGGTGCTTCAAATCACATGACCAGTCATGCAGAATGGTTTAGTACTTTGCAAAAATTGCCAATCCTTGGACATGTCAAAACAAGTGATGACACATCACATCCTATTAAGCATACAGGAAACATAACACTATCGATGGAGGATGGAAAGGTAAAACATCTTGTTGATGTCCTGCATGTTCCAAATATAACAAAGAATCTGGTTTCTGTTGGACAAATGGTTGACCAAGGATTACAAGTCACGTTCAATGTTGATGTATTATATGAAAAAGAGTACAAGTAGGATGGACGATTGGTTGCCAAAGGAAACAAAGTGGGTAGAATGTTCACCTTCATTGTGAAGATTCCTGAAATGAATGTAGCAATGTTTGCGAAAGGTGAAGGAGTTATTGCAGATATAGAGATGTGGCACAAACAGATTGGACACGCAAACTTGCAAAGACTGAAATTGATTCAGTCAAAGGAGATTGCCCATGGACTACCAAATTTCAAAGTTGCAAAAATGCAAAAGTTATGTGCTCTGAAGAGATGGATAGGTATGTGCTTGAAGATGAAGAGGTGTTGCAAAATCCTTGATCTACACCAACCAAATGAACTCCAGGAGTATGTGGTGGGCCCATTTATCTTTCCAATGAATGTATTAAACACCCTATATACCTTGGAAGATGACTCTCAAAAAGATAGATCAAAACAGATAAGTTGGAGTTAGCTTAGAGGTGAAAAACTTGCTATTTTAGTTCATACACATGTCTAGTGTTTTGCATAATTCTCTCAGCACAACAGCAATTAGCTTAATTCCTTTTGGGGAACTCTACGTAACATAAAGATCTAACTTTTAAGAGTAATCTCATAAAGAATAATGAACCACACACTGAGAATGATGTTTAACAAGTGATGACATCATCCCAATTTTCACGGGCCGCTATAGTAATGAGAATAGTGCACAGAAAAATGCAACTAACTCAAGATTTAAGAATTCAATGACTATCAAACTTTGTATGCGTATACTAGACAGTATGCGGAATCCAAAAAGCTTTAAGTCATTGAATTTGGGTAACTACACACTGAGAAACAGCTCTGACAAGATGAGTAAAAAAGTCAGGTACTTGACAGAGAAGTGAAAATGAACAGAGAGGGTTGACTTCAACTGAACATAACCAAATATCGAAACAACCAAATGAAATGAAAATTGGTGACCATATATTAGACTTATAGAGCTCAATTTATCAAGTTAAATCACTGAAAATGATGCGCCAAGCTCAGAGAAACCATCTCTGCAATGTGACTGAGAAAACTGAGAGATATGGGAGTGAGTAGTACACTTCACAAGAACATGGAAATATGAACTCAAATGATCATGAAAATGAAAGTATATTGATTTTACAACACAACAGACTTACTGATACATATCTGTGCCTTGAAACCACACCTTGATATAGCATAAAGCTCAGCTCTTCGAGGTCTTCTCTGAGGTCTTTCTAACCACGACTAAAGCTGCCATCTATTTATAGCTGAGCTTGGGAGCTTAACTTCCCTCAATCACTCTCCAATCAATTAGTTATTGATTTGATTCTCTATCTACCACAAATCACAAATTGGTGGCTCCTCTTTCCCTTTTTTATCAAGTGGACTCAACCACTAAAGATTCTTTCACTTTTACATTAAGTAAAGTATTCAAAAGTTACAAGAGGTAGTTCACAAGTGAACTTTACATTGTCTTCATTTTAAGGCTTCTTCTTTAAATTTTTGGGAATCAAGCCAATACTTAGGCTTCACATAGACTTCCTCCAATAGCTCCCCCTCAAGCCAAGTATGCTTGAGGTCTTCAATCTCCCAAGATTACCTGCAAACCTATCATAGCCTTGAATTTGCAAAGCTTTGTACCATCCAATGCTTTGGTTAGAATATATGCACATTGTTGATGAGTTGACACATATGATATTTGAATCTCTTTGCTTAGAACCTTCTCTCGTACATAGTGATAATGAACTTCAATATGTTTATTCCTTGCATGAAAAATAGGATTAGCAGCCAAAAGAATAGAACTCATATTGTCACAGAAAATAGTTGCATTTTCAAACTCCAATCCAAGATCTTTGAATAATGTCTTCATCCACATAGCTTCTTGTGTAGCTATGGCAAGACCTCTGTATTCTGCTTCAATAAAAGAGAGAGCAATTGTGGGTTGCTTTTTGGATGACCATGAAATAAGCTTTGAACCTGCAAAGGTAAGATATCTTGAAGTGCTCCTTCTATCTTCCTTGGAACTAGCCCAATCTGCATCAAAAAATATTTTCAAACCTAAATCAAATTCATAAGGATAATAAAGTCCTTCATTTATGGTTCCTTTGAGATACTTGAGAATCCTTTTGGCAGCATCCATGTGTGGTTTCCTTGCTATGTGCATGAATTGACTTAGCACACTCACACTGTAACATATATCTGCTCTTGTCAATGTGGAATAGTTGAGAATACCCACTAGACTTTGATATGATCTGATGTCGTCTATGAGTTCAAATTCATGTGAGCTCAATTTGTGATTAACCTCCATTGGAGTACCTGCAATCTTACAATCTTGCATCTTGAATTTTGCCAACATGTCTTTAATGTACTTTCTTTGAGTGAGAAACAAACCATGATCTTTGTAGACAACTTCCAAACCTAGGAGATAGGTAAGTGAACCCAAATCACTTATCTTGAACCCTTCTCTCATCTGATCTTTGATCTTGTTCATACAATCTGCATCATTTCCTGTCAATATAATATCATCTACATATAGACATAGCTAGATGATCTCAGAAGTATTCTTTTTAATAAAGAGTGAAGGATCTGCCTTGCTTGGTTGAAAGCCTTTGTACTGCAAGAATGAAAAAAGCCTAAAATTCCAAGCTCTTGGGGATTTCTTGAGACCATACAATGCTTTGTTAATTTTACACACATAATCAGGATAAACTTGATTCTCAAAACCGAGTGGTTGTGCCATATATACCTCTTTTGTTATCCAACCATTCAAGAATCCATTTTTTACATCTAGTTGAAGTATCGTCCAATTCTTGGAAGAGGAAATACTAAGCAAAACCCTAATAGTAGGCATCTTTGCCACAGGAGAGAAGGTCTCCTCATAATCAATTCCCCGAGTTTGTGCAAAGGCTTTTGCTACAAGCCTTGCCTTATACCTCTTAATGGAACCATTAGAATTGTTCTTGAGTTTGTAGACCCATCTTCAACATATTACCTTCATGGATGAAGTCTTGGGCACCAAATCCCAAGTTTTGTTTTCCTCAAGTGCTTCCATCTCTTCCTTCATTGCATGCTTCCATTCTAATTTTGCTTTGGCCTCTTCAAAGGATGATGGCTCCTCTTGATTTATGTCCAGTGCTATGTAAATAGAATGTTTAGTTACTAATGAGGTGTCAAACCCATACCTTTCTAGTTTATTTCTTTCCCTTATAGATCTTCTTAAGCCATGTTGTGATGATTATGCATCATGTCCAAGTTCCTGCAATTTTGCTTTACCTTTAGACTTCCATGCTTTGATTTTTTCCAACTGAGTTTCTTCATCATCTTCTGAAGTATCTTGTTCTTCAATCTTTGGTTGATGCTCTCTACCAAGCTTTGGGAAATCTTCTTCAAGGTCAAATGGAAACTTGACCTTCTTGCATGAATCTTCATACCATGAATTGTTCTCATCAAAAACTACATCTTTGCTTACCAAGAATCCTTTGTTGGTAGGGTTGTATAACCTGTAACCCTTTTGATTGTTGTCATATCCAATTAATACACATCTTTCTGCCTTTGGATCCATCTTGCCTCTAACTTGTGAAGGAACATGAGCAAAAGCAATACATCGAAAAATGTTACAATGATCTAAGGTAGGTCTTCTTCCATTCCAAGCCTCATATGGAGTCATCCCATCAAGGGAAGGCAACCTGTTAATCAAGTGAGTAGCTGTAAATATAGCCTCAACCCATAGATAATTAGGCAAATGCTTTTCATTTAACATGGACCTTGCAGCTTCAACAATTGTCCTATTCCTCCTTTCTACCACTCCATTTTTGCTCAGGAGTGTACCTTGTGTTGATATATTTAGGTAGTAATGTGTGTGAACACACTAGGATTGTCGCGGCACCTTTTTCCCTCTTTAGGAGGTTTTTTTCCCCCAGCTTGTATATACGCCTATTGCCCTAATGGGCTACTTATCTTTGTACATTCTCTAGTAATACATTCAGTATTGTGTATTGTGCTCCAAGCTTCTTCTTCTTCGTTGTGTTGTTCCCGTGCTTCCCCAGACGTCTAACTCCAACAATTGGTATCAGAGCAGGTCGTCGCTTCATCTAGGGTGTCATCGACACTCCTCCGTTTGCAGTCTCAAAATCGCACGAATTTTGGTGAGCATACTCAGCGTGTTTTCGAGATAAAAAAAGTTTCGTTTTATGGTGTCGAAATCGCGATCTGAGCTCGTTTCGGCCTCCGAATGCACTATCATAGCACTTTGTACAGGCTATTTTGTCTTTTTGTGCCAAAGGTATATACCAGTTTCTGTTTGCTAGTATAAGCGTCTCGAAGTTTGCTAGAGGTCTAGTGGAATTTGTCTGGGCAATTCTGTTCAACTTTTTGAGATAGAATCAATTTTTTGCATCAAGGTATTTTAGTCACCAGACATGGCTGAAAGCAGTGATGTATTCCATATATTGGCTGTTGAGGATAAGTTGGATGGTACCAACTACCCGTTATGGGCTTATATGATGCGACATGTGTTGGTTGCAAAAGGACTGTGGAACATTGTACAGGGTGTCGAAAAACGTCCTATCACACCTGCGATTCTTACAACTACAGGTACTGAAGCTGATGCAGATGGTGTCGAAGATGATATTGTGCAAATTCTTGTTTGTGCTGGGCTTTCTGCTGCACCTAGTGCAGAGCAGATTCGTTGGGATGGTAGAGATGCCCAGGCACATGCATTGATAGCTTTGTCTGTCAAACGTGCCATTATTCCTCATATTGGCTCTTGCAGAATAGCTAAAGATGCTTGGGATACACTTACCACATTGTACCAAGCTAGGAATGAGGCTCGTGTTGCCTACCTCCGAAAATAGTTGGAGAGTGAGCACATGAATGAAGGTGATTCTATGGACAGTTTCCTTACAAAGATCAAAGACTTGAAGGAACAGTTGATTTCTATTGATGAGGTTATACCAGATAGCTCACTTGTGCAGACCATTCTTAATGGTCTTCCTGATTCATATCAGAGTTTTGCTTCTACTCTTCAGTTGATGATGAAAGGCAATCCAAATGCCTTGTCATTTGAGGAGTTAGTCTCTGTTCTGTTGCAGGAAGATCAGTCTAGGCAGAACAGGTCCATTATGCGTGTTGCAGATCAAGCTTTCCTAGCTAGTCAGAAGGGCAAAGGAAAATGGAGTTCTTCTACTAGTAAGCAGAAATCTGCAAATGCTACACATTCAAAGAACCAAGACAAAGATAAGTAGCCCATTAGGGCAATAGGCGTATATACAAGCCGGGGGAAAAAAACCTCCTAAAAGGGGAAAAAGTGCCCTGGCGGTCTCCTAGTGTGTTCACACACATCACTACCTAAATATATCAACAAATCCCCCTAGGAGTGATGTGGTGAACAAGGTGGTGACACTCATGTATAAGGAAGTGTCAAGCTATGTGGAAATCACTACACAAAAGGAAGTAAGCCCAAAGCTTTGTGGAAAGCTTCAAACTTCTCCCTAGGGAGAGAAAAAAGATCAGAAAAGCAAAAATTGTTTTGTAAGTACTGTAAAGGGAATGATCATATCATAAAGAACTGTCCAAAATTGGCTACAAAAGAGGAAAAGAAGAAAGAGGCTGGAATGGTTGTTGCAGAAGCCTCTACACCAAAAACGGAGTCTGCTAATCTTGTGTAGGAAGAAGAATGGGTGTTCACTACTGTTTGCAGTTTTGACCCATCTTCTCATGAGCAATGTATGTCTGCAGTAGACTCAAATGTTTGGTACTTTGACAGTGGGGCGATCAAACATATTACCTCGTAGTGTAGTTTCTTCTCTTCACTCGAGCCTACCCCTATAGGGAATACTATTACATGCACCAACAACTCCTCTTATCCTATTATGGAAGTTGGTAAGATCATTTTGACTCCTGCTGATGGTAGTTCTTTCACTTTGTCCGATGCTTTATTTGTGCCAAAGATCAAGAAGAATCTGTTATGAGTTTTTGCATTAGCCAAGATTGGCTTGGTTGTGAAATTTGTTGATGACAGATATACAGTTCATGGTCTATCAAATGGGGATGTTATTATTGCTTCTGGCATTTTATGTCGTGGGTTGTATAAGCTCATAGACTATGAAAGATCTGAAAATGATTTGGCATGTGCAGTAAATGATTCTCAGGCTATGTCAGATGCAAAGGTTTGGCATGCACGCTTTGGTCATCTGAATTTTACTAGTTTTCTACGCTTGTAGAAATCTGAAATGGTGTCCTCTTTGCCCAAACTTGATGCACCTGGAAAACATGTTTGTGAAGGCTGTATTTTGGGCAGAATACGACATTCCTCCTTTCCAAAAGATGTAATTTGGGCTACACAGAAATTGCAGCTTCTACATAGTGATGTATGTGGTCCTATGCAGACACCCACTTTTGGAAATAACCTTTACTTCCTGACTTTCATTGATGATTTTTCCAGGCATGCATGGGTATATCCACTCAAAGCAAAGTTCAAAGTGTTCATGTGCTTTAAACAGATTTTGGTTTTGGCTGAAAATTTGTTAGCATGTAAAATGGGCACCCTCCGTTCTGATCGAGGGGGGGAATATATGCCTTCTGATTTTAATGCATTTTTGGCTGAACGTGGGATAAAACACCAGTGTACAGTTCCGTATACACCTCAACAGAATGGAGTTGTTGAACGAAAGAATAGGTCACTCATGGAGATGGCGAGGTGCATGGTCAAGAGTCAGGCTTTACCACATAGTTTCTGACTTGAGGCTGTCATGAGTGCAACATATGTACTGAACAGGTGTCCCACTAAAGCATTGTAGTCTATCACTCCATATGAGGCTTGGCATGACTACAAGCCATCTGTTGCTCATCTGCATGTTTTTGGTTGTTTCGCATAAGCACTAGTGTCTGAACAACATCACAGAAAATTGGATAATAAGGCAGTAAAATGTATTTTTGTTGGGTACAGTTCTGAAAGTAAAGGCTATCGTCTATATCATCCACAGACTAAACGCATTCTGGTTAGCCGTGATGTTGTCTTTGTGGAAGATGCTATTTAGCCATTGCTTTTATGTACTAAGGAGACATCTATTAGCTCCAAAGACATGTATGATACTTTGATACCTCTTTTTACAAGTGGACAGTCTAATACTTGTCATAATGAGGCAACTTATCAACCTTTGCAGGTTTCATATGATGATGCAGATCATTCGATTTCTGATGCAGATTTACACGATGCACTTATTGATGAGAGAGCTGATATTGAGTAGGCAAAAACTTTGCCAAAATGGCTGGTGCAGACCTTGCGTGAGAGTAGATTAGATGCACCTTTGTCATATCGTACTCGTTCAGGCTCTCATAGTGCCTCCTTTGCATCAGATTGCTATGCTATGGTTGGTTGCGTCTAGTCTCTATGATGAGAATGAGCCTGTTTCTTTTGATGAAGCACAAAATTCAGAAAATTGGATGGCTGCTATGCAATCTGAATATGATGCTATAATGAAGAATGGTACATGGTCTTTATGTGACTTGCGTCCTGGCAAGAAGGCCATTGGCACTAAGTAGGTATACAAGCTGAAGCGTAAACGTGATGGTACAGTTGACAGGTATAAGGCTAGGCTTGTTGCAAAGGTTTATGCACACGAAAGAGGCATTGATTTTGATGAGACCTTTGCAGCTACATGTCGTATGACTACTGTTCGGAGCATTTGTGCACTTGCAGCCCATCATGGTTGGAATGTACATCAGTTGTAAATTAAAACTGCATTTCTGAATGGTGACTTGCATGAAGAAGTGTATGTTTTTCAGCCCTGTGGCTTTGTGGAGAAAGGGCATGAAAACCAGGTGTGCAGGTTAAAGAAGGCATTATATGGCTTAAAGCAAGCACCACGTGCTTGGTATGAGAAGATACATGCCTATCTGGTTGCACATGGTTTTGAGAATAGTCCGACGGAAAGCACCTTATATGTTAAGCGTGCTAATGATGTGCTTCTGATCAGGTTGTCTATGTTGACGACATGCTGCTCACTGGTCCTATTGACAAGCATATTGCTGATTTTAAGGCTGATTTGCATGCCTCATTTAAGATGTCTGATTTTGGGCATTTGCATCACTATTTGGGCATTCAATTTATGCAAGTTGATGGTGGAATGGCTTTGTGTCAAACGAAATATATTGACACATTATTGCATCGTTTTGGCCTTGAAGACTGTAAGCCTATTGCCATACCTATGGAGACAGGTTTACGATTGAGTCTTCATGATGTTGGAGATGCATTTGATGTTGTTCTCTATCAACAGGTTATTGGATGCTTGATTTACTTATGCATTACTCGACCACATATTCAGTTTGTTGTCTCACAGATGAACAGGTTTATCCATTGCCCAAGAGTCACGCATTGGAAGGTGGTTAAGTGCATCTTTCGCCACTTGAGTGGTACTCGGATACTTGGGTTGTTTTATCCCAAGGGGGGATCACTACCACCAGATTTGCATGCTTTTTCTGACTCAGATTAGGCTGGTTGTTATGACACTCATGTGTCCACCAGTGGTTTTTGCTTCATGCTTGGTAGCTCATGTATATCTTGGTTGAGCAAGAAGAAGCCTACTGTGGCCACTTCTAGTTGTGAGGCTGAGTATAGGGCAGCTTTCACAGTGACTGTTGAGTGTGTGTGGTTGAGACGCCTTATGGTTGATTTGGGTGTTGGCCAGTCTTCTACCACTACCATCTTCACTGACAGTGAGAGCGCATTGGCAGTTGTGAGGAACCCTGTGTTCCATGCTCGCACTAAGCACATTGAGGTGCATTATCGCTATGTCAGGGAGAGGTTCTCTGTTGGGGAGATTATCTTGGCATACGTGCCCACGCAGGAGAACATTGTAGACCTTTTCATGAAGGCTCTGCCTAGGGAGAAGTTTGAAGCTTTCCGCAAAGCTTTGGGCTTATTTCCTTTTGTGGAGTGATTTCCACATAGCTTGGCACTTCCTTATACATGAGTGCCAGCTCCTTGTTCATCGCATCACTCCTAGGGGGGATTTATGGATATATTTAGGTATTGATGTGTGTGACTAGGACTGTCGGGGCACTTTTTTTCCTCTTTAGGAGGTTTTTTTCCCTCGGCTTGTATATATGCCTCTTGCCCTAATGGGCTACTTATCTTTGTACATTATCTAGTAATACATGCAGTATTGTGTGTTGTGCTCCAAGCTTCTTCTCCTTCCTTGTGTTGTTCGCGTGCTTCCGCAGACATCTAACTCCAACACCTTGTAATTACCTTTCTTTTGATTCCTCTTTCTTGAAGAAAAGAATCAAACTCATGGGAGAAGTGTTCTCCCCCTCCATATGACCTTAGCCTTTTTAGTGATTTACCTGTTTGATTCTCCACAAGAGCCAAATATCTTTTTAAACATGAAAAAACTTCATCTTTGTGTTTCATAAAGAATAGGATAGTCCATCTACTGCAATCATCAATAAAGGAGACATAATACCTTGATCCAAATATTGAAGCTTCCTTGCTAGGTCCCCATACATCTTTATGAACCAACTCTAAGAGATCTCCATGCATATAAACTTTCTTCATGAATGGTAACCTGTGAGACTTTCCAAATTGACATGGACTATGCTTATAAATCATATGTTGTTTTGACAAGTTAGGGAGTCCAAGTACACTTTGGTCCTTTCAAATTTGCTTTAATGACCTTTCACCAATATGTGCTAACCTTTTGTGCCATAATTCCAATTCTATGAGTGTCTAACTACCATAATTAAAGAGAGCAATGTTTCTAGTGTCTTGTAATTCAAATGTGAACAATCTACCTGTATTTTCACCTTTGCAGTTCTTCTGAATCCTTAACTTGGATCTTCAACAAACACTCCTACTTTTGTGAACCTGACTTGAAACCGTTTCTCTACTATCTACCCAACACTTATCAAATTCTTTGTAATGGTAGGGACTTAGAGTACCTTACTGAGTAAGTTGATGTTTCCATCAGGTGCTTTGACATTGCCTATTTTCTCCACAGGATGTCTTGTGTCATCTCCTATTTGTACCTCATGCTTATTCCTTGGATCTTCCAAATGTGATATGAATGCCACATATCCTACCACATGATTTGAACAACCTAAATCTATGTAGAAAACATGCTCATCAGATTTACCTTGTGGCATAGCTATGTTCATGCTCAATAACGAATCCTCTTTGTTTGAGTCTTCTGTGTAGTTATTGAAGTCTCTCCTTCCTTTGTAGCCTCCTTGATAGTTTTAATGATTGTAGCTATTGTAGTTGCCATGATAATTGTTGAACCTTCCTCTTGAGTAGCCATAACTTCCTCTATTGTATCCTCTGCCTCTTTGATTGCTGGAATTCCTAAAGCAATTTTTAGTTATTAGTTAATCCACAAATAGAACAGGGGTTAGAGTCTTGGGATCTCCCCCTGCCTTGTCTACCTCCTCTTCCTCTACCTACATAGTTAACTTGATATGTTCCTTCTTCATCATCCACTTTCTTTGACTTTCCTTTGTTTTCTTTGGACTTGCTTTTATCAGTATATAAGGCTAAAGATTGATTACCTTTAGAGCTTTCTCCATTTTTTATAAGCTTTGCCTCTTGAGTAAGTAGTTGTCCAATGAGTGTATTGAAATCAGGTACATGTTTGTCCATGTACAAATCCATAGCTGTGGTGAATGCTTCCCACTTGTCATCTACCTTCAAGCCATTGATGACCTGCCTTACAATTTGCTCTTCATCTATTACCTCTCCAATGCTTCTCAACTGATTTTCTATGTTCTTCAGCTTTGTGACAAAATCAGTCACATTTTGTTTGGGAGCCTTTTTGAGAGTTGTGAAATCCAGCCATAGTTGATGCTTCCTAGATTTGGTACTTGAAGAGAAGAGGGCTTCAAGTGCATCCCACACTTCCTGAGATGCCTTACAAATTCTAATGTGAGGCAACAAAAAATATGAGATAGAGTTCAAGAGATAAGACCTGGCAAGTGCATCCTTGGAGCACCATGTGCTCAATCTTTCTTGCTCTTCTTGTGTTGGTTGACTTTTGTTCCTGAAACTTGGCATGAGTTCATCTCCAGCCACATAACCATATAAACTTCTACCTTGGAGATAAGCTTCCATTCATAATGACCAAGCTGAGTAGTTACCTCTATCCAATTTGTCAATTGATGAAGGAAATCCATCCGCCATGTTGTCCAACCTTGCTTTGATACCACTGTGAAGAGATGGATAGGTATGTGCTTGAAGATGAAGAGGTGTTGCAAATTCCTTGATCGACACCAACCAAAGGAACTCCAAAAGTATGTGGTGGGCCTTTTAGCTTGCCAATGGTTGTATTAGATAGCCTATGTACCTTGGAAGATCACTCTCAAAAAGATAGATCGAAACAGATAAGTTGGAGTTAGCTTAGAGGTGAAAAACTTGCTATTTTGGTTCATACACCTGTCTAGTGTTTTGCATAATTCTCCGAGCACAGCAGCAATTAGCTTAATTCCTTACGGGGAACTCTAGTTAAATTAAAGAGCTAACTTTTAATAGTAATCCCATTAAAAATAATGAACCACACAATAAGAATGATGTTTAACAAGTGATGACATCATCCCAATTTTCATAGGCTGCTATAGTAATGAGACCAGTGCAAAAAAAATGGACATAAGTCAAGATTTAAGAATTCAATGATTATTAAAATTTGTATGCTTATACTCATATGTTGAATCCAACAAGCTTTAAATCATTGAATACACTGAGAAACAGCTCTGACAAGATGAGTACAAAAGTTGGGTACATGACAGAGAAGTGAAAATGAACAGATAGGGTTGACTTCAATTGAACATAACTGAATATTGAAACACCCAAATGAAATGAAAATTGGTGAGCGTATAGTAGACTTATAGTGCTAAATGTATCAAGTTAAATCATGGAAAATGATGCACCAAGCTCAGAGAAACCATCTCTGCAATGTGACTGAGAAAACTGAGAGATATGGCAGTGAGTAGTACACTTCACAAGAATATGGAAATATGAACTCAAATGATCATGGAAATGAAAGTATATTGATTTCACAACACAATGGACTTACTGATACATATGTGTGCCTTGAAACCACACCTTGATATGGCATAAAGCTCAGCTCTTCAAGGTCTTCTCTGAGGTCTCTCTAACCATGACTAAAGCTGCCATCTATTTCTAGTTGAGCTTGGGAGGCTAACTTCCCTCAATCACTCTCCAATCAATTAGTGATTGATTTGATTCTCTATTTACCACAAATCACAAATTGTGGCTCCTCTTTCCCTTTTTGAACAAGTGGACTCAACCACTTAAGATTCTTTCACTTTTACATTAAGTAAAGTCTTCAAAAGTTACAAGAGGTACAAGTGAACTTTACATTGTCTTCATTTTAAGGTTTCTTCTTTGAATTTGTGGGACCCAAGCCAATACTTAGGCTTGTCATATACTTGCTCCAACATGTGTAGCATGTCAATTTGGTAAACAGCCAAGAACATCATTTCCACATGACAAGCATGTTAGTGAGAATGTACTAGAAATAGTGCATACAGATGTTTGGGGTCTTGCAAATACCTCATCTATGGGTGGTTGCAGGTTTTCTGTTACTTTCATTGATAAACATACACCGTTAAAGTATGTGTATATTTTATTAAGGAGAAGAGCGAGGTGTTCACTCACGTCCATAATTTTAAAGATATGGTGGAAAAGCAGAAAGTGAAGTACATTCAAACATTAAGATCTGATGGACAAGGTGAATACATGTCAAATGAGTTCAACAATTTTCTAAAAAATCATGGAATTCAGCGACAATTTTCATGCATGTACACACCACAACAAAATGGCATTTCTGAATGCAGAAATGGACATATTGCAGAAATACCAAGAGCCTTGATGGTTGAGGAGACTCATTGTTATTGCGCAGAAGCTGTGCATACTGTTGTGTACATCATGAACAAAACGTCGACTGCTGTTGTACATCACGTTACACCATTGTGTGGAAATTTCAGTCCAACAAATTCATCAAATACATCAAAGAAAGGTAAAGAAAAGCTTTCTGTAGGTCATAAAACATGTGCAGGTTTTGAAGATGTTGATGGAGATTCAAGCGATTCAGAAAAGAGTCTTGATGAGGAACTTCGACTTCCCTTTGTGAAGACTCCAGGCGTAAGAAGGGCACATGTAGATGATACAAGGAGAAGTGACCTGGGACCAAGAAGATCTGGGAGGATGCGGAATTCAATGCAACGATTGACGTATGACAGTTCTATGGCTTGTCATTGTGAGTACATGACAAAGGTAATACAAGATGTTGAACCTTCTTGCTTTGAAGATGCAGTTGGAATTGTAGATTGGAAAAAGCTATGGATGAGGAGATGGCTGTACTTTAAGGAAATGATACATGGAAGCTCGTTCCATTGCCACAAGGAAATAAACCCATAGGCTGCAAATGGGTTTACAAGGTAAAGCATAATGTTGATGGTAGCATAAGCAAGTATAAATCACGATTGGTAGCTAAAGGATATGCACACACATATGGCATTGATTATGAGGAAACATTCAGCCCGTAGCTAAAATGTCTACTGTCAGAACACTCATTGCATTAGCTATCTCCACTCTTGAATATGAGCTCATCCTGACCATACAACATGTTTCATCAAAGGCAGGTCCATCCTGGAAACCATTGTGGATATTTGGGAAGGTATTCAATTTGCAAATGAGTCTAATCAAGATGTGGTCTTCCTCAAGATCGACTTTGACAAAGCCTACGATAGGCTAGAATGGGACTATCTTCTGCAGTCGCTCCAAGACCTCGGTTGCAGTCAAAAATTCACCAAGATGATCGCGACCCTTCTCGGCAACGCAACGACCCAAATTAACGTTAACGGCAAACTTTCGAAGGCGATCCATCTTAAAAGATCTATTAGACAAGGATGCCCTCTTGCCCCCCTTCTCTTTGCCGTTGCCACTGAGGGGCTGAGCAGACTTGTGGCTCATCATGTGGAGGCTGGCAATATCAAAGGCCTCCAGCTACCCCACGACCACAGTCAAATCATCATGAGACTTTTTGCCGACGATATGAACGCGTTCGTTCACAATGATAATACCAGCCTGGAGACTTTCTGGAGGTGCCTTGATACCTTTTGTGTGGCCTCTGGATCCAAAATCAACCACAATAAGACCGCCGTTAGGGCCATTGTGGGACATCAACCTGGCCCTCTCATGGATCATGGCTGTCAAATCATTCCGCAGGGCCAAATCTTTCGACTGCTAGGTATCCCCCTGGGGTTTGGCGTCTCTATGGAGCAGCGATGGAACTGGGTGGTGGCCAAACTTGAAAACAAGCTCAATTACTGGAGAGGCATGCAAACCAATCTCGCCGGACGGGCGATGGTTATCAACACGTTCCTCCTCTCGTCTACCATCTATTTCCTCTCTTGCTGGAGACCGAATGAGCAAGGCCTGTCCAAACTGAATAGCATCTGCAGAAACTTTCTTTGGACGGGCGATCATAACAGAAGGGGGGTGCCTAAAATCAAATGGGCCATCTGCACCAGCCCTAGAGAGAGCGGGGGGCTTGGCATCCTGGACATTGGATGTATGGCTAACAAACTGGCGGCCAAATGGATGATTAAAGCTTGGTGCAATAGGGAGGCCTCGTGGGCCAAGCTGATCTTCAGAAACAAAAATGAGTTGGCCCTCACGGGGTCCCCAAACTGGAAGAACCTTGACATCATGACCCTGCTATTCTCCCCGATTCCTGTCTTCCCGAAAGGCTCCAATCTCGTTTGCTCTCTTTGGAAGGGCTGGAACAAAGTCAAAAGCCTCATAAGAGTTAGTGAGGACTGGAAGTGGGCGGCCGGAATCAGACAAAATGACTCTATCTGGTTTCCGATACATGGCATCCGGAGTGTGGAGTCGTGGAACACTCAAAATGCCAAGAAGTTATGGAACAAAGGATTCAAAAAATGGAAACACCTCTGGAAACATGACACCAACAGTTGGATCAACCACGAGGATATCGACCCTCGCTTAAACGTCTCCTACGAAGAATGGAACACCTTGCAAAGCAGATGCCTCGCTTGGGATCGTCACAAAACTCGCCTCCTCATGGGACACGATGCTCCGAACGCGCGTGGTCTCAAATGGCACAATGGAAATAGCCTACTCAAAATCCCGAACGTCAAAGAAACGATTGACCTCCAGATCAGCCTCAACAAGAAGTGGTGCCTGTCTTGGACGCGGCTTCGGTGGGACATGAAATTCATGAGTATCTGGCACCCACTTATAGAGATTAAGAAGTCTGTCCTCTTATGGCAAATTCTTCATCGAGGAATTTGGACTAACCATAAGGCAAGCAAAATTTGTGGGATCCCTCCGTGGTGCAAACGCTGCCACCGTGCAATCGAAGATGTCCCACACATCTTCCTTACTTGCCCCAACTCCTACAAAATCTGGCAGACGGTTGGACTGAAAATCAGAATTCAGAAACAGCTTAGTTGGAAACAGGTCCTTTTGGGAGAAGCGATTGGATGCTCTACGGCTCTCTGGAACGCAATCAGAGGGGAAGTCCTGTGGAAAATTTGGCGGGAGCGGTGTGCTCTCAACTTCGGCGACTCCCCCAGGGAGTGGTCGATTGAAAAATCTCTTTTCCTCCTTGGCAAAAGGATTGCCAACAGCAAGAAATCCCCCCCCTTCAGGCACCATCAAGTCCTCCTTTTGATCAACAACAAGCTCAAACCCAAGTGGGTCCCGCATGAGGGCGACGAGAGGGTGATCAGCCTTCTTTGTAAAGCAACCTAGGAAACAATCTTGCTTCCCCTGCTCTGTGGGATTTGGGGGGTCCCGTGGGCGCTAGTCCCCTTCTTTTGTACCTTTGTTTCTTAATTTAATTCAATTCCGGGAGAGTAGGCTATTGCCGAACTTCCTTTATATTAAAAAAACATGGTTCAATAATTTTTTACCATGTGGTAGTCCTTCAAGCCTTCAATTTTCTTATTCTAGGAAATTGCGATGACCTTGAAAATTGGATTTTTTCCTCTTTGACCCTTCAAATATCCTTTGATGAAGATGAAAATTTTTAGGGCTATGTTTTGAAAGGTCTCCTTTAGGAATATGCAGAAAAACCTCCCATCTGAATCTCCCTTATACAAGTTTGACTACATTTCGAAGCTTGCAAGGTGGCATTTAGATGTCTACGAAGCTCTGATAGCCTTGAAAATTTGTACGAATATGTAGACACACATGATCTTTATAGATGCCAAACAATATGGCAAACAAAAGTTCCTATACAAGATTTTGTAGGGTCTAAATGGAAAAATCACATTTTTTACAAAATTCACATGGCATATCAATGTGCTAAAATATCCGTTTACATGTGAAATTGAGGCTATAGACTCCCTTTGATAGGCTTTACAAGTATATGAAGTTTCATGTGATTTGGAGACATGGAAGTTTTTGCCTTTTTAATTGGTAGTCAGACACTCACAGAATTGGAAGTATGGCACAAAAGGTTAGCACATATTGGTGAAAGGTCATTAAAGCAAATTTGCAGGGACCAAAGTGTACTCAGACTCCCTAATTTGTCAAAACAGCATATGATTTATAAGTGTAGTGCATGTCAATTTGGAAATTCTCACAGGTTACCATTCATGAAGAAAGGATATATGCATGGAGATCTCTTGGAGTTGGTTCATACAGATGTATGGGGACCTAGCAAGGAAGCTTCAATATCTGGATCAAGGTATTATGTCTCCTTTATTGATGATTGCAGCAGATGGACTATCCTATTCTTTATGAAACACAAAGATGAAGTTTTTTCATGTTTCAAAAGATATTTGGCTCTTGTGGAGAATCAAACAGGTAAATCACTAAAAAGGCTAAAGTCAGATGGAGGGGGAGAATACTTCTCCCATTACTTTGATTCTTTTCTTCAAGAAAGAGGAATCAAAAGAGAGGTAACTACAAGGTACACTCCTGAGAAAAATGGAGTGGCAGAAAGGAGGAATAGGACAATTGTTGAAGCTGCAAGGTCCATGTTAAATGAAAAGCATTTTCCTAATTATCTATGGGTTGAGGCTGTATCTATAGCCACTCACTTGATTAACAGGTTGCCTTCAAAATCCCTTGATGGGATGACTCCATATGAGGCTTGGAATGGAAGAAGACCAAGCTTAGATCATTGTAAAAGTTTTGGATGTATTGCTTTTGCTCATGTTCCTTCACAGGTTAGAGGCAAGATGGATCCAAAGGCAGAAAGGTGTGTATTTATTGGATATGACAACAATCAAAAGGGCTACAGGTTATACAACCCTACCAACAAAGGATTCTTGGTAAGCAGAGATGTAGTTTTTTATGAGAACAATTCATGGTATGAAGATTCATGCAGGAAGGTCAATTTACCATATGATCTTGAAGAATATTTTCCAAAGCTTGGTAGAGAACAATCGAAGATTGAAGAACAAGACACCTCAGAGGATGATGAAGAATCTCAGATGGAAAAGATCAAAGCATGGAAGTCTAAAGTTAAAGCAAAATTGCAGGAACTTGGACATGAGGCAGAATCATCATGTCGTGGCCTAAGAAGATCTATGAGGGAAAAGAAAAAACCAGAAAGGTATGGGTTTGACACCTCATTAGTAACTAAACATTCTATCTACATAGTACAGGACATAAACCAAGAGGAGCCATCATCCTTTGAAGAGGCCAAAGCAAAATCAGAATGGAAGCATGCAATGAAGGAAGAGATTGAAGCACTTGAGGAAAACAACACTTGGGATTTGGTGCCCAAGACTTCATCCATGAAGGTAATAGGCTCAAGATGGGTCTATAAACTCAAGAAGAATTTTGATGGTTCCATTAACAGGTATAAGGCAAGGCTTGTAGCAAAAGGCTTTGCAAAAACTCAGGGAATTGATTATGAGGAGACCTTCTCTCCTAAGGCAAAGATGCCTACTATTAGGATTTTACTTAGTATTGCCTCTTCCAAGAATTGGAAGATACTTCATCTAGATGTAAAGAATGCATTCTTGAATGGTTGGATAACAGAAGAGGTATATATGGCACAACCACCTGGTTTTGAGAATCAAGTTTATCCTGATTATGTGTGTAAACTTAGCAAAGCATTGTATGGTCTCAAGCAAGCTCCAAGAGCTTGGAATTTCAGACTTGTTTCATTATTGCAAGACAAAGGCTTTCAACCAAGCAAGGCAGATCCTTCACTCTTTATAAAAAAGAGTAATTCTGAGATCATCTACCTATGTGTATATGTAGATGATATTATATTGACAGGAAATGATGCAGATGGTATGAAGAAGATCAAAGATCAGATGAGAGAAGAGTTCAAGATAAGTGATTTGTGTTCACTTACCTACTTCCTAGGTTTGGAAGTTGTCTACAAATATCATGGTTTGTTTCTCACTCAAAGAAAGTACATTAAGGACATGTTGGCAAAATTCAAGATGCAAGATTGTAAGATTGTAGGTACTCCAATGGAGGTCAGTCACAAATTGAGCTCACATGAAGGTGAACTCATAGAGGACATCACATCATATCAAAGTCTAGTGGGTAGTCTCAACTATGCCACATTGACAAGAGTAGATATATGTTACAATGTGAGTGTGCTAAGTCAATTTATGCACACACCAAGAAAACCACATATGGATGCTGCCAACAGGATTCTCAAGTATCTCAAAGGAACCATAAATGAAGGACTTTATTATCTTCATGTATCTTATTTAGGTTTGAAGCTATTTTTTGATGCAGATTGGGCTGGCTCCAAGGAAAATAGTAGGAGCACTTCAGGTTATCTTACCTTTGCAGGTTCAAAGCTTATTTCATGGTCATCCAATAAGCAACCCATAGTTGCTCTCTCTTCTACTGAAGCTGAATATAGAGGTCTTGTCATAGCTACACAAGAAGCTATGTGGATGAAGACATTATTCAAAGATCTTGGATTGGAGTTTGGAACTCCACCTATTTATGGTGACAATATGAGTTCTATTCATTTGGCTGATAATCCTATTTTTCATGCAAGGACTAAACATATTGAAGTTCATTATCACTATGTAAGAGAGAAGGTTCTAAGCAAAGAGATTCAAATATCATATGTGTCCACTCATCAACAATGTGCAGATATTCTAACCAAAGCATTGGATGGTACAAAGCTCTGCAAGTTCAAAGCCATGATTGGTTTGCAAGTAATCTTGGAAGATTGAAGACCTCAAGCATACTTTGCTTGAGGGGGAGCTGTTGGAGCAAGTCTATGACAAGCCTAAGTATTGGCTTGAGTCCCACAAAGTCATAGAAGAAGCCTTAAAATGAAGACTATGTAAAGTTCACTTGTGAACTACCTCTTGTAACTTTTGAAGACTTTACTTAATGTAAAAGTGAAAGAATCTTAAGTTGTTGAGTCCACTTGATCAAAAAGGGAAAGAGGAGCCACGAATTCGTGATTTGTGGTAGGTAGAGAATCAAATGAGTCACTAATTAATTGGAGAGTGATTGAGGGAAGTTAGCCTCCCAAGCTCAACTATAAATAGATGGCAGTTTTAGTCGTGGTTAGAGAGACCTATGTGAAGAACTCCAAGAGCTGAGCTTTATGCCATATCAAGGTGTGATTCAAAGGCACACATATGTATCAGTAAGTCCATTGTATTGTACAAGCAATATATTTTCATTATCATGATCATTTGAGTTCATATTTCCATGTTCTTGTGAAGTGTACTACTCACTGCCACATCTCTCAGTTTTCTCAGTCAGATTGCAGAGATGGTTTCTCTGAGCTTGGTGCATCATTTTAAGTGATTTAACTTGGTAAAGTTAGCTCTATAAGTCTTCTATATTCTCACCAATTTTCATTTCATTTTCATGTTTCAATCTTCAGTTATGTTTAGTTGAAGTCAACAATGTCCATTCATTTTCACTTCTCTATCAGGTACCGGACTTTTTTACTCATTGTGTCAGAGCTGTTTCTCATGGTGTACTTACCCAAATTGAATGATGTAAAGCTTGTTGAATTCAGCATACTGTCTAGTATAAGCCTAAAAATTTGCATAATCATTAATTTCTTAAATCTAGTGTTATGTTCATTTTTCTGCTCACTGGTCTCATTACTGTAGCAGCCCGTGAAAATCGGGATGATATCATCACTTGTTAAACATCTTTCTCAGTGTGTGGTTCATTATTTTTTATGAGATTACTCTTGAAAGCTAGCTATTGAAGTTAACTAGACTTCCCCAAGAGAAATTAAGCTAATTGCTGTTGTGCTTAGAGAATTATGCAAAACACTGGATAGGTGTATGAACCAAAATAGCAAGTTCTTCACCTCTCAGCTAACTCCAGCTTATCTGTTTTGATCTATCTTTTTGAGAGTGATCTTCCAAGGTACATAGGGTGTCTAATACATCCATTTGCAAGCTAAAAGGGCCCACCATATACTCATGGAGTTCATTTGGCTGGTGTAGATCAAGGATTTTGCAACACCTCTTCATCTTCAAGCACATACCTATCCATCTCTTCACAATTCTTCAATAACCGGATCACCCATGATTGGCTCTATTGTGAAGACTGAAATGTCATAGCCATCCTCATCACATTGGGGTGACCATTGTTCTTCATTGATGGCTACATCCATTGTTGCTAAAATTTCTGCCCAACCATGAGGTTCAAATTCTTCGTTAGGAAATACTGTAGGTGCATAGGCAGGGTCTTGAATTGATCTATGAGTCTCATTCGCACCTACCTCTCTGGCTTTTTCTCTCTTGTCTTCTTCTACTGCTACTTTGCGCATCCGTAAGTGGGTGTCTTCATGCATCCATGAGGATCATGATCCTATGGAATGCACTGACTTTCTATCATCTTTAGCTCTATGGATGGGCTTCCATTGAATAGGGGGTACATCTCTATGAGAGTAATCTTTGAGATTGACTTTGGTTGTAACGCCTAAGTGTTGAAAATAAAAAGAATTGGTTCCCCAATCTTGTACCACTTGCAACGGCCGCATGAATGGTCTTCCCAAAATCATCTCATAGGCTTGATTCTTGCTAAGGTCAAATATGGAAAAAGTATGCTCAAACTCTACACTACATGTAGTGAGAGTTATTTCTTCTAGTAGTCCTAAAGGCCTTTCTATGTGACCATCAGCCATCAACAATTTCATTCTTGTTGGCCTGAGTGTTGGCTTGCCCCATCGCTTCCATGAGGAAGTGGTACAATTGCAACTCCTCCTCTTGAATCTAGAATTGCCTTGGTGGTGTAACCTTGGTGGGTAATTGGAAGATAGGTGTTTCCTTCTTCTCCTTTGCTCATGTCTCCTATCTTATCCAAGGGTATTTCTGGCACCGTTCTATGAGAAGTTACCGTGGAATGAGGTTTTGGTATTTCTGATACCTGATTGGCTACATGTTTCCATAGTTCTGGCCTAACCTTGAGTAGCTCTTCTAAAGTGAGGTTGCACTGCACTTTAGTGTTCTTTACTACCTCTGTATTCCTAGGTATGATTGAGTCTTCATTTCTTATCATGACCGTGGGTGCTCTCATACAAGTAGACTTAGCTTCCCATGGGCCGGTGAAATGGAGTAGCTCACGTAAGGAATTAGACGTGAAGTCTAATCTCTCTTGAGATTGGGCACTCTCCTGATCTCCATAAATGGAAGGAATGTCTTGTTGGAATTGATCATGTGCTTCATCCACAAGTTCAATGGGAGGAGGAAATTTACTTTTTTTAGCCCATTTCTCTTCTTGAATCTCTTGCAGGAATTGTGTTGAATACTGATTCATAGAAGAAGATGCATCTGGTTCTATGGAGTTAGGCACATAAGCTTCCTGGGCATGAACGATTATTCTTTTCACTTTCCTTGCCCTTACTTTGAGAGGCGGGTTCCTTTTCAGATTTTGCAAGTAGCCTCTCTAATCTTTCTAACAGTCCATCAAAGTGCAATTGTGTCTTAGCTCAACTAGAGAAGTTAAAGAGGCGACTAGCTTCAAACATGGTTTGAGCCAATTCCACCATCTTCGCACAAATTTTAGTTCACTCGAGCTCTCATTGCGCTTTAGGGTAACACTTTTCATGATCTGTCACATTTGGTCCTTCTTGGATTCTGGCCTTATATGCCTTCAACATGATGTCTACGTCCTTCGGAGTGGGATCTACTAAAACTGATCCTACTCTAGGGGGTGATAGGATTGTGTGAGGTGGGTTGGAGGGTGGTGGATTGGAGGGAGATGGAAATGGTGGGTGTGGAATAGTGTGAGAGTGAGTTTGAGACCTGAGTGCAATTATCTTGGCTTTCGTGTCTGTTAGACTTTCCTTCAGTTCACTCATCTTCTTTGCCATTGCCTTTTCATTCTTTCTAGACTATCCTTCCAAGCTCTGTTCCTCTTCTTGGTTATGCTCTCAATCTCACTAACCTCGTAACTCTTTTATTATTGTAAACCTTGGTTTTGTTGTAGGGCTTGAGATCTAGTGACCATTTGCACTAGGGCCGTGGAAGTTACACGTCTTGTAGAGTCTACTACTAACCCAATAACGTTGATAGGAGTGATTTTCGGTATATTGCTAGGGTTCTTAGGATAATCTAGCAAGAGATGCTCTTTCCCACAATCGGAATAAAAACCTTGAATTGTCATAGATTGGGTTTGTGTAGGTGCATGCATAGCACAATCATGAATGAGGTGATCTCCCTGACATCAGTAGCACGGTCCTCTATGAAATGGGGGTCTTACCTAACTAGGTTGAGGTCTAGAGTTGGGGTTTGTGTACATGACATTTGCATACTCTGGCTCCCAACTAGGTTCACTTGGATCTTCATAATAATATGACTCATTATGCTCAAGTGATTGCATGTAGTTAGCTTGTGGGCTATCAATATGAGTGGAGTCAAAACTATGATCGCTAGGATCACTTTTTAAAAGCCATGGTGTTACTCGCACTATAGCTCTATTTAGATTCTCTTCTGCAACTGCATACTTCACTGGAATCACATTGGCTAGGGTTGGAGGTTGTTGAGCTAACACATGCTGAGGCCTTTATTGGTTTTGGTAGGGTTGCTGATAGGGTTGTTGTGCTCTACCATATTATTGTGGTGGGCATTGGTTCAAGTATCTTGCTTGTTGAGGGTATGGCTATGGATAAGTTTGCCTAACTATTTGCTTATTGTATGGGCAATCTTGCGCGGTGTGGTTGGTGTATCTTCACTCAATGGTGCAGTATTGGCTGCTAGGGTTCACCTGAGGTTGAGCCGTAATGGGACATACATTCGCCATATGATCACCTCCACAAGTATAACATCTTTTCAGAGGGAAAACCTTGGTATTTGTTTGCTTGAGACTCCTAACTTCTGAGCTACTTTCCCTGCAAGTTCCTCAACAGATGTGGATTGCGTGGAAGTGAGGCTAGTAGATCTATCTGAATCTTTGTAGATTTTTGAAAGCTCTAATTCCTCCCCTAGGTTATCCTCAATGTCAATGCACATGCGTACACACTCGTCTATGGCTCTAGGGTCCTTCAAGTACAAATAAGATCTCAATTTGGTACTCAACAATCCATCTAGGAATAATGACACTTGCTTGGCTAGAGTGGGTAACTCTAGAATAGGAAATCTCTCTAGGTATTGTCTAAACCTTCTCCCTGTAAATCTAATTGTCTCTTGATGTGTCTCTTTGAAGCTATGTATTAAGGAAGAGGTATTGTGCCGTATGCCACTCTTAAAAAATTCTGTGATGAAGGCTTCTAGACGTTGGTCTATGTCTTCAATTGACCTTGGTGAAGCAATTGAAACCATGTAAGAGTTGTATTCTTGAGAATTAGGCCGAAGGCATTATATTGAGTGAACAAGTCTTCAACTTGTTCAACTCTCAAAACTTTCCTAAATTTTGCCACATGATCGTATGGGTCTCCTATGCCATCGAAGCAGTTCTTCATGGACTTGACTAGTTGTGTAGGCGTCAACGTCCTCGTGTGTTCTCTAGGCCTTGGCAAGGGAAAATTATATGCATTTCTTTGGTTCCTTGGGTCTCTAGGTCTCTTCCTTTTGACTCTATCCATCTCCATTCCCGTTCTCTCTCTTCTCAATGGGTTAGCAAAGCTTACTTCTGACCTATCTCTACTCCTATCCCTGTGAGCTCCATGGGCCTGGGATTTTCTAGCTCCTTGGTGACCATAGGAAACATTAGATCTTGGTTGGGAAAAAATAAATTCACCCTTCCAAGTGTAGGCATGCGTACCATGTTCAGAGACCACAAAGATCCTCTTTGGAGTATTGTCTAAATAGGTCACTTTGTTTAGGCTATCAAGGTCTTTAAGCGCCTAGATTGTGAGCATTGCTGCTTCATTAGATTGGTTAGCCTTATACCTCCAAAATGCCTCATCAGTCTCTTAGTGCAAGAGCAAATTTGTGCTCTTATTATTTTGGGGCACCCACTTTGGAGTGATGATTCTAGATAAGACTGATTTGCCTCGCGAAGTCCTACACTCTCTTCCTAAGTTCCCTTGCTCTATGTCACCTATGTCTGCCTCTGGAATCACATTACCAAATTCGTCTCTTCTATCCAATTGTTTGGTGACTACATACATTGTTCCTTCCTTATCGAGGTATGCACCATTTTCTAACTTGACCACTAGGTGTTCTAATCCAAGGGGTTGATCAGATTTTTTTAATCTGCACAACACATCTTCTTAGGCCGTCCTCATAGATGCAATCATCTAATCGGTTAATGTATTCAAGTTGGTTTTTGTAAGGGCCTTTGGGTTTCTCTAAGTAAGCCACACATGAACTTCTTGTGGGCCTCTTCATACCATGAGACATCTCTGATTTGCTAGTTTCAGAGCTAAGTGTGTATAATTACTCAATTGTTGGGCCCAAGACCTAGTAGTGTGATTGACACTAGCCTCCAAAGACCTAAGGCTTTGTCGATCTCTCCCTAGATATCGTCCTGATCTAAGGTTCATATGCCTTGGTGGTTATCCCAATTTCCTAGAAAAACCTTGTTGTTGAGTTCTTTTGTAATCGTCACTCGTTCTTTTTAATTTTCTTAGGATGTCACTTCTTGTCCAATCAGTCTTCGTCACAAGGAACACCTGGGTTTTATCATACTTGAGTTTGATCGCTTGATTTGAATTCTCTTCCCTTAAGGTGTTTCGTAATTGTAATCTATTTATATTTGCACTTGAGTGATTAGAGTTCTTGAACTTGACAATGCTTAACATGCCCTAATCAATAAATACCTCTATTTGTACATAGCCTAAGCTAAGAACTGACAAAGGGAGTTGAGAATAATCCGACCTCAAGTGGCTTATCCCTTGCCCTTGTAAGCCCACGAAGTGTGTTTCCAAGCCTACACTCACTCTTGCCTTGAATGCTTGTCGATGCTCTTAGTGGATTTGTCAAAGTCCCAAAGTTAGCTCAAGATTTAAATTCAATTCACACAACAGACCATTTTCATTCATGTACTTCATAGACCAAATTGTCCTTTATCTTTATGGAAAATAATCCTAAGGATCCCTCATTTTTCTTACCATGAGGTATGGTCAACTTCAAAATACCCTATCTATAATGAGCCTAAGTTCACTCCAAACAGATTTTGTATGAGGAAGTTATGACAGTTCAGGGTTCTCAAGTTAAAACAGGGTTCAAACAGGCTAACAGGCAAACACGGTTTTCTCCAATTATTTGCTTACGGCCTTCCTATGTGTCCTATAGCACAACATTCATGCCCAAAATTAGCCAAACTTTTCAAATTAGAAACCCTAAAAAATTGGCCGAAAATGGTTGTCAATCGTGATGGGCAAGGTTGTCAATCGTGATGGACAGGGTTGTCAATCGTGATGGACAGAGCTATCTATCGTGGCATGTCAATTGCAATGAACAGGGGGTGTCGATCGTGATTGATGGGTCAATCATGATGGACTGAGTTTTTTGGGTTTTTGCATGATTTTGTGTCTGTGGTGGTCTATGAGTCACGATGGACAGGTTTCTCGAGGCAATGGGGTGTCAATCGTGATCTTTCTGTCTGTCGCAATGGACACATGTCAATCGTGATAGAAAACTCTCAATCGTTATGGACATGTAGTGCGTCATGGGTTTTCAATCACGATTGATTGAATTTTTCAGATTTTTGCATGCCTATGTGTTGATCGGGGGCCTATTTGTCGCGATGGACAAGATTTTTACCATTTTTTAGTGTCAATCGTGAATTTTGTGTCGATTGCGATGGATAGCATATCTGGTGATTGACAGAGGTGTCTGTCAGGGTCTATGGATCGCGATGGACAGGTTGTCCATCGCCATGGACACTATCGATCGCGATTGATGCTGTCAATTGCGATGGACAACAAAAATGGTTTTTTTTTTTTTTTGATGGATTTATGATGCTTAGGGCCTCTGGATCATGAACATGCACTTAATTTTATCAATTACTCAAGCTTTCTGTCAATTGCAATGGATAGGAGTCCACACCTTGGAGATTGTGCATAGCTTTTTTGTACGTACGCAGGCCGTTGGAGATGATGATACAACCAAAACCTGCAAGAACACTCAAGACACATGCAAAAATAGCACACACAAATCGCTCTCTCGCTCTCTCTCACGAGTGAAATGAGGGGAATGGAAGGGGGAAGGTGATATGACCAAGAAACTGAAAATTTTGCGATGATGGAGATGGAGGTGGGAAATGGTGAGGATGATGATGGTGATGATGATGGTGAATTAAGAAAGAGAAAAATAAAGAAAATTAAAGAAATTACCTACAATGCCAACGTCAGAACTCTACATCTTACCATCACATGCTCATCCTCAAGGCCCTCTCCCCGACAACAACACCAAATTTGGTGTCACTCTAGAACAATCGAAAGTACCAACGTGAGGAGATCCACCTCATAATTGTCAATCTGTGGAGACGTGAGGACTAGTATGAAGACTATGAGCAAGTGATGGCACAAGTGTGTGAGTGAGAAGCACACTAGCATGCACACACATACACACACACGCACACACATACACACACAAGGCAAGAACAAAGAGAGGGACAAAGAAGTAGCTTCCATTAAAAAAGAGTTCTCATACAAAGTTCAAATCTACAACAAGCTAACCTCAAAAATGAGCTCTCTAGCTCTTTTTATAGTTTTTGACTAGCTTTTGTCCTGTCCAGATCTAGTGTCCAAGTTAAGAATTAGGTTCCTATGCTATTTTGGAGGCTCAAACGAGCTCTGAAAATTATAAAGATTGGTACATAAATACTACTAATGCTCCTCAAGCTCAAGGACTCCTGAGCTTGCACAAAATGGAGTAGGAATAATAAAAAAATGGTATTTACAATGGTGTGAAGTGACTAAGATGACTATTTGGGAAATATTTCTTCATGGAAAATTATAGGGCCTATTTTTCGGATCTGCGTTGAATGCTTTGCCTACTTCGTCCTTCTCTTTGCTCTGACTCTTTTCGTTGGCTTCCTTGTCTTGTAATTCCTTGATTTCCTAGACTGCTACCAACACTCACTCACATGCTCCACTGAGGGTGAGCAAAGAAAGAGAAACTAGGTTTATGAGCCTATCCTAGAGTGGAAGTCTAAATTAAAATTGAATCTAGGAACTATGCTCTTACTATCCCACCTTGGATCCTCACACGCTCAACAGAGGGTGATCGTCTCAAGGAAATCATGTGCTAGCAAGGGCCCTATGGACACCTAATAATGATGCTCTAGGAGTTTGGAGGGGGGTTTTTATAGTTTTCTGAATGAATTTGGGCCTTTGGATCTAGAGAAATCAACTCTCAACCCTAGGATCAACTACTGATTACAACCATTGGATTTATCAAATGGATGGATAAGATTGGTTCTTTATTTGATATCTAGGACAAAGGGGTGAAAATTAGGCACATCCATTCTCCACCATTGGTTTTGGGGCTGATCTGGACCGTCAGATGAGTGTTGACATCAATTTGGATAAGATAAGCTGCTATTTTTGGACAAGCTTTGCATTATTGATCTTTGACCATCAAAAAAGGCTTATCCGATGAAAAAAACTCATGGATCCTCCTTACTTTAAGCTTTAGTGCATCTCCACCCTTGAATATGAGCTCATCTTGATTGTACAACATGGTTCAATCATTGTTTACCATGTGGTAGCCCTTCAAGCCTTCAATTTTCTTATTCTAGGAAACTATGGTGACCTTGAAAATTGGATTTTGTGCTCTTTGACCCTTCAAATATCCTTTGATGAAGATGAGAATTTGTCGGGCTATGTTTCGAAAGGTCTCCTTTAGGAATATGCAGAAAAAAATCCCATCTAAATCTCGCTTATACAAGTTTGACTACATTTTGAAGCTTGCAAGGTGGCATTAAGGTGTTTAGGAAGCTTTGATAGCCTAGAAAATTTGTACAAATATGTAGCCACATATGATCTTTATACATGCCAAACCATATGTCTAACAAAAATTCCTATACAAGATTTTGTACGGTCTAAGTGGAAAAGTTACATCTTTTACAAAATGCACATGGCATATCAATGTGCTAGAGAATGTGAAATTGAGGCTATAGACTACCCTTTGATAGGATTTACAAGTATATGAAGTTTCATGTGATTTTAAGCATTGAAATTTTTGCCCTAATTTCCAAACTTTGACGAGCTTTGACCGCTACCTTGGATTTCCTTGATTTCTTCCAAATTTTGCATGTGAACTCCCTTTTACATCTTTGATGCATCTTGGACTTCTCAAGGAATTCTGGCTACCTTCAACGAATGTGTTTCGTGTAGGCCTTCATGAGTGAGAGAGGAGAGAAAGTCTCAATGACAGTGGATGAGTTAGCATCCATTGGATAGCTCATTGAAGAAGAGTTCATCATGAGGCAAATTCTCAACAACATTCGAAGTGATAAGAAATGGAAATCTTTCACTACAGCATATGATCTCGTCATGGATGTGCAAACTCCAGACTTCAACATCTTTCTTGGAAAACTCTTCAGTCAAGCGGCCAACAATAGCATAAAGGAAGGTAACTCCTATCATGGTGATTATACTAATGTTCTATATGCAGATAAGAAGGATAAGAAGCAGAAAGACAAGAAGAAGGAAGAAGATGACAAAGAAGCTTCTCGAGCTAGCTTTGCAAGCAAAAGCAAGTGGAAAGGGAAGAAGAAAGAACCAAAGTATGACAAAGCCAAAGGTCAGAATGTTCAACCTTGTGCCATCTTCGATAAGACCAACCACACCACTCAGAATAGCTAGTTCAATCGAAAGACCCAGAAAGGAATTGGAAGAGGTGGATATGATAGCAATAGAGGCAGAGGTGGACACAACTTCAACAATAACAATATAAGATATAATAGAAGGGACTACAAAAATTATGCAGAAGATCAACCACATGAAGACTCATTTCTTCTCATGAATCTAAGCCACAAAGAAGGTAAAAAAGATGATCATTTGTTCTACATAGATTCAAGATGTTTGAATCATGTTGCAGGCAACATTGCTTCTATATGACTTCGAAAGTGCAAAGCATAGACATGAAGTGCAAATAGGTAATGACACAAAGCACAATGTGGAAAATATTGGTAATGTCAAAGCTTCCAATGGCAGGACAAACATTCTAATTAAGGTTCTCTATGTACCCACTATTACAAAAAAGCTAATAAGTGTAGGCCAAATAGTTGAAAAAGGCTTGCAAGTTAGGTTCACCCAACATGGAGCATTTGTGGAAGATCCATATCAAGGCTTTAAGAATATAGCCAGAGGTGAGAAGCATGGTAAGATCTTTACTTTCGAAGTAGGAGAAAATAGGAACATAGCTCTATTCAAGTTCGGGTCTCAAACCCTAACTGAGCTTGAAGTGTGGCATAAGAGACTTGCTCATGTGAATGAAAGAACCTTTAAGGATATATGCGGGGATCAAAGTGTTCTAGGATTACCGAACATATCAAAGCAACACATGATCAACATGTGTGATGCATGTCAGATTGCGAAGGCACAAAGACAACCATTCAACCAGAAAGGCTACATCCACAACAACTTGTTGGACTTAGTATATACAAATGTATGGGGACCAAGTCAAGAACCTTCATTGGCAAGATCAAGGTATTATGTCTCATTTATTGAGGACCATAGTAGATGGACTATTCTTTACTTTATCAAGAGTAAGAAAGAAGTGTTTGATTGCTTCACGAAGTATCCACATGTGGAGAATCATACAGGTAGATCACCAAAGAAGTTGAGATCTGATGGAGGGGGAGAATACTTCTCCAAAGAGTTTGATGAGTTCTTGTAGGATAAAGGTATCACAAGGAAAGTGACTACCATGTACTCTCCTCAACTAAATGGAATCGTTGAGAGGAGAAACAAGGCATTGTTTGGATTGTCGAGAACAATGCTTGAAGAGAAGAAGTTACCACATTATCTATGGGTGGAGGCTATTTCAATTGATGTGTACCTTGTCAATAGACTACCATCCAAATCACTTCAAGGTATGACTCCTTATGAAGCATGGCATGGAAGAAAACCTAGTCTTGGACATTGCAAGGTTTTTGGTTTTCTAGCTTATGTTCATGTACCATCACAAATAATAGGTAAGCTAGATGAAACGGCACCAAAGGTAGTATTTATTGGATACGATTCAACTCAGATACGATACAAGTTCTATAATCCTTCAACAAAGCAATTCACTACAAGTAGAGATGTTGTGTTTGAGGAACACATGTCTTGGTATGATAACGACAAAAAAAAGGTAACTCTACCATATGATCTTGATTCTGATTCTCATCAATTAGGAATCAAGCATGATACAAAGGTCCAAGATCCAAGAAGTGATATAGACAATGACAAAGATGAAAGGGAAAGGGATTACAAGCTATGGAAGTCAAGAGGCAAAGCAAATATGCAAGAGGTTGGAGAATGCTCCAAGCAAGCACCTAGAAGATCAGCAAGAGAGAAGAAACAACCAAAAAGGTATGGATATGATTCCACATTTGTTACAAAGCAGTCAATCTACTTGGCAAAAGACTCTATTTTAGATAAACCCTCAACCTATGGAGGCAAAGGGAAACCCTAATTGGGAAAAGGCCATGAAAGAAGAAATAGATGCATTGAAGGAGATGGACACTTGGGATTTGGTTCCAATGACTCCAAATCAAAAGGTAATTATTTGTAGATGGGTATATAAAGTTAAAAGAAATTGAGATTGATCAGTTTGCAAGTACAAGGCAAGTTTACTTTCCAAAGGATGCTCTCAAACTCATGGTATTGAGTATGAGGAAACATTCACACTAGTTGCAAAGATGACTACAATCAGGACATTGATAAGTGTATCTTCTGCAAGGAATTGGAGACTCCTCCAACTTGATGTGAAAAATTCATTCTTAAATGGTTGGATAAGCGAAGAGGTATACATGCCACAACCACCAGGTTTTGAAAACCTTAATCATCCATCTTATGTTTGGAGACTTAAGAAAGCATTGTATGGATTGAAGCAAGCTCCTAGAGCTTGGAATTATAGGTTGGTTTCATATCTTCAAGATCAAGGGTTCAAAGCAAGCAACTCACATCCTTCTCTATTCATCAAAAGGGATCACAATGAGGTTATCTATCTATGTGTATATGTAGATGATATTATTGTGACAGGTGATGATCTAAATGGCATTCAAAGGATCAAGAGACACATACAAGAGGAGTTCAAAATCAGTGACCTAGGTGAGCTCACATATTTCCTAGGTATGCAGGTGATATACACAGATGAAGGACTGTATTTGACTTAGAGAAGATACACTCTAGATCTACTTCTCAAGTTCAAAATGGAGAATACTAAACATGTAGGTACACCTTTGGAGATGAATCATAAACTTAGTGTTTATAAAGGTGAGAAAATTGAAGACATTAAAGAGTATCAAAGCTTAGTAGGTAGCTTGATATATGCTACTCATACAAGTGTAGAAATCTCATATAGTATCGGAGTGCTTAGTCAATTCATGCACTCACCGAGAAGACCACACATGGATGCAGCTAAGAGAGTACCTAAGTATCTCGAAGGTACAATCAAGGAAGGTATATTCTATCCTTAATCTTTAGATTTGGATATCAAAATCTATGTAGATGCAGATTGGGTAGGAGCAAAGGATGATAGAAGCTTGGATTTGATGCTAGCAACAACTACCTGAAGGGAGACTTTTCACCTCACATTGGAAAGTTCCTAATCCGACAAGGTCTAGCACTTCATGACAACAATTTGGAAGGCATCATTCCCAAGGAGATAGAAGAACTTTTCAATTTGCAAGTGTTGATCTTCAAAGGGAACATGCTTAATGGTACCATCCCTCATGAGCTTTCTCTTTATACTTATTTGACAACCCTAGGCCTTGGAACAAATCAGCTTTAAGGCTCCATCCCAGATAAGATTGGAGATCTCATTAATCTTGAGTGCCTAATCCTTTTACATAATAACCTATCTAGCCCTAGTCCAATAGCTGCAATAATCTCACGTCTCTCCTTTGTCCATGTGTGTGTAACAAGGACCTCTTCTTACTCCTTCACTTGAGTGGTGCTTCTTTACATTAGCTTGAAATTGGATTAGATATCTCCTAGCAGGTTCAACTACTTTGGATGTTTATGAAGTGCTTCAATCCCTTGAAGCTCTATAATACCATTGATGGGAGTTGTATCAATATCACCATGTGTCCTTGGAGGGCCTTAGGCACTCATAGATGTGCTTTCTTTGACATAGGTTCACTCGAGTGAATGGGACTCATACCTCACTCACTAAATTTACTTCATTTTGGTATATTTAAACTATACTTAGAAAATTCATAAAAGGATTAGGATCACTCAAATTTGCATCTAACATGTGGAGAACTAGATGCATCCAGAAAAACCACTTCATTGTCTCTACCCACACACACATAAATGAACAAAGTGCACTATTTGTAATGTTTCTTGCAAAATGTGTGAGGAATCGAGCTCAGATCTAACATACATAAAGTATATGCATAGATGTACTCAACATAATGTTTATAATTTGAAATGGATATAGGAATAAGGAGAAACAATCTACTCAATCCAAAGATACTAACATTCTATAGAGGTACCATGTAGTGAGGTATGCTGATCTTCACTACACTAGTAAGTAACTAGGGGGCTTGCTTCCTCAATCCACTTAATGATATTATACTATATGAAAAAGTGAGATTGGATTTTGAAGCTACATATAGAACTTGAAATTGGGATTATATGGAAAGTGTAACCAATTCCTATATTCTAGGATCTAACTACCAATCAACCAACCCAACTCTTGTTGAGTTAAAAAAAGAGATTTTTTTGATAAAATTCAAATTTATTGAAACTGAGAATTCTTTGCCTTTAATGTGATTGGTTCAAGCTAGTATTTGATCTGCTTGGATGCTTCCTAAGGTTGGAGGTTAACTTTCAAGACACATCAACTTTTTCTACCTTATCATATCTCCAGCTCAACTAGATAATCCTATCCAAGATTCAATGCAACACACGTAAAAAGTCCAATGCTATAGAATATAGGCACCTAATTTTCAGTCTCTAGATTGCTAATTTTTTTCAAACCAACACCCCCTCCTATAGATTCCTATATTAAAACATTTCCCTTAAGCACTCATGTTATTCATTCTTGGACATGTTTAGTAGATTGCACTCGTGGAATGATCAAGGTATTAGAAGGAGGAGACTCTAGGGAACAATTGGAATGCTCTACAAAATCTATTGCATTTTGGACTATTATCGTGCTTATCTATAAAGTTTTTTTGGGGGATTTACACTAACAATCTAAGGAAAAATTGGAGTGATCTGAATACTCTATCAAAGATATACAGTTTTTGTATGAAGGTGTCAATCATTTATGAAGTTGAGGATCTGCTAATGACTTTCATCATCTAGTTTTCTATCTACTTTCATTGTACTTATTAGTCATGATATGAGTACAAGTGCACTAGAGATCTATTTAAAGTGAAAAGGGTAATTCAATTTGTCCAAAGAGCCCTAGCAAGAGTTAAGTGTGTAGACGTCATGAAGGCTTTTGGAACCTAAGAAATCATGTGCACAATTTATGAAAGATTTTCAACATAAATATGAGCTTTTGTGGGAGCATTTTATGCTTTGTTTCAAGACTTTCATTTTTGCACTCATTTTGAATTTCTTCCAAACTCTTACATGATTTTGTATACATATCTTCCATATAGTGAAAACGATTGTCAATTTTCATATCTCTATGTTTTCTCTATTGTGTGTTAAGTTCCTTTCGAATTTCTATATCATTTGAAACTACCCAAGGCACTCTATGTGTACTGCACGTATGAAACATATCATAGTTCAAGCTGATCCTCCCAACAATACATCTTGTTTGTTGGACTACCATAAGGGTAATTCCACAATGCGAGAGGGAGCCGTTTAGACTATTGAGGTTGAGAAGATATTGTTGAAGGTTCTTACTCACTTTAACTCATAAGGGTGGATTTGAGAGTCGGGCACTTCATGATGAAGTGGGCATTCACTATGAATGGACTATTCACCCCAAAGGTAGACTATAGAACCTAGTGTGGGATTATGTAGACTATAGAAACAAATTACCCAAAGTCAAATATATGATGAAAAAATTAAGTTTCTTGTTATCACACACCTATTCATTGATGTCATGACTCACGGTTACTATTATCAAACTATCTGTCTTCACACCATACTCAAGAATTCAATTTTAAATAAACCAATCCTTACACAAAGACATCCATTCTAAATTATCAATTATTATTGAGTTATGGGAATAATTGAGCCATGACAAGGCTATCAGTACTGTCATAGCTCCATGGAAGTGATTAATATTGCAACATTCAACACCAAAACTTCACAATTACACTCGATAATTAACAAAAAAATATTGAAGGAAACAATTGTACGTTGTAGTTTAAGGACTACCCTTCTGATTCAACCTTCAATTTTAACCACAACTAATAATTTGGATTTAGTAGACTATGAACTTAATCATAGTAGGATAGTGTGCACAAATACATAACAACAAATTGCATATACTAGATTAACAATTGGATAGTATAAAAACCTTACAACAATCTTAAAAGTGATTGAAATACTAAGTGAAATCTAGTATAGAGTAGAAAAAGATCTTAGATTATCAAAAGAATTACAAAGAAAAGAGTTCAATCCTTTGGAGGATCCTAGTATAGGCAAAACAGAGTATGATATTCCTAATCTCTCACTAACTATGATCAAACTATCTATATGCATTGTCCTACCTTTGCTCTAGCACATACATATGCCTATGTGCTTGATCCTCTATTGTTTTATTGCTAGATTCAACTCTTTATCTATGAACTAGGCTTCTATCTATTTAACTACTACCATTGGGACACAACACTTCTACTTTACATAGTTGATGTATCTATTAGTACTTAAATTCTTTAATATGGCCAATTAGGAAAGGTTTTACAAGGTTATTTGGGTATTACCACATCATTGATTATCTACTCAGGGTTCCTATAAACAAACAAAACTTGGATGGCAATTTTTGGACATCCCTATTTTCTAGTAGCAGCCTAACACCTCTGATGCTCTAGTGGACTCAAGCTTGGACTATGCTTCATTCATAGGATCATCTACTGATTCTTCATGTATATGGCCTCTAAGACTACCCACATTCTCATCATAAGTGATCTTTAGTTTGTGGTGCAAGGTGCAAATAAATTGTTGCAAGGTTCCCCCCAAGGACATAGATAGGGTCTTAATAGCCCATAGAATAGACTTGTTTTGTTTAAATTGGCCATCTCTTTGGGCAAAGGTGCTTGCATAGTCATGATGTTCTCCATCTCCTTACTAAGGATTTCCAATTGCAATTCCATTGATGTGCAAGACGTGGATTCAACATTAGTCGTAGTTGATGCTACGGATACATTTAGAATCATTGAAAAAGATGTATCTCTAGGCTGTAATGGAGTTTTCTATGCAAGTGGTTCATACAACACAACCTCTTGTTGAATCATTTGGGAAACTATGACTACTTCTCTTCTAAATGTAGCCCAATCTTCAGTCAACCCAAATTTTTCCCACGCTCCTCAATCCTTCTCTCAACTTCAATCCTGTCATCAAGGCTTAAAATCTTTAGAAACAAAATTACCAAGTCAGGCTTTAGAGATTCTAGTTCAGGCTGAGCAAGCTGAGCATACCTCATGAGGAACTCCTTCAAAAGGTGTGTTAAGGATGCAATGGATCTCGGAGAAAGAACCCACCACAAGAAACCCTCTTTGCTATGTTGAGAGAAATCCTCTACATAGAATAATTTATGTAACTCTTTTCTAAAGTCAGGCCGATTCTTCTCTATATGAGCTAAGATGGATGGTAGGATTGACCCTTATATTACCCGAGTGAAGAAATGAGTAAACATCTCTTTGGGTAATCCATGGATATGAGCTTGGTCTTCAAATACGTCCAAGTACTTAGTCATGTTTAGTGTGGTAAACTTCCCCTTGTCTCTTAAAATAGCTTGAACCACTCAAACCCCTTTCTTTTCTCTCATCAACTATTTGAATACTTCTTCTATCTCTTTCCTTTGGTTTGTCCTAGTGTGTAGACAATATCTAGTATAAGTGGCTCTACTATTTCTCTTAAATCAGAATAGAGCTCATAGAAAAGACTAGATGGATGAGACAGGAGGTGAAAGCAAGTCTAAAGATTTCTTTCTTTAATCTCAAATTTAACTTCCTAGGCAATTCAAGTACTTTATGTGATGACCTAGGCTTCATTCTCTTGATTTTTCTCTTAACTTGGTTTCCTCTCTTCTTTTGATCTTGACTTGATTTCTCTTAACTTCCTTGTCTGAATTTTAAGTTTGCTTTCTTTTTCATTTCTAAATTTGATATCTTTTTTTAGTTGTTTTTTCTTCTTTTTATGATTTTCAATTATGTTTTTAATGTCTGTTCTTTTTACCTAAACTATGAGAGTAGCATATTCTTAATTTAAGTAATAATAGACAAGTGTGCAAGATGATTCGTTGAAACTAATGCAGAGTATGATTGAAAATATTCAAGAAGAAAAACAATCTTTCTTTTTCTTGTGCATGAATCAATGCACATATTGAAATAACTTAAAAAGCAAATACCTCAAAATCTATCTGAAGCCAAGGTTCTGGATTTTTGTAGTGAAAAAATATTTTTCCATTTGCTTTTCTTTTAAACCCTAAATACAAGTATTTGTAAATGTGCATTATAAGTGCTTTCTTTGTCACTTGAAGGTGTGGGTGACAAGTCAAGGATCTCAATCTCCAAGGCAACCACCTCGCTTCACATTGGGTTCAAGTGTCGATGAGATGTCAATTGTGGTGGTCAAATGAGCAGCCAACGATTGGATTAGGCTTTGGTGTGGGATGTGTCACATCAATCCTATTTGGAGGGTAGGTTTTGCATGTTGGGCACCTCTTCCAGAAGATTTGTAAATTGCAAGGCTTATCGTGGGTCAAAAATCACTTTTCACGTGGAATCACTTCTGTTCAGTGGGTAGGTTTTGCATGTTGCCTCTTCCTCAAGATCCATACATTGCTAGACTTATCCTGCATTAGAAATCACTTTTTAGAAATGATGTGATAGATCGAGATTCTTGCAGGAGAAGCATGTGATTGCAAAATGGAAGAATGAATATGACACTACAAGTAAAATCCCTTATTTCACTAATACTAGATCAAAAACACATTTCTTTATTACTACTTTCTCTCAAATCACCTTACATGCATACTTTCACTCCAAATATAAGCACACATGCATATGTTCAACCACTCAAATGCATTCTCATGTTCATTCACAACATATATTTAATTCATGAGTTCATTTGCACATGTATACTCACACAATCTCTCTTGCACACACATATACAAGTTCACCTTCATGCTTGTAATGTCACATGCATACACATTAACATGCACACTCACACAAGTGCACATGCACAAAACACAAAATCACATGCACTCACATAAACATGCATGCACACAAATGCACATGCACTAAACACACTATCACATGCACTCACATAAACATGCACACTCACACATAGGTACTCTCATGCATACACACTTATGAATAGCGAGTCATAACAAATGAGAACTATGTCGTAAAAAGAGAACTCCCACATCAAAAATCAAGAAAATTTCATCTTATGTTTGAAAACCGTTTATAAAAGTATACATATATTTTTAAAAACAAGTGAAAACATGTGATTTTTGACATTTTTGTCATTTTTTTGAAAATTTAGGAGCTCAAAATGTGCCCAAAATTTTGATCTATTTAACATTATCATCTCAAAAATCTATATGAGAAATACAAAACTGATAAAAAATCATGTATAGAAAATTAAAATTGAAGGTGTTTTAGATATCATTAAAAAATGCAATAGAACATGGTTTCATTATCTGAACTGCTTTGGAGCATTTGTATAAGCACCAAAAATATCATAGATTTTCAAAATCAACTCACAACTTTCTTGATCTATGTCTACATCCCCCTCATTGGATGCACTTGATTCAATCTGAGACTATTGCAAGCTCTCTTCTTCTTTTTCTATATCAAGAAGAGCTCTATCCTCATCCAAGTACATACAAAGCTCTGTAGGATCATGCATAAATCTTCTTATTTGCCTATGATTAGCTATCTCACATAGATCTAGAACTTTAATTGCTTTATCATATTAATGGTCACTTTCCTCAATTGCCCTATTTTTGTTAAGGCAAAATCATAAAGAAGAATATCTACATCATCCATTTTAAGAGTTGATGTATTCTAAATATTCTTTTTCTTTTTTGAGCCTATTGGTTTGGTATCACATACTATTTGTAAGTTATACTTACCTCTGAATGCATAACATTTCAGTCTGTTTTGTCATCCTTGGGCCTACATAAATGTTCCTTTCACGTGGACGAATGAGGCTTTGATAATCCTCATTCTACCTTTTGCTATTCATAATCTGAATTATCATGCTGCATTATGTTCCCAAAAAGGATTGATAACTAAGACATTCCAAATGGAATTTCTTTGTAGGGCTCATAATCCTCATTTAGAGACTCAAATATGCTAATAATCTTATATCTTGAAATACAAACATAATTTCTCAAATATGAATATACCATTTTATGTAGAGTGCTTAAAAACCCAAGATCGACTACTCACTTACTTGATTTGGATACCTGTAGTTATAGATATGAGTGGTCAAAGTTATGGAAAAACTCAAATTTTATATCTGGCATCAAATTTCTACATAATTTTATACTTGGCATCGACTTAATGCATAAAGTTGATGCCAAGTATAAAGTTTGACTTTTTCCATAACTTTGACCACTCATATCTATAACTACAACCATCCAAATCAAGCAAGTGAGTAGTCCATCTTGGTTTTTTCTGCATTTTGCATCAAATCATATATTCATATTTGGCAAATTATGTTTTTATTGCAAGATATAAGAATGTGGGCATATTTGACTCTCTAAATGAGTATTTTGACCCCCTATAAAGAAATGCCATTGGGAATGTTTTAGTTATTAATCCTTTTTGGGAACATGATGTGGTAGGATAATTTGGATCAACTACTCGTGTGCTTGATTTGGACACTTGTGGTTATAGAAATGAGTTATTAGAAAACCCAAGATCGACTACTCACTTGCTTGATTTAGATACTTATTGTTACAGTTATGAGTGGTCAAAGTTATGGAAAAAGTCAGACTTTTATACTTGGCATCGACTTTATGCATAAAGTTGATGCGAAGTATAGAGATTGGCTTTCTTCATAGATTTGAGCAATCATATCTACAGTTGTACACATCCAAATCAAGCACTTTGTAGTCAAGCACTCACATCTATAGATATTCAAGAACTTTGTTTGGAGGAGCAACTTCAAATAGGAAGGCAATTCCCAAGATCTAATGGGAGGGCTCCATAATTATACTCAGATCCTACACAATATTACTATATGTAGGTTAGGCATTGAGTTCTTCCATAGAAAGTATGAATTTCAACAAGATGTCAATCTAAAGTGTTGGCTTCTTTTGAAAAAGGACCTTTTTTATGAACAATTGGGTGCCATGCATTCACTTCTTGGATAGTTTTTAATGCATTAAAATAGGGGCTTTTGCGAAGAGTTCAATGCCTGGCATCGAGTTAAAGCATAAAGTCAATGCTTGGCATGTACCTTCAGCTTAAAATTAATATCAAAATCATGTTTTTATGAAAAAGATCCTCCATTTATGAGGAACACAATACAAAAAAAAGATTGCAAATACAAAGGAGCCTCATTAGCATTTTGTCCCCTTTATCTTCATAAAAAGGCCTTCATTCTTGTTGAAAAGAGAAGTCAATGCTTCACATATCATAGCAACAAATCCTAGCAATTTGTTAACATACTTGATCCCTCACATCGAGGCTCATGTTTCAAAATAATGACACCTTCATAACTTAAGATCTCGCTTGGGTTTGAATGGTGCTTGAGGAATATATGACCAATAAAGACAATTAAATTTATTGAGATGTGAGCAAAACAAATATGAGAAATTCAAAATATCCATTTTTTGCTTTTCTAATGGACAATGACATAAGATCAAAATGTATTCAAGTATTGCTTTAGAAGTACAAATAACTTTAGATGAATACACATAATGAGTTTGTAGGGATACTTCATCACCCATAAACCAAAATTTTTGCAATGTGTTTGTAGGGATATTTCATCACGAGTTGATTAGACTTGAAGATGCACAAGAATCAATTAGAATCAATGGTACAGAAAACCCACACACGGGTAATGAAAACTTCCAAAAACCTTTAAAAGAAAGGGAAAGTAGTTTGATTTCAAGGGTTTGGAGGGTTAATGCAACTTTCACGTAGAAGCATAGTTGGGAAAACTGATATCAACCTTCTTAAACATAAGGCCTCTATGAGACATGACCTCTCGGACACATCTCTCTCTTGGCACGGGACTCCTTTGTGTTTTCTTGCAAGTTGCATTTCCCATGGCCCCTATATGAAAAAGTTTATAAATTTGATTCTTTCTTCCATGAATTGGAGGCCCTTTAAGTCGTCGCCAACATGTCATACTCCTTGTCAATTAAAGAAATCCAAAAGTATAGATAGCATCCCAGTCCTTATTTGCTTTCCCTCTTCCCAAAAATTAGTGTCTTAATCTAAGAAAACATTACATCAGTACACAAACTTTTTCATTTTCATATTCATTCATTTCATTTGACATGTTTAAGTAGTAACTAGGATATTATGATATTTTCTTCTTATCTACCACATCTTGCCATCATTGAAATCATGTCATTGATTTTGATCTTTCATTTGGATTACTAGATAGCAAAGAATCATGCATTATGATATGATTTTTTGGGACAATGTTTTCTCTCAATATATGAAGTCAATTTTATCTCGTCTATTTCATTATTTGTTCACAGTGTTGTTTTTGGCATAATCGGCCATTATGACCAGTACACATATATAACTTTATATTTTAGGAATAGATAAATGAGGTGTTGCTTGTAGGAGTTATTCTTATTTTTCGCATAAATGTCTTGACATATCATGGAAAACTCATTCTTGAAAGAACTTGGAGAAGCTTGTAGGAGGTAGAAAAGTGCGTTCCGAAGCAATGAAGTTTGGTCAGGCCAACCAGCACAAGAACAGCCCTTGAGCTTATGGAGACTCAAATAGACCTTATAGGCATGCGATAAGAGCAAATAAATGCACTATGTACTTTTGATCATCAAGGAGAAGGAGTCGATACAAAACAGATAGGTTCACGCGTCGACTAGCTCAAAAGATTTACTATCTATGGAAGAGACAATGAACTTCAAATGCCCATAGCAACCAACATGATTAAAATTAGAAAAAAATCCTTTTATGGCAGTGATACACATAGGGTTGAGTCTATATAATGCACAAAATTATAAGTAATATGCAAAATATGCTATAGGAATAAATCAAACACTCAACGTGGGATACTTCCTTTGTCTTTATATAAACTCTAGAAGTGATCCATGAATTCTAGAAGTGGATTTTGAATTCAAATGAACGTGGGAATGGTTGTTCGGGGGAATCAATTCACTTTCCTACAATCTAGGAAAAGTGAAGATCTAGTTTGATCTACTTTTAGGTGATTGATTGGTTGATGGAATGCAACTCAACCACCACAAATTCATGGGATTTGGGCTCTATCTTTCTACTTTTACATGTGTAAACCTCAAAGCTTTTACAATGGTAAATGAACCATGAAAAATCTCTCAAAATATACAACAAATGAGCATAGGTTAAAGAACTCTCCAACGGATATTCTTTTGTCGTAATCCAAGTGATAGTTTTTTATGTAGATCAAATCCACCTCAAGCATAGTGTAAGCTTGATGTTCCAAGAGCTCCCCCTCAAGCTAAAGTACGCTTGAGTCTTCATTCTTTAATAGGTTGAATACCTGCCATAGCTTTGAATCTACAAAGCTTTATTACATCAAGTTCCTTTGTCATCATATCTTCTACTATCTTTTTAGTTGGAACAAAAGAAATGCAATCTCCTTTGTCATGAGCTTCTCTCTAATGAAGTGGTAATGCACCTCTATGTGTTTGGTTCTTGCATGGAAAATAGGGTTTGCCGCTAGATGCATGGAACTTACCTTATCTCCAAACATGTGAGGTTTGGAAGTCACAAGTCCCAAATCTGTATACAATGCCTTTAACCATATTGCCTCTTGAGTTGCTATGGCAAGCATGTGTACTCTGCTTCACTCGAGGATAAAGTAATTGTAGGTTGCTTCTTGGAACTCCATGACACTAGCTTAGAACCTGCAAATACTAAGTAACAAGAAGTACTTCTATCATCCTTAGCTCATGCCCAATCTTCATCAAAATAGACTTTGATATCCGAATCTGAAGACTAAGGATAGAATATACCTTCGTTGATTGTACATTTGAGATGCTTAAGTACTCTCTTATTTGCATCCATGTGTGGTCTTCTTGGCGATTTTATGAACTGACTAAGCAATCTCACACTATATGAGATGTTTACCCTTGTATGAGTGGCATATATCAAGCTACCTACCAAGATTTGATACTCTTTAATGTCTTCAATTTTCTCACCTTCATAAACACTAAGTTTATGATTCATTTCCAAAGGTGTACCTGCACGTTTAGTATTCTTCATTTTGAACTTGAGAAGAAGATCCTGAATGTATCTTCTCTGAGTTAAATACATTCCTTCTTCTGTGTATATCACCTACATACCTAGGAAATATGTGAGCTCACCTAGGTCACTGATTTTGAGGTCCTCTTGCATGTGTCTCTTGATCCTTTGAATTCCATTTAGATCATCACCTCTCACAATAATATCATCTACATATACACATAGATAGATAACCTCATCGTATTCCCTTTTGATGAATAGAGAAGGATCTGAGCTACTAGATTTGAACCCCTGATCTTGAAGGTATGTAACCAACCTGTAGTTCCAAGCTCTAGGAGCTTATTTCAGCCCATACAATGCTCTCTTAAGTCTGCAAACATAAGATGGATGATTAAGGTTTAAAACCTGGTGGTTTGACACATATACCTCTTCACTTATCCAACCAATTAATGCATTTTTCACATCAAGTTGGAGGAGTCTCAGATTCCTTGTAGCAGCTACATTTATCAATATTCTAATTGTAGTCATCTTTGCAACTAGTGAGAATGTTTCCTCATAGTCTATACCATGAGTTTGAGAGCATCCTTTGGCAGCTAATCTTGCCTTGTACCTGTAAACTCATCCATCTGAATTTCTTTTAACTTTATACACCAATTTGCAAACAATTACCATTTGATTCGATGACATTGGAACCAAATCCCAAGTGTCCGTCTCCTTCAATGCATCTATTTCTTCTTTCATGGCCTTTTCGCAATTAGGGTTTTCCTTTGCCTCTTCATAGGTTGATGGTTCTTCTGAAATTGAGTCCTTTGCCAAGTAGATTGAATGCTTTATAACAAATGTGGAATCATATCCATACCTTTTTGGTTGTTTCTTCTCTCTTACTGATCTTCTAGGTGCTTGTTTGGAGCATTATCCAACCTCTTGCATCTTTGATTTGCCTCTTGAATTCCATAGCTTTTAATCCGTTTCCCTTTCATCTTGATCATCCTCTATATCAATTCTTGGATCTTGGACCTATGTATCATGCTTACTTCCTAATTGATGAGAATCAAAATAAAGATCATATGGTAGAGTTATCTTTTGTTCGTGTTCATCATACCAAGACCTGTGTTCTTCAAACACAACATCTCTACTTGTAGTGAATGGCTTGGTTGAAGGATTATAGAACCTCTAACCCATCTGAGTTGAATCATATCCAATAAACACTTCCTTTGTTACCCTTTAATCTAGCTTTCCTCTTATTTATGATGGTACATGAACATAAGCTAAACAACCAAAAACCTTGCAATGTCCAAGACTAGGTTTTCTTCCATGCCATGCTTCATAAGGAGTCATACCTTGAAGTGATTTGGATCGTATTCTATTGACAAGGTACACAATAGTTTAAATGGCCTTTGCCCATAGATAATGTGGCAACTTCTTCTCTTCAAGCATTGTTCTAGCTGATCCAACCAATATCTTGTTTCTCCTCTCGCGATTCCATTTAGTTGAGGAGATTACCTGGTAGTCACTTCCCTTTTGATACCTTTATCCTACAAGAACTCATGAAACTCTTTGGACAAGTATTCTCCCCCTCCATCAGATGAGAGCTTCTTTAGTGATTTACCTCTATGATTCTCCACATGTGCTAGAGACTTCTTGAAGCAACCAAACACTTCATTCTTACTCTTGATAAAGTAAAGAATATTCCATCTACTATGTTCATCATTAAATGAGACATAATACATTGATCCTTCCAATGAAGGTCCTTGACTTGGTCCCCATACATCTGTACTAAGTCCAATAAGTTGTTGTGGATGTAGCCTTTGTGCTTGAATGGTTGTCTTTGTGCCTTCCCAATCTAACATGCATCACAATTGTTGATCATGTGTTGCTTTGATATGTTTCATAGTCCTAGAACACTTTAATTTCTGCATATATCCTTGAAGGTTCTTTCATTCACATGAGCAAGTCTCTTATGCCACACTTCAAGATCACTTAGGGTTTGAGACCCCAAGTTCAATAGAGCTATGTTCTTGGTTTATCCTACTTCAAAAGTAAAGGGCCTACCGTGCTTCTCACCTTGCTATCTTCTTGAAGCCTTGACATGGATCTTCCACAAAAGCTCCATGTTGGGTGAACCTAACTTGCAAGCCTTTTTCGACTATTTAGCCTACACTTATTAACAATCTTCTCCACATTGTACTTTGTGTCATCCCTAGTTTGAACTTCATGTCTATGCTTTGAACTTTCCATACCAGATACAAGAGCAATGTTGCTTGCAACATGAATTGAACATCCTGAATCTATGTAGAACAAATGATCATCCTCTTTACCTTCTTTATGGCTTAGATTCATAAGAAGCAATGATTCTTCATTAGGTTGATCTTTTGAATAATTGATGAAGTCCCTTCCATTATAGCCTCTATTGTTATCATTGAATTTGTGTGCGCCTCTACCTCTATTGCTGCCATATCCACCTCTTGCACTTCCTTTCTGTGTCTTCCCATTGAACCAAAAATTCTAAGTGGTGTTGTTGGTCTTATCACATATGGCACAAGGTTGAACAATTTGACCTTTGGCTTTGTCTTGCTTTGGTCCTTTATTCTTCCCTTTCCACTTGCTCTTGCTTGCGAAGTTGGCTTGGGAAGTCTCTTCTTTATCTTCTTCCTTCTTCTTGCCTTTTTGCTTCTTTTCCTTCCTATCTGCATATAGAGCACTAGTTGAATTACCATGATAGGAGTTACCTTCCTTTACGCTATTGTTGGCTTCTTGATTGAAGATTTGTCCAAAAAAGATATTGAAGTCTAGAGTTTGCACATCCATGATGAGCTCATAAGCCATCATGAAGGATTGCCATAATCGATTAAACCTTATTTAACACTGGCGCCGTCTGTGGGAAATGGAGTAGCTAGTTGAAGAAAAGATTAAGGGTTGAAGAAAAATCCTTTGATATATGTTGGTAACACCCTCCGGAAAATCTTATCCCAAATATCGAAGTGATCAACATCCCCCGACAGTTCCGAGTTCGTTAAGAACACCCTCTGGTGGTAAAAATGAAGAACAATCAAGTTCAGTTGCAGAAGGTTCAATCCAACAAGCTAGTGCCGATTTCGATGGCAGTTTGCTGCTCTGTAGAAGCAGTTTGGTAGCTTGCGGCGGTAATCCGATGCATTTCGATGAAAGTCCGGTACATTCTGAAGAGAGTATGTTAATTTCTGGTTGTACTTCGGCGTAGTGCGGTACCAGTTCAGCATTATCCGATGACAATTCAGTGATCCTTGGTGATAATTCGCTGATCTTCGGTGACAGTTCGGTATTATCAGATGACAATTCGGTGATCTCCGATGACAATTCGGTGATCTTTGATGATAGTGCAATATTGTTCGGTAGGAATTTATTGCATTCACCATTTTTAGGTGCAGATTTAGCCAATTTTGACACCAAAGTTAAGAAAGGGTTGTTAGATTTTGCGCTAAATAATCCGTTCAGAGACATCTTAGGACCGAAAAGTGGGCAAAGTGACCATACGGCCCAGGAACATCAAGAAATACTTCCCCAAAATTCAAGCAACATGAGTACTTTGTAGCAACAACAACAAAAGCAACAACAACAACAACAGCAACAACAACAATAGCAACACCAACAACAACAGCAACAGATTATTCCACCGCGTTCGATACCAGACGGAGTCACGTACTCAAAATTTGAAGGTTTTCTGGGAGATGATCCCGATGCACATGTGCGGACATTTGAAATTAGTTACGCAGTTTTGAATTATCCAGCAGACCCTGCTTAGAAAGCCATTGTGTTCTAGATAACTTTGGTTAATGAAGGTACGCGTTGGTTAACCGAGTATGGCTTGAATCACTTCCAATAGTATGATGATGTGAAGGATGCATTTCTGCAACGATTCTAGTTAAAGAAAAATCGAGCAGAAATTTTTTATTACATGTAGAATAATAGGCAGAAGCCACACCAGAATGTACAACACTATGCCACTGTATTTTGGACTCATTTACGACAATTACCACCAATGCATGCGAATTTACTAGATGACATCATTACTTAGTGGTTCATAAACAAATTAAACCCTCAATTGAAACAGATCATGATTATACGATATGTGGGAGGAATGACCTTGGATGCCGTAATCGCTATGGCTTTACAGTTAGAAAATAAAGTGGGAGGATTCATTGAAGATTTAGAGTGGTTGAAGGCGTCCAAGCATTCAAATGAGGATCCTTTGAAACAAATTTATTGTACTAAATGTAAAAACACAAGACACAATAGCTCAACATGCCCTCTGAATCACATGACCTGTGCTACTTGCCATACAGCGGACCACACTACAGAGACCTATCCTTATAACACAAGGGTATATAGAAGAGTGGTTGTTAATGCCATTATTCAAGAACAAGGGCAAAACGGCCAATCACTACATACCACCACAAATGAGGAATACTCATTGCCAAGGATACAAGAATTATAGAGGAGCATGGTCAACTAACTTTGGACAAACTCGGTGGGATGCAGGTCCATCAGGTGAAGGTGTATCTCCTCCACCACCTAAATGTCATTTTTGCGGTGAAATAGGGCATATACGTAGGTACTGTAAAGATGCGACTGAGTACGATAAAAGGAAAAAGGAAGGACAACACCCAATGGCAAACATGGTGCACATTTCAGGACACTCAAATGATAGTGGTGCAAACATGCTCGGGAAAGTAATTACAGCCAGCTCGGGAGATTTTTGAACCTAGAATTTGTGAAGAGCAGAAGGTGTTTACTAAAGCAAGCAAGTGGGCGACCTAGGAACAAACTGTTTTTCCTGACGCACCAAAGCATACTGGAGGCAGTACCGGAAGGAAGAAATCTGACCCAACCAATACCAGAGTCCCCACCAAACCCCGTACCGGAAACAACAAAATTTGATCGGGTGTGGGATGTCTTATCCAAGGCATCAATTACACTACAATTGGAACAATTATTGGCTTTGGTCCCTGGCGTGTGCCAACAATTCCAACAACATGTCAGTCCAGGACCTTCATGTGCTCCTTCGACAACAACAACTCAGCTCGAATTGGATCCGATGGTGGACCACATGGTGCTCTTGATTACGATTTGGTATAAGAATCATAAAATAACCCAAGTATTAATTGATGAAGGATCTGGAGTAAACATTACAACAGCTGCACTTTATCAATGGATGGGATGGACGCACATCGAACCTGTCCAATTTTTTGTCCGCATGGTTGATCAATCTCGAGTTCATCCGGTTGGATTGGTGCGAGACATTCCTATTACTCATCAAGGAGTTGTATTTAAAATGACCTTTGTTGTTCTAGAATTACCAGAATCTAGCCTTGATTATAACTTGCTCTTTGGACGACCATGGTTAAAGCAAACTAAGGTAGTTCAAGATTGGTCAGTGCATGAATTGATTTTTAAGTATAACCACCGGAAAAATGTGGTTCCACTAGACAACATGAAGCCTTATGACTTGTATGCATGACCATATGTAGCAGAACACATGCAGGATGTTCTATCAAATGATGAAGAGGAAGCTTTTCTTAAAGCCAACAAGGATCTGATGGCGTTGGGAACTGTGGACTTACAAACGGTTGCAGATAATTGGAGTCCGACGGCTGTAGGGTACTACCACTAACTAGTGAACCCGAATCAAGGGCAGCATTGACCTTGGATGATACAACGATACAACAATTGCTTCAGCCACTTGATGACTTTACCATGCCCTAGCAGTTCTATGTACCGCAGGACCAATTGGTTACCTGCAACTTAGGTGATGAAGCCAATCCGCGGCCAGTGAAGATCAAGGCGGGACTATCAGAGACCTTCCAAGATAACTTACTGAAGTTAGTACATGAATTCTCTGATGTATTTTCTTGGGATTACCGTGATATGAAGGGGTTGGATCCGCGCATCTATCAACACTGCGTTATGCTGAAACCAAATGCCCGACCTATTAAACAACCCAGGTATAGAATGAATCCTCACTATGCGGCCTAAGCTCAAAGCAGAATTGGATGGATTGCTGAAGGTTGGGTTTATTGTCCCCATCGAGCATGCGGAGTGGATTTGCCCCATTGTCATAGTCCCTAATAAGAATAAGCAATTATGAATTTGTGTGGACTACCGGAAATTAAATGCAGCCACAGTACCTGATCCATTCCCTCTGCCATTTCTCGAAACAATGTTAGATGATGTGGGAGGTCATGAGATATACTCTTTTTTGGATGGATATAGTGGTTATAACCAAGTACAAATGGTGGAGTAGGACATTCCAAAGACAACATTTAAAACCAATTGGGGCGTTTATGCTTGTACAGTGATGTGGTTTGGTCTGCAAAATGCTCCAAGTACATTTCAGTGTTGTATGCAGGTAGTTTTCTCTCCTTATCTAAATACATTCATGAGAGTTTACTTGGATGAATTCTCCTTATTTGGTGATACTTCGGAACATCTAGATCATTTACAGTGCTGTTTTTTGAAGTGTCAAGAATACCGTTTGTGCTTAAACCTAAATAAATATGTATTCTCTATATCTTGCGGCAAGTTGTTAGGGTACATTATCTCACTACTAGAGGCACCTGCTCCCAAGACACCCAAAGAAGTGATGTGCTTCTTGGGACAAATCCGGTGGCAGGGTGAATGAGGAACTTGGACTTCCCTCTGTGAAGACTCGAGAAGTAAGAAGGGCACATGCAGATGATACAAGGAGAAGTGACCTAGGACCAAGAAGATCTGGGAGGATGCAGAATTCAGTGCAACCATTGACATATGACAATTATATGGCTCATCATTGTGCCTACATGAAAAAGTTAATACAACATGCCGAACCTTCTTGCTTTGAAGATGCAATTGGAATTGTAGATTGGGAAAAAGGTATGGATGATGAGATGGCTGCATTTTATGGAAATGATACATGGAAGCTGGTTCCATTGGCACAAGGAAAGAAACCCATAGGCTGCAAATGAGTTTACAAGGTAAAGCATGATGTTGATGGTAGCATAAGCAGGTATAAAGCACGATTGGTAGCTAAAGAATATGCACAGACATATGGCATTGATTATGAGGAAACGTTCAGCCCTGTAGCTAAAATGTCTATTGTCAGAACACTTGTTGCATTAGCTACAACAAAAGGATGGACTTTGCATTGAGTTTATACATACAAAAACAAGTATATGGATGTCACAAAGGTAATATGCCTTGAATATGCTGCAAAAGTATGGTATGGCTAATTGTAAGAAAATTTCTATGCCATTAGATCAGAATTTGAAGTTGGATACTACATGAGGTGAAGCACTGGAAAGTGCTACTATGTACAAGAAAATTGTGGGAAAACTTATATATCTCACAATTAGGAGGCCTGATCTAAGCTATACTATTGGACTTAAAAGTCAATTTATACAGGTTCCCAGGAAGCCACATTTGGATGCTCTGAGGCACACTCTACGTTATGTGAGTGCTACTTTGGATTATGCATTGTTTTATGAGGCTGGTGTACATTTGTAGATTTATGGATACACCGATGCAGATTGGGCTGGAAGCATTCCAGATAGAAGATCTACTAGTGGGTTTCTATTCTCACTTGGGAGTGCAATTGTTACATGGAGAAGAAAGAAGCAACCCATTGTTGCTTTGTCGAGTATAGAGGCTGAGTATAGAGGTGCTGCAATGGCAGCATGTGAGGCATCATGGCTAGAAATGCTACTTGCAGATTTAGGTGTGGATGTGGGAAAGCCTATGACTATTTATTGTGATAATCTTAGCAGCATACAATTAGCATAGACTCCTCTTCACCATGCTAGAAAAAAGCATATCAAGGTACATTATCACTTCATCAGAGAGAAGGTATTAGCAGGTGATATTGATCTTGTTTATGTGAGAACAGATGAGCAGGTTGCTGATATTTTCACCAAAGCACTTGGAGCTGAGAAGTTGAAGAAGTTTCGGGAGATGATTGGATTACAAGATATGGCATTGAGCTTGGGGGGGAGTGTTGAGATATCAACCTCAACATGTGATGATCAAGGATGACACATACCAATTTTTCATTTCTCTGACATGTATAGTGGTCACACTAGTATATATCATGGATACTTCATTGAACTTTATTAGATTTATCTACCAAGAGTGATGGCACATTTGTTCCTTGAGAGCTCACTCATTTGCGGACATTAGAAGAAGAAGAAGATCATTCTTCCTTGCCTCAATTTGTGTGTGTGCTTCTCCGTGAGAGTGAGAGTGTGTGTGTGAGCTCTCTTCCTTATCTCCTTCCTCGTGACAAATGAACTATCAAAAATCTCTCAAAAAATACAATAAATGAGCATAGGTAAAAGAACTCTCCGATGGATATTCTTTTGCCATAATCCAACCGATAGTTTTTTGTGTAGATCAAATCCACCTCAAGCATAGTGTAAACTTGATGTTCCAACAATTCTCTGATAGATGCATTCTAATTTTGTTCTTAAAATGGTATGAAATTATGTTTTATGTGGGTTTACAATAAAATGAAATGCTTGTGGATTTTCATTTTCATAAAATCATATAGTCTTTATCATCTAGAATGTTTTATAGTTCTAATTGGAACTCCTATTGTAGAATATAGCATGTTTTCATAACCAAAAATTTGAATGGAGATTGAAGGAGATTATTATGAAATGAAAATCATATGATTTTTATGCCCTAATTAAAATGGATGTTATCATATCTATGAAACAATTGAAAATGGGTCAATTTTTCCTTTTTTTTTAATCATATTTTTGTAATTATAAAAAGAGAACATATTGTTGTTCTCGTTTGTTGACTTAGTGTTTATGGTAGACAAGGAAGAATACCCAAAGTCTCTATACAACATCTGCAATTAAAGATGCATAATGACATGCAAAATACCAAGGGAAAAAGATAAGATTAAATCTTCTATAGAACACAGAGAAACACACCAACATTAGGGGAAAAAATGAACCCTGCGTGGGCCTTGTAAGGATCCCTAATATTTAGGGATCAAGCTTAATTTTGTTCTCGTTTAAGGGGACAAAGTGGATTTAATAGGGCACTTTTTAGTAGACTAGAGTAGGCTCTTTTTTAGGCTTTACTAGGCCTCTCTCTTTCTTCTTCTAGAGAGAAAAAGCAAGAGAATCTACTTTCCACATCATCAAACTCGTGCATGTATTTGAATAAAAAAATGAGTTTTTTTTAATAGTCTCATTTTTAGTGTATATTAACTCAAAAGGGCCTATTTTTTAATATATATGTAAGAAGTCCCTTTTTTGGGTTCATTTTTTAAAGTTTTTTTAGAAAAAGTATAATTTTCAAACTCCCTCCAAAAGCAAGTGGCACACCATCAAATCCATGACTATGCTTCCCCCAAAAAATGACTTTTTTCAAATTTCATCATTTTCAGCCATATAGAGTGGAATCTTTAACCCATAGACATACAAGAAAACATATTTTTGAGCAAAAAAAATGCTTTAGAGTCCCTTCCAACCAGTTTTCCATCTTTGTTTTTGATATTGTTGGTCATTAGCAAAGATGGTGTTGACATGTATCACAAACTTCACAGTAGAACGTCCTCGTGCTCCTGCACAACAAGTATCCATGTTCGTGTGCCTAGAGATTTTGCTCCAAATACGTGATGCAATAATGATGCCAATTCTCAAAATGAACATCGTATAGCTAGAGCAAAAAGTATTGATCTTTGGACTCATGGTTCAATATATCCTCTTGATCCAATATCTTCTTACCATCCAACATTCCATAACCTCTCAGCTTTACTTTAGTTCATTGGTGCGGGTGAAGCTCGACTATTAGGTTACTGCAAGCAATTATCTACACATTCACATGCTACTGCTAAGTATTGGTTCCAACAATATCAACTCCATCATATGAGGGTGGTCACTTTAGAAAGCACAATCATATCTTAAAAAAACAACTTGCAGATTTTGAGTAGGATATGGAAGCAATAGAAAGCACAATTTCAAAGTTAAATGCCAATCTCAAGCAGCTGAAAGAGACTCCACTTGGTATGAGATATAGGAAAAGAGCATTGTCATCCTTTGAAGCTCTTTCAATAGGTGTTGGAGCATGCAAACGACGTATACATGCAACAAGCTGAGTGTTTATTTTACTTTTATATGTTTTAATGAAGATTTGTAATGGAATCTTTGATTGTGTAGGTCATTTATTCAAGACATAACTACTTCATCAACAACACCAGACCAATTTAAGCTGATGAATAGCTATATAAACAGCAAAGAAATCACTTCTACTATAGCCACACCCATAGGAAAGTGTATTAGAGTTGTTGTTGAAGCTGAGTTTTCGGAGAAGTTAAAAGACCTTATCAAAGTGCAAGATGTGCATGCAATATTTGACAAAGCGGGCATCAGTAGAAATGGGTATATTGTAATGTACACCCTTCTGAGGCAAGCCTTACAAGCACAAGGTATTTCTCAAAGTATATTTCCATGCCCATATAAAGTGTCTATAAAAAAACTTCAAATGAGGATGTGACGCGTACTATTGGACAATATTTATTCATAGAAGACACTGTGCCTGCCTCTGTTTATCATCCAAATATTCCCAAGAAGCAATCAAGGAACCTATCTACACCAGGATTTACAATAAATTCAACAATATATTTGTGGATCTTCAGAAGCTTCAACAAGCAATGGTTCACTTTTATAGTTCAACAATCAAAGGTACCCCTACTACATTTTATTTGGTGTTGAAGTTTTATTGCATTCAAGTGTCATATTAAGATAATGTTTTCTCTTTTGTGCAAAATTTAATGTTAATTTAAACTTCATATTAAAGCTTGATAAGTGCCAAATCATAAAGGGTTGGTGACTAGAAAGGTTGAGTGTGATGCTAATGAATGAAGTTATGCGCCATGCAATGAGTGATGAAACTTTAGGATCCACTTCCCATTTGACTTTTAGTGTGCAATCATAGAGAGATATCTAGTGGTTAGGTGCTATAGAAGTTCCCAAAGAAACAAACAATGTTATTTCATGGAATTTTAGTAGCACTCCATGGATTACAGAAGTAATCTCTTCTCAAATACATGGGCAAAAGCTTTTTGTAGATGATATAGGTGATTTTGAGGTAGAATGGCATTTGGGTGGACACCTTTAGAGTATCAAATGAATGTTAGGTTGTAAACAAGGAGCATCTTGTCTGTATGATTGCCCATATTGTACACAAGGTTACAAAGGATCTAAGAGACTACCTAAACCTGCAAGGGCATTGATGAGAGTTGATGAATCTGAAGAAATTGATGAAACAAACTCATCAAATCACAGGGAATGGGAGATATCACTTTTGAGATGTCGATGTTACAGGAACCGACCCGTAATAAAATAAGCAATGATTGGAACCCCATCATTCCATTCCCATTAGTCAATGTTCACTTTTTTTACTTTGCATGCATTCATGAGGATCTTTGATAGGCTTTTGAGGCTCCATGTTGAATATGCATCTGCAATGAAACCACTAGAGAGGTCTACAATAGCAATCCAAAAAATAGAGGACCTTTTTAATTCTATTGGTTGTCATGGTGACCATGTATCTTTAGTTGTTAAGAAGTATTGAGAGTCTCAAGAGATTTTACAACAAGTTTCAATGATTGGGAAGAAGGAAAGACATTTCTTTAAAAGAGATGTGAATAGTCAAGATGATGGGAAATGGGAGCTTTGGAAGGACCTCTGTTCAATTACGACAGACAATGATATTCAGGTTGATCTCATTAATAAGCGAAAGAAGGTTTGGTCATCGTTAGATCAATTGTTACATTCGATGGGTTTGGTTCTCACTAATGCTTCACAACGAGAATTATTCCAAGTGACTTTGAAGGACTTTACACAGTCATTCATCTTATCTTGGGGAGAAACCAACATTACACATTCCATAAAAAGTTTTGCTTACATTTTTTATTAACCATGTGTATATCTTATTGACTAGATTATGGCATATTCTTTTTGCCCATGGAGCATATTTTATGAATCAATATGGGTCACTCGACATTTCTAGTACACAAGGAATGGAGAAGTCACATTACAGAGCTAAAGGTTTTTACTTTAAAAACACTCATCATGGGTGTGGTCTCCTCCAATCAAACTATTTAGAAGAAATGTTCAACTGGTTTTTTCGTGTGACATTCGCTAGAAAATATGTAATGGAACAAGTATGTGAGTCACAAATAGCAAAGATTACATGAAAGCTACAACATGATATTGCAAGTGAGAAGTGGATGTCATCATCGGGACCGCTACATCATGCCCAATGGTGTGCATAAAGAGTCTATGTGGGTTCTGCTTGAAAATAGTTTCCCAACTCTTACATGCATTATTTTTTTCAAGGTCTTTATAACTCCTTTCACTTCAAATAAACTTTCAATCTTTTTGTGAATATACTTTTAATGTTTTAAGACTAATTTTTATCCATTTAAATGTGAACAGGACAATTCTTACATGAAAGGCTATAAATAAAGGTGTCCTTCTTCATTTTACCACTTTACATTCTAAGAGAATGGCACGCACAAAGCAGACTGCTAAAAGGATCATGTTGTCTACCCTAGCCATGTGCAAGATACTCAGTGCCCAACATGGATGAAACCCCATAAGAAGCGTCGAACCACAAGCCACTCTTCTATACGAAACTTGGGTGCAGGACACACTCTTGTAGCATTCCATTGCGGGGGGGATGAAGCTTCACAAGAATGAGATGTAACACAATAAATAAATTACTCCCCTCCCATATATGATGATGAGCCCCCACTGAGGCCACCACTCAAGGCAAGGCCCAAACAACGAGGATGGATACAAGTTGTGATGGAGACAACATCAAATTTAGAGAGTTCCTCAGATGAAGAAAATGTTAACCAGCCACCATGGAACCATGATCATATCCCCATGAACCATCGAGTAACACAAGGAGGCAAGACACTCCCCGCAGGGCAAGGACAAAGACCAATCGATGAAGAAAGAGAGCAAAATTGGGTAGAGAAAGTAAATGATGAGGCAGGACCATCTAGGCGTGCTCTAAGAAGAAAGAAGAACTATCAACCACATCATAGACCACAACGACCACAACCCAACATCCCCCCAAATGCAAGAGGACCGCAAAGGTGCAGAAAGCAAACCAGAGCCTTTGCAGAGATTCGACACTATCAAAAGTCTGCGTAGCTTCTTATTCCACGAAGATCATTTGCAATAGTTGTGAAGGAAAAGATCCAAAGCTATTGCGTTGGACTTCGTATCCAAGGGATATCCATTGAAGCCCTCCAAAAAGCTATAGAGGTGTATCTTATCTCAATGTTGGACGACTCTAACCTATGTGCCATCCACGCAAAGAGAGTGACAATACAACCTAAATATTTGCAACTAGCTAGAAGAATTAGAGGGAATAACCCTTAAAAAATATTTTTACTCCCTTGTTTGGAGAACTTTTTGTATATCCCAAATGATGAACATTTTGAAAATCCCAAATGATGAATATAATCTTTTTCTTATTATATTTGCTCTCCCAAATGTTTCTCTCTTAGTGTACATGTTTCGAAGTCTATTTCTCCTATGTATAGAAGTGTCTTTTTCTTATACCTCTTTAAAGTGTTTTGCATAATTTAATCACTCTTTTACTATATTTCTTGTAAGTGGTGTTGCTTAAAAATGCATGCAATGGCCTAGGAATGCAAAAAAAAGGTCTGCCATAGAAACGTGGGGATGAACCTTGCAAAACATTTGCAAGGCTTATACCCGCGTTTATGCAGCAGGCCTTTTTTTTGCATTCCTAAGCCATGAAAACACATGCCATGCACATTGGAGCATATGATTGGCCTTAGATAGGATGCAATGCATGCTAACCCTCTGACCAATAGGGGCATGCCACAAAATGCAAGGATGGGCCCTCCAAAACTTTTGTAGGGCCCATCCTCGCGTTTCTGTGGCAAGCCTTTTTTTTGCATTCCTAGGCCTTTGCATTCATTTTGGGCAACAAAACTTACAAGAATCAATGGAAAAGACTAATTAAACTATGCAAAAGTTAAGAGACTGTGAAAAACATAAAGATAATGCACATGGAAATTGGAAAAACAATAATTGGTATTATAAAGGTTTTACAATTGGCTCTTGGCCTTGAGCCTCTCCACTACATTCGTTCTTCTCTGAAAAGATAGTGGCAATTGGTAAGTCAAAACTGATTGGGATATTAACAGAGGGTCTGTCAATCCAAGACCTAAAGCTATTCCTATTTGACCTAATATTTTCCCTCTAAATTTAATTCCTAGGGTAGTAAGGGCAAAGGACTTCCTAGCCAAAAATATACAATTGGTCCCTTGCATTATTGTAGATAGGCACAAAACTTTGCTCAAGTCCTTCAGACACCAATTCATGAAGTGTCCTTGAGGGGAAAAGTCCCTGTGGATAATGATAAAATCTTCCTTTGGCAATTTCCCAATGTAATGTGCCAAGGAAGAGCCATGGCCACATGCAACAAGGTCACCACTGCTCCTTGCTATTATTTTATCCACTTCAATTGCTTACTACACATAGTCAATCATAAAATTCAATACATACATCTTGTATGAATATGAGACAACCATAAATGTCATTAGATACTTACATCTTGAAGCCTATCCTCATCCTCTCCTCTTCCCATTGCATCTAGTGGAATTGATGAGTGAGCCATGTCACTTTTCTCCACAACAAGGGATGTTGGAGTCTTCTTCTCCAAAATTCTTTTCCTTGTTGCAGTCAGATCTTCTTCAGTGGCATTCTGGTTGGCATCACTCAAAATCTCTTCACACACAAATGCAATGGTGTTTGCAACTGAATCACCAAGTGGAATTGTTGTCTTTTCGATTATGTTAGGTTGCTGATAAGTTTTTCTAATAGCCTGCCTATTGTAGGGACAATCTTGAGCCATATGGTTCGTGTATTTTCTCTCAATAGTGCAATATGGAGCACCCCTTTCTCTCATGTTATGGTTGTGCAATGGGCATACATTAGCCATGTGGTCACCTCCGCAAGTATAACACTGATTCAATGAGGTGACTCTTGGTATTTATCTATTTTGAACTCCTAGCTTCTTGGCAACTTGCTCTGCTATCTCATCCAGCTTAGTGGAGGCTCTGGAGGTATGACTAGTAGAACTGTCAGAGTCTTTATAGAGTTTGGATAGTCCTAACTCCTCACCCAAGTTTTCTTCTATGTCAATGAAGGTTTGCACACACTCTTCTATGCTTCTAGGCTCTTTCAAGTACACATATGATCTTAACTTGGTGCTTAGTAAGCCATCTAAAAACAAAGCCACTTGTTTGGCTAGTGTGGGTAACTCTGGAGCAGGGCATCTTTCTAGGTACTGTCTGAACCTTCTTCCTACTAGTCGCACTATTTGTTGGGGTGTCTGCTTGAAGCTATGGATCAAAGGTGATGTGTTATGTCTGATACCACTCTTGGAAAATTCTACAATGAATTCAGCTAGCAGTTGACCTATATTGCGATATTTGTGACTACTCAGTGGTTGAAACCAAGCTAAGGCAGTGCCCTTAGGCATCAAACCAAATTCCTCGTACTGGGTGAACAAATCCTCAACGTGTTCAGCTCTTAACACTTGTTTGAACTCGGCCACATGATCATAAGGATCTCCTATCCCATCAAAATAATTCTTCATTGCCTTGATCACTTGAGTGGGTCTAAGGGTTCTTGGGTGCTCTCGAGATCTACGTAATGGAAAATCTTGTTTTTCTCTTTGTTGCCTATGTGCTTGATGTCTCTCTCTTTCAGGTCTTTCATTTTCAAATCCTCATCTATGTCTGCCCACAGTGTGTGAAAAACTTACCTCAGGTCTCTCTCTAGTTCTTTCTCTCTGAGCTTCATGAGCTTGGGATGATCCTACTCCTTGGAGGCCATGGGAAACATTGCATCTTGGTGGAGAAAAAATCAATTCAATCTTTCAAGTATATGCATGTCTATCATGTTCTGTTACCAAGAACATTTTCTTTGATGTGTTATCCAGGCAGACAACTTTGTCGGTGTCTCTGGATCCTTGAACTCGTAGAGGATGACTATGCCCAATTGGCTAGGTTGATCTAGCTTGAATCTCCAAAAGGCTTCCTCGGTTTCTCTATTCAAGAATAGTTCTATGCTTTTGTTGTCTTGAGGGATCCAATCTGGAGTGATCACTCTGGTAAAAATGACTTGCCTCTAGGAGTTTGGGGTCCTTGTCCTACATTTCCTTGTTCTAGGTCTCCTATCTCATTCTCAAGAGTGATATTTCCAAACTCATTGGTCCTATCTTGTAGGTTGGTGATCACATACATGGTTCCTTCCTTATCAATGTATGAGCCCTCTTCGAACTTGTCTACTGGGTGTTCAAGTCCAAAGGGTTGATCTGGATTTTTGAGTTGGACCAATGATTGCCCCACGCCATCCTCATAGATGCGAGCACCCAATCGATTGGTCTGAATATATTCCAATTGTGTCTTATAGGGACCTTCTGATGTTTGTAGATAGGCAATTCCTGAGCCACCTACAAGTTTCCCCATGCTAACAAATATTTCTGAGTCACTTGTGTCTGAACTTAGTACATAAGGATAACCACTTAGTTGTTGTGCCCAGGACTTAGCTGTATGGTTAACACTAGCTTCAGAAGATCTATTGCTTCGTCTATCCTTGCCTAGGTGTCTACCAGATCTCAGGTTCATAAGCTTTGGTTAAGAGTCCAAAATTGTTGATATATTTAGGTAGTGATGTGTGTGAACACTCTAGGACCGTCGGGGCACTTTTTTCCCTCTTAAGGAGGTTTTTTTCCCCCGGCTTGTATATACGCCTATTGCCCTAATGGGCTACTTATCTTTGTACATTCTCTAGTAATACATTCAGTCTTGTGTGTTGTGCTCCAAGCTTCTTCTTCTTCTTCCTTGTGTTGTTCGCGTGCTTTCGCAGACGTCTAACTCCAACAATTGGTATCAGAGCAGGTTGTCGCTTCTTCTAGGGTGCCGTCGACACTCCTCCGTTTGCAGTCTCAGATTCGCACAAAATTTGATGAGCATACTCAAGGTGTTTCCGAGATCAAAACAGCTTTGCTTTGTGGTGCCGAAATTGCGATATGAGCTCGTTTCAGCCTCCGAACGCACTATCACAGCGCTTGTGCAGGCTATTTCGTCCTTTTGTGCCAAAGGTATATACCAAATTCTGTTTTCCAATTTAAGCGTCTCGAAGTCTGCTACAGGTCTAGCAGAACTCGTCTGGGTAGTTCCGTTCAACTTTTTGAGATACAGTCAATTTTCTGCATCAAGGTATTTTAGTCACCGGCCATGGCTGAAAGGAGTGATGTATTCCGTATGTTGGCTGTTGAGGATAAGTTGGATGGTACCAACTACCCATTATGGGCTTATATGATGCGACATGTATTGGTTGCAAAAGGATTGTGGAACATTGTGCAGGGTGTTGAAAGACGTCCTGTTACACCTGCGACTACAGGTACTACAAATACAGGTGTTGGAGGTGTTGGAGCTGATGAAGATGGTGTCGAAGATGATATTCCGCAGATTCCTGTTCGTGCTGCTGTTTCTGTTGCACCTACTGCAGAGCAGATTCGTTGGGATGGCAGAGATGCCCAGGCACATGCATTGATAGCTTTGTCTATCAAACGTTCCATTATTCCTCATATTCGCTCTTGCAGAACAACAAAGGATGCTTGGGATACACTTACCACTTTGTACCAGGCTAGGAATGAGGCTCGTGTTGCTTACCTCCGAAAACAATTGGAGAGTGAGCACATGAATGAAGGTGATTCTATGGACAGTTTTCTTACAAAGATCAAAGACTTGAAGGAACAATTGATTTCTGCTGATGAGGTTATACCAGATAGCTCACTTGTGCAGACCGTTCTGAATGGTCTTCCTGATTCATATCAGAGTTTTGCCTCTACTCTTCGGTTGATGATGAACGGCAATCCGAATGCCTTGTCATTTGAGGAATTAGTCTCTGTTCTGTTGCAGGAAGATCAGTCAAGGCAGAATAGGTCCATTATGCGTGTTGCAGATCAAGCTTTCCTGGCTAGTCAGAAGGGCAAAGGAAAATGGAGCTCTTCTACTAGTAAGCAGAAATCTGCAAATGCTGCATAATCGAAGAACCAGGATAAAGATGAGAAGAAATCAGAAAAGCAGAAATTGTTCTGCAAGTACTGTAAAGGAAATGATCATATTATAAAGAACTGTCCAAAACTGGCTGCTAAAGAGGCAAAGAAGAAAGAGGCTGGAATGGTTGTTGCAGAGACCTCTACACCAAAAACAGAGTCTGCAAATCTTGTGCAAGAAGAAGAATGGGCGTTTACTACTGTCTGCAGTTTTGACCCATCTTCTCATGATCAGTGCATGTCTGCAGTAGACTCAGATGTTTGGTACTTTGACAGTGGGGCGACCAAACATATTACCTCGCAGCGTAGTTTCTTCTCTTCACTCGAGCCTGCCCCTACAGGGAATACTGTCACATGCGCGAATAAATCCTCTTATCCTGTTATGGGAGTTGGTAAGATCATTCTGACTACTGCTGATGGTAGTTCTTTCACTTTGTCAGATGCTTTATTTATGCCAGGGATAAAAAAGAACCTGTTATCAGTTTCTGCATTAGCCAAGATTGGCTTGGTTGTGAAATTCGTTGATGACAGGTGTACAGTCCATGATCTCTCAAATGGCGATGTGATTATTGCTTCTGGCATTTTATGTCGTGGGTTGTATAAGCTCATAGACTATGAAAGATCTGTGAATGATTCGGCATGTGCAGTTCATGATTCTCAGGCTATGTCAGATGCAAAGCTTTGGCATGCACGCTTTGGTCATCTGAATTTTGCTAGTTTGTTACGCCTGCAGAGATCTGAAATGGTGTCCTCTTTGCCCAAACTTGAGGCTCCTGGAAAACATGTTTGTGAAGGCTGTATTTTGGGCAAAATGCAGCGTTCTTCCTTTCCAAAAGATGGTTCAGTTTGGGCTACGCAGAAATTGCAGCTTGTACATAGTGATGACTGTGGTCCTCTGCAGACACCCTCTTTTGGAAATTACCTTTACTTCGTGACTTTCATTGATGATTTTCCCAGTCATGCATGGGTATATCCACTCAAAGCAAATTCCGAAGTGTTCATGTGCTTCAAACAGTTTTTGGTTTTGGCTGAAAATCTGTCAGCATGTAAAATGGGCACCCTCCATTCTGATCGAGGGGGGGAATATATGTCTTCAGATTTTAATGCATTTCTGGCTGAACGTGGGATAAAACACCAATGTACAGTGCCGTATACACCTCAACAGAATGGAGTTGCTGAACGAAAGAACAGGTCACTCATGGAGATGGCGAGGTGCATGGTCAAAAGTCAGGCTTTACCACATAGTTTCTGGCTTGAGGCTGTCATGTGTGCAGCATATGTACTGAACATGTGTCCCACTAAAGCGTTGCAGTCTATCACTCCATATGAGGCTTGGCATGATCGCAAGCCATCTGTTGCTCATCTGCGTTGTTTGGCATATGCATTAATGCCTGAACAACATCGCAGAAAATTGGATGATAAGGCAGTAAAATGTATTTTTGTTGGGTACAGTTCTGAAAGTAAAGGCTATCGTCTGTATCATCCACAGACTAAACGCATTCTGGTTAGCCGTGATGTTGTCTTTGTGGAAGATGTTATTCAGCCATTGCTTTCATGTACTAAGGAGACATCTGTTAGCTCCAAAACATGTATGATACTTTGATGCCTCTTTTTACAGGTGGACAGACTAGTGCTGGTCCTAATTAGGCAACTTCTCAGCCTTTCCAAGTTTCATATGATGATGCAGATCATTGCATTTCTGATGCAGATTTACATGATGCACTTGTTGATCAGAGAGCTGATATTGAGCAAGCAAAAACTATGCCAAAATGGTTGGTTCAGACTTTGCGTGATAGCAAATTAGATGCACCTTTGGCATATCGTACTCGTTTAGGCTCTCATAGTGCCTCCTTTGCATCGGATTGCTATGCTATGGCTGCATCTAGTCTCTGTGATGAGAATGAGCCTGTTTCTTTTGATGAAGCACAAAATTCAGAAAATTGGATGGCTGCTATGCAATGTGAATATGATGCTATTATGAAGAATGGTACATGGTCTTTATGTGACTTGCCTCCTGGCAAGAAGGCCATTGGCACTAAGTGGGTATACAAGCTGAAGCGTAAACCTGATGGTACAGTTGACAGGTATAAGGCTAGGCTTGTTGCAAAGGGTTATGCACAGGAAAGAGGCATTGATTTTGATTGGACCTTTGCACCTAAATGCCGTATGACTACTGTTCGGAGCATTTGTGCACTTGCAGCCCATCATGGTTGGAATGTACATCAGTTGGACATTAAAACAGCATTTCTGAATGGTGACTTGCATGAAGAAGTGTATGTTTTTCAGCCTCGTGGCTTTGCGCAGAAAGGGCATGAAAACCAGGTGTGCAGGTTAAAGAAGGCGTTATATGGTTTAAAGCAAGCACCACGTGCTTGGTATGAGAAGATACATGCCTATCTGATTGCACATGGTTTTGAGAACAGTCCAACTAAAAGCACCTTATATGTTAAGCGTGCTAATGATGTGCTTCTGATCATTGTTGTCTATGTAGATGACATGCTGCTCACTGGTCCTATTGAGAAGCATATTGCTGATTTCAAGGCTGATTTGCATGCCTCATTTGAGATGTCTGATTTGGGGCATTTGCATCACTATTTGGGCATTTAGTTTATGCAAGTTGATGGTGGAATGGCTTTGTGTCAAACGAAATATATTGACACATTATTGCAGCGTTTTGGCCTTGAAGATTGTAAGCCTATTGCCACTCCTATGGAGACTGGTTTACGATTGAGTCTTCATGATGCTGGAGATGCATTTGATGATGTTCTCTATCAGCAGGCTGTTGGATGCTTGATTTACTTATGCATTACTCGACTAGATATTCAGTTTACTGTCTCACAGATGAGCAGGTTTATGCATTGCCCAGGAGTCACGCATTGGAAGGCGGTTAAGCGCATCTTTCGCTACTTGAGTGGTACTCGGCTACTTAGGTTGTTTTATCCCAAGGGGGGATCACTACCGCCAGATTTGCATGCTTTTTCTGACTCAGATTGGGCTCGTTGCTATGACACTCGTGTGTCCACCAATGGCTTTTGCTTCATGCTTGGTAGCTCATGTATATCTTGGTTGAGCAAGAAGCAGCCTACTGTGGACACTTCCAGTTGTGAGGCTGAGTATAGCGCAGCTTTCACAGCGACTGTTGAATGTGTGTGGCTCAGACGCCTTATGGCTGATTTGGGTGTTGGCCAGTCTTCTGCCACCACCATCTTCACTAACAGTCAGAGCGCATTGGCAGTTGCGAGGAACCCTGTGTTCCATGCTCGCACTAAGCACATTGAGGTGCATTATCACTATGTCAAGGAGAGGTTCTCTGCTGGGGAGATCAGCTTGGCATATGTGCCCACGCAGGAGAACATTGTAGACCTTTTCACGAAGGCTCTGCCTAGGGAGAAGTTTGAAGCTTTCCGCAAAGCTTTGGGCTTACTTCCTTTTGTGGAGTGATTTCCACATAGCTTGGCACTTCTTTATACATGAGTGCCAGCTCCTTGTTCACCGCATCACTCCCAGGGGGGATTTGTTGATATATTTAGGTAGTGATGTGTGTGAACACTCTAGGACCGCCTCGGCACTTTTTTCCCTCTTTAGGAGGTTTTTTTCCCTCGGCTTGTATATACGCCTATTGCCCTAATGGGCTACTTATCTTTGTACATTCTCTAGTAATACATTCAGTCTTGTGTGTTGTGCTCCTAGCTTCTTCTTCTTCCTTGTGCTGTTCGCGTGCTTCCGCAGACGTCTAACTCCAACAAAAATTTCCCCTTGGTAAGGTTCAAAAACCTTTGGAGTCCCCTTGGGTTCCTAGTCCTACCTTAGGGTCAACTTCAAATTATCCTATCTAAATGTCAATGCATTATTCCAACGAGCTATAGAGCTCAAAAAATGGACTTTTGATGAAAACGTTATGTCAAATCAGGCTCTTGGGGGTCAAAACAGGCAAACAAGACCTTTTGAAAAAATCACGATTTTGTGTGAAAATCGTGATTTTGGGGGGTCTGAAAATCACGATGTTGAGCAACCATAAAAATCACCATTTTGTGAAATCGTGAAAACCGCGATGTTGAGCACCGATGAAAATCATGATTCTGAGGGATCATAAAAATTGCGATTCTGTACAATCCTAAAAAATATGATTTTGAATGAAAATCGTGAAAAATGCGATTTTGAGTGAGAATCGTGAAAAACGCAATTTTGACAATGATCACAAAATTGGGATTTTGAATGGAAATCGTGTTTTTGAAAATCGCAATTTTGAATGAAAATCGTGTTATCTCAAATTGGTGTTTTTGGCCTGAAAATCATGATTTTCAATGAAAATCGTGTTTTCTCAAAATCATCTTTTTGGCCTGAAAATCGTGATTTTGAGAATGACAAAAAAATCGCGATTTTAATTGAAAATCATGTTCTGAAAAATCGCAATTTTGTACCTTAACGAAAATAGTGTTTTTTGAAAATCCTGAAAATCACGATTTTGGATGAAATTGTGTTTTTCAAAATCGTGATTTTGGAGCCACAGAGAAGCGTGTTTTGACAAAATCATGTTTTTGGCTAAGAATTGTGATTTGTGAAAATCTTGATTTTGAGCCCACTGAAAATTGTCTCTTCTAAGAATCATGCTTTTGAGAAATTTAGAGAATCGTGATTTTGAGCACAACCAGAGAATCTCAATTCTGAGAATGACCTCAGAATCATGTTCTTTTTAGAAAGCTTTTAGGCGGGAAATAGAAACTCGTAATTTTTTGAAAAATATTGAATTTTATGAAAATTGTGATTTTCAGTCAGAATCATGTCTTTTTTGGCAAGAAATTCAAATTTTTGAGCGCAAAGCAATGAAGAGCTATGTATGTGCAAAAAATCATGAAAAAACACAGACGCTTGGTTTCCCTTGCACTTCCTAACTCCTTTTCACACAATAATGCATGAAAAATGGTATGAAAATGGTGAAAATGCATGAAAAAACAAGAAATTTCTATGAAGAAGAAGATGGATGAAGATGGTGATGATGATGATGATGAAGATGAAGAAAAAAATCAGAAAATGAACAGAAATGATAGTTTTTTTACCTTCCAATGTCGTAAATCTATGATCTTACCATCACAATGCTCGTGCTCGAAGCTCTCTCCCCGACAACGGCGCCAAAATTTGGTGTAGCTCAAGCATAAGCACCACCTCCTTTACTTGTCAATCCGCGGAGATGTGAGGACTGGTATGAAGACCAGGAGTGAGTGAAGGCACAAGTGTGTGAGTAAAAGCACACAAGCATGCACACACAGACACACGCACACAAGGCAAGATCAAGGAGAGGAACAATGGAAAGCTTTCGATTGCAAAGGAAATCTCTTACAAAATCTCTATTCTCTAACAAGCTAACCCCAAAAATGAGCTCTTTAGCTCTTTTTATAGTTTTTTGAGTAGGTTTGGCCCTGTCCAGACCTAGTGTTTGGCTTAGTTAAAAATTAGGTTTCCAGGGCTTATTTGAGGGCTCAAACAAAGTTTAAAATTATGAAAATTGGTAGGATGATACTTCTAATACTCCTCAAGCTTGAGGACTCCTCGGCTTGAACAAATGGAGTTATAAAAATATGAAATGATATTTACAATGGCTTTTAGTGATGAGAATCACTATTTTTATAGGGATTTCTTCTGAAAATTTGACATACACTTCTTCGAGCTCCCTATGTGCTCCTTTTTCTTGTGTTTCAACTTCATTGATGTACTTATTATGCTTGTCCTTGACCTTGAGCTTGAAGAGGGCAATTCATTAGAAACTCCTTGCGTTGACTTGCCTGAAGTGATGCAAGAAAAATGATCTTCCTTGAGGTGGGTTCTACCTTTCCAAACAACCACTTCAATGTCATATTCCATTAGTAATAGAAACCATCTTACTAGGTGTCCTGTATTGCAAGGTTTATTGACCAAATATAATAAAGCTTGATGATTAGTGTAAAACTTGAATTTGTTGGCTGATAGATAGTGTCTAAACTTCTTCACAGCATATACCATGCCTAAACCTTCTCGCTCAGTTGTGGTATAGCTTTGTTCAACAACGTTCAATTGCCTGCTAGCATATGCTATAGGAAAATCTAAATTTCCTTCACCTCTTGTTGTGACAACACATCCTATTGCATAATTGGATGCATCCACGTGGAGATGGAATGGGGTATTCCAATCAGGAGTGGTCAATATTGGTGCTGTGCACAAATGTCTCTTCAGTTCATTGAAGGAATTTTCACATTCATGATTCCACTCAAAGTTTGTTAGCAAGGCATAAAGAGGTTTGGCTATGATTGCATATATGTGGATGAACCTGCGATAATATGCACAATGGGCCATTAAGACTTGTACCTCTTTAACGTTCCTTAGCCTAGGCAGCTCTGCTATGGGTCTTACTTTATCCTCATCTATTGATATTCCATTATTCAAAACAATGTGACCCAAGATTTTACCTTATACCATGAACACACACTTCTCTGGGTTCAGACACACTCGATATTCTCTACACTTGTTGAAGATCTCTCTGAGCTCAGGAATGTGGTATCTTCTTTCTTCGGAATGAGCACATAAATCATCCACATATACTTCTAAGCTCTTTCGCAAGAAAGCTTTGAAGACATGACACATGAGCCTTTGGAATGTTGTAGGTGCATTGGTGATCCCAAATGGCATCACACGGAATGCAAAGATTCCCCACTCTATGGCAAAAGCTATTTTGTGTTGATCTTCAGGGGCAATGGCTACTTGATTGTAACTTGAAAATCCATCAAGAAAGCTATAAACTTCCTTGCCTGCAACACGCTTCAATAAATGTTAAGTGATTGGAAGCGAATAACTAGCTCTGATCGTAGCAGCATTAAATTTTTTAAGGTTAATACATACTAGTAACTTTCCATTCTTCTTGGGCACCACTACAATGGGGGAAACCCATTCAGTATGCTCAATCTCATAGATAAATCCAACTTCAATCAGCATCTTGATTTCTTCTTTTATTTTAGATGCGTAAGTGTCATTATATGTGTAGGGCTTTTGTTTGGTGGGTTTGGCATCAACGGTCATGGGGATAGTATGAGAGCAAATTTTTGCATCTACTCCCTTCAAATCTCTATAGTGCCATGCAAACACGTCCCTATATTCCCTTAATAGAGATATAACCACTATTTCTTCTTCTATACTTAGGTCAACTCCTATGTACGTACATCACTCTCCATTCTCTTCAATGGTTACTACAATTTTCTTGGTCTTTTCTTTGTTATCATATGCTTCTCCTATGATGGCCTCTCTCTTACGCATTCGTACCAAAGTTTTCTGATCCTCAACTTCATATTTCTTGAATTTTTGTGGTACTTCAAACAATGATTCCTCTTCTTCTTGTTTTAGTGCTTTTCATTTCTTTTTCTTTTTACTACCTTCACTTCCTTCCTTTGAATTTACCATTTTAATGCTTGTGAGAGGTTCTTCTTGTTGTTGGTTAAATACTCCTATGTCTTCTAGATAGTGTTTTTTTGAATTAAAGCAGCTATCCATTACAATGGACTCTAGATCATCGTCCTTTTCTTCTCCTTCTATGACATCACTAGGGTCACATTCTTCCAACAAGGGCTGACACATGAACATTGAAATATCATAACCCTCCTCATCACAATGAGGTGTCCATTGTTCTTCATTGACTCCAATGTCCATGGTAGCTAAGATTTCTGCCCAGCCATGAGGCTCAAATTCCTCATCTTGAAAGATCATCACGGTATAGGCTGGGTATTTAATTGGTCTATCTTCTTGAGAAGTTCCTTCTTCTCATGCTTTTAGGCATCTTTCCTCTTCCTCTACAACCTTGCACATCCATAAATGAGTATTTTCTTGCATCCAAGATGGATCAAGTGAACTTCCAAAATGCACAAAGATAGAATCTTTTCTTGCTTTGTGGATAGGATTCCATTGTAGGGGTGGTACATCTCTGAAGGTATAATCCTTTAGATTGACCTTAGTGGTGACCCCTAAGTGCTCCGAGTACAAGGAGTTGGTTCCCCAATCTTGTACTATTTGCAATTGTCGTAGGAAGGGTCTTCCTAAGATCATCTCGTGAGAATTAATTTTTTCAAAGTCACATATAGCAAATGTGTGTTCAAACTCTACACCGCAAGTGGTTAGAGTTATCCCTTCTCGCAGTCCTAGAGGTCTTTCAACATGGTCATCTGCCATTTGAAGCTTCATTCTAGTTGGTCTCAATGTGGGTTTGCCCCATTGCTTCCACAAGCAGGTGGTCGCAATTGCAACATTAGTACCTGAATCTATGATCGCTTTGGTTGTGTAACCTTGGTAGGTGATTGGTAGATAAGTATTACCTTCTTCACCTTCACTCATGTCCCCTATTTTATCGTGAGGTATCTCTCAAACTTTTTACTGAGAGCCTGCTTTTGGAATTTTGGAATCAAGTTCTAGAACCTCATCCTTGACATGATTCCATATCTTAGGTTTTACTTTGAGCAGCTCTTCTATAGTGAGATGACATTGAACCTTAGTGTTCTTCATGACATCAGTGTTTCTTGGAACCATTGAGTCTTCATTTCTTACCAATATTGTGGGAGCTCTGATCTGAAGAGATTCAGATTCCCATGGGTCTGTGAATTGTGGCATGTCTTGTAAACAATTACAAGACATTCAAAATCTAAGCTCTCATCTTCTTGTTGCTCTACTTGGTCTCCATAGATAGATGGAATTTCTTGGGGAAATTGATCATGAAGGTCATCAATTTCAGGAATGGGAGGGGGATTATCCTTCTCCTTGGCCCATTTCTCCTCTTGTATTTCCCAAAAGAACTCTTGAGAGTACTGCTCAATTGAAAGAGGTGTTCCATCATCCATAGAATCAGGAACATAAGCTTTTATTGGTGGTAAGATTTTTCTTTCAACCATTGGTTGAGCCTCTGGAGGTAAAGAAACCTAGGGCTTGTTTACTAACTACTCTAATCTTTCTAGTAAGCCCTGGAAATGCAAATCTAGCTTGAGAGAGTTTGTCTGATTGAAATGTTGAATAGTCTCGAGTATAGCTTGAGCTAGCTCTACCATTTCCATGCACATTAAAGAAGCTTGAAAGAGCTTTGGATGAATCTTTAATTGCGTCACTTCACAAGCACAAGTATAGGCTAAGAAACTCCTCTTTATTTCTTCATTTTCATTTATAAACTTCCTTGTGACTTCCTCTGATTTAGCTATTGCAGAAAGGCAATAGCCTTCTCTTAGATTGAAGATCTCTTGAGTGCAATACAAAGGAATAAAGTCCTTCCCAGAGATAAAGTAATATGGGAGATTTGGGAGAATTAGTGACTTTTTTGAGATCCTTACTTGTTTTGTTGGCTCTCTTATGGTTGTCTCTGCTCTAAAAGTAGCCACATCAAAGTTCTTTACCTCTTCTTGGTCTGCCAGAAGGTGATCTCTTCAACAAGCTCTTTGACTTCAAGTTCTGAATACTTCTCAAGGGAAATATCTAGAGAAGCTCTTTTCTCTTCATCAAACTTCTATACTTCATTCTTATCACATGAGATATGATCAAGCCAAATAAAAAACCCAATGTTCAATGGTAGTAAGCAACAATTATTCTCATGTTCAGGGAAAAATTCCATCTTGCCTAGCAAGGGGGAAGCTTTCCTACATTTTCTTGTGATTTTGGCCCTATCCAAAGGATCCTTCCCAAAAATTATCATATGGATATATTTCTTTCTAGATATTATAACTTCATGTCCATCGATTATCTTCAGGAAGCTCTCCCACTTGTATATAAGATATCCCTTATTCTTCTCCATAAGTGCTTCAAAATCAAAAGTGGGATTGAACATTTTCATTGCATCTTGAAAATGCTTCAACCGCAACCCTCCTTAAACCATGAAATCTAGTAGTTTTCAGAGATGGAGACACACTAAGAATTAGATTCTTCTCTTCCATTTCTAAACTAATCAATGTTCTTCCTACTTATGCAAAAAATGATCGATGCAAGCGAATAGAGATAGTCAAAGATGGTGAAATTCGCATAAGCACTTGAATCGATCGTGTATTCGATTCTAGGTAGGAGTACTAGAGTATGTATGTAGAAATTTGAAGGTAGAAAATGGGAAAAGACCAAGGCAGATCATAGTTAATAGGAGAAGAGAGGAGAGCAATGGTCAAATGATATGGACCAATGAGCCTACAACATGTGGTGAATTAGACCTTGAAACTATAGATGATCAAATGATGTGGACCAATGAGCATGTGAAAATGGCATGGACCAATCAAAGGATGTCATGTGGCAACAATGGTCAACACAACCTAGAGAACTTTATAACCTGACCTCATTTGTGCCATTATTTTGTGACCTACCTTCTACCCCTCACTTCTCATAGTTTTCATTCAGCAAGCCTCCTCTACAAACCTTTCTAGCTCCTCTTCTTGTTGACATCTCTTGGTGTGCAAGGTAATATCCTTCTTATCCTTGGAATTTTGTATATGATTGTTACAAGTGATTAGGCAAAGAAGAGATTTTTAGATGGACGTAATTGATTGAATCATTCATGTGGAGTCAAAAACGTGTTAGAACTATTTTTTTTTCTAAGTATAAGAGAGAAATATAACTTCAAGGTTTCATGGAATTAACATGAATGAGACTTAGACGTTGAAACAATTCATTTTTTTTTATGTATAAGAGAGAAACATTATTTCAATGATTGCATTGAATTCACATGAATGAAACTTAGATGTTGGATTGTTTGACATGACCGATAGAAACAATTAGGGGGAACCAAAGATTTTTGGATGGATGTAAATGCTTGAATCGGTCATGTCTAGTCAATAACTTTTGTAAGACCTATTTTCTTAGGTATAAGAGAGAAAGATTAGTTCGAGATTAGATGGAATTCACATGAAAGAAACTGAGAAATTGGAATTGTTTGATAGGACTGATTCAAACGATTAGGTGAATTGAATATTTTTGGATGCACACAATCACTTGAATCGATTGTGTGCAGTCAAAACCTTTTAAAAAGCTATTTTTTATTTACTTATTAATAAGAGAGATAGAGAGAGTTTATTCTAGAGATCTCATAGGATTCACATGAATCTAGCTCAAAGCTTGAATCATTTGATACAATCGATTCAAGCGAGTATAGCAATCCGAGATTTTTGGATGGCCCTATGCGCTTGACTTGGTCACCTTTTGAATTCTTTGTTTTCTTGTTGTGTTCTCTCATATCCATCTCTCATATCCATATGTTTGGTCCTCCTTTCAAACCTTTTTTCAACAGATCATGGCTAGGACAAAGAAGATAGTTAGGAAGTTGTACACTATTAAGGAGAATAATCAAGGGGACCTATTGTGGAGAGCCAAGCACCTGCTTTAGAGACCACAAATAGATAGAATTCGGGTGATTGTCAAAAGGGAAATTGGTTAACTACCATGTCAAATCACAGAGGGAAATCAAAAGAGCTCATAAGTGTGTGGGACTCCTCATCCCAATACGTCCATTCATGAGATTCATGAAAGAGATTTCTGCCAATCTCTGCTCAATGACTAAAAAAATTCATTCACGGACATAAAATGGTAAATACATGCTCTTGTGTGCTTGGAAGAGGCAGTAGAAGATTGTGCAATTGATTTTATGAATGATGCGTACTTATGTGCAACACATTGTCATAGGGTGACACTTATGGGGAAAGACTATGTTGTTGTCTCCAAGCTTAGATATAAGCTTGATAAAGCCATTGTACCTCTTGAAAAGCATGATGAGAAGCTCTTTGATATTCTTAATATACCTCCAGCAAGAAACCCTAAGCCATCTTTAGTAAAAATTGAAGAGATCCCTTCTCATGAACATTTAACAAGAAATGTAGCGGAGTTTGAGGAGGACAAGAGAAAGAAGAATTCATTTTTAGAAAAAGTTATCATTGTGGACATTTAGAGGTTGAGAAAAGAAAATTTAGAGATTTTAAAGAAAGCACATGGCAAGGTAATTGTGAATTTTTCAATGCCATGGGAGGAAGACTACATGCTTGACATAAGGCCTCAAGAGAACAAAATTTTGAAAGAGTTCAATGTTGAGATCTCTGACAGCATAGTCAACATAGCCCTTAGGTATTGTCTTATGGCCATAACATGCTCATCATTTTTTTAGTAATTAAAAGCCTCGTTGATGCATCTGGTCTTGGTGTTATATTGTAGGGTCCGACTTTGACAATGTGAAGAGTTAGTCTCAAGGAAGGTCTTTATCCTAGATCCCCTTGTGACTCAAGGTATACTATTCAAGCACAAAGAAATTGATCATTTTCTCAAGGTATTTAGTGTGGAGATAGAATATATAATTTATCCATATATTGAAAAAGTAAGTTTTCATTTATATATTCCATAAAAGCATTCTTTTCCTAAGGTTGAAGTTTTATTCACAAGTGTGAGTTACATTTCCAGGGGTCATTGGAGTCTTATTATTATTGATTTTAATGAATATCAAGCCTTGTATATGAATTCTCTCTAATTATAACATGGCAATTGTGAACTATAAATTTACACTCCTAATGCTCTACTGTATCACCACTACCACACATTCTGATATTTTTCTAGCTTTGTAGTGTTGCGAAGATTTTGAAAATGCACATTGATCACAAGTATGCAGGGATTTACAAACTAAATGAAGAGAAAAAGTTTGGGTATATGCAAATTCTTGTGCCAATATAGTAAGATAGTACATCATGTAGATGGAGAGTAGTTGCCAATGCAATAAGGTTCTTAGAGTGTAGACTTTATAGTCTTGATCTTAATTTATCTGATTATCTAGATGCATAGTTCCTTTTGGTCACAGAAAAACAATCCACGCCATCTTGAAAGATGTTATCTATCCATATGACCCACAAACTCTTCTCCACCACCTCCACCAGATAAGAAGACTAAAGATAAGAAGAACGAGCCTCCTCTTCACTCTCCATCGAAGCATATCCCAAAGAATAAGCACAAAACGGGGAAGAATAGAAAACAAAAGTAAATGTATAGTTCTTGTATCTATGATTTTCTTTTGATAGTAAGCCCATGTATTTCCAACACATCTTGGAAGATATTTAGTTTCTCTTGTTGTAAATACTAATTTTGTATAGAAAGGAACCCTTCAGAGCATTGTATGTATTGAAAAAATGATGTCATTCTATCTTGATCTAGAAGATAGTATTTGTAACTCATGTTTCTTCATAGAAATTAGTGTTTCAACTTCTTAATGTTGGTAGTACTTTTGTCTAAAATGAAGAATTGTGGTATGCCTAATATTCACGAGATCATTTGACATGATATGTGGTCTACCATACATGCTCAAGCCTAATTTGGTAACCTCTGAACTGAAAACTTGGGCTTCTAAAGCGAAATAGAAAAGATTGGAGGACACAACCAATTCAAGCAATAAGGCCACTCGAAGAAGCTCGAATGGCCCTAATTGCTTGAATTGATTGTTTCTTTCAATCTTCTCGATTTTGTAATTATCCTACCCTTGATGCTCTATTCCTTGCTTCTCACTAATTAATAAGTCACGAGATCAACTGACATGATATGTGGTTTATCATATATGTTTAATCTTGATTTAGTGATCTCTCAGCTGAAAACTAGGGCTTGTGAATTGAAATGGAGAACATTGGAGGACATGATCAATTCAAGCGATTAGGCCGGTCGGAGTACCTCTAATCGCCCTAATCACATGAATTGGTCATGTATTCCAATCTTCTAGATTTTGTAATATTCCTACCCTTGATGCTCTATTCCTTGCTTCTCATCAATAAATAAGTCACGATCGATTCAAGGAAAGAGAGCAATCGGGGAACTTCAAATGGCCCTAATTGCTTGAGTCGATCATTCCATTTCATGGACAATCCATTACAATTAAAAAGAAGGACATGAAAAATTCAAGCAATAAGGGTAGACGAAGAACCTTTGATGGACGTAATCGCTTGAATTGGTCGTGTCCTCCAAGATTCTCCACTTTATAATTTATCTACACTTTAATGCTCTATGTAGCTAGTCAGTTAGATGGATAATTTCTTTATCCTTTTCTTGACCAATTTTTTTTGGGAGAATGTCTTTAAGCAATAGAAACCTTCCACAAAAATGATATAAGTCTTCGACCAATAGAAATCTTCCACAACAGTTATATAAACCAAAACAATGAAAATATGAATATGAGGAGTTTACATTAAAAAAAGATAATTAATTAGCACTCAATTTAGCTAATCATTAACATGGATATATTCTTTATCATTATCTTTACCAGTTATTGTTTGGAGAAGTTAATGATGTAAATCTTTGCACAATATAAACCTTCCACAACAATGATATAATAAAAAACAAAGCCAACATACACTACAAGAAAAAGGGGGGCGTAGCGACGCCCCCGAATCGGGAAAAAAACGAAAACCGTCGCTTATGCGACGAAACCGTCGCAAAAGCGACGGTAAAAATTTCGGATTTTTTTTTTTGGCCGAGCATCGTCGCATAAGCGACGATAGCGTTGCATAAGCGACGCTAAACCAGAAGCGTCGCTAGTAGCGTCGCAGGTTAGCGACGCACTTACCGACGATGGCAAACTGCAGAGCGTCGCATATGCGACGCTCTGGAATGTAAAAAAAAAAATTCAATTCTCCCGGCACATTTGTGCCGGGCCTTGAACGCGAGGAAGAATACAGACCGAGAGAGAGAGAGAGACATACAGCGCGCGAGAGGGAGAGAGAGAAGCGAGACATACACAAGGTATGCGCACACACACACTCACACACACACATATACACGCATAGACACACACACACATACGCAGACACACACACACATACACACAAATACACACATAGACACACATACACAAGACGCGCACACACATACACACACATAGACGCTCACACACATACACACACATATACACTCACAGACACATACACACATAATGATGCATCCACACACATACACATGCATACACACATAGACACACATATACACACACACACATATGCATACACACACACATAGAGAGACATACACACACATACACATACATGCATACACATACACACATAAACACATACACACACATAGACACATACACACATAAACACATACACACTCATAGGTACACACACATACACATAGACACACACACATATAGTATATACACACACATGCACACATAGACACATACACACATACACATGCATACACACACATACACATGCATACACACATACAGACACATATACACACACATACACACACATATATGCATACACACGTGACACACATAGAGAGACATACACACATAAACACATACATGCATACATTTGCATACATAATGCATATGCATGTGCATATAATGTACATACATACTTACATGCATACATAATGCACATGCATAGATACATACACACACAGATACATACACACATAGACACATACACACACATGAACACATACATACTCATAGATACACACACATACACACACAGACACACATACACATAGACGCACACACACATACACACACATAGACGCTCACACACATACACACACATATACACTCACAGACACATACACACATAATGATGCATCCACACACATACACATGCATACACACATAGACACACATATACACACACATATGCATACACACACACATAGAGAGACATACACACACATACACATACATGCATACACATACACACATAAACACATACACACACATAGACACATACACACATAAACACATACACACTCATAGGTACACACACATACACATAGACACACACACATATAGTATATACACACACATGCACACATAGACACATACACACATACACATGCATACACACATACACATAGACACACACACATACACACATACACATAGACACACACACATACACACACATACACACATAATGATGCATACAAACACATACACATGCATACACACATACAGACATGTACACACACATACACACATAATGATGCATACACACACATACACATGCATACACACATACAGACACATGTACACACACATTCACACACACATTCACACACATTCACACACATATACATACATGCATACATATTGCATATGCATATGCATACATACATACTTACATGCATATGCATACACACACATATGCATACATACATACTTACATGCATATGCATACACATGCATATGCATACACATGCATATGCATATGCATACATAATGCATATGCATACATAATGCATATGCATATGCATACATAATGCATATGCATATGCATACATAATGCATATGCATATGCATACATAATGCATATGCATATGCATACATAATGCATATGCATATGCATATGCATACATAATGCATATGCATACATAATGCATATGCATACATAATGCATATGCATATGCATACATAATGCATATGCATATGCATACATAATGCATATGCATATGCATACATAATGCATATGCATATGCATACATATGCATATGCATACATAATGCATATGCATATGCATACATACATACTTATATGCATACATAATGCACATGCTTACATACACTGTCATAATGTATACACACACACATACACACATAGACACATACACACATAATTATGCATACACACACATACATATGCATACACACACATATGCATACATACATGCATACACATACACACACATAGATACATACATACACACTCATAGACACACACACATACACATAGACACACACACATATACACACACATACACACATAGACACATGCACACGTAATGATGCATACACACATACACATGCATACATAGACACACATAATAATGCATACACACACATACATATGCATACACACACATGCATACAAACATATACACACATATACACACACACATGCATACACACATATACACACACATATACACATATACACATATACACATACACATGCATACACACACACATGCATACACACATACAAACACATATACACACACACATACACACATAGATACATACACACGTAATGATGCATACACACATACACATGCATACATAGACACACATAATAATGCATACACACACATACATATGCATACACATACATATGCATACATACATGCATACACATACACACTTAGACACATAGACACACATAGATACATACATACATATAAACACATACACACTCATAAACACACACACATACACATAGACACACACACATATACACACACATACACACATAGACACATGCACATGCAATGATGCATACACACGTACAAATGCATACATAGACACACATAATGATGCATACACACACATACATATGCATACACACACATGCATACATACATGCATACACATACACACATAGATACATACACACACGTAGATACATACATATACATAAACACATACACACTCATAGACACACACACATACACATAGACAACACACACATATACCTACACACATACACACAGATGCATACACACACATACACATGCATGCACACACATACACATGCATACACACACATACACGTATATATATATTGATTTCTAACCATTTTGTTTTATATGTTAGGTATTATGGATCCCAGTAAAGAGAGAAAGGCGAAACTCACTCTCATAAAAAGTCTTATGAGAGCAAGAGTTCCGTCAGATACTCTAGGGGCCATAATGCGGGACTACGCAGACATGTCCGATGAGGAGCTGGATTATACGATCCAGATGCTTACGCGATCAGACGAGGGCTCTTCTGCGGATCCACATGCAGGAAGAGAGCTATCTGCTCATAGGTATGTTTTTTTTCATAATTTTTTTTAATGATATTATAGCACATATTTTTATTTATTTCTATCTATCTATTTTTAGGACACCTATACCACCTCCAGCACGTGATAGCAGAGCAGAGTTGCCTATGAGGACATGCATAGGCACCTTAGGACTAGAGTGCGACATAGAGCCGGAGGGGAACATTGTGTACATAGGGAATGGATTGGAGTTCAAGAGAAGAATGCGGGCACTATGCGACTCTTACCTGCGCTTTATCCACTTACCATGGAAGTAAGTAAAAGTTTTACATATAAATTGAAATGTATATCTTATGTTTTATTTACATTATGTTTTTTATTTTTGTAGTGAGCATGATGAGAGGGATAAAAAGTACGTGCTTAGTTCACTTGAGACAGAGTTTGGGACAGGATGGTCCCTTAAGTGGTGTTTAAAAGAGATGCGGACACTTATGGCTCATCGTCGCGACAATGCACGGTATGTATGTATATGAGAGAGAGAGAGAGAGAGAGAGAGCTATGTATGTATGTACGTATGTATGTATCTATATATGCATCTATGTATGTATGATGCATTCCTAAAATCTATTACTCTATGTTTACTGAAAGGCATGTATATTAACTTATATATGTATCTAATATACATGTTTCTATTTTTGTAGTATGTATGTATGCATGTGTATCATGTATGTATACATCTATGTATCTCGACAAAATTGAAGCTGCATATTTACAAATCATGATTATCTAGAGATTAGAATCTGAATTCTGAAGTGTGTGATAACTGAAATCTGAAATCTGAATGTTCAGCTGCATATTTATATATTTTATGAATCTGAATTTTGAAGTGTGTGAACTGAAATCTGAAATCTGAATGTTCAGCTGCATATTTATATATTTTATGAATCTAAATTCTGAAGTGTGAACTGAAATCTGAAATCTGAATGTTCAGCTGCATATTTATATATTTTATGGCTGTTTTCTGTTATATTATATTATATATTATTATTATTATATATATATATATATATTATTTTCAGATTTTTTTAATACTTTTTTTCTCACACGTATGATATCACGTATGGTATTTTTTTTGAAATTCCATACTTTTTTCATACTTCCATACCCGTATGCGTTGGAAGTATGTTTCACGTATGGAAAAACTATGTATGTATGTATGTATGTATCTATATATATATATATATATATATATATATATATATATATATATATATATATATATATATATATATATATATATATATATATATATATATATATATAAATCTAAAATAAAAATGTATATACATATACATATAAAACCTTTTAGCCATATGTTTGAAGTATATATACACCTCCGACGTCCTACTAGAGAGATGTCTCTCCTCCCAACCTTATGCCTCTATATATAGCTACTCGAATCAACGAGGATCATGATTCATAATATATGTAAAGATATATACACATCATGTAGATAGGATACATAAATATAAAATGGAGTAGATATATTATGCTTCACACATACATGCCTAAATGCACACATAAATATATCTATACATACTAACATATTTACATGTACATATTTACACATACATGTACATGCCTACATGCACACATAAACATATATATACATGCATACATATTTACATGTACATATTTACACATAGACACATATACATATATACATGTACACAATTATAAACACTTGCATATATTACGTACATGAATACATGTATACATATATCACACACATGCAAACACATACATATACATGAAATACATATATATGCATACTAATATATGTATACATATAATACACATGAATACACACACATATGCATACATACATGATAAAAATTTACTCCTCGAAGATAAAGCTATATATAAAATAATTAGGCATACCCCCGAGCTTCATGTTCTAACTTAGAAGAACACGATTTCATCTCTCTAGTAGGATTCATCATTATTCAAGTTAATAAAAAAAACCTATTATATATATCCATTCAGAAGCTTCAAGTTACTATCTAATCTGCTCATATGTTTTCATTATTGCCATCATTTTGGTAAGACATCAATATAGTCTCATCTTCATTATCCTTATTGATTTCATTTATTTCTTCTATTGTTAAATCTATGTTCTCATGAATCACATCATCTATTGGTGGATTAATATCTATTTCTGGTAATTCCTCTTCCTCATCAGTAGAATCAGCATGTAGAGAATTATCCTCTTCATTAAAAAGATTAGTATCATTATCACGTATAATGAGTCTAATTTCTATTCCAGATGTTCATGTATCAGTATCTGATGCTGAATCATCAAGAGGACTTTCTTCAATCTCTCTAACAATAAACTGTTCAAACAATGACCTACCTCTAGGTTGCACATGAATGACTTGCCACCAAGGATGAGCATCTGGGTTTTTATAAAAAAATGCTTGTTCAATATGCCTAGGAAGAATATATGGTTCTTTAGTAGATCGCATTACCTTGGAAGAATCAATTGCCCAAAACCCAGATAATTCCTTTCTTATTGTAGAATTACTACCTTTATACTCCGCTCGATACCAGTCAACCTTCAAAATGACCTATCACAATATATAACAACAAAAACGTCCCATTATTAGGTGCTTAAAAAAAAACTAACTCTAAAAAAAATATATAAACTTTTTTCTACCTGTTTGAATGTACGAAATGAAATTTCGTAGATACCAACAATAGTTCCTAGGTAACCAAGTTCGCCATCTATAAGGTTCGTGTCTTTTGAGCTAGCACGTGATAGTTGCTTGAAACAAGCAACAATACTAGAATCCTCTGTTTTACGTAAAGAATCAATGGATTTGATTCTAATATGCTGTCCAAAAGCCCACATATTAGTGAACATTCGAGCCTGCAAAATAAATTGAATTAGTAAATAGAAACTAACATACATATATGAAAAAAATAAAATATATATTTTAATAAAATTACCTTTTGTTCACAACCCATCATTAACTCTCTTTGCTCATCTGAGATTTCTTCATTATTCGCGTTGGCGCGTTGCAAACGACTATATAGCCAATCCGTGAAAGAAGGTATATCTGTAATCTCATTATTATCGAGATTACGTCTAGATCTTTTGTTTTTTCGCCTTTTACTTTGAAGACTTTGAAGTTCCTCGTACTCGCTAACGAATGCTTGCATGCATTCGCTATTATATGCTACAAAAGTGGAAACATCATTTTTTTCTTGAAATGTAAATAAGAATGGAACCCCCTTACCTGATAATACCTCATCGGTTATTTTTGAAGAAGACTCGTTGGTCCATGCACGTGGAGCTTCTTCATGAACTCTTTCAAGGTACTCACTAACGTAATACATGCACTCTTCAAGCATCCAACCCTTTGCCATGGATCCTTCTGGTTTTGCTCTTTGTCGCACATAACCTTTTAGTATTCCCATAAATCGCTCGACCCAAAACATCCATCGAGTGTTGACAACACCGGCAATCTCTATCTCATCTACAAGATGGACTAGTAAATGAACTTGAATATCAAAAAATGAAGTAGGAAGTTCTTTTTCCATCAAACATAGTAGCTCTTTGCATTCACGTTTTTTTTGTGGGATCGAATTTTTATCGATCTCTTTGGATGTAATCCACCTATACAAATCATAAAAACAATTGTAAAGAAGTTAATTAAAAAATAAAAGATATCCAATATTCAAACATATTAAATATAAAAGTATCATAATTACCTTATAAGTGATCCAAGACGATAGATGACATCTCGTACTCCTTTCGTTGTACATCCATCGATAACCAAAGGTAAAATATGTTTCAAAAAGTTATGCCAGTCATGGGTCTTTAATCCAGATAAGCTCTTATCATCCATAGTAAACATGTTTTGAAACGATGCTCCATATCCTCTAGGAGTCTTGATCAATTGAATTCTATTGTTGATAGTTTGTATCTCTTTTGTCGTAAGTACCCAAGGAGCAGATGCATAAGTCGTTTCTTGTCGATGTCTATCAAAAACTGGCCATAACTTTGGTTTGGATTTTTGATCTTTCAAATCATTTCTTGATGTTGTGGTATCTTTTAGTCCAAGAAGATGCTGCCATAGTGAATAACCAATATTTTTGAATATATGCATAGGATCAAGAAGATGACATACTTTTAACTCTTTCCAATACTCCAAAGAATACCATATTGATATGTTCTCTGCGAGTGCCAATTTCCCTTTACCTTTGTTCACATACTCATTATCTGAATCATCACTGAAGATTTCTGCTTCTGGATCTATCAGAGGTCCATCTGTCCATTTTTTATACCAATCCATAGGCGTCATAGGTTTTGGACACTGACCTGTTTCAAGCTTTCCATTAGATTGTATCGCTTCTCTTTTAGATCTTAATGGATGATCATCAGGCAAGAATCGTGGATGTCGAAGATAAATATTTTTGTTGAGATTCTTACTATAGATTGATCTCAACCAATCACCACAATATGGACAAGCTTTATAACCCTTAGTAGATATTCCTGCATCATGGAAAATGATAAAAATATAATTAGATTAAATCATATTTATTTACATGCATATTGAATAAAAAAATTACATCAATACCTGAACAAACGCCATATCCAGGAAAATCGTGAATAGTCCAAGCCACAATACCACGAATCGTAATATGTCTTTCATTGATGCTTTTTGATATATCAATGACATTAATACCTCTCCATAACTCTTGAAGATCGTCAATGAGAGGAGCAAGATATACATTCATATCTTTAACTTGTCTTTTGCCTGGGATTAAAAGTGAAAGCATTAAATGTTCCTTTTTAATGCTAAGATATGGCGGAAGATTATAGTTTATGACTACCACTGGTCATGTTGACCATTTACTGGATTTCATGGAGAATGGATTAACCCCATCTAATGCAACTCCTAACTTTAGATTCTGTGGATTTTGTGCAAATTCAGGCCATGTAGAATCAATATGCTGAAAAGCAACACTATCATGAGGAATTCTGATTATTCCATCAGTACTTTTGTGATCATGTCCCCAAGTCAAAAGCTTTGATAATTCGGGGCTTTGAAACATATGTCTAATCCGTGGAGCCAATGGAAAATGTCTCAATACCTTATTCGGGATTTTACCTTCTTCACCCTTATATCGAGGAGATTGACATTTGGCACATGTCAAAGAGTCTGCATATTCACCTCTATATAAAATACAATCGTTAGGACATGCATGTATACATTGATAATCCATACCAAGATTGTTGATTATCTTCTTCATTTCATCATGTGAGGTAGGAAGAATATTTTGACTTGGTAAAAACTTTTCAGATAATAACCTGTAAGTTTATCAAAAAAATGATATATTAAAGAAAGTAAATAAATAAATATACATATATATATATGCATATAATTTTATATATGTGTATGCTTATGTGCATCTTTCAAAATATTCGTAAAAAATTTGATTGTTTGGATGGCAAGATACGATTGTTTGTTTTGGAGGATATGAAGTATGTATCTTCATTGAATGATTTGTCGATTCACGCATATGTTCAGTTTGAAAGTGTGAGAAGCGGATTTATAATTTGTATTCAAAGAATTTGGCACTGTTTATAGGCCATACGATGGTGACCTGGATGAATCGCATGCACAGAGGTTACTCAAGATAGAGCAACCTGATTATAAGGGACTAGTACTAGCAGGATTCCTGGGGTATGCAGTAAACCTCTTGCATGTATATGTGTGATCCTCTCAAGCCACCATGATTTCCACTTTGTATCCTAAACTTCAAATGCGCCTCATCATTGACATGCAAGAGGTTTACTGCATACCCTAGGAATCTTGCTGGCACTAGTCCATTATAATCAGATTGCTCTATCTTGAGTAACCTCTGTGCATGCGATGCATCCAGGTCACCATTGTATGGCCTATAAATAGTGCCAAATTCTTTGAATACAAATTATAAATCCGCTTCTCACACTTTCAAATTGAACATATGCGTGAATCGACAAATCATTCAATGAAGATACATACTTCATATCCTCCAAAACAAACAATCGTATCCTGCCATCCAAACAATCAAATTTTTTATGAATATTTTGAAAGATGCATTAATAGTTTTAAAAGATGCGCATATATATAAGTAGATAGAAAATTGAAAATTATACCTTAATAGTGTCGAAACAGATATATTACTCCATCCAAAACGATTTTGAAGGTTGAGAATAAGTAAGCTTGCACTTAGTCGTGTCAAACGACTTCCTTCATATACATGCTTTAGACATTCCTCTCGAAGATATTTCTCATTTTTAGAAATATCCATGCTCTCACTGTCATTTTGATACCAATCCTCAATAAAATCTACCATGCCATCATCTTCATCATTGTCACACAAATCTTGTACTTTATCATCTTTTGAATATAGATCTTTCAACTTTGCATATTGCACAGGATTAGTTTTGCGTAGCCTCCTCATGGAAGCTTCTGATAAATGAGGTCTTATTGGTAATTGTGAATGTTGTGGACGAATATCATCAACATCATACGTTGGAATCTACACATATAAACAAAACTCATTAGTATTCCATAAATGAATAAAAATTAAACTTCAAATATAAAATTAAGTATATAACTTATTAAATATGGATAGAAAATTTTTATTCTCTCTAGCTAAAAGGTGCTCTTGGAGGTCTACGCCATCCATAATTCACTAATAGTTCATCACCAGCATGTAATGTAGTAATAGCATTGACAACTATGTATCTTGATACATCTCTACTCATGTATGGTGATTCATGACTATTTTCACGCTCCTCAAATGTGCAATTAGTCCTTGAACTATTATGTAACCCTCGACTACTATTTATTAAACCTGCTATATTTCCATGTGTGTAAGGTCTTCCATCAATATATAATCTTTCATTTTCTGCATGTAAAATCCTTCTACTAGTAAGAGATGCTGCGTTCAAGCATATTCCATAAGTACTCATGCTTTGAACATAACGTGAAAGTCGATGCCAATCTCCCCATCCATACATAGGACCACAAAATGACATAAGAGTGACTTCAGAGTTCGGAGGCACATACAAATCCTCTACAATAAAGAGACCACGACCAGCATTAGTAATAGTGGATGGAGCAATCATATAGCGATTACCCCAAAAGTTGAAAACCTCTCCATCTAAAGGAAGTGGTCCTCTATTCCATCCTCCATATCTTCTTCTATCATATGTTTGTACTAAAGAACGATCACGAGCTGGCAATGGATAATCTCCAGCCGTTTCATTCTCTAAACCAGGAGGTAGAGGATTTCTAGAAACCTCTGCTTGTAATTGATGAACAGCAAGTCCATGACGTGTACGAGGTATATTAACATTATGAGAAAAATCATTATCATCATCATCATCGAGCAAGTATTCCTGTATATCAATAATAATTTGATTTTATACATGGTTTTTAAATAAAAAAATGACATTAATATATATAGAAAATACATACCCAAGCATTATCACGTTGACTAGGTGATGGTGCATGCTCAAAAGTACCATACTCTGCCTCATGTTCAATACATTCCAATCGTGGTCTTCGATACGTGCCATAACAAGAGTTACACCAACATATAATATGCTCTTGATAGTAAAATTCATCATAATTCCTATCGGAGGACACATGTGAAGTCGTTGCATGGGTAGGAGGTGGTGGAGTACCCTCTGATTGATCAGAATCTGCACATCATAAGAAACATAAAAAAAATATATAAGTTATGTATCCATCAAATATAGTTAAAATTAAATATTTCATATACTTACAGTATAAAGTCGTTGCACGATGAGGAGACGGTGGTGGAGTTCCATCTGATTGATCAGAATCTACAAATAATGGTATTTGATATTAATAATTTGATTATCTACATAAATAAAAAATTCACATATACATATTTACACATACACACATATTCACATATACACATTTATACATACACACATATTCACATATACACAACACATATTATTATGGGATAAATGCATGTATTTTGTATGAATGTGTATATGCATGCATGTGTGTGTACGTATATATGTGGATATGTATATGTGTGTTTATGTTATATGTATGTATATGTGTATATATATACATATATGCATGCGTATATGTTTGCATGTATATGTGTATGTGGGTATGTGTATGTGTATGTGTATGTGTATATGTGTGTATAAATGTGTATGTATTCTGACTTTTTTTTCTGTTTGAGATTAAATTAACAGGAAATATTGTATTGTGGGATAAATGCATGTATTTTGTATGAATGTGTATATGCATGCATGTGTGTGTACGTATATATGTGGATATGTATATGTGTGTTTATGTTATATGTATGTATATGTGTATATATATACATATATGCATGCGTATATGTTTGCATGTATATGTGTATGTGGGTATGTGTATGTGTATGTGTATGTGTATATGTGTGTATAAATGTGTATGTATTCTGACTTTTTTTTCTGTTTGAGATTAAATTAACAGGAGATATTGTATGGTCGAAAAAAATAAGAGGCGAGCTAACATACCACCTGAGTCGTGGCAGTTTTTTCGTAGACAGCTACGTCTTCAGGAGTCATTTCCTCAGCAGAAGGTACACAAATTAATAGTTTATATTTATAATTTTTAGATATTTTAGTAATTTTTTAATTTAATTTATGTATTTTTTTCCTTGAATAAACAGGCTGCTGCAAGGAAGAGAGTGGAGTCGGGCCACACATCGCCCTTAGGCCAAATGGGCCATAATGGTTTTGTAGCTACGTTTGTAAGTATATGTGTTATTGTGAGTATATTTTTTATTTTAGTTAAAATGCAAGCAACTAATGTTTTTTATTTGTTTCATTGCAGCGAAAGGATTATGGCCGATATCCTACGAAACACGAGATCGAGTATGCTACACATTTTGGATATCGGGGTTTGAGCGAGTATATACAAGATCATCCTGATGCCTTTGTGAGTATTTTTAAATTTTATATAATTATTTTGTTGTTATGAATGTTTTAATTATTTTATTGATTTATGTTTGTTATATGTAATACAGGAGTATTATGGGGAGACAAATATGGATGAGGTGGAGAGACAGACACAAGAGGGACGATCTCGATCGTCACAGGGTGATCATGAGGATGAGGATGAGGAAGATCCATCTGATCATGATATTGCTGATGATGATGATGATCATGATGATGATGATTAGGATTTTAAACGTTGATTATGACATTGGATTATGTATTTACATTGATATATACATATATTTATATATATATTTTTCATTTCAGTCATGTTTTGAATTGTGTGTATGGTATTAAGTAATGAAGAGTTTTGTTCTATTGATTTTTATTATTGTTTATATTAAGCATGTGTTTTAATACTTTAATTATATAATTCATTCATATGTGTGTACCTAAGTGTATATATGTGTGTATATGTATGTATGTGCATGTGTGTGTGTGTGTATATGTATGTATGTGCATGTGTATGTGTGTGTATATGTATGTATGTGCATGTGCATGTATAAGTGCATATGTGTGTATGAGTATGTGCATGTGCATGTGTATGTGTGTATATGTATATGCATGTATATGTATAACTCTATGTGTATGTGTGTGTATGTGCATGTATATGTGTATATGTGCATGTGTATGTGTGCATATATGTATGTATATGCATGTGCATGTATAAGTGTATATGTATGTATCAATATGTGCATGTTCTTGTGTATGTGTGTGTATATGTATAACTCTATGTGTATGTGTGTGTATGTGCATGTATATGTGTATATGTAGGTATATGCATGTGTGTGTGCTTCTTCGTCATGTATAAGTGTATGAGTGCATATCAATAAGTGTGAGTATGGTATGTAATGAAAATAACACAATTCAAATGATCTACAAATAATAGAAATTGTACTTACAATTGTGATCCATAGTTTTTGCTTGGTTAGCTTCTTGAATAACCTGCAATAAAAAGAGAGAAGAGAAAGAGAGAAGAGAGAGAGAGAGAGAGAGAGAGAGAGAGAGGGAGATCTAGAGAGAGAGAGAGAGAGAGAGAGAGATCTAGAGAGAGAGAGATATCTAGAGAGAGAGAGTGAGATCTAGAGAGAGATCTAGAGAGAGAGAGAGAAAATTCAAAGAGACAAAGATGTAGAAAGAGAGAAACAAAGACAGAGGGAGACAATAACAGAGAGCTTAAGCAAAACAACAATTCTGCATATACTTGCTTCAGTTCGTAAGCGCAGCGCAATTGCGAACGTTGGAGAGCTCTTCGATCGGATGCGTGAAAATGCCGATTGCAGAGCCTCCAACGTTTTAATTTTTGTCCGTCAACAGATCGTCGCATAAGCGATGCAACGCGTCGTCGTATAAGCGATGCAATAGACCGTCGCTTATATCCAATAGACCGTCGCTTATAAACCGTCGCATAAGCGACGCTTTTTAGCGTCGCATAAGCGACGCTAAACAGCGTCGCTTAAGCGACGCCATTAACAAGCGTCGTTTATGCGACGTTAGACATATACCGTCGCAAATACCGTCGTTTTTTGCGTCGTATAACCGACGGTCCGCGCTCGACGGTATTTCCGACGCAAGTTGCAATTTTACAGCGACGAAATTCTGTCGCGTTAACCGTCGCTACACGCCCGTATTCCTTGTAGTGATAAATATGAAGAGCTCAAATAAAAAAAGAGACAAATGTATTTAGCACTATGTCTTTTTTTCCTTCAAAATTATTGTTGGAAGAAAAAGGGCAAAGCTGGTTACATTCTTAAGGGTTGGAGCTTGATCACCTTGGCTGGTAGGCAAGTAATGCAAGATAATTTTTTCCTTAATCTAATGTTTACTACTGAACCATGAATTGAGAATCTGAACTATGGAGAAACCTCATCAAAGAACTCTAGGAGCTCTCTTACATTTTGAGTTTCCAATTTGTAGTGAAAATTATTTTCTAGGTTGAAACTCTAGATGCATCAATAACTCTAACTTAAATTTTGGATAGCTCTCGTCTGAATCCAAGGGTATCTAGAGTCCAAGCTTTTTTTCCCACCTTTTGTAGTCATATCCTAAAACAAGAGATTTTCTAGATATCTGATATGAAATTGAAAGAGAATTTGGACTAACTTTACATAAAATGATGTCTCCTAGCTTTTGAATTTCTTTTCTATCCCATTCCCTACCTAAAACATCATCAATCTCTGAAATTAAAACTCTCTTATTCAACCATATTATTTTTCTTTTCTATAATACCATGTTTTTAAAACATGCTACAAAAATGTGAATAGGCAAAAACCATTGAATCTTTATCCTTTGTGGACTTTTGCTTAGTGACATTGCCATTTGACATTCATCTTTCATTTTGTACAAAAAGCTTGAAACTTTTAATTGATCAGGAGAATCCCAATCTAATGAAGAGATGCAAGGAGCAGGCAGATGTACAAGATTTCCATAAGCACTCCTCCCTGATGGTACCTCATAATCTACAAAATAGAAAAATAATTAAATGCTAATGAAAAATGGAACGGATTTGTTTGCATACAAAAGTTCTACATAATCCGTATGAAGAACTTTGAATGTTCCTACTAAACATTCAATAGGTTTCCACTCTTGAACATTGGAAGGAAAAATATCTGCAATACAAAAATAGATAGCTTGTAATACAAAAACTAGTAAAAATGATAAAAGAGCATTGTTTAAATCCACTTATAGTATGATGGGAATTATAAATGATTGCTTAGAACTAGATGTTTAGGAATGTACACATGTTGAACTCTTGCAAACTAGCCACATCTCTTTAATTTGAAACCGAGAATATTCCCTTCCCAATGGTTTTTCTATTGCCTCTTTTAATTTGAAAGTGAGAATATTCCCTTCCCAATGGTTTTTATATTGTCTCTTTTAACTTCGTTCACTCTATGGGCACCTCTACAACTAGGAACCATATTTACCCAATCATTTAGCTACATAGAAAGAGGTTTCCATAAAGAATCCTCTTTTCTATTATAAACCTCACACGAGGTTACAAAATTGGAAGCACGAGGAAAAGTAGAAACCATTCCAACACTCAGAGAAATAGTGCAAAATGCTCAAAGCAAGAAATCAAGATTTATGAACTTCGTGAGTATTTATAGAAAAAAAACTTTTGTACACGTGGAAGAGAGTCACAAACTTTTTGATTTGATGTATGAACTTTGACAGAAATATCATAGAATTTTGTGAACCCAAAAATATTTTGTATCTTAAAAAATCATTTATCTCTTGAAAATTTAAAGATTTGCATTATGTGTATGCAAAAATATTATTTTCTGTATGAAAACAAAAAGTTGTTCACTGAATATGAGAAATTCCATCACGTTAGCGGTGTTTTTAGAGCATATTTTCTAAAAAGAAGATCTTTTCATAGGATTAAAGGAGACAATGATGTTATATTTTTGTACACATGGAAAGATCCTATTTGTCAATTTTCTTAATCCGTCATTAAAAAATAGCCCCTTTTCAGGTGTTTTTTTCCCCTAATGATAGAGTTTGATGGATGAATACAACAGATACAATGAGATCGATATGCATCATAAATATAGGCCAAAGAAAACATTTGTAACACCGTGTGAAACTTACATTTACACCAAAATGTCCTTTGAACTCCTAAATTCTCAAGTACATAACTGAACTATCTTGATCATTTTTGGTAACTTACTACTAGGATCCTTATTGATATTCATGGATGATTTCTCCACTTTTTTAGGAATTGGCAAAAGTAGCCCATTTGAGAGCTTTGATGAGCATCTTTCCAATCTCTCTCTCATCTTTTGTAAGTGCCGCAAAAATAACTTAAGGCTAAACCCTCTAGATCTTAAGTATCACTTCTTGTTAACATAGGGCACCCTTCTCGATCATGTGGTTTATGCACATGGTATGGATCTGGATCCCAACAAGTTAATGGCAATACCAAAGATTCTGTGATCAAGAAGCAAGAAAGAAGTTCAACCATTTTATGGGCATACTAACTATCACAAAAAGAATGTATGTAGATATCACTAAGCCTCTATCTTGACTAACAAGCATGACTACACCATTCCACTAGTATGAAGAAAAAGATAAAGCTTTCTTAGAGCTGAAATAATAAATGATTTAGGTTTCCATATTGGCAATGTCTGACTAGAGCTTCCTATTTCATGTTCATATTGACACTAGCCTTGGTCGATCCTATCACAAGTAGATAGCAAAGAGAAGACACATCATCTGATATATTGTGATAGTCATCTTCTATGCAAAGCCAAGTAGAAGTACATTACCATGGAGAGGGAGAACCTAGCAATAGTCTTTGCCTTACAAAGTTCTAAGAGTACTTACTCGGAGTAAAAAATAAACCTCAAATTAATGGATGTACATGGAGGTGGCTTCTGCGATTTCAATCATTTGATTTCAATATATGAGTTTAGCTGGGATGATTTTATTAATTTGCCAACCACATGTCTTGAATTGCCGTTCATAGATCCCCATAGAAGGGAATCCCCAATGGTTTTCCTGATGTTTTGCTATTTAAAAATACAAAGTTCCCCTAACTCGTATCAAGAAGTCCAAGACTTGCAAAAGGAAGCTACTTTCCCCCCCAACCTCACCCCTTAGAGAAAAAGTGAGTACTACTTAAATGTAGAAGTTACAAGTACATTAACAATATCTTATATAGAAGGGATATGATGGAATTCTTTTAACATATCTATACTCTTAGGAAAAAATAATAGTTATTCAAGAGGCGCATGAAGGTGTTGGAGCATGACATACTCCTTGTCATTTCATGATGAGAAAGATTCTAGATTGTTGTCTTTGGGGCTCCATCCTCTTCAAGCAAGTGCAATAATGGGCAAAGAAATGACTCTTAGTCAATGTTGTGGTCCTCATTCCTCTCAAAGACACAACAATCCATTCACCAACTCTTCAAGTTGGCAACTATTTAAACATTGAGGCCTCGACTTCATCATACTTATCTACCCATAAGCATGGCTAAGACAATAAAAAGTTTTACTCATTGCCATATATTATGTGACTAAATGGGCCAAAGTTCAAGCTACTCAAGTTTGTTCTATGCCAATTGTCACCCATTTCCTCTTGGAGTTCATCTTGACACGATTCCATTGTCTCGTTGAAATTACATCAGATCAAGGCATGCTCTATCAATTCTATACTCCATGATCCTTTCTTGACATACAAGATACTACATTGGAGGTATTGTGCGTGCTACCCATGTGCAAATGACCAAGAAAAAAACATGAACAAAGTGATGATCCACTTGCTACAGAAAGAATGCTACTTAAGTCCAAAGACCTAGGGAACCACCTATCTCGACACCATATGGGCCTATCGAGCTACACAAAAGGTGACCACAAAACACTTGCTATTTCAAGTAGTCTATGGACATACACCACTGATGCCCCTAGATTTCCTAACTAGATATGATCATATTAAGCAAGCACGTAATCCCAAACTATGGAAAGACATGACCACTTTGGTTTCCCAATTGATCGCTCTGAATCGACTAGATAAAATTCACGAAGAAGCTTGCCTTATGATAGGATCTACTTAGGCTAAACAGAAAGCCTACATGATAGAATTTGATGGTCTTTAAAGATTCAAATGGGTTCACTAGTACTCCTCTATAATCCAGTCAAACATGTACAATAGAAAGGAAATCACACTGGTATGGAAAGGACCATATAATGTAATAACATTACATAGTCAAGGAGAAGCTCACATAGCCATACTAAGAGACAAGCCTTTACCCTTAGTAAATGTGTCCCATCTCAAATTGTATCACACTTAGAAGGAAGCAACACTACCTTGTCCATAGCTTATTTCCATCGCTTTGACATCTTTTAAGAAAGTAGATCTACAAAGTAACCCATCAATATCCTTCTTTTGGTCCTTGGGCATAATTAGAAATCCTATTCATTTTACTCTCTTTTTGATCCCTTAACCTAGCTTTTTCTACTTCAAGGCAGAGCAAACCTTGGGAGTGGGCATTGTACATCTCGTAGAATGTTGTAAGTTTTTAGTCTAGTTCATTATTTGTTTAGTGTCTCTAGTACTCCTAGCTATCCAAATGGTCGAGCAATTTGAAAGCATGTAGTGGCATCAGCTATGGTGATTCTAGATTCCTGATCCTTGGGAGTAGCGATACATTTGGTCTAGTTTCACCCAAGTGTTTGTTCTGACCCACCAAGTACTAAGTTAAAATCCAATGTATTCATGCGGCTTTGCATCCATTTGAAATGCCCTTTTTGGGGTATGCGTTTGATACTTCCATATCTCCCACCCATGCAAAAGTGATATTTTTAAGCGAAAAGTCATGACAATCATACTACAACCTCATGGCATAAGGAAGGAGGATCTTTGGACTGTAGTAGTAGGCTACGAAAGAGCCACACACTATATAAAGGGTTAATGGGTGGTGTCATGAAGGGCTTAGTTGGGTGGATCAGACCAACTACCACTGCTCCAGTACACACAAGGTGCTTCGGGCAACTTACGAGGTAGAGTTCAAATATAGGCTCTCACATATTGACAGATGAGATCATGGAAATTATATTAAGAACTCGTGCCATTCATCATGATAAAGAGAACAGAAAAGACAAGTGAGATAGGTGAAATTCATCATATAAGAGATTAGAAATAAGAGAGATGTGTGAAAACTAGATAGAAATTCATCAGCATGTGAAAGATGGAAATAGGTGATATGGAGATAGCAGATTTATCATGGATCATGTGAGATATGGGAAAAGAAAAATAGGCAAGTTGGAGATAGATGAGATTAATGGGAATTATAAGAGATAAGTGTGGTAGAAATTGGAATAGAAGAAGTAGGGGAACATTGGAAATTGATTCATAATAGATGTTCGTACAATTGTAATGAAAATAATGGAAAAATACAAGTTATCAATTCATAATTGATCATAATGTTCTTCAATCCACAAGCATGTGTGGATACCCTCCTCCAAGCATGTGTGTAGAGCCTCCTCCAAGATGAGAGAAGAAACATCACCAAGATGAGAGATAACCATCCTCCATCAAGTAGATGTAGAACTAGCACCCTCCAACGTCCTCCAAATTTCCAATGCTAGAGCTCCTCCTTGTTGAGCTTCTCCTTCCTTCAATGCTAGAACTAGCTTGGATGACCGCTCATTTCCATTCATTTTATGTGCAAATACATAATTCCTTTCCATCACTCAAAGTGCATAGTGAAAATGCAAAACATGCCTTGATGCACGGTCATGTAGTGAGACCCTATCATGCATGCTTTAAGTGCATTTTTCAAATTATCATGGTGCAAATAGGATAAATGGTTTGTTGTTGATGAGGTTTTTAAAGTTTTTGAATTTGAAATTGATTTTTTATGTGGATTTTACAAGTACAAATGGATGTGCACTTATGGGAACTTAAAGTAATATGAACTTATATCTTTTCATGCTTACTCAAAGTGCAAAATACTCATCATGGTGCAAAAATTAGAAATTTGAAATGGGAAACTATGAATCAACCTCATCTTCATCATTCTCATCTCTCTCATCACTCAATCACGCTCAATAATCTCAACCATCATTATCATCAAAGATAGTTTTGAAGAAGCATATTCCTATCTCATAAGAAACATCAAAGTTAGTATAAGAAACATGCTTTACAATTCCTCATCACTTCAATTTCTCTCATCATATTCTATCCATGGATCTCTTCATGGTTCATCTTTGGTACCTGTTCATCATGGATCATCTTCAAACTTTCCTTTTCTACATAGATAAAGGTTTAGAAGCTTTTGATGAATTTTTCGTATTTTGCTCAATTTGTTTGATAATGTCTTCAATTAACTGTTTTTTCTTTTCTTTAACATTTTGGTCATTATTTGTAGTCTCATCATCATCATGTTTTTTTATATCCTCATGTTCACTTTGACTAGTTTCTTCATTGTTAATATCATGGCTCAATTGAGCTTTCAAAAATTTTTACTTTCTCTCAATCAAAAAATTGTTCATTCTCTAGAATCTTTGGATCACATAATACATAATATTTGCCATTTTTCTTTTTCCATTGTACTTACTTTTAAATTCTTGCTCATCCTCTTCCAATCTTTCTTGAAAAATTTGTTCAACTTTTTTCTATCCAACTTGATTGTTTCACTTTTCTTTTCTTCAAAATATTTAACTTGATTCTCAATTTGTATCATAGTTTCTTGTTGAGGAGATTTCTTATCATATCTCTTTGGAGTCCATTGTTTTCTAAATTTATTAAATGATCTCAGCTTAGATTTTGTTTGATCAAAATATTCTTCAATTCCACCTCTTCCTAAGTTCAAGTGCAAAGGTAAATGGACATGGTAATCACAAATTTTTCTTTCAATTTCAGTCTCCAATTTAAGTCTAGAAGCATTCTCATATGCAATACAATCCCAAAACATATGGCCAAATTGATCACACTAGAGAAAACTTATAGGTTGATCTAATCTTCTATATGTAGCTCTAGGGGTGGATATTCTATGATCAAATGAATGGTTTCTATTCTCATTAGATTGGTGTGATTCATGATTACTCTTATCCAAGATTTCTATCTTTACAGCATAGGCTTCTAGATTAGAGTTTGAAAGGTTCTCGTATAACTTCTTCATACCCCCTTTTCCCCAATTAACAATTAAAGACAAGTGTGACTTATAGTCACATAATTTTTTATTAATATCAATCACAAGCCTTTGTTCTTTAGCCTTTTTCAAATCCTTGCATGAATATGTGAGATGGTCAATGGCCTCACACCAAACACATCTCCTCACATTAGGGTTTTGTTGCTCATTAGGATTTTAATTCCTTTGGAAAGTAGGGTGAGGAATTGGTGGTTGAGTAGTTTGAGGTACAACTAGCTGAAAGGATATTGGAGCTAGGTTTGATTGTCTTTGAGTACTAAGAGAATATACCATATTTTGAAGTGATGAGACTTCTTTTGGCATACTTTCAATTTTAGAAAGGGCTTCTAATTTGAAATTCTTCAAGCAATCTAGACAAAGAAGTTACATCAACTTTTGTAGTGGTAGGAATCTCCCTAGATTCATTTAGACGTGGCATAATAGATGGGTAAATACGTGTTTGCTCATAAAGCATAGATTGTCTTTGTTTCATAAGAACAACAACTTCACTACTATCCTTACAATAGCCAAGTCATCAATTAAATTTTATCTCTTCCGTGGCTCTTCAAGTCTTCTCTCAACTTCTACTCTCATATCTAGACTCAAAATTTTGAGAAAATTGATAGAATATTAGGTGTGAGAGCAGTCATATCCGCTTCTAGGAGTTGGGAAAATATTTTCATAAATTCATTATGGAGTTGTGTAATGGATGTCTGAGGTTTGGGAGAGCTTATCTAGTTCATAAATCCTTCTCTACTATGTTGAATAAAGTCTTCAAGGTAGAAATCTTTATGAATTTTCCTTCTAAACTCCTCCCAAGCAAAGTTTTCATGGATTTCAATTGTAGCAACTACAAATCCATTTGCAAATCACTTCAAATATGAGATCAATTTATTAGTAGCTAAGCCATGAAGTTTAGCTAGATCCTCATAAACATCTAGGTATTCAATCACGTTCACTCTTATGAACTTCCCCTTTTCTTTAAGTATCGCTTCAACTACCTTCTGAATTTGACTTTCACTCATCATTGTTTTAAAGAAGTCTTCCATTTTGAACTCATATTCATCTTGATTGAACTTTGATTTTCATGACTATATCTTCAACTTTAGATCTTAACATTATTTTCTAATGTGCAATTCATTTACTTATGTCATCTTGTGTCTGTGTAATGTATGTTTCAAGAAAAAATAGAAACTTGAATTGTTGGTACCTGAATTGAGCTTCAGATTGTACCTCTTGATTTGCCAAATGTCGTGCAATTGGTTCACGCTGGGTTCACTTGTCATGAATGGCTCAGTTGTGTGGATCAAGCCAACTACCAGTGTTCCAAATAGATAGTACATGCAAGGTGCTTCGGGCAACTTTGGAGGTAGAGTTTAAATATAGAATCTCATAGATAGACAAATGAGATCATGGAAATTTATTAAATAACTCATGCAATTCATCATGTTGAAAGATAATAGGAAAAATAAGTGAGATGGTGAAAGTCATCATATAAGAGAGTGGAAATAAGAGAGATGTGTGAAAACTAGATATAAATTCATCATCATGTGAAAGACAGAAATAGGTGATATGGAGATAACAGATTCATCATAGATCATGTGAGATTTGCATAAAGAAAAAAAGGCAAGTTGGAGATAGATGAGATTAATGGTAATTAGAAGAGATAATTGTGGTAGGAGTTGGAAGCGAAGAAGTAGGGGAACCTTGGAAATTGATTCATAATAGATGTTCATACAATTATAATGAAAACAATAATTGAGAAATACATGTTACTAATCCATAATCGATCATAATATCATTCAATCAACAAGCATGTGTGGATAGCCTCATCCAAGCATGTGTGTAGAGCCTCCTCCAAGATGAGAGAAGAATCACCACCAAGATGAGAGATAGCCACCCTTCATCAAGTAGATGTAGAACAAGCACCTCGAAGTCCTCAAAATCTCCAATGCTAGAGCTCCTCCTTGTTGATCTTCCTTGATGCTCAATGAGCTTCTCCTTCATTAAGTGCTAGAACTCCTCAAGATTGGATGACCTTGGATGCCTCAAGTGATCTTTGAGTTTCTTCTCATATAGGTTCAAAGACCCCAAGCAATTATCTCATGTAGAAAAAAAAGCATTGAAAATCATGGTACGAATAAAGCAATTGCTTCATGAAAAGAAATCGCAGAAAAGAACGATATGAAAGATCAGCCACGTACATTCTTGGAACTAAGCACCGAGTGCAGCCCACTTGGTCTCTTTTTTCTTATTCTATACTAGAATCTCATCTTCCCCCATGCTTGGTTTCTGAGGCCGAAAGGTTCATGCAAAGCTATGGGGAAAGGTTGTAAGCTTCATGGAAGCATGCACTTGAAAAGCCTCTAAGGCTAGAGGAAGATATTTATCTATGACATCACATCTATACTAGGCTAAAATAGTTGAATCATTCCATTATTTGAGATGCGTTCTATGAAGTTGTAAGTAGCTTTGTGTGTTTTGGAAAGCTATGGGGAAAGGTTGTAAGCTTCATGGAAGCATGCACTTGAAAAGCCTCTAAGGCTAGAGGAAGATATTTATCTATGACATCACATCTATACTATGCTAAAATAGTTGAATCATTCCATTATTTGAGATGCGTTCTATGAAGTTGTAAGTAGCTTTGTGTGTTTTGGAAAGCTATGGGGAAAGGTTGTAAGCTTCATGGAAGCATGCACTTGAAAAGCCTCTAAGGCTAGAGGAAGATATTTATCTATGACATCACATCTATACTAGGCTAAAATAGTTGAATCATTCCATTATTTTAGATGCGTTCTATGAAGTTGTAAGTATCTTTGTGTGTTTTGGAACTGATCAATAATGAATTCAATAGTAATACAACAAATTTGCATTTAATTCATTCCATTCTATCCCAATTCTTTTAGTCTCCATCTCATTCAACATAAGTCCTTGCAGTAGAACACCCTATCAAAATACGTGAACATACGATGATGACATCTATGCTAACTTCTGTTTTGGCCCACTAGTGTTTTGCAAGGAACAATTTACCACCCCTCGTTGACTATAGAAAAAACTAGTGAAACAATATTAGCTCTATATAATTGCAGACCGAGTTGTACATATTACTTCTTATCTTTAGATTCCTTTCTCAATGAAGCTTTAAGCAGATCCCACAAGATTTTACAAGACTTTCTCGATTGCTTAAGTCTAAGCATCTTCTAATTCTTTTGCATTTCACTTTTATGAAATCTCTTTGCATCTCTTGAATGATCCTTGAAGAAAAGACTAAACTTTTGGACAAGTACCTAAAAATGTATTGCTCAAGTTGTGCTCATTTCTTACTATTCAACCTTTAGAATGAAGGGTTGAAGAAAACAAATAGCATCCGGAATGTTCCATGTCACTGAATTCTCATGTGATATTTATTTATTTAATTCATTCCTTGAAATTTAATTTGCACTTTAGAAGTTATTTTCATTGGTTAAACCATGTTTGTTTCTTTTCCAATCAAAACATCTTCTTGCAACCAACTTTGGATGCATCTTTTGAAGTATGTTTAAGGGACAAGAATCATGCCTAATCCTGAATTAATAGATGTCTACTTGTTTCTTAAGAACAAAGGGTTTTATCATCTAAGAATCTTCTAGAGCATTTATTTAAATGATAATTTGTGAATACCTTGAAAAATTTTAGAGTTTAACTTCTATCTTGTCCAAGAGATATACTACTCCAAACGTCTTCTTAAACTATGGAAATCAAGAAAATGAACTCATACTTTGATTCTCAATTATACCTTACATTCCTCTTTGTCTAATCTAAGAACCATGAATCTGTATAATTGTAAAGAAGATTGGATTTTAGTCTTACCTTTGATCATTCACGGAATGGTCTTTTTTTATGTTTACCGATCCCATAGTTGAAAATAACTTTAAATTGATCATCAATCTAACTCAAAGTAATACTTTGAAGTATTATCCTTTCTTGAGCAACATAAAAGCTTATGTTTTCTCATTCTCTTGAGGTGCTCTTAGCTTTCAACAAATCGTGTTTGGAGCATCTTTTTGTCTTCTTCAAAGTCATAATGGGTTGGACTTTACAATACAAATGCTAAGAGTATTGAAATTTTAGTCTAATTTCAGCTTCAATTCCAGATGCTTTTGTGCATGTGTATTAAATCATTCGTCTTGGATGCACTCATGGTAAATATATTAGGATGTATTATGTTCAATACTAGGCATCCCTTTGTGCATGTATATTAAATCATTCTTCTTGGATGCATGCATGGTACATATCTTAGGATACGCAGACAAGCATATGAAGGAGTTTCATTCATGTGGATGCATGTGCTTGCATGCAAAAATCCCTTCATTTTTTATATGCATGTTTTTTCATGCATTTTGTTTCCTGTCTTTGATCCACAACGTGGTAAAACATATGTTCTTGGTGCAAAAAAATGTTGAGCGAAGGACAATTGGATGTCTGAAAAAAATCATTCTTTTATATTCATAATCATTCTTTTGAAAACAAAATCTTGTTGTATGCAAGGGAATCGCTTGAAATGAGAATTTCATCATGTTGGACTAAAATTAACCTTAATTTGTTTAATTATTTCCTTTACTCTCAGATTTCTATTAATAGCAAGTGTAAAATATTGAAAACAACAAACAAGCGAGAATTGAAACAAATCATAAACTTACAAATTACTTAGCTCCATGTAGAGATCAAGCAGTCAAACAAGATCAAACGAGTGTAGACAAGTGTACAAAATGAGATTTCCTCATGAACGAGATGATTACATGGAAGGCCTCCATGGAATCTTTTGAAGAAGGTTATGAGGTCATCAAAGTAACCATAAAACCTTGCTCAAATACCAATGTTGAAGAAACTAGACTACACACATGAGAAAGTGACACTAATTCTTTACACAACTTGCTACATTTTCTGAAACTAACCATGAAAATTGGAGTAACTAGAGTCCACATATGCATGTGCAATCTCCACCACTACTTTGGCACCTTCCACTCGAGTTTACTCATGGTAGGTGTACTGGCCTCTTCAATTAAGTCTCTCTAAATGTAGGTTAAATCACATTAAATTGAGCCGAATGCTCTAGAGAGTCTTTCACCAAGATACTCTCACCATGACACTCACGAGGATTGAGCCCAAGACCTCTTCCATTCCATCCTTAAGAATTAATCACTAAGCTATGCTTATAACTTATTAAATACACTAGGAACTACATAATGTTAACATTGAATTGAGCCTTGTCAAGCTACTTTATAACACGTCCGATTCTCTAGATCCCACACAAGGAGGAGACAGACACCTAGAACCTATGAGAAATGAATAGATCCTGAAGGCCTATTAAGAGTAGAGTCTATGTGGGGAATCCCTAAGGCTAGAACAGGAGACCACCTTCAATGAGAGCCCCCAAGTCCCATTAATCTCAAAAGGGAATCGAGTTTACTCCTCCCCATAACTATGGATCATGATGGGTTTTGTGCCAACTCACCCCATAAGAATTGAAGCCATGCCCCCTCCAAGGGAGGCGAATGACTTATCTACTCAAATTTCTATTGGTGGACAAAACTATAGTCTAGTATCTAGTAGTGCTAGCTTCATGGGTTATCATATTGTAGTTTTGTTTTTTTTATTTTTGAGGAAGTTTGATCTTGAAATCTACTCTTTTGGATAAATTGAATCGAATGGAAAGTACACAATGAAGGACATAGCACCCATGGGACACCCTAAAATCTTGACAAGCAAGGATTGGATGCCTGGTGCCTAGTAAGAATGAACATAGCCTAAAGGCCCACTAAGGGTAGAGATTGGGTAGGGATGGCCCTAAGTCCAAATGAGAATGCTGGTTTTAAATGAGAGTGTGTGAAGGCCCATTAATCAAAAAAGGGAAAAAGTTTTATTTCTCACCATAACATGTGCATGAGATGTGTCTTGTCAACAAAACCCATACGGCTTGAACCCATGCCCTATCCAAAAGGAGGGAAATGACTCAACTAATCAATAACTTGAACCCACACCTTATGTAAAGAGGAAAGTGACTAAACCACTCATGCTAGCACTCTTGGACCATAAAAATTGTAGCTTTCAAGGGAAGTATGATCATTGTGATCTAATCCTTCAATTTAAGATTAAATTAATTGAAAGTACAGTGAAAAATGAACATAGCATCCATGTGAATCCTTGTATCCCACAAAGGAGGGGCTAGACATCTAGAAACCACTAGGATACAAAGTGCAAAAGCCCACTAACATAGACTAGTGAAGGGATGGCCATAAGACTAGATGAGATAATTTACTTGAATAGCCCATATGCTAACAACAAGTTTCACCAATATGGACCCTTATTTTTAGAGCTAGAAGGGTGTGTATACAAGCATCTAAACAAAGTTGTTGAGGGCTTTCTATCATGGTTAGCACAAGTTGAACCTTTGTCCCTAAACTCAACCTTGAAGGTACCAGCCAATCAAGACAATGCACATAGTCTATAATATTGTAGTTTTGAAGCTTGGCCTGAAGGATCGATAAACCTAACAAAAAAATGTTTGAGCTTCCAAGGAAAATAAAGATCAAAGATTTCATCCCTTTTCTTAAGAAAAAATTTGGAGGAAATGCTTCTAGTTTCTTCACCAATGTCTTGCTCTAGCACTCCCAAGAGGGAGAGGACATCCAAAGTGTGAGAGCCACCATTGCCCTTAAAATTGAGAGAACCTCTTTCCCCTAGCTTAGCTAAACTTTTGGACCTGCCCCTCTTTGTCAATGAGGTGGTTTTAGAAACTATCCATAGGATCAAACTCAATAAATCTCCTAGTATTGATTATTTTCCCAATGATTTTTTCATTGCATTGGATGATTTCCTTCCTCCCTATATCGTCTTGATCTAGAAATTTTTCATTAGAGAAAGTGCTCTCCTAGTCTTTATCAATAATAAGGGTATCAAGCTTATTCACAAGAGAGGGCCTAAGGATGATTTGAATAACTAGGACCTATGAGTTGTTTGACTTACATGTCCAAAATCTTAGCTTCCCCTCTTGCTACAAGACTAAAAGCCATGATGGATGAAATGATTCTCCATGACCAAAAAGGATTCATAAAGGGTAGATGCATTCTTGATGACATTATTACCCTCTAGGAAGGTATGGACTATGCCAAAGGGTTAGCTCAGGACTTCTATTTCTTTAAAGCTGAATTTGATCAAGCCTATAATAGAATAGAGTGGGATTTCGACTTGCAATCTTTGCATGACATTGGACTTGGATTTATAAATTTTGTTCATATCTTGTTTAGGAATGGTCATTAAGTGGTCATAAATGGTGATATATCTCATCCTTTTAGGCTGAGAAGATCCATTACATAGGGATGACCTTTGCCTACTACTCTTTGCTATCTCAAATGATGCTTTGGGTTGGTTGTTCAAAGAAAAAAATATCAATAGCCTTATCACAAATATTGAGATACCTAATGCTAAGTCTTCCATCTATCTTTGAACCTTTGTTGATGATACGGATTCTCTTACTAATGTTGATCCCTCCTTTGTTAAGCACTTCTTGGATGGCATTAACACCTTCTTAATTGTTAGTAGTGGTTCTCAATTTTATCATAAGAAGACTTCTTTCAAATCCTCCAATGGGGACATCACTAAATGTATCTCTGATTTGGAGTGTGACATCATCAAGGATGGGAAAATGTCTAGGCTACTTGGAATACCCATGGGTGTTCACGTTTCCTCTTCTCAAAGAGGGGATTAGGTTTCAGATAGATTCAGACAAAGGCGTTTTAAATGGTTTTTCTTGCAAAGCTCATTAAATAATTGCATCTTTATTTTAAACCATTACAATATTCGCTATATTACTTACTTTTTAACCTAGTGAAAGCCCACTAATAAGTAGATTCAAGAAAGCATTTCTCTTGCTTGGAGGTTTCTGCAATGAAAATTATATTTTTTCTAGAATTTCAAAAGTTTCGTGTCAAAAAGTGCACCCTTCCTTGCTTTTTTGTGCATAGGGCTTCAAATTATGCACCAAAAGCGAGAGTGTGTCTTCATTAGAGAAGACTCTTCACGGCAACACAAGCAATTTTGAGCTCCGATGTACACAATATTTAATGCATTTTTTAGCCATTGCATTGGTCTACGATAAAAAAGGTATCTTCTTCCTAAAGGAAGTGCATACTCATTGGAGTCCAAAATTGGATCCTGCATTTCCTTCAAAAACCAAAGGCTACATAGATGTTTATTCCTTGTCAGCAGGGAGAGTCTCCTCAAGATAACATATGGGATCACAATTGACATATAGATCAAGGGTATGGTGACCATTCCATCCCAAATAGAGGTACAAAACGAGGTTCAAGAGATATTACAAAAAGCTTTAATAGAACTCAAGATGTGCAAGGGAGAAAATGAACCTTCTCTTTATGCAATCCTTCTCAGTTATAAACATGGACCTCCAAGCTCCACCTCTCATAGAGTGGAACCTATTTAGTTGTTTCGATTTTTATAAACCTAGTTCACTTTGAAAGGTAGCTTAGGTGGTACAAGTTGTTGGGGCATAAGCTTTGTTCTTCATTGCCTCTGAGGGCTGGCTGTAGCTTCCATTCAACAGTAGAGCATGCTTTCCACATGGGGAAAAACAATGGTGTCAGAAACTAGGAAGGACTTCCAGAGCAAATCCTTGATAAGTGGAACTATCAACGTGGGCTAGCTTTTACTGGCAACGTTGAAATGGAACTGTCAATGTGGAACTTGGAATGTAGATCATGTGCAACATAATCTGATTCTGTGTAACCATTATTACTTGAATTAATAAAGCAAGAACATTCTAGTGCAAGGATTTGGTTGGACATGTAACGCTTTGGCATGTTTAAGCTAGATGCTACTTAGTTGTAACCCAGTATAGCCTCTACTTTGCTAGATACGGGGGATCTCCTAGGTACTATGCCCATTCACCTATACAGGTGTGCTTTCAAAGTTAAAGCTGGGGGAGTAGGCATGCCAAACCTCCATTATTAAAAAAACGAAAGCCTATCGAACCTCCATTAAAAGAAAAACATTCTAGTGTTTTGGTTGGTAGTCCCTCGTGGCATGGTAGTGAGTAAGTGCCAATTCCTTCCAGCCACACCATTCTTGCTTGTTTTTGAGAATGAAGAAATGGAAGTGCAGGCCCTGAGTGTTAGGTTTTGGCAAGTCGGGTGCACCACTCTGTGCCTCTTCAAATGGGCCCCCTATTTCATGACCGACAACTCTAAACTCCTTCGGTACCCTCTCTAGGTTGAGCTCCCCAATCTCCCTTACTTCCGTTATGGATTTTTGTGGGATATTATCTCTCCGATTGGCAAGCCGCTGGCATCGCGCAGAGATGTTGGGGGTTTCATATATGAGCGCACAAAACACGCGTTCAATGCTCGTTGGCATCCTCAAATGTGTGTGGAAGTAGACCTCAACAGGCCTCTCCCCTTAAAAATTGTTGTCGACTTCGGCGAAGGGGAATCTTGGGTTCAGGAGATCACTTTTAAAAATCTACCCAATGTTTCTTTCAATGTGGTCAACAAGGCCATAGAATTAAAGATTTCCCTTGAAGCAGAAGAATAAGCAAGAAACAACCATCAAAACCCAAACATTCAAGGGGAAGAAGGTCAACCCAACCTTTGAAGAGAAAGACAAGGATGAACAAATCTCGAAAACTGATTCAGAAGGGTTTAGAGAGGTTAGAAGAAGAAGGAAAGCTAGCCTTAGGAGTAGCTCAAGCCCAAGGAAACTTTTAGAGAAGACCCGCACACTAGAAAAGTCACTCAATAACTTATATTGCAACCTTGAGAAGGAGCTTAATGAGCTTGATTATCTGGGAGGGATCCGGGGCTTTGCGGGCACAAGTAAAGAGGACTACATAACTAGCAAAGAAGAGGGATTCACCACAAGTAATGAGGACAATATGGACATTGAAAGTTCCATCATTGGAAAAACAATACCAAAAACGGCCTCTCTATCTCCCCCACAGGGGGCTTCCCACAAGGGGAAATAGTTGGCAAGTATGCCTTGGAAAAGACCCCTTAAACTGAAGGTGCAAGGTCGGGACCATCGCCCCTCAAGAAAGAAAAAAGACACCGAGAGGAAAAAAGAGAAGTCCCACCTTCGGAATGAGGGAAGTTCAAGAAAATGATCATCGCTCACTAAACACTAGGGGCTAACTGACCCCGCAAGAGCCTCAATTATTGGTCAATGGCTCCGTGACATAAGCATAAACCCAGATTTCATTTGTCTTCAGGAGATTAAAATTGAAGGAGTTGACCTTCAAAAAAGACTTAAGGGCATCTGTCAATCCCATGTGTGGTTTTTCACAACCCATCAGCATGGTTCTAGTGGAACTGCCATTGGCATCAATCATTTCTGGGCTAATAAGCTTGATTATACTAGCAAAGACAGAAACCATAGATGGATGGCGGTTACATTCAGCACCCCCTTTCAGTTCTCCCTAATCTCTATGTACGCTCCAAATGAGGATGCTACAAGGATCGATACTTGGTCCTCCTTGGACTTGATTTCTCATAATGTTTTGATTTGCGGTGACTTCAATATGGTGGAAGACCCCTCTGATAGGTGGAACAATAAGGGCCGCATCATTGATGGCGCGGAGAAAGACACATGGGAGCAAACCAAATTGTTTTTGGATCTGGTCGAGGTCAAGGACTGGAATGGTTTTTCTTGGTCCAATCTTCAATCGGGTGAGGAATTGAGGAAAGCGGGACTCAATAGAAGCTACATTTTGTAGAATCTCATCCATCAATGGGGTCCTCCCACCCTAACACAACGTATGAACCTCACGGTCTCAGACCATTACCCAATGGTGCTCACCTTCCCCCCTCTATCTAAAAGTCACAAGGCACGTTGGTTTCATGCCAGTCTGTTTGTCTTCTCACTCCCCTTTATCCATCAAGAAATCACTAACGCTTGGCTTGAGGCCTTCATTGTCTGTACCTCTCCAACCAAGTGTTGGAGAAATGCGGTGGAAAAGTCTCGTCAAATCTTGATTAGTCTCTTGGGTGGTTCTTGTCCCCTCTCCCCCCATAGGCGGGATTGCATGGCCACCATCTCTCGGACATCCTTGCATAGAATCCCATGCAACTTGAGCACTCCGCTTGATGCCACCATTTCCGAACAAGAGATCCGTGAAGTTATTGATTCGCTTCCGAAAGGCAAGAGCCTGAGGCCTGATGGGCTCACTAATGAGTTCTTTACATCATTCAAATATGTGGTGCCAACCCCCTTGCATCTTGTTTGGCTTGAGGCACTCAAGTTTGGTGCCCTTCTCGCTTGTCTCAACAACGGCATCATCAAACTTATTCATAAAAAAGGGGAGAGGAAGAAAATTGCAAACTAGAGACCTATCATAATGCTTCAAACTGAATATAAGATTCTTGCTAAAGTCATTGTCAACAGGATATCCTACCATTTAGACCAGTAGCTTATCAAAGACCAAAAAGGCTTCATTAAGGGAAGGTCAATATTGGAAGCCATCATTGATATCTGGGAAGGTCTGGACTTTGCAGAAGAATCTAATCAGGACATTGTCTTCCTAAGATTGACTTTGACAAAGCCTATGACAGATTGGAATGGGACTATATTTTACAATCGTTGAAAGACCTCAGACGTAGTTAGAGATTCCTCAAGATGATCTCCACTCTCCTTGGTAATGCTTCGACCAAAGTCAATGTCAACGGGCAATCTTCAAAGGCAATCAAACTGAAATGATCCATCAGGCAAGGTTGTCCCCTGGCCCTGCTGCTCTTTGCCATTGCCACTAAAGGACTTAGCAAACTTGTGCAGTGACAGACGGAGCTTGGTCACATAAGATGCATCACTTTGTCACATAACTCTAGGCAAATGATCATGAGGCTATTTGCAGATGACACAAATGCCTTTGTTCACAATGATACAAGCTTGAAAACTCTTTGGTGGTGCCTCGACACTGTTTGTGAGTCCTCTGGGTCCAGAATCAACCATTCCAAGACTGCGTTCAAGGCTATCAAAGGGAATCAACCCATTCTCCTCACTCTGCAGGGATGCCAAAGCATTCAATCGGGTCAGTTCGTTTGCATTCTTGGTATCCCCATGGGATTCGATGTTACTTTGGAACAAAGGTGGGCTTGTGTCATCACCAAACTTAATAATAAACTTAACTATTGGAGGGGTTTGTAAATTAATCCTGCTGGCCGGGCCATGGTGATCAACACGTTCCTCATATCCTTAGTCATATACTTTCTTTCTTGCTGGAGACCAAAGGATCAAGAATTAGCCAAATTGGAAAGTACTTGTAGGAACTTTCTCTGGACTGGGGACCATAATAGGAGGGGAGTGCCTAAAATCAAATGGTCCATATGCACTAGCCGAAAGGAGAGTGGAGGTCTAGGTATTATGGACATTGGAAGCACGGCCAATAAACTTGCAGCAAAGTGGATGATTAAGGTCTGGTGCAACAGAGCTTCCTCTTGGGCCACATTAATTTTCAGAAACACAAACGCGATTAATCTAGTGGGCTACCCTGGATGGAAAAACCTCGACATCCTCACCCTCTTATTCTCTCCAATTCCAGTATCACCCAAACAATCAATCTTGGTAAGATCCATGTGTTTGAGTTGGAACAGATTCAAACCTCACATCAGAATCAGTGAAGATTGGAAGTGGGTTGCATGTATAAGACAAAATGACTCTATTTGGTTTCTGATCCAAGGCATGAGAAACGTGGAGCCTTGGAATGTCTTGAGTGCCAAGAGTCTCTGGAATAAGGGATTCAAACAATGGAAGCACCTCTATAATGAACAGATGGGTGTGAACTTTGAGGAGCTTGACCCTAGTGTTGCGGTCACGTATGAGGAATGGAATGTTTTATTGAGCAGACGCCATGCTTGGGACAGCTCTAAAATCCAACTACTTATGGGACAGGATGCTCCAGACATAATGGGCCTTAAATGGCATAATGGTAATCGCCTCTCCAAGCTTCCTTATGTCGAAGCTCGCAATGACATTCACATCAGTCTTAACAAGAAATGGTGTCTCAACTGGACACAACATCGATGGGATATGAAATTTATGTCTATCTGGCACCCTCTCATTGAAAACAAAAAGTCGGTCCTCCTATGAAAAATTTTACATCGTGGAATATCGACCAATGCAAAAGCTAACAAGATCTGTGGTGTTCCACCCTGGTGCAAGCGATGTTGCCATAGCAAAGAGGATATTGGTAGCCCAATCCCAGACTAACGAAAGATGTTTGTGTTGATTTTCTACAATGATGAGGCAGACTCGTATGCTAGATAAAGTGTTTAAAAACACTTATTATTTTAGATGCAAGTGCTAATGACAAAAAGAGAGAATAACAAATGGCTCTAATATAAATGAACTAATCATGGAATAAACATGAAGTGACTTTATGATGAGAGAAAAAAAAGGAAATTGATAACCATGCTTAGTGGAGTGAAAATAGTGCTTAAAAGCACTTTGATTATAAAGGGAGGGAGGGAGAAATTAGGAAAGTAAAATGCATATATGCTAATGAAAATAATGATAAAAAGACTCAAAAGAAATGCTATCAAAACAATACCTATGCTCTGATACCATGTTAAAATGAAAGAAGACACTCCTAATCTACTATTAATCATACAATAATTAAACTAAGGAGGAATGAATGAAAGATAAGAAAACATGATGAATTAAATAAATAGAAATGAATTTACAAAGAATGCTCTATGAGCATGGAGACTCCATGAGGAGAGAGGGCACTCTTGCAAAGAGCTTGAGTGAATGGCGTGTTAGGAGTGAAGAGAGGCCTTTCTTATATAAGAGTTTGGGAGAATTCCCTTGCATGTGGGATAAATGTGCTTGCATGAGAATAAAAGTGAGTTGGGAAAAAAGTGTGGAGCATGGAACTCTCAACAAATCCTTACTTAGGCCAAATGAAAATTCAAAATGTTTGGTTGGCCTGAGAGGGCTTTGAGCACCAAATACCAACAAAAATGATGCCAAAAGTTTGTGGCAATAGACCAAAATATGCAAACTGAGAAAAAGTAAAGCACTTTTGGTTCTTTTTAGTCCTTGAAAATACAAAATAAGTGATCTAGCACCTACACATGAAAGGTATGTGGCGACTCCATGTGATGAAAGTCGATATCGATGCCAAATGACCAAAAACTAGGCCCAAAAGTGCACACGTAGTCCTTGTTAAATCACTATAGAGGGATTTTGGTTGGGCAAAATGTCTCAAAACCAAGCATAATTTTTTGCTAAGGAAAACTCCTATATAGAGCATAGCTTCATGATGTGACAAAAATCACTTCAATCAGATGCCATGGCGCAAAGCTATGGGTCAAAGAATATGGGTATGCCAAAGTACGAAGGTGAAAAGTTATTTCTTCATGCAAGAGCTATTTTGGAGGCTTGAAGAAGATACCTTCAATGGTGTTTCACCTATTCTGATGATCCCCATTGCATATCCACAACCCGATATACATGCATATGCCCTTGCTTGACTCCAATCTTGCTCATCCCTCAACTTTTTTGCTCCCAAAATTTGAAAAAAAAAATTCAGAAATAACTTATTTACCTCTTGTTTAATTAGTAGAGTCCAAATTTTGAATTACATCGCTTGTGGCTTCTTAGATATGGGAATTTATCCCATACATCAATGCACAATGGCATTTTCATAGTATATATAGAGGAGGTTGTTAAAGGACTTCTCAACCTTGAGAGGGAAGTGAGGGGATGCTCACGAGCTTATGAGCACTACTTTGTGGCTATTGTGGATGCTCTCGTTCAACTGTGCTCTTAGGTGTTTACGTGTGAAAGGTGCCGTTTGCGGCTACTTGTCATTTGTGCGATAGATGGGGTGGTCAGCATCATGCTCCGATACCAAAATCTAATATCTTCGATGACCTCCCCCTTTTTTTTTTGAGTTTCAATCGCTTAAACTTTGAGGAGGATGAAGAAACCTTCATGCCGGCTAATTTCACAGATCACACATGGAGATTTCTTTGATAACAGCTCCTCCCAACTGTTGGTGCATTTTGCCCAAGCCTACATGCTTGATATGCTTGATATTATCCTCATTTGTAAGTCACATGAGTAGTCATGTGAACACCTCTTGTAAAAGAGTACATTTTATCTCTTGTAAATGGAAAAAGAAAAAAGTAAAAGGATGGCTTACCTCATCCATGATGTAAAAGCAAATTCGTGGCTCCAACTACCAAAATCACGAATTTTTGAGCTGAGGGAATCTCTCCTAACTTTGGGGATCACTTTTAGGTGGAGCCATTCGAATTCGAATTCAAAACTCCCTCCAAGAATTGCTATAAAAGGAGCAAGAAGGAAGAGGCGATTAGCAAGCCTTGTACGTGACCACTTCATGTCATTTTGTAGAGATTGAAGAGCTTACTCCATAGCTCTATCATTCTACTCCCATTGTGCAAAGATTCATTGCCAATGTGGTTGTAATCATATGTGAATCTATACATTTATTATCATCTACCTCTCTGTTTTGTTCTCTGCTATACTCACTCAGAGCAGTAACTTCAGAAGGTCATATCTCGAGTTTTACTGAACCTTTTTCAGTGTTTTAAAGTGCGTTGGATAGCTCTCACTGTCTAGTTTTTACTTATAAATTTTCAAGGTCATTGGATTTATAGTTTTGGAGATATCTGCATTTTACTGCTTACTGGTCTATCTCTGCAGAGCCCCGAGAATTGTGGGAATGTTCCAGAACTTGATGAAACTTGTTCTCAGTGCTCAGTCCATCATTTGAAGTGTTTTAACTTGGAATAGGAAGCTTGCTAAGTCTATTTGCTATGCCCAAAAGGAATTTTTCTAATTCCTTCCAGGTTGAGAGCACTGTTCATTTTTTCCAGCAGGTGTATGTCCAAAAATAGCAAGTTTTGGGAGCTAGTCATTTCGCAACTAGCCTGTCTTGACTTAAACTTTTGGGATACATGTTCCAAAGTACTTGGCTGATATTTTGGTGGATTTAGGAAGCTCAAAGGGTCTACTAATCAACTCTGAAGTCTCAGTTGGCTGGTGTGAAGCTGGTTGTAGCGGCACCTACTCATCTTTGGATTGCATCCACCATCTCTCTTCATAGTGGTATCAGAGCATAGTCAAGCAACATGGGAGATGGATTTCCATCAACAATTGACAAATTGGATCGAAACAACTATCCGGCATGGTCTCTAAGGATGGAGGCTTACCTTCAAGGGAGGAATCTATATGGATTCATATCCGGAGATGAAGCAATGCCAACCATGAGGAACAAAGGGCAACCATCACATGAAGAAGTGGAAGGACTTTCGAATTGGTGTTCGAAGGATGCACTTGCAAGGTCCTATATTCTAAACTCAATCTCTGATTTTCTTTTACCTCATGTCAAGGGATGCAAGACATCAAGAGAAACCTGGAATGCACTTGCTTCTTTCTTCTCTTCCAACACTCGAGCAAGGAAGAACCAATTGTGGATGGAGTTCACAACAATGAAGAAAAGCCCGAAGCAAAATGTGACTGATTATGTCACAAAGATGAAGGAGATTTCCGACCAACTTGGAAGCATTGGAGAGGTAATTGAAGAGGAGCAAATCATAAGACAAATCATGAATGGAATCAAAGCAGACGACAAGTGGGAGTCATTCACAACAGCCATGGATTTATACATGGATATGCATGTACCCGACCTCAACACACTCATGGGCCAACTCTTCACTCATGAAGCAAAGATTAGCAAAGGTGGTGAGTCCTCAAGAGGTAATCAAACTTCTGCCTTATATTCTGATAAAGCTAAGGTCAAGGACAAGTCAAAGAATAGAAAGAATGAAGATGAAGGAAGCTCTTTCCAAGCAAACTTTGCAGGTAGAGGACGAGCTAGAGGAAGAGGCAGAAGTGGAAAGCAAGGCAGGGGGAGATTCCAATCATCTCAACCTTGCAACATATGTGGCTTATCTAACCATACTACTGAAGAATGTTTCAGGAACCCGAGGAACTCAAGAGGAAGAGGATTCAATAGAGGTGGCTATGGATCAAATAGAGGCAGGTACAATGGAGGCTACAACAACAACTACTACAACAACAATTACAACAACAACAACAACTATCAAAGTGGCCATAGAGGAAGAAGAGATTACAATAACTATGCAGAGGACCAAAGTCAAGAAGATTCATTATTGATTATGAATCTATCAACGAAGAAGGGTAAGGATGATGATCACATATTTTACATTGATTCGGGATGCTCGAACCATGTAGCAGGAAATGTGGCTTTACTTTCTGATTTGGAAGATCCTCATAACAAGCATGAAGTGCAGACAGGAGATGACACAAAGCACTCAGTGGAGAAGATAGGTAATGTGAAGACATCAGATGGGAATATGAACCTCTTAAGCAAAGTCTTGTATGTCCCTACAATTACCAAAAATTTAATAAGTGTTGGACAGATTGTTGAAAAAGGATTGCAGGTTAGATTCAATCGATTTGGAGCATATGTTGAAGACCCAAGGCAAGGCTTTCGAAGGATTGCCAAAGGAGAAAAGACAGGAAGGCTTTTCACTTTTGAAGTGGAAGATACAAAGAACATAGCTTTGTTTAGCTATGGATCTCAAACTCTAACAGAGTTGGAGATATGGCACAAAAGGCTTGCTCACATTGGTGAGAGGACACTCAAACAGATTTGCAGGGACCAAAGTGTACTTGGTTTGCCTAATATCACAAGGCAACACATGATTTATAAGTGTGAAGCTTGTCAACTCGGCAAGGCTCATAGACAACCTTTCAATAAGAAAGGATATATGTATCAAAATCCTTTGGATCTAGTGCACACGGATGTGTGGGGTCCAAGTAAGGAGCCATCTATATCAGGCTCAAGATATTATGTGTCTTTCATAGATGATTGTAGCAGGTGGACCATTCTATTAAATTTCATGAAGCACAAGGATGAAGTGTTTAATTGCTTTAAGAAGTATATTGCTCTTGTTGAAAACCAAACAGGTAGGACTTTGAAACGACTCAGATCAGATGGTGGAGGAGAATACTTCTCTTTTGAATTTGATGCCTTCTTGCATGAAAGAGGCATTAAAAGGGAAGTCACTACAAGGTATACACCTGAACTCAATGGTGTAGCAGAGAGGAGGAATAGAGCTATTGTCGAAGCTGCAAGGTCCATGCTCAATGAAAAGGGATTGCCGAACTACCTATGGGCAGAGGCTGTGTCGACAGCCACATATCTCATAAATAGACTTCCATCTAAGTCACTAGATGGAACCACTCCATATGAAGTGTGGAATGGAAGAAGACCTAGTCTAGAGCATTGTAAAATCTTTGGATGCTTAGCCTATGCTCACATTCCTTCTCAAGTAAGAGGGAAATTGGATCCCAAGGCAGAGAAGTGTGTATTCATTGGTTATGATCAAAATCAAAAAGGATATAGATTGTACAATCCAACCAATAAAGGATTTTCTGTGAGTAGAGATGTAATTTTTGATGAAAACAAATCATGGTTTGATGATGACAGGAAAGTGAAGCTGCCATATGACTTGGATGAAGATTTTCCATCACTTCAACCAAAGGAGCCAAAGCAGATTGAAGAAAGTGATTCGGAGATTGACCTAGAAGACTTGGAAAGACTAAAGCTATGGAAGAACAAAGGTAAAGCAAAGATGCAGGATGCTACATATGGACCCGAGAGCTCACATCAACCACTTAGAAGGTCTTCGAGGGAGAAGAAGAAACCAGAGAGGTTTGGTTATGATACTTCTTTGGTCACCAAGCACTCAATCTACATTGCAAAGGATTCAAACAATGAAGAACCTACCACATTCGAAGAAGCACAAAGCAAGAAAGCTTGGAGAGATGCAATGGATGAAGAAATGGAAGCCTTGAAGGAGAATGACACTTGGGAGCTTGTACCTAACAAGCCATCTATGAAGATAATCGGATCTCGATGGATATACAAAATCAAGAAGAATCCAGATGGAAGTATAAATAGACACAAAGCAAGGTTAGTTGCTAAAGGGTTTGCTCAAACCCATGGTATTGATTATGAGGAGACTTTCTCTCCTGTTGCAAAAATGCCTACAATTAGGGTTCTCATAAGTCTTGCTGCATCTAGAAATTGGAATCTTTATCAACTTGATGTAAAGAATGCTTTCTTGAATGGATGGATTTCTGAGGAAGTGTATATGGCACAACCTCCTGGATATGAGGATGCACATCATCCTAACTATGTATGCAAACTAAAGAAAGCTTTGTATGGATTGAAGCAAGCTCCAAGAGCTTGGAATTTCAGATTGGTTACTTATTTGCAGGACCAAGGATTCAAAGCTAGCAAGGCGGATACCTCTTTGTTCATAAAGAGAAATGGATCTGAAGTGATCTATTTATGTGTGTATGTTGATGATATTATTATCACAGGCAATGATCTTGAAGGAATCAAACAGGTAAAGAGTCAAATGAAGGAGGAGTTCAAAATAAGTGACCTCGGACCACTCACTTATTTTCTTGGATTGGAGTTGATCTACACAGATTCAGGTATATACATCACACAAAGGAAGTATGTCCATGACATGCTCGTCAAGTTCAAGATGGAAAATACCAAGTGTGCAGGTACACCTATGGAGCAAAATCATAAGCTTAGTGCTTATGAAGGAGAGCCAATTGAAGACATCACAAGCTATCAAAGCTTGGTTGGAAGTTTGAACTATGCAACACTCACAAGGGTGGATATATGCTATAGTGTTAGCATATTGAGTCAGTTTATGCATAAGCCGAGAAGACCACATATGGAAGCGGCCAAGCGAGTCCTCAAGTACCTAAAGGGGACCATGAATGAAGGTTTGTTCTATTCATATACTTCAGATATTGAGCTAAAGGTCTACTCAGATGCAGATTGGGCCGGATCTAAAGATGATAGAAGAAGCACATGAGGGTATATATCATTTGCAGGTTCAAAAATCATTTCTTGGTCATCGAAGAAGCAACCAACCGTGGCATTATCTTCTACTGAAGCTGAATATAGAGGTTTGGCTAATGCAACTCAAGAAATCATGTGGTTAAAATCTTTGTACACAGATCTTGGACTTCATTCTTCAACACCTCACATTTTTGGTGACAACACAAGCTCACTACATCTAGCAGCTAATCCGGTATACCATGCTAGAACCAAGCATATTGAAGTCCACTACCATTATGTAAGGGAGAAGCTAATGAGCAAGGATATTCAACTATCCTACGTCTCTACAGATATGCAATGTGCAGACATGTTGACGAAAGCTCTTGATGGTACGAAATTAAGTAGATTCAAGTTGATGATTGGTTTGCAGGAAATCAAGGACAATTGAAGACTTATTTGGAGGCCAAGCATGTTAGGCTTGAGGGGGAGCTGTTGGTGCATTTTGCCCAAGCCTACATGCTTGATATGCTTGATATTATCCTCATTTGTAAGTCACATGAGTAGTCATGTGAACACCTCTTGTAAAAGAGTACATTTTATCTCTTGTAAATGGAAAAAGAAAAAAGTAAAAGGATGGCTTACCTCATCCATGATGTAAAAGCAAATTCGTGGCTCCAACTACCAAAATCACGAATTTTTGAGCTGAGGGAATCTCTCCTAACTTTGGGGATCACTTTTAGGTGGAGCCATTCGAATTCGAATTCAAAACTCCCTCCAAGAATTGCTATAAAAGGAGCAAGAAGGAAGAGGCGATTAGCAAGCCTTGTACGTGACCACTTCATGTCATTTTGTAGAGATTGAAGAGCTTACTCCATAGCTCTATCATTCTACTCCCATTGTGCAAAGATTCATTGCCAATGTGGTTGTAATCATATGTGAATCTATACATTTATTATCATCTACCTCTCTGTTTTGTTCTCTGCTATACTCACTCAGAGCAGTAACTTCAGAAGGTCATATCTCGAGTTTTACTGAACCTTTTTCAGTGTTTTAAAGTGCGTTGGATAGCTCTTACTGTCTAGTTTTTACCTATAAATTTTCAAGGTCATTGGATTTATAGTTTTGGAGATATCTGCATTTTACTGCTTACTGGTCTATCTCTGCAGAGCCCCGAGAATTGTGGGAATGTTCCAGAACTTGATGAAACTTGTTCTCAGTGCTCAGTCCATCATTTGAAGTGTTTTAACTTGGAATAGGAAGCTTGCTAAGTCTATTTGCTATGCCCAAAAGGAATTTTTCTAATTCCTTCCAGGTTGAGAGCACTGTTCATTTTTTCCAGCAGGTGTATGTCCAAAAATAGCAAGTTTTGGGAGCTAGTCATTTCGCAACTAGCCTGTCTTGACTTAAACTTTTGGGATACATGTTCCAAAGTACTTGGCTGATATTTTGGTGGATTTAGGAAGCTCAAAGGGTCTACTAATCAACTCTGAAGTCTCAGTTGGCTGGTGTGAAGCTGGTTGTAGCGGCACCTACTCATCTTTGGATTGCATCCACCATCTCTCTTCATACCAACCACATACTTGTTTCATTCTCTCTCTCTCTCTTTGTCACTTTCCATACTAAGGAGTCTCCAAATGGTCTAAAACATGGATGCCACATGGCACACATGTGTGAGCCCATCTATATGGAGCTTTGAGGTGATTCACACCTCTCTCCCCTAGAATAATCGATGTAACAATAATAGTTGAATTGCATCTTTCACAAAAACAATATCACAACTAACCAAAATGCATTTGGTCCATGATGATACGTATGATATGATAACCTTTCCTTTCATAATTGTACCCAACAAAAATACATTTTATTGCTTAATCATACAATTTCTTGCATTGTTCAGGAACTAGTGGCATGTAGGAACTAGTGCACATGCCAGACAACCAAAGACATGTAGATGAGCAAAAAATGGCTTGCAACCATGCACCTCATATGGAGTGATAAATTGTAGTGCTTTGGTGGATACTTGTTAAGTACATATGCTGCACACATAATAGCCTCAAGATAGTAACTATGTGGTAGAGCCTGACTTTTGACAATACACCTCGTCATTTCCATGAGAGACATGTTCTTTCTTTGAGTAAATCCATTTCTTTGAGGTGTATACATCAGTGTACACTGATGTTTTATCCCATGTTCAGGCACAAATGCATTAAAATCAAAAGACATGTATTTCTCCCTCACCCCCAATTACAAAGGAGGGTACCTATTTACATATTGATAGATTTTTAGTCAAAATTTAAAACTATTTGAACCACATAAATGCTTCAAACTTTGCTTTCAAATGCATGCTTGGAAAAATCATCAATAAAAGTCATGAAGTACAGGTAGATCCCAAAAGAATGTGTCTGCATAGGACCACAAACATCACTGTGAATAAGCTGCAATTCTTGAGTAGCTCGATTGGAACCATCTTTTGAGAAGAAGGAATGCTATATTTTTCTTAAAATATAGCCTTCACAAAGACGTTTACAAGGTGTCTCAAGTTTGGGTAGAGAGGACACCATTTCAAATTTTTGCAAGAAAAGTAAATTGGTGAAATTCAGATGAACAAAGTGTGCATGCCAAAGCTTTACATCTGAGATAGCCTAAGAATCTTGAACTACACATGTTGAATCATTAGTAGATCTTGCATAGTCTATGAGCATATACAACCCACGACATAAAATGTCAGAAGCAATAATAACTCTGCCATTTGACATATCATGAATTGTACAAATGTCATCAATAAATTTGACAACCAAGCTGATCTTGGATAGTGCTAAAAATATCAACAAATTTTTCTTGATCCCTAGCATAAAAAAATCATCTCACAATGTGAAAGAACTACCATCAACAATATTCAGAACGACCTTACTAACTTCCATGATAGGATAAGAGGAGCTTTTGGTGCATGAGATCGTATTCTCTTTAGGGGCAGGCTCAACTGAACTGAACAAACTATGCTGTTGGAGGTAATATGTTTGGTTGCCCCACTATCAAAGTGCCAAACATTTGAGTCTATTGCAGACATACGCTGATCATGAGATGATGGGTCATAACTGCAAATAGTAGTAAAAGCCCATTCTTCATTCTAAACAATATTATTAGACTTTGTTTTAGGTGTAGAGGCCTTTGCAACAACCATTTGAGCCTCTTTTTCCTTTGCTTCTTTTGTAGCCAGTTTGGGACAACTCCTTATGACATGATCAATTCCTTTATAGTATTTGCAAAACTACTTTAGCTTTTATGTTTTCTTGTCATATTTTGCTTCCTTCTTTGACAGTGTAGCAATAGTAGATGTAGATTTATGCTTACTAGTAGATGAGCTCCATTTACCTTTGCCCTTTGGTCTAGCTAGGAAAACTTGATCTACAACACACAAAATGGAATTTTTTGCCTAGACTGATCTTTCTACAAAAAAATAGAGACTTGTAGAGAGTACGCACGCGGAAGCAAAATGAAAAGTAAAGTACTCTCACAAAACAAAGAATGTGTGAGACACAAAATGAGTAGACCATGAAATGGGTAAACTCATGTGGATTAGAAATGAGCTTGCCAAGAGCATGGAGTAGGCTCCCAAGCTTCTAACCAAATACAAATGGGGGAGAGGCCCTCCTTATATAGATTTGTGAGGGGCTCTCCAAATACATCTCATGTGGGATAATTCCCCTGAAAGGAGAATGAATACAACTGGTAGAAGCAAATGGCAAGGTACCCAAATACAAAGGAAATACACGGAATGTAATGGAAATGAAATGGAAATAGAGTGACTGCAAGATACAAAAGGGAGATGCACTCTCATAGTCTCAAGACCCCCTCTGCAGCTCCATTTTGTAGTGTATGGAGGTTGCTAGGGTATGAGAGAAAGGTCCACCAAGAATGTATCAGCAGCGCCACGAGCACCAGGAAGTCATCGTCTAGGAATCCGTAGTCTCCAAGTGGTATCGACCATGCGGGATCGCTAGGTACTCCATAATATGTCCACCAGATGGATCAAGCGAATGCTCCAGAGGTACGCCACCAAGGAGGTACACGAGCAGAATAAGATCTCACTGTACGAGATCGCCTCCATGTGAGACTCCATGTGGTACATAGGAACCTTCAAAGCTTTGATAATATCCACCATGAGATGTGTAGCACCAAGAAGTAGGTCCTGCAAGAGTGAAACATAAAGCATGAAGCATAAAATCATAGTCACATGGGAGTACATCTGTATGCTGTAATCCTCCATGGAGTGTACAAAGTCCTCCCGTGTATCGGTAGGACCATGGAAGCCCCCTCTGAATCGAGAAGCTGGCTCAGAATAGGATCCAAGTGAGTGATGAATCCAAGTAGATGCAGGAGTGTCCTGTGGTAACTGAAAAGATGTTGGACTCCATGAATGGAAAGGTACATGCTTAGAATGCTACTGTACACGAGGTAAGTGGACTCTCGAAGATAGGAATGGAAAATGACGAGTCACTGATCCTGGAGTAATGCCCAACTGAAGCTGAGGTGAAATATAAACCTTCGATGATATGATAGGTATATCCATCTGAGGTATATGCTGATATGATATCTCTGATTCCTCCTGCTCCAAAACTGTATCATGATCGGGAAAGTCATGTACAAAGAGAGCATGCTCCACATAGTATGATTGTTCAAAACTGGAATGATCCCCCTCTGAATCTGAAATGGGAGGATCCAAAAGGGATGAATACTTAGAGTATTTATCAAAGGTGCAGTCTTTGGTTACTGTAACTGAGTGACTCTTTGGATCATAGAGTTTGTATGCCTTTTGTCGTTCACTGTACCCTATGAAAATGTACTGCTTAGGCTGATCATAAACATGGCCTTGGACGTAGGCATCACTACCAAAGACGCGGAAATAGCTTACACTTGGATTCTTTCGAAAGTAAGCCTCAAATGGTGTTTTGTTCTTCAAAACATCTAAAAATCCTCTATTGTGAATATGAACTGCTGTCTGCACTGCTTCACCCCAATACTTTAGTGGAAGTTGCTTTTGTCTAAGCATAACTTTGGCCATTTGGATCACACTTTGACTCTTTTGTAATGCAATACCTGGTTGAGTATCTTGCTTGGCTTGATACTTGATTCCATGCTGCTTCAAGTACTTGGAGAAGTTTTGGTTGACAAAGCTACTATCTCCATCAAATCGGATGATCTTCAAAGAACTTGGAAAGTCTTCTTCAACTGTTTTTGTCCACTCCTTAAACTTGGAAATGGCATCTTCTTTATGCTTGAGTGAATAAACCCATGTGTATCTAGTGAAGTCATCTACAATTAGGAAGAAGTAAATTGACCCACTTAGAGAAGGTGTACTCATAGGTCCACAAATGTCGGCATGGACTAATGATAAGGGTTTATTTGCAGAAATAGATGCTTCTTTAGGCAAAGAGAAAGTTGTTTGCTTGTCACATGCTTTGCAATTCAATTCCAATGGTGCAAGCCTGGGTAGACCTTTGACAAGATGATTGGAAGAGATGGTAGCTAAGCAAGAGGTATGTCCAAATCTGCAATGCCACAAGTTGATACTTGAATCCTTGGTCATAAAACTTGAAAGCTTTTAGAGACCCTTTTCTTCATATCCTTTAGCTATCACTTCATTAGATTCGCGATCAATGACTTGAACTTGGTTGTGATTGAACTGAACTGTCATGTTGCACTTTGTAATGGCTTTGTTTGAAAGAAGATTCTTATAGAGGCTTGGTACATACAAAACATCTTTTAATGACGGTCTCACCTTCAGAGTTGATGACTTGAACTTTTCCTCTTCTTTGGATTTCAATGCACTTGTTATCTCCAAGGTAAACTTTTCCTTGATGATCTTCTAACTCATGGAAATCATCTTTGTCATGGCACATGTGGGATGAAGCACCACTATCAAAAATCCATTCTTTCTTGGGAGTGGTTGCCATAAATGCTTTGTGTTCACTTGTAAAAAATAGGTCTTCACTTGTGCAGTGAGAATGATGTTCATTCTTGGAGTTAGACTTAGAATTGTCCTGGTTCTGTTTCTTGAAGCAATATTTTTCAATGTGTCCAGGTTTGCCACAAAAGTTACAAGTGAATTTCTTTGATGAATTGTGTGATCCTCGCTTAGATCCATTGCTAGCCTGATGACTTGAGGTTTTGCCTTTAGTGAATGGGCCTTTGGCCTTCATGGCTGACAATCTTCCAGAGAGTCTCACCCCTGATGGCATTCCATAGCCTCGATGAGCATCCGATTGCCTCGCCCAACATCACCTGTTGCCAATTGATTTCGTTCGAGAGTCTCAATACATGGGTCACCTGACGCCAGATAACACGAGACTTGGGGCAGTCGAAGAATAGGTGAACTAAATCTTTGATGCATCGATGATAGCGCTTTCACCATGGCGGCACACCACAGATTTTGTTAGCCCTTGCATTGGACCAGATACCTTTATGCAAGATCTGCCACACGAGAACGGACTTTTTGACCTCAATTAGGGGGTGCCAAATAGACATGAATCTTAGTTCCCACCGTAGTTTGGTCCAAGAAAGGCACCATCTCTTGTTAAGAGTGTGGTGAACATCTAAATTCTCTTTGAAGTTGGGAGTTCTGGATAGCTTCTTACCATTGCTCCATTTGAGGCCCTCCAGGCAAGGAAGATCCTAACCACAGAGAAGGCGGGTAGTTGAGCGGTCCCATGCTAAACACCTGCTTTGCAGAAGAGTCCATTCCTTAAGGGTAATTCTAAGTCTCGGATCCAATTCTTCGAACCTAATCCACTGGCTCGTCTCTTGTTTCCATAGTTATTTCCACTGTTTGAACCCCTTGTTCCATAATCGCCAGGTCCTTCCCTTGAGTTCTATTGTTAAAAAAAAAATGGGCATCATCATAGATGCAAGTGGGTAATGTAATCATCCAGAATGTCATTACACGCTTTAAAAACATGTCGACCCAATTGCTGAAAGAGCCTCTCACTTTTCATTATTCAACTTCATAGTTTTTGTCCTCCTGGGGGTTATCTTTATAAAAGGCACTTTGCATCCTTCAAGAGGTTACTCCTCCAAGAGACCATAACTCTACATTGGTACATCCTTTCGCACTAAGTGCCCCTCATTGTACCTCAACAAGATAAGACACAAGTATCTTTTGTGTGTGCAATTGTGGGTTGAAGGCTAATCTAAGCCCACCCACAAAGTGATTCAGTTGTCGTGCCTACTACAACTATTTTGGTGTGCAACGGGCTACTCTAAGCCCTCCAAACCCCCCCCCCTTCCCTAAGGTATCTTGTGCAAGAATAGGGCTAATCTAAGCCCCCCCAACCCTCCCCAAGGATTTCGAGTGTGGTGCCAAGTTTTTCCACATCTTTTGCGATTATTTTCACGTACTTCTTTCGCACACAAGGGTTTTTTGATAGTGGTTTTAAACACTTTATCCTCAAATCTTTGTAATGACCAAAAGTGCAAGTAGCTCATCATCTATGGCTAACTTTTTACCCTCTTTCACCCCTATTTTTATGCCTAAGGATGAACGCCTCCTGGACAAAATTACAATCTATGGAAAGATGTCATGCTCAGAAGTGTGGTAATATAGGGGCAAGTCTTGCTCCCTGCTTGGGTTTCCTAAACGATGGTCCCCAGCCAGCGTACAACTCTCGATGCTGCAGTAGTGTAAGGTCGCTTGATCGGAGCGCTCAAACCTCAAGGGTTGTCCACCAGAATATATTCCGGTGCCTACAGTCCGCTGCTGCGAGCCTTGACCTGTGAAAAAGCTCGCCGCTGTCTATGGTGCAAGGAAGCAAAGGATTCACTGTTCCTCTCGAAAACTCTCGGAAGGAAGCTATGGCCGGCTCACGCTCTGCTTCTGTTGGAGAGATATTCGAAGGTGGTGGATTTCTTTGTAGGCACGAGTCATGACGCAGGATGATGACGATGACCCGACAGATAGTGTTGTCCCGGCAACTGAAATTGAATCTCCTCCATCGTCATGCTCAGTCACTTCACAACCGTCTTCTTCGTCTTACTTGATCACTGTCAACGTTGCTCACCATCTGCGCATGCACAAGGTCACCCTATCTGTGCAGACTCTGGTCATTGCTTCTTCGCGGAGGCTCTCTTCCAAGCCTGGGTACCAGACGTTCATAGTTGCTGGCAGAGTTAGAGTTTCATCATCCTTTGGGGGAACTCCGCCAACAGCTGGTCCGTGCGGGTCTTGCACAGAGATGAAAGCTTAGTGGTTCAGCGAGCCGGGAGACAGAGTTCATAACAGAGAATGACAAGTTCACAAAACTCTGGTCACAGAGGCTGATGAGAGATTCTGCCCGGGTGAAGGTGATAGAGGAGATGTTTGATAGACGGGTAACGATGAGGCTCAAATACTCTTGCGCTCTAAGCAGGAGCTCTGCGCAGTCGCTAGCGCATTGCTCCTCAAGAAGCAACGCACCCTGTTGGCCAGATAGCTTGATAGCCACTCCGTGAACATTGTCGATTAGGCCTAGCGCAGACCGCAAAACAAAATTGGCCGTTTCAAGAGGTGCTGCCGTCCGGAGGAGGGAGAAGTTCGACAACTCTGTCTCACAGGTGTCCTGAAAAGCAGTCTGCCTGCAGATCTTCGTCCGTAATTCTTGCAACTTCAGTTCTTCACTCTCGTGGTCGAGCTCCAGCATACTTGAGGAGGGCAGCTGCGGAACCCATTTTGGGTGCGTTAAGCCCTCCAGACCTTCGTCCAGCACATGTTGAAATGAGCTGCGGAGCTTCGCATAGCCATTTGAAGTGAGAGGAGGACCTGCGTCGCAGGCATAGAGGAAGAAGACGACCAGAGACACTAGAGCACAGCAGAGCAAAATGAAGCAAGAATCATGTTCTCACAAACTGATACAGAAACTTGACCAGAGGTGAAAAGAACACGTGGTTATGGCCACTGTAACAATGAAGATGCTTTATCATCGCTCAACGTAAAATAGGTTGAACACAAAAGGGAAGGAAAATCATCAACGGATGTCAGCATTAATAACTACTAAATGTCAAAGTGTTTTTAAAAACTGCAATGTAAGCTATCACCATCAACTCCATGAAAAATGCAAAGTGAAAGGCATCCTATGAGTGCCACAAAGAGGGTGGGAGGGTGGGAAAGAACGGTTACAGGGTGACAAAATGATGAAAGAAACGGTAGGAGGGTGCAAAATGGGCAATGTAGTACCCAAAGAGAGCACACGATGATGGAAAAAGATCTCTTCTAACAAGTGAAGAGCCACACCACCACGCTCTACAAGCACTACCACCAAAACAACCACCAAACACACCACCAAGACCTCCACCTAGCGCTCTGATACCATGTAGAGAGTACGCACGCGGAAGCAAAATGAAAAGTAAAGTACTCTCACAAAACAAAGAATGTGTGAGACACAAAATGAGTAGACCATGAAATGGGTAAACTCATGTGGATTAGAAATGAGCTTGCCAAGAGCATGGAGTAGGCTCCCAAGCTTCTAACCAAATACAAATGGGGGAGAGGCCCTCCTTATATAGATTTGTGAGGGGCTCTCCAAAATACATCTCATGTGAGATAATTCCCCTGAAAGGAGAATGAATACAACTGGTAGAAGCAAATGGCAAGGTACCCAAATACAAAGGAAATACACGGAATGTAATGGAAATGAAATGGAAATAGAGTGACTCCAAGATACAAAAGGGAGATGCACTCTCATAGTCTCAACAAGACTAACGCCTCAAATGTTAAGGCATTTGGGTTTTCTTTCATCATCAACCAAAGAGTAGAAGAAAAACGCTGATATGAATCTTGAATACCATTAAGAGTAGTCTGAACTAGTGAGCTATATGGTAAGACTTCATTAGCAGAAATCAATCACTCCTTCAAATCTTTGAACTTTTTCAAAAAACTATCCTTAGATTCTTCTTCATTCATATGATCAGTCTCCAAGTATTTTGGGAGGTAAGCAACATGAGCCTCATTTCTTGCTTGGTATAAAGTGGTAAGTGTTTCCCAAGCATCCTTTGTTGATTTGCAAGAGCGAAGGCAAGGGATAATGACACGTTTACTAGACAAAACTATCAATCCATATGCATGAGCATCTCTACCATCCAAACAAAGTTGCTTTGCATTAGGTGCAACAAGAACCTCAACACATGTAAGAATTTTAAGATGGTCATCTTCAATGCCATCCACATCACCTTCAATAACTATATTTATAGGTGTAGTAGGTTGTTTTTCAACCCCCTACACAATATTCCACAATCCTTTTGCGACCAATACATGACATATCATATATACCCATAATGGGTAATTGGTACCATCCACTTGTCCTCAATAGCCAACATATGGAATACACCATTGCTTTCAACCATGGCCACTAACTCAAATACCTTGATGCAGAAAAATGAATGTATCTCAAAACATTCAACAAAACTACCCTATCTAGCTCCGCTAAACCTGTAGTAGACTTCAAGGCACTTATACTAGTGAACCTTTATATGTTTGACACAAAATGATTAGATTTCTTACAAAGGCATTGTGATAGTGCGTTTGGAGGCCAAAATGAGTTGAGATCCAAATTTTGATACCACAAAGAGAAGCTGTTTTGAACTCATAATCACCCTAAGCATGCTCAAAAATTTTCATGTGATTCTAAGACTGTGATTGGAGGGGTGTTGAGGATGACCAAGATAAAGTGGTGACCTGCTTTGATACCAATTGTTTGAGTTTGAGGACTGCAAAAGCACCCAAACAGCACAAGGAAGATGAAGAAGCTTGAAACACAACACACAATACTGATTGTATTACCAAGTGAATGTACAAAGATAAGTCACCTGTTAGGGTTCGAGGCATATGTACAAGCCATGGGGAAAAAACCTCGTAAAGAGTGGAAGAAGTGCCTACACGGTCCTAAGTGTGTTCATACATGTCAGTACCAAAATATATCAATAATTTGATCCATCAAGTGATCTCTATTTTCTTCAAATTTTGGAAAGAACATAGCTAAATAAGCATAATGGCCATGAGATAAGTTTCAAAGTATTTGGACATTTTATTCTTTCACAATGACCATAATACTAAGCCTTTGCACTTATAATATTTTAAACATTTGAGATGATTTCACTCTTTTAATCATATCTCCTAAATGGTGAGATATATCATCATGAGATTATGTAAATATTATTTTTGATGTTTTTAAATAATGTTAAGAAGAAAAATAACTGAAATTGGATTAATAGACTAAGATAACCGATCACCTATAAGTAGCGTGTCTTTGGTCATTCAACACTTTTGAAAGTTTGCACTCCTATGTATAGAGATAACTTGATGTATCAATTAATCCTAAAAAATAATAAAAGTGAATGTGGCCAAATTGCATCTCTTACACTTGCATAACAAAAATAATTAAATTTAAACTTGTCAATTACGAGAAATGTCCTTGCTAAGAGGCCTCTATTATTTATTTCAATTGTTTGCCAACTTTAGAAGCTCCTATAGTGCAAAGGTCATTTGAGGTTTGTAAAATCATCCAAAAAAGGGCAAACTAGATGGATTCAAGTATTGCCTCTATGCTACTTGCTTTTAAAATTTCAATGAATTTAAGCATTCTCGCAAAGAGCAACATCCAAATATTTTATGAGGATGCTACCTCGTTAATTATATCCTCAATTATTCTTTGAAAGTTAAAAATGGTGAGGTAAATTAATCCTTATAATTAGACATATTTATCCATTCTTTTGAATGAACTATGACATGGAAGAATATCCATGCATTCATTGATCATCTAACATCATTCAAATGAATTTAGCAATCTAAATCACCTCGTAGAAATGATTCTTTACACAATATCCACTATTCAATGAAATTGTATATCAATGGATGTTATTCTAATCATTTTACTTCCTAGACACTCATTACATCTTATCCTAAAAGATCACATGTGAGGTTGTGATACTTGTATGGATTATCATACATATAGCACAATCTTGTGCGAACTAGGGATATAATTGTATATCAATTATTCATACATATACTTTCAAGAAAAGATATTCATACACTCATGAATTATAAATTACTAATAACTTTGATGTATAAAAGATCATCTTTGATATGGATTGCCATTATTTCAATTAGTCTCTTTATCTATATGACTCTTTACATATTACTTGAACATAATTCTAGTTGTTTTGAGAAATCTATTCTCCAAATCTTATTTAAAAAAAAGGTAATTATGATAAAGATTACTTATCTTTGTACGATGTCTAAGTATGACGTGATTCTTCATGTTAACTTAACATTCACAAACTTTGTCATGTTTCAAAAATACTTTTACTCATCTAAATAATAGAAAAATATGAGAAAACAAATATCTTCTTTTAAAAAACTTCATATGCTTCACATAATCATAATCTAAGTATGCATGCACACATGCATCCTCTTACATATTGAAATTACTTCACAAGCATCTAATTTTGTAACTACTTCATAAAGACACATAAGAGTTTCGCTCTCAGATACTATATGTCTCTAGTGTTTCCATGACATATAACGTTATCTGGTTACACAAATTTGGGCAACATTTCCCCACTAAAATGAAACCAAAACAGAAATAACCATAATGAATAAAATGAATAAGAGGCATAAGCTTAGTGGTCAGCAAGCCACTTCCTCTTTGCTTCATAAACTTGTACGTGATAAACATTTGCAAAATATAATAAGGGCACTACATGCCCTCATGAAGGTATGTTTTTTGCTCAAAAGAATTTCTTCTTGCTTCAATAACTCAAAAAAAGATTCTAAAAACATAAGAGAAGACTTGTACATGATTTTATTAAAGAACATAAGTAAATGAAATCATGTGTGTACAGATGCAGCAATGAACGTATTCAACTCCCAATTGATGCTAAATGTGATTAGAAAATAATGATAAGCATCATATTTGATCACAAATGTCATTCCAAAAGCATCCCTTGTTAGTCAACCGTCAACTAAAAGCTTTTAGATAGATAGGTTATAGAGGTTAAAATGTAGCATTTTAACACATAAAAAATAGCTCTTGAAGTGTGGAATCTATAACAACTTCATTTTCTCAATTTGAATACCCTATGAAAAAGTTATGTCCAAAACACTGAACATGGGTATATGTGTAGCATATCAAACGTGTAGAATCAAACGTTCTACATTTTCATAAAGAGATCTACAAAAACGAAAAGAGCGAGAGAGAAAAACAAGCTTTAAAAGATTGGTGGAAATGATCTTAGCTCACATTAGAGCTTGCCATGCACATAAAAAGCCATCGATGGATGGAAAGATGCTCCAAAAGTGAGATTTCCAAAAGTGAGATTTCCTAGTCATCATCTAGAGTTCTCTCTAAGGCTCCTCTATGCATTTGGCCATTGAGAGTAGGTACTTTGTTTGAACTCTCTAGATTTTGGGTATGGTAAAAGTAGCTAGATCATTTGTTAAACCAAAAGCCAGTTTAAAATACTCATAATGATCAAATCTATTAGGAAATGTTTTCTTATGTGCATCATCATCATTAAATCTTATGTAACAATAACCAGATTTAAAATATATTGTAGTTTATATAATATCACCACCTAGTGCATCCCTATCTCATTGATGTGAGGAATCAAATATGTATCTCTTCTAGAATCATCCAATATGACTCTTTGGCCGATGGATGAGCTCTTGGCATAAGATTAACCTTATGCTCCACATTTTTGTGAGGTGAAAGAGCTATAGGTAATTCTGAAATAAATAGAATTTGAAAATCTGTTCTCATCTTAGAAGCTATCTAATCTTCATGCTAGTTTAAATCTATAAAAATAGTAATTCATTATGCTCGAAATACAAAAAATAAATATACTTACTGTTGAGCCCATAAAAGTCATATTGGTCAAAGTCAACTATAGTCAAAGTCAAAAGGTCAAAGTCAATAGGTTCAAGATGAAAGTCAACAGGTGCAAAGTCAAAGTGCTAAAGTGCAGGTGTCAAAGTGCACAATTAATTGTCCACAAAGGGTAAATTGGAGAAAGTGGGTTGCAGGTTGCAGGAGGTATTTTCTCTAATTTGCCTAAGGTTCAAAGTGTTTTTTTTTACGTGTTTTGGAAGGTTCAGGTGGACCCTCTCTTATGTGCAAAAGTGAAGACTTAAAAGGAAATGTGAAGGTATGTGAAGCGGCAGCGTACGCACAGGGGAAAGTATGGCCCCCCAATTAAATTTTTTGGTTTTTGTCTAAAGTCACTACAGGACAAAACAAGGAGTCGTTGGCTGCCACTTGTGAAGAGAATCTTGGGACATCAAAGTGAGCACCAAGATACTATTGCAGTTAGGAGCGTACGTGATCGACACACTAAAATCAAGGCAAGGACTATTCTTGGACCATTCTAGAGTAAGCAAGAGAAGCATAGTCTAAGTGAAGCAAGAGGGAGAAGTGCGAGAGTCACCCGTGTGCGACGCAGAGTAGTGGAAGTGCAAGAGTGCATGGAGAGTGACTAAGGGATTGTGCAGAGAGTGCTAAGCTAGTCGCCCAAGGATCTCAAGGTCTCCTTGCAGTGTGCGCATGCCGACAGAAGGTATTCATTCCTCCCCCTTAGTGGAAGCTTGGTGCAAGGTGTGCACAAGGATAAGCTTGAAGCAGGTGGAGGTCTCGTGCAGAGGAGGCCGGCGGCAAGAAGACTTTGGGTATTTGGTATTTTGTAATTGAGCACTCTGTGGGATTGTGCACAGAAGTATTGGCTTTTGTTATGCTTCAAACATTGTAATTGTCTTACTGTAATCAATCGGCAGAGGCTTCCAAGGTGTATTTTCTCTTCTTTTCTTTTCCTTTTCTCCTACAAACCCTCAAACTCCTTCTTGTCCAAGAATCCCCCAACAAAATTTGGCATGCACGGTGGGACCTCCAAGGAGATTTGAGATTAGGAGAAACCAAGTGCAAAGTATAGCAGAGGTCACGTGTCTACAGTGCTACTACAGTGCTACTTCATCAACCAAAAGGTAAATATTCTTATCAAGTGTCTCATATTAAGTGGACTATGAGCTGCTCATGACCGCAACCCCGTCCCAAACATTGAGGGTCACCTGCAAGCAAACAAGAAGGAAGGTTGTTAGAAGATCCTCTAGTCTGCTATCTTCAACCTCATCAGTAAAGAGCCAGGCAGGACAAGTAGACTAGGAAACCTTACTCTCAAGATTAAATATAAAGTTTTCTTCTTTCAAAGGCCTAGCTCAGGAGGATCCGGATGAACACATTAGAAGGTTTTTAGCACTATGTAAGACTAGAGGCTTAATGGGTAGGGAGGATGCCTTTTTGATTCTCTTCCCTACCACATTAGAAGGATTAGCAAATAAGTGGTTCGGCGAGTTTGCTGAAAACCATTTTACCACTTGGGATTTGATGAAAGATGCATTTAAAAATCAATTCCAGCATGGTAACACTGCGGAGATCATCATAGAAGAACTAGAAAATTTGAGATTGGGTCCAAGAGAAAAGTTCCCAGAGTTTGTGACTAGGGCCAAAGCACTAATGGCTAAATTGCCAGATCCACCACATGATTTTTTTGTTAAGAAATGGTTAGATAAGCCCCTACCAATGGCCACCCAATGCAAAATAAAGGAATTAGTGTTACCTACAACCTCCATAGAAGAGTTCATCAACACAGCTACACGCCTGGAGCAGATAATGCACCAGTATGGAACCAACATATGGTACAAAAATGAAGGATCTAGTGATCCAGCTAAGGAAGGAGCTGGAGGGCTTAAAAAGAAATAAGCCCTACAAAGAGGAGGAGAATGTTGTTGCTCAATTGAGAAGGGATAATGAAGCACTAAAGCTCCAAAAGGAGGAGGAGGCCCAAGCAGAGGAATTGGCTCAGCTGCGAAAGGAGCTGCAGGAACTCAAAGGGGGTGGCATCAAGAGTGGACTTTGGTGTTCCATGTGCAATAAGCAAGGACACATAGTAAGTGAATGTCCTCTATTAAGTGTGACTTGCCAATTATGCAGGAAGGTTGGTCATGAGGCCCATGATTGCCAATCAAGGGGAATGCCTGCAACGACATACAAGACACAAGGAGGACCCCTACCACCAGCAAATGTGATGGCAGCTGCACCCAATCAAGGTAACACTTATAACCCTAGATAGAGGGATAACTTTGGAAGTGGGCCAAGGAGGCCAATTATTTGTTTCAGATGTGGAGAATGTGGACACTATCAGAGTAGGTGCACTCTCCCAGAAAATGTCCCTCCTTGCAGGAACTGCCCAGAGGCTAGGGGTCACTATATAAATTTTTGTCCTAAGAACCAAGCTTCTACATCTGGGCCCCGCATTCAAATGATTTTTGTGTGCAAAGAAGAGATGGTAAATGAAGCCAAGGTGCCATCACCATCTACCAGGGTGGTGCAGTTAGAAGAAATAGAATCTTTTACAGTGCAGACAAGAAGCAAGGGGAAGGCTCCAGTGGACATAGGTCAAGAATCAGTGATAAATGGATTAAACAAAAACAAAGTTGCATCTAAAGACAAAGCCACCACATGTGCAGATTCAAGGCATAAAGAAAATTTCATAGGTACCAGTGATGCCATTGGACATGCATTCAACAGGGCTCATGAGGAGTTTGATAAGTCAAATGGAGCCCAGGCTCTTAAGGAATCAGAAGCTTCCAAAATACTCAAGTCCATGAAAAAGGAGGTTAGTATTTTTTATTTAATAAAGATGGATGGGAAGTTCAGGTCAGAACTCTTGCAGATAATTGATGAAATGTCCACAACAAGCTTAGTGGCAAAGGCTGCTGTTATGCATAAAGATAAAAGTAGGGGAAGCACCCCTCAGAGATTACAAGAGCCCTCGGCTAACAGTCTCTATTAAAGGTCATGAGTTTCAAGGAGTTATTGTGGATGGTGGTTCTGGCATTAACTTGATGCCTGAATATACCATGAAAAAGATTGGACTATACCCTTCAATTCCTGCCAACTTCACTGTAACAATGGCAGATCAAAGCATAGTAAGGCCTATGGGAGTGGTCCCTGGAGTTCTAGTCAGGATACATGGTACTATCTTTAAATTGGACTTTGTTGTTTTAAGGCTACCACAGGTAGAAGGAAGTTTCCCCCTGTTAATTGGGAGACCTTGGTTAAGCCATGCCAATGTGCTGCATGATTGGGGCAAGGACACAATGTGGGTAAAACAAGAGGGAAAAGAGTTGCAGCAGATAATTTTAGAAGAAGGACCAGACAATCAAAGAAATACTAGCATGATGTAGACAATTGGTATTTGTATGGAAGAAGAAGTGGTGGACAACCCAGAAGCACACCTATTTGAAGGAGAAGATTTATATGAAGATGAACACATGTTGGCTTGGCTCGATGCAGAAGACCCATCTTCCTGCTATGGAATTTTTCCAAACTCAAGAAGAGAAGAAGCATATGAAGAAAAAGAGGAAATCACTCAGGTTGAAACAGTCTCAGTCAAAGGCCATAACAAAGAGAAGAAAAGCAAAGCCCTTACATGCAGTAGTTAGGAAGCTACTCCAATTCATATGTCAATGGCCATTTTTTTATGGATACTGGTATGGCTATCATCTGTTATGTCAGTTCTTATGATAGCAAGTGCAGGGCTTTACAAGAATGTGGAAGGTGTACCTGCCAGTCTTTGGAATCAGAGGGTTCCATTGGATGAAGAAGCCGGAATAGCAAAAATAAAATTTTGCAGATTAAGTCATAATGTGGCTCAAACAAAGATACAAAGGATGCAGTATGAAGGAGATAATATTTTCCTGAAGGATTCAGGATACCCCTATCAGATCATCAGTGTGCCCAATAAGAAGCTAAAACAAATAAAATGCAACACAATTGGAGATTATGGAGGAGTTTCTCGGGGTCAACATACAATGATCATGGCTAAAGGCCTATCATCAAGCCAACTGAAGAATTATGGATCACCTGGAACCTGCAAAATTTGTCCAGGTTGTACATAGTCTTTTCTCGTCATTTTTTCTTAAGTTTTAGTAGTTTTCTTTATCCCTTTCATGCTTGTTTCTTGATTTTTTAGCAAATTTAGGAGCTATCTCATCAAATTTGCAAAGGTACAATTTTTGGAATTTTTAGGAATTTTTTTCACAATTTCTCAAGCATTTTTTAGAAAATTTCTACCCTTTTTCTCCTTTTTCATGTGTCTTTTTCTTGCCAAATTGGGGGAATAAAGGAAGCTCTCTGTGGGTTTGAGTGACAAAACTGGCCTAAACCTGCGGGAAATCTTTTCAGAAATTTTTGAAGATTTTTTGGATTTTTTTTGCCATTTTTTGGACTTTTTATGTATTTTTCTTCAGTTTTTTGCATAATTTATTATAAAAAAAATAAAAAGCCCCTCCAGGCGTTTTTTTCCCAAATTAAAAAAAATATCCCCCCCCACTTTTTATTTTTTTCTTTATTTTATTTTATTTTCTTTTTCTTTTGTTTTATTTATTATATTTTCATTTTTTTTTAATTTACTTTTTCGGCTGCGTTCAAAAATATATATATATATATATTTTCATTATTATTATTATTTTTTATTTTATTAATTTACAAAAAAAGGCACTTTATATATATATTTTTTATTTTTATTGGCTCAAACCTTTTGGCTCTAGATCGTGCCTCGGTTGGCCGTTTTTTACAAAACTGGAGTCATTTTCATGTTTTCTGGAATCTCTGGACTCAGTTTTTGGCTTTATTTTTCCAAATTCCAACTTCTCCTCTGACTTTTGGTCAAAACCCACATGTTTTGCACACATTTATCACATGTTTTTATTTCAACACATTGTCCACATGGTCTATTCTCACCTTGTCTTACCTTATGTTTCATAATCTCCCACATGCACCCTTTGTAGCCCTACTGTTTGATCCTTTTCACCCCCTCCAGACCCCATGATCATACCCCCATGCCCTCCCTTTACCAATCTTCCCAGCCACATCTTTATCCCTCCCTATCCCTTCAATCCCTACCCCTCAGCCCTCCCCTCCACCTCCTTTCTACCCTCCCTATGCAACCCTTTGATTTTCCATGGCAAAATCCTGTTTTTGGTTTTTTTGTGGTGCTTCTTCTCTCCTGTTTCTAGTGGAATTGGTTACTGCTCAGTTGTTCTCTTCAAGTTTTTGAAGCTCCATTATCATGGTGTCCTATATGCTCAGCGTTTTGGCTGTAGCTCTCCGGGACGGAGAGCACATTAGGTGGTGGGCAACTGTTGAGCCCATAAAAGTCATATTGGTCAAAGTCAACTACAATCAAAGTCAAATGGTCAAAGTCAACAAGGTCAAGGTCAAAGTCAACAGGTGCAAAGTCAAAGTGCAGGTGTCAAAGTGCACAGGTAGTGCACAATTAATTGTCCACAAAGGGTAAATTGGAGAAAGTGGGTTGCAGGTTGCAGAGGTATTTTCTCTAATTTCCCTAAGGTTCAAAGTGTTTTTTTTTAAGTGTTTTGGAAGGTTCAGGTGAACCCTCTCTTATGTGCAAAAGTGAAGACTTAAAAGGAAATGTGAAGGTATGTGAAGCGGCAGCGTACGCACAGGGGAAAGTATGGCCCCCCAATTAAATTTTTTGGTTTTAGTCTAAAGTCACTACAGGACAAAATAGGGAGTCGTTGGCTGCCACTTGTGAAGACAATCTTGGGACATCAAAGTGAGCACCAAGATACTATTGCAGTTAGGAGCGTACGTGATCGACACACTAAAATCAAGGCAAGGACTATTCTTGGACCATTCTAGAGTAAGCAAGAGAAGCATAGTCTAAGTGAAGCAAGAGGGAGAAGTGCGAGAGTCACCCGTGTGCGACGCAGAGTAGTGGAAGTGCAAGAGTGCATGGAGAGTGACTAATGGATTGTGCAGAGAGTGCTAAGCTAGTCGCCCAAGGATCTCAAGGTCTCCTTGCAGTGTGCGCGTGCCGACAGAAGGTATTCATTCCTCCCCCTTAGTGGAAGCTTGGTGCAAGGTGTGCACAAGGATAAGCTTGAAGCAGGTGGAGGTCTGGTGCAGAGGAGGCCGGCGGCAAGAAGACTTTGGGTATTTGGTATTTTGTAATTGAGCACTCTATGGGATTGTGCACAGAAGTATTGGCTTGTGTTATGCTTCAAACATTGTAATTGTCTTACTGTAATCAATCGGCACAGGCTTCCAAGGTGTATTTTCTCTTCTTGTCTTTTCCTTTTCTCCTACAAACCCTCAAACTCCTTCTTGTCCAAGAATCCCCCGACACTTACACTCTAATTTGATCATTAGAGAGGTAGATACTTGCTAGTAGCTTTGAATATCTGGTTCTTCATGTATGGTGTTGCGACACTCTTATAAAAAACATGATAAAATGTGTCCCAAACTCAATAATGGGCTAGTTGCTGGCATGCCACCATTTATTAAGCACAATATCAAATCTAGCTAGCCTCAAAATCTCAAAATCTAGCTCACCTTTATAGGATTGAATCTAGACTAGAAATCCAACCACCCCTCGATCCTAGGTCTCATATCCCTTTCCATCTACTAATGTATTTGATAGGTATACTAAGGTGGGCTTATCTTGAATCTTAATGTGTTGGCTACAGAAGAGTTAATTACATTGTGCATGGATCCTATAACCAAAAAAAATTTCATAGGATGTCCAATAATATGAGGTCCCAATTAGCTACTTGCCACTTTCCTCCGAACCTTAAATAGCCCTTTCCCTCATGCACATCAAGAGTTCTCTATAAGGTCCAAACACTTCTTATAAGACCATTATGAGAAGATGGAACAACCACACTAACCTATGGAATTGTGGTAGATCCTTGGCTCCCTCAAGCTCTATTCCTTGACCCTTTGAGGGTTCTCGATGAATGTAGGTATAACATGGAGGTCTAAATAATTTAACACTCTGTACCTCTTCAAAATATCATTGTACTCAATCATCAAGGATTGAAAATGTCTACGAATCAGAGCTTCTCATTCCCAAGTAGCATATATCAACAAGTGACTGGTCAATGCTAGTAACTATTCTCATATGGAGCAATGTTGCAACTATTGCTTCCTCTTATCCAAAACTAAAAAAGGAACCTCTGGATGAGATGTTCTCAATGGGGCCACTATATGTGAATAGCTAGCAATGAAGTTTTTATAAAAAGAAAAAATTCTTCAAAATGATGGTAACTAATGCTCATTCAAAGGAATCGGCCAATTGAGGATCACAGAGACTTTCCATGCATCCTTCCTAATTCCATTAGTGGAAATGATGTGTCCTAAGTACTCAATGTCAGATATAAAGAGTTCGTTCTTCTCTAGGTTGATGTACAATATATTCTCATTTAACATATTGAGAACTATACACAAATGAAATTTATGATCTTTTAAGTTTTTATTATAAATCAATAGATCATCTATGAAGTCCATAATAAATTGAAAATGAAAGGAAGAAAAAACATCATTCATGAGCATTATAAAAGTAGTTGGAGCATTTGTTAAACCAAAAGACATTACATGATACTCATAATGACCAAATCTAGTTTGAAAAATTTTCCAATGTACATCATCATCTTTAACTCTTATTTGATGATAACCACTTCTTATCTATCTTACTATATATAGTAATACCACCTAGTGCATCCATATATCATCCATGCAAGGTAGTAGATGTCTATGTTTTATTGTCATGATATTCAAAGCTCTATAATCTAAACACATCCTAAAATATCCATCCTTTTTGTGAACTAAAATATTGGTGCCAAAAAATATGTGTAATAGGATTTGACTAAGCCCTTTTCAATGTACTCCTCAATTGTAGGATGTACTTCTACCTCCTTTTGAAGACTCATGTGATATGGATCTCTGACTGATGGATTAGGTTTTGGAATCGACCTTATTGAAAAATTGGCAGATGTATGTCACAAAATCAATAATGGGCTTATTTCTAGTAGGTCACTTCTTACTCAGCATGATATGAGTTCTAACCATCCAAGGGATCTGAAAATCCAGTTCAAGTTTGTAAGATTGAATGTGGACTAACAATCTAATTGATCATGAAGCCAAGGTTGCATATCCCTTTGCATTTGCTTGCTCTAGGTTGTAGGTAACTTTAACTTCTTGAATAGAGAAGAGTTGATTACATTATGTGTGGATTGTTGAGATATCACGCTCAACATGTGATGATCCAGGATGACACATACCATTTTTTCATTTCTCTGACATGTATAGTGGTCACGCCGGTATATGTCAGAGATATTTCATTGAGCTTTATTAGATTATCTATCGAGAGTGATGGCACATTTGTTCCTTGCCAGCTCACTCATTCACGAACATTAGGTTTTTCCTTATGTACCAATCTTTATATATTGAACTTGTTGTATTCTTGTTTTTAGGTCATTCTTGTACATTCCCTTTTATTTAATAGAAGAAGAAGAAGAAGGTCATTCTTCCTTGCCTCAATCTATGTATGTACTTCTCCTTGAGAGTGAGAGTGTGTGTGTGAGCTCTCTTCCTTATCTCCTTCCTCGTGACATGGTATGAAAGCCAGCGTGGCTGTAGAGAGCTCGTGGAGAAGGTGACAGTGAAGAATACGCAGCAAGGAGTGGAGAAAAGAAAATGCAATTCACAAATGACCTCCATTTGCTACAAAAATCGGGGTGAAGGTAGAAGACCTCAAAATATTTTCGAGATTACACCCTTTAGGGTCACTCATTTTTGTTAGATCGAAGTTTCGGAGCCATCTCGACCCTCGTTTTGAGCGCGCAAGGTTGGGCCCGCAGAAAAACCAAGTCAATTTAAAACATTGTAACTTGCGTTGTGTTTGACAACACTCATATATTCTCGATCCAAAATTTCAAGCGATTTCGTGTACTGTTGATACACGAAAACTGTGTTTTTCAGATCGAATTGTCAATCATAGTGCGATAGTGTTCAAGGAGAAGTGCTGCTTGTAGTGTTGTAAATTGCTGCAGAAATGGAAAACGTAGATGGAATGAGTCAGCTTATGAGTGATAAGCTAGACAAGAACAACTTCCATGCTTGGAGATTTAGAGTGACGAGTTTCCTCATGGGAAAAGGCTACTGGAAGTACATAAAAGGAGAGAACGAAAATGCTCTGCAGTTACCAAAGAGGAATCGGACTGCAGAACAAATAAGAGCATATGAGAAATGGAATCAAGGAGCACGAAAGGTAATGTATTGGCTATCCGTTAGCATACATTATACCATGATTGGGCACATACAGGATGCCAAGACTCCAAAAGAGGCTTGGAATAGTTTGGTCACATTGTATGAGACAATACAAAGGCACGAAAGTTGCAACTCAAGAACGAGTTGCATACATTGGAGAACAAGAGCATGTCGGTAAGTGACTACACTCTGAAACGCAAAAGCATATGTGAGTCACTTGCATCTATTGGCGTGAATGTAGATGATGATGATAAGGTGGAAATGTGCCTTCATGGTTTAGGAGCTGCATATAAGCAGTTTAGAACTTCTATACAGACCACGGAAAATATTCCGAATTTCGTTGATTTGGTATCCATGCTTATTATTGAAGAAAAAAGAATCTTGGTGAGGATTCAAACTCCCAAGGAAAGTCTAGTTCTGAGAAGGTATTCTACTCCAGCAAAGGAAGAGGTAGAGGTAGAGGTTTTGGAAATGGAAGAGGAAAAAGTAACCAAGACCAAGGTCAACAACAAAATCATGCAGGAGGAAGAGGATAATTTCGAGGCAGGGGGAGCCAAAGAGGTCGCAGAAATTTCCAAAGAGATGATTCAGGTAATGATAGTAAAGGATGTTGGAATTGTGGTAAACTTGGACACTTTGAACATGATTGCATGTTGAAGAATCAAAATAACAGAAGCCAGCAAAACAGCTATGCATGCACAAGTACATATGATTCTTAGAAGATGTTCATGGTTCAACATCATATGATGAATACGATCTCTACCGGTGTTTCAAAATTGAATGATAATGTATGGTATGTTGATTTAGGTGCTTCATTTCACATGACCAGTCATGCGAAATGGTTTAGTACTTTGCATAAATTGCCAGTTCCTGGATATGTTGAAACAGGTGATGACACATCACATCCTATTGAGCATGCAGGAAACATAGCACTATTGATGGAGGATGGAAAGGTAAAACATCTTGCTGATGTGCTACATGTTCCAAATATAACAAAGAATCTGGTTTTTGTTGGACAAATGGTTGACCAGGGAGTACAAGTCAGGTTCAATACTGATGGATTATATGTAGAAGAGTACAAGCAGTATGGATGATTGGTTGCCAAAGGAAACAAAGTGGGTAGGATGTTCACCTTAAATGTGAAGATTCCTGAAATCAATGCATCCATGTCTGTAAAAGGTGCAGGAGTTATTTTAGATATAGAGATGTGGCACAAACGGATTCGACATGCAAACGTGCAAAGGCTGAAATTGATACAGTCAAAGGAGATTGTCCATGGACTACCAAATTTCAAAGTTTCAAAAATGCAAAAGGTATGTGTAGCATGTCAATTTGGTAAACAGTCAAGAGCATCATTTCCACATGACAAGCATGTTAGTGAGAATGTACTAGAAGTAGTACATAAAGATGTTTGGGGTCCAGCAAAGACCACATCTATGGGTGGTTGTAGGTTTTATGTTACTTTCACTGATGATCATACACGCAAAGTATGGGTTTATTTCATGAAAGAGAAGAGTGAGGTGTTCACTCACTTCCAAAATTTTAAAGCTATGGTGGAAAAGCAGACAGGGAAGTACATTCAGACATTAAGATCTGATGGAGGAGGTGAATACATGTCAAATGAGTTCAACAGTTTTCTAAAAAATCATGTAATTCGACATCAATTTTCATGCAGGTACACACCACAACAGAATGGCGTTATTGAACGCAAAAATAGACATATTGTAGAAATAGCAAGAACCTTGATGGTCGAGAAGAATATGCCTCATTGTTATTGGGCAGAAGCTGTGCATACTATTGTATACATCATGAATAGAACTCCAACTACTGTTGTACATCAAGTTACACCTGAAGAGAAGTTTATAGGTAAACAACCAAATTGATCACATCTGAAAGTTTTTGGTTGTATTGCATATGTACATGTTCCAGATGAGTTGAGGATGAAGCTTGATCCAAAAGCAGAAAAATGTGTCTTCATTGGATACTCCCTTGAGCAAAAAGGGTACAAAAGTTATAACCCAGTCACACGATAGGTGAAGGTGAGCAGAGATGTGGTATTTTATGAAATGTCAAGCTTCTATGCAGATGCCAAAGAAGGACTGAATCTTGAACCAAATGACAAAGAAAATGCTAAAAAATCAAGTGCAGAATCTCAATTTTTGAGTGGATTGGATGCATCAACAAGCAATAGTTCTAAATCAAATCCATGGACTGGAAGACTGCATGGAAATTTCAGTCCAAAAAACTCATCAAATACATCCAAGAAAGGTAAAGAAAAGCTTTCTACTGATAGTAAAACATGTGCAGGTTTTGAAGATGTTGATGGAGATTCAAGTGGTTCAGAAAAAAGTCTTGATGAGGAATTTGGATTGCCCTCTATGAAGACTCTAGGAGCAAGAAGGGTAGATGATACAAGGAGAAGTGACCCACGACCAAGAAGATATGGGAGGATGCATAATTCAGTGCAACGATTGACATATGATAGTTACATGGCTCACCATTGTGCCTACATGACAAAGGTAATACAAGATGCTGAACCTTCTTGTTTTGAAGATGCAATTGGTAATGCAGATTTGGAAAAAGCTATGGATGAGGAGATGGCTGCACTTTATGGAAATGATACATGGAAGCTAGTTCCATTGCCACAAGGAAAGAAACTCATAGGCTACAAATGGGTTTACAAGGTAAAGCATAATGCTGATGGTAGCATAAGCAGGTATAAAGCACAATTGGTAGCTAAAGGATATGCAAAGACATATTGATTATGAGGAAACATTCATCCCTATAGCTAAAATGTCTACTATCAGAACAGTTGTTGCATTAGCTACAACAAAAGGATGGACTTTGCATCCAATGGATGTGAAGAATGCTTTCCTACATGTGAGTTACATGAAGAAGTATATATGGACCAGCCACAAGGATATGAAGATTCAAAGCATCCATAATATGTTTGCAGGTTGCAAAAGGCTTTGTATGGGCTGAAGCAAGCCCGTCGTGCATGGCATACAAGGATTGTTGATTACTTAACCAGCATTGGGTTTTCTATGTGTGATGCAGATCACTCACTATATGAAAGGAAGGTTGATGATGGCATCACTATTGTGGCTATCTATGTTGATGACCTAATTGTAGGTGGTGATAATGAAGGAAGCATCAAAGAGGTAAAGCAACTTCTTACACAGAAATTTGACATGAAAGATCTTGGTGTGCTGCGCTATTTCTTGGGCATTCAGTTTATACATACAGAAACAGGTATATGGATGTCGCAAAGGCAATATGCATTGAATATGCTGCAAAAGTATGGTATGGCTGATTGTAAGGCAATTCCTATGCCATTAGATCAGAATTTGAAATTGGATACTACATCAGGTGAAGCATTCGAAAATGCCATTATGTACAGGAAAATTGTGGGAAGTCTTATATATCTCACAGTTACAAGGCCTGATCTAAGTTATACTATTGGACTTGAAAGTCAATTTATGCAGTTTCCTAGGAAGCCACATTTGGATGATCTGAGGTGCACTCTACGTTATGTGAGTTCTACTTTGGATTATGCATTGTTTTATGAGGCTGGTGTAGATTTGCAGGTTTATGGATACACCGATGCAGATTGGGTTGGTAGCATTCCGGATAGAAGATCTACTAGTGGTTTTCTATTCTCACGTGGGAGTGCAACTGCTACATGGAGCAGCAAGAAGCAACCCACTGTTGCTTTGTCGAGTACAGAGGCTGAGTATAGAGGTGTTGCAATGGCAGCATGTGAGGCATCATGGCTAGAAATGCTACTTGCAGATTTAGGTGTGGAAGTGGGAAAGCCTATCACTATTTATTGTGATAATCTTAGCAGCATACAGTTATCATGGAATCCTATTTTCCATGCTAGATTAAAGCATATCGAGGTACATTATCACTTCATCAGAGAGAAGGTATTAGCAGGTGATATTGATCTTGTTTATGTGAGAACAGATGAGCAGGTTGCTGATATTTTCACAAAAGCACTTGGAGCTGAGAAGTTGAAGAAGTTTCGGGAGATGCTTGGATTACAGGATATGGCATTGAGCTTGAGGGGGAGTGTTGAGATATCAAGCTCAACATGTGATGATCTAGGATGACACGTACCAGTTTTTTGTTTCTCTAACATGTATAGTGGTCACACCGATACATGTCTAGGATACTTCATTGAGCTTTATTAGATTTATCTACCAAGAGTGATGGCACATTTGTTCCTTGCCAGCTCACTCATTCGCAGACATTAGGTTTTTTCTTATGTACTGATCTTTATATATTGAACTTGTTGTATTCTTGTTTTTAGGTCATTCTTGTATTCCCTTTTATATAATAGAAGAAGAAGAAGAAGTTCATTCTTCCTGTCCTCAATCTGTGTGTGTGCTTCTCCTTGAGAGTGAGAGTGTGTGTGTGAGCTCTCTTCCTTATCTCCTTCCTCGTGACATGGATCCTATATCATAAAAAGAAAGGGATTTCCATGTACCTCCCATTTCATGACTACCATCTCAATGTTGGAAAAATAATGGCCTTTCTACACAACTCACCAAAAGATCACATCTAGCACAATGATTACCTTTTTCTTAACCATGTTATTCGAAATGGATTGCTTATATTTAGATATAGGATCCATCTCTCTATCTATAGCCAAAAGATCAACATTGAAAAGGGATGATGGAGTGGATGAAGAACACGACTGCTTTTCCACCATCATTTTTGCCAATATCTTTTCCTTCTTTGGGCATAACTAATATGAATCTTGCCAAGCATCGATTGAAAAGGCCCTCACAACAAGACTAATCATTTTGATGTTTTTTCAAGCTTGCATTGAAATGCCCTCTCAAACATGGAAGATACTACCTTCCTCTTTCCACGACTAGAACATTGCAGTAATTTACTTGCTTACTAGCAACTGAACTAAAGCAATATATTTCCTAAATCTAATCAAGATCATTTTATATGTTATGGGTTATGATTGCGAGAGTCACCCATCCTTCATCACCTAGGCCAACTTTACAACCTCGTTTAGGGTGTGGCAGTGCTTCTTGCACACTATTGAGTGCAATTTCTTGAAGTCCAAACAAGAGCTTATGAACCTACAAAAGTATGAAACTTGATCAAAAATATTCAAAGGAATTTCTCTAAATTTGTCTCCGTATTCTTGCACTATGATAATGCTACCACCCAAAGAACCAAGCATCCAATGCTTAGGTTCGGTCATTAGGTGAAACAAAAAAACATCACTTTCAATTTAACCCATGTGGCCAACTTTGTCTTATCTTGCGCAATCTTGCTCCACCATCTATGAGCAATGTCCATAATACTATAAGTGGCATGGATTTTTTTGTTCATCCACTATATTGTAGAAGTAGACGTACTACTCTCACTTGCTCATCCATTGCTCCAACACATCTGACATCCTAACATTTAGTTGATCGTGGCATTTTGGTGGCTTGAGATCTTTAACTTTCCATTTGAAAATTCTATTGGAAGCTTCTCCAATCTGCACCAAGAGAATATGAGGAGTTCAATGTGTTAAAAAAATCCCCAAAAAGCCATGGCTGAGGAAACTTCCTTATCCTCCCTCTTAGGATGTGGTTCAACCATTACCTATGTATCATTTATTGAGTCTAACACTTAATGTCAACATCCAATAAACTACATGAAACTCTCCTCCCAAGCTTAAATAGGAATTACCCTCATGCACATCCATAGTCGTATGGTCTAACCACTCCTCATATGGCCACTTTTAGGAGATGGAATAAATCCATTAATATATGGTCTCCTCTTAAATGCTTGCCTCCTCAGAGATCTCATCCTTGACCCATCTAGGATCCTTGACCAATGTAGGTAGACCAATGGTAAAGCATGGACATCTAAATAAATCTAGCACTCTCTCAATCTTCTCAAGATCATTTCCCTCAATGATCAACGAGGGAAAAATGCATGTGAATCAAAGCTTTTGATTCTCAAGTAGTATCTTTGAGTAGATGGCTAGTTCACACTACTGAATATTTTAGTATAGAGAAATTCTGCAAGTGTTGCCTCCTCTTAACCCAAAAGCTAAAAGGAATACATGGATCATATTTTCTATCTTGTAAAGCAACTAGACCATCTAAATAGTTCTTATCTCAAGAAATTAATGGTATGCACTTGATAACATGGATATCTTGATGAACTTTAAAATCATATGGTAATTGCAATAACTTTCAAGATGCATCACTAATCTTCCATGATTATTACCCAAGATTAGATGATAACCTAGGCTTCTAACCCAATATTAATGAAGAATTAAGTGGAAATTAGAAAAACACATGATCATCTTCTTGGAAATTTCATAGTGTACAATGTCTATCTACAAAATTTGTAACCCTCTCAATACCTTACTCAAGATTTGATTGAGTTATCTTTAGATTAGCTTATATATTTATGAGAAAGTATGAAGCACTAGGGGATTTTTTGATAATCCTATGGTAGCTAGAGTGTGTGGATGAAAACCATTAATCATCTTAAAAGGTGCCAAATTATTAAATTTTGTGCCTCCAACTATCACAAGCAAACTCTACCAAAGAAAGGAAACCATTCCAATCTATTTGGTTTTTTGAAACATATGCCTGAAGCATATCTTTGATTATTATATTTACTCTTTTGGTCTAAGAATCTATCTATGGATGCTATCCACTATCCATCTTGAGTTGAAATTGTAACTTGTTAAGTATGTGTTTCCAAAAAAAAAAATGATTCTAACATCCTTATCTGAAACTATGGACTTAGACCATGTAATGTGAAGATGTTTTGAATGAACAATTCGGCAACTTACAGAGCTTCCACTGTTTCATTATTAGGAATAAAGTGTGCTATTTTACTTAGTGGATCAACCAAAAGTAGCAATAGCATTCCTATGATGTGATGTCCTAGGTAAATCCATTATAAAAACATGGAAATACTATCTTATCAAAAACACAGTATCTGTAGTGATTTTAAAAACATGGAGGATGTATCTTTGTTGCCTTGTGTACCTAGCACTTGAAACACTAACCAACATAATTCTTACTATCTTCGGGCGTATTTGCCCACATAAATGTGCATCTAATCAGTTCAAAAGTTTTCTCAAAACGAAGATACTATGCACAAGCCACATCATGGTTTTCAAAAATGACTTGCTTTCCTGAACTTCCCTTCTTTGGAACTAGGTGAACATATATTTCCCTTTCTTTTAAGAAAACATTCCTCAACTTGGAAATTACCAAATTACGTTTTCTAATGATTATATGACAATTGATTTGCAATAGACTAATAATAATCATAATCAATGTGATAATATTCGATCTCTTGGATCAAAGTACTATCTAAAACTCTAAAACTAATTTGATGCACAATTCAAGATAAATACATCCACTATACTATTAGTCTTGGCTTTTCTAGCTTCTTATCAATTTTCCCATCTAGCCTATCTTCCTCATGGAACAAAAGTAAAATTTTTTTATAATACCAATACTTTGCATAAATGCATTAGGCATGATTTAGTTATTTTATAAGTTAACATATTGCATTATTTTCGTGGTACCTATCACCCAATGTAATATAAAATCTCAAGTAACTTGTATAGCCAAAACACAATCTTGTAGATGATTTGGGATTGAGCAAGGTTTTCTTTTTATTGATTTTGGGATGGAAAGAGGTTTTAGAAGACATTTTTAGATCTCATTACTTTGTTCAATTAGCTTTAGAGTAGGATAATAATTCATTTATTTGCTAGGTAGATCGTCTATAATTTCACCAACAACTTATGAGTTTCAAAATCTTCTTTTCTTAAGTATTATCAATCATGAATCTTGAAGATTCTAGATATCCCATTTTTTATTTTGAGTTTGATTTTTGTCATACATTGAGGAGATATGAACTCTGAATGCAAAAGTTTTCAGCATGAAGGACACACTTAGGGTGATCCTTGATGTCATAAAAAATTCATAAGTGCCACCAATTGGGACTTCAATGGAGATGGAAGCTCCATCTGTTGAACCATATGGACATTAGGGCATCTTCTATTAGAGATGTAAAATGAAAATTAAAAGACAAACCAACCAAAATCCTGTGAAGAGAAAGAAGCTAAGAAACAGAGCTTTCACACGCTCTCACACACAAGGAGAGGACCACACAAATTGAGGCAAGAAAGAATGATCTTCTTCTAATTATTCCATTTAATATAACCTGATACAACAATATAACCATTACAATATAAAAAGATTATTACATAAAGAAAACTCTAATGTCCATGAATGAGTGAGTTGGAAAGAAACAAATGTGCCGTCAGTATTGGTAGATAAATTTCAAACAATGCATAATCCAAAGCACATGTACATAACCTAGAGTGCATCTCAAAGCATATAAATTTGGTTTGCTAGGAAGTTGCATAAAATGATTATCAAGCCCCATATTGGAGCTTAGATCAGGTGTTGTAATTGTGAGATGTATCAAGCTTCTCCCCATTTACCTTTACATAGTAGCATTTTCTAATGCCTCACCGAGGTAGCATCCAACTTCAAATTTTGATATAATGGCATAGAAATTATCTTACAATCAATCATACCATACTTTTGTAGCATACTCAATGCATATTTTCTTTCAAAATCCCTATACTTATTTTCTTATGTATAAACTCAATGGCCAAAAAATGGCACAACACACCAAGATCGTTCATATCAAATTCATGCATGAGGAGTTTCCTTACCTCTTTGATGAGTTTTTCATTATCACCATCTACAATCAAGTCATCAACATAAATAGCCACAATTATGATTCCATCATCAACCTTCGTTGCATATAATGAGTGTTTTGCATCACATATAGAAAATCTAATGGAGGTCATATAATCTACAATCCTTGCATGCCAAGAACAAGGGGCCTATTTAAGCCCATAAAAAGCATTTTTTCAGCTTGCAAACATAGTTAGGATCAATCAACTACTATGATTGTTTGCCTTGCTACATTGATTCTTACTCTCACAGTAGTATAGGGATATAAATGTTGCCAACATGATTACTCCTACTATTGGAGTTAGACGTCTGCAGAAGCACGTGAAAAACACAAGGAAGAAGAAGAAGCTTGGGGCACAACACACAATACTGAATGTATTACCACTAAAATGTGCAAAGATGAGTAGCCCATTAGAGCAATAGGCGTATGTACAAGCCGGGTGAAAAAACCTCCTAAGGAGGGAGAAAAGTGCCCCGATGGTCCTAGAGTGTTCACACACATCACTACCTAAAATATATCAACAAATATCCCCTGGGAGTGATGCAATGAACAAAGAGCTGGTGCTCATGTATAAGGAAGTGCCAAGCTATGTGGAAACAATCCACAAAAGGATGTAAGCCCAAAGCTTTGCAAAGCTTTTGCTACTTGAGTGGTACCCGGCTACTTGGATTGTTTTATCACAAGGGGGGATCACTACCGCTAGATTTGCATGCTTTTTCAGACAATGATTGGGATGGTTGTTATGACACTCGTGTGTCCAATAGTGTTTTTTGCTTCATGCTTGGTAGATCATGCATATCTTGGTTGAGCAAGAAGCAGCCTATTGTGGCCACTTCTAGTTGTGAGGCTGAGTATAGGGAAGCTTTCATAGCAACTGTTGAGTGTGTGTGGCTCAAATGCCTTATGGCTGATTTGGGTGTTGGTCAGTCTTCTGCCACCACCATCTTCATTGATAGTCAAAGCGCATTAATAGTTGTGAGGAACCTTGTATTCTGTTCTCGCACTAAGCACATCGAGGTGCATTATCATTATGTTAGGGAGAGGTTCTCTACTAGGGAGATCAGCTTGGCACATGTGCCCACACAGGAGAACATTGCAGACCTTTTATGAAGGCACTTCCTCGGGAGAAGTTTATTCTAAGTCGCCACCTCTCCAAGGTTTCTATCTCATTTTTGGTGCAAGTCAACACACCCAAGCAAGGATCCAACACTCTCTCAAAGAAGTTTGGTTTTGATTTCTATGGAAAAACAAGGCACTTGGAGAACTTTTTCTACAAGAAGAAGCACACCTCGAAGTCCTCTAGGTCGAGGAATCCATCAAAACCCTCTCAACATAGGTCTCACTATTCGAGTGAAGACCTATTTATTTCAATAGAAGTCAATGCCCTAGTAACTTCAAATGCATTTCAAGAATGGGTCTTTGATAGTGGAGCAACATTGCACAAGTGTAAAGATTGATATCCTTTTCAAGAAAATGAGGACCATACTAGCGAAGTTTACCTAGGCAACAACAAGGGTCTACCCATTGTAAGGAAAGCCAAAGTACAAATCACCAATCACCAAGGGGAGTGCAAATCTTTATCCAATGTATTATTTGTTCCTACCTTATGCATGAATTTATTATCAATTTAAGTCAATCACCGACCATGATAAACAAGTGTTATTTGATAGCACTTTAGTTAAGGTGATTTTCCGTAAAACCAAAGACATTATTGGACAAGGCATAGAAGAAAAAGGTCTATCATACTCTCTTGATTTCTGTCTAAGGAGATGCTTTCTAGCCTTTGGCATCAAAGGTATGGCTACACTTCATATTTACCAAGGACTTCCTCATCTTAGATAGTTAAAGGATTGCCCAAGATCGGGCAAGTCAACAATGTCTGCCAAGCTTGCACCCAAGGCAAGCAACATAGGGCTCCCATTCCCAAGGAGGCATCCACATGATCTAGTAAACCTTTAGCTCTAGTCTACATGGATCTTTGTGGAGCTATGAATACCCCTTCCCTTAGTGAATCAATCTACTTCTTTCTTCTAGTAGATGACCACTCAAGATACATTTGGGTATATTGTTTGAAGTCAAAGGCAAAAACTTTCTCCAAGTTTCAAGAATGGAGCACCCAAGTTGAGAATGAAGCGTCAAAGACAATCAAGAGTATTCGATCAAATGGTAGTGTTGAATTTATCAACATGAATTTGACAATTACCTAAAGCAAAAAGGGATAAAAAAACAAGTCACTCAACCTCACACTCCATCCCAAAATGGAGTAACTAAGAGAAATATATGAAGTGTGATGGAAATGATGCAAACCATGCCTCCTAACAAACAATTACCCTATATGTTTTAGGTGGAAATAGTGCGCACTATTGTGAACATACTCAATCGAGGCTTTACTAATGCATTGCACAACAAGACACCCTTTGAAGCCTACTATGGAAGAAAGAATAATGTCAATTACTTTCAAGTATTTGTAAATGAAGCATTTTTCCATGTGCCAAAAGAAGATCAAAGTAAGCTGCAGTCCAAGTCTAAAAGCATATATTCATTGGCTATAGTGAACAATCAAAAGCATATACATTGTATGATCTTGAGAACCACTCCATCACAATTTCAAAAGATGTGATCTTTAATGAAGCTTCAAAATACTCAACCAAGGATCCAAGTACAATTCATAGTCCACCCATCTACACTTGAGAGAGGGACACAGTCTTTTCAAAACACCACTCAAAGAGCAATTTTTTGAATCAACCAAGAAGATCACAAAGGCTCATTCAAAAGTAGTAGTGAGAACAAAGTCATTATGTAAATTATGCATTGATGCATGAGATCTAGCAAATTCTAGAGCCTTATAACTACAAAGAAGCTCAAGGAAAACTTGAGGTGGGAAGAAGCTATGAAAGTGGGAGTGAATGCAATCGAGAAGAACAAAAATTGAACACTTGTTCGTAAGCCTACAAATCATCAAGACATAGGATTTAAATGGCTCTATAAAGCTAAGTATAGATCAGATGGCACATTGGACAACTACAAAGCTAGACTTGTAGCTAAGGGATATAAGCAATAGCATGACATTGATTATGAAGAAACCTTTGCCCCTATTGCAAGGTTTACCACCATAAAAATCATTCTAGTATTAAGTTCACATTTCAAGTGGCCCATCTACCAACTAGATGCTAAAAGTGCTTTCCTAAATGGAGATCTTTAAGAAGAAGCATATGCTAACCAACCTACAGGTTTCAAGATCAAAAGAAGGTCACATCTACAAGCTTCACAAAGCACTTTACAAACTTAAGCAATCTCCCAAGGCCTCACATGAAAAGATTCACAAGTTTGAAGATAAATGATTTCAAAGAAGCAGTGCGGATGCAAACTTATAAATCTATCAAAAAGAGTCCTTAGTTGCCATCATCATCATCCTCTATTTAGATGACTTGATCTTGACAAGCTTAGATGAAGAACGCATCCAATTCATCATCACACAGCTTCACCTTGAGTAATATATGCCAAATCTTGGTTTACTATGCTACTTCTTAGGTATGGAAGTTTGGAAAAGAAAAGAAGACATATTCTTACCACATAAGAAGTACTGCTCTAATCTGTGAAGAGATGGATAGGTATGTGCTTGAAGATGAAGAGGTGTTGCAAAATCCTTGGTCTACACCAGCCAAATGAACTCCAAGAGTATATGGTGGGCCCTTTTAGCTTTCAACTGGATGTATTAGACACCCTATGTACCTTGGAAGATCACTCTCAAAAAGATAGATCAAAACAGATAAGTTGGAGTTAGCTCAGAGGTGAAAACTTGCTATTCTTGGTTCATACACCTATCTAGTGTTTTAAATAATTCCTCTTGGGTAAGTCTAGGTAGCTTGAAGAGCTAAATTTCAAGAGTAATCTCATAAAAAATAATAAACCACACACTGAGAATGAGTTTTAACAAGTGATGACATCATCCTTATTTTCACGGGCTGCTACAGTTTGAGACTAGTGAGCAGAAAAATGAACATAACTCAAAATGTAGGACTCCAATGATTATGAAAATTTAAATTCTTATACAAGACAGTATGTTGAATCCAACAAGCTTTAAATCATTGAATTTGGATAATTAACCACTGAGAAATGGCTTTGACAAGGTGAGTAAAAAAGTCGGGTACCAAGTTAAATCACTGAAAATGATGCACCAAGCTCAGAGATACCATCTCTGCAATCTGACTGAGAAAATGATACATATGTGTGCCTTGTAATCACACCTTGATATGGCATAAAGCTCAGCTCTTAGAGGTCTTCACATAGGTCTCTCTAACCATGACTAAAACTGCCATCTATTTATAGTTGAGTTTGGGAGGCTAACTTCCCTCAATCACTCTCCAATCAATCAATGATTGATTTGATTCTCTACCTACCACAAATCACAAATTCGTGGCTCCTCTTTCCATTCTTGATCAAGTGGACTCAACCATTTAAGATTCTTTCACTTTTACATTAAGTAAACTCTTCAAAAGTTACAAGAGGTAGTTCACAAATGAACTTTACATAGTCTTCATTTTAAAGCTTTTTTCATGACTTTGTGGGACTCAAGCCAATACTTAGGCTTGTCATAGACTTGCTCCAATAGCTCCCCCTCAAGCCAAGTATGCTTGAGGTCTTCAATCTTCCAAGATTACCTGCAAACCAATCATAGCCTTGAATTTGCAAAGCTTTGTACCATCCAATGCTTTGGTTAGAATATCTGCACATTGTTGATGAGTGGACACATATGATATTTGAATCTCTTTGCTTAGAACCTTCTCTCGTACATAGTGATAATGAACTTCAATATGTTTAGTCCTTGCATGAAAAATAGGATTAGCAGCCAAGTGAATAGAACTCATATTGTCACCAAAAATAGTTGGAGTTCCAAACTCCAATCCAAGATCTTTGAATAATGTCTTCATCCACATAGCTTCCTGAGTAGCTATGGCAAGACCTCTATATTCAGCTTCAGTAGAAGAGAGAGCAACTGTGGGTTGCTTCTTGGATGACCATGAAATAAGCTTTGAACCTGCAAAGGTAAGATAACCTGAAGTGCTCCTTCTATCTTCCTTGGAGCCAGCCCAATCTGCATCAGAAAATAGCTTCAAACCTAAATCAGATACATAAGGATAATAAAGTCCTTCATTTATAGTTCCTTTGAGATACTTGAGAATCCTTTTGGTAGCATCCATATGTAGTTTCCTTGGTGTGTGCATAAATTGACTTAGCACACTCACACTCTAACATATATCTACTCTTGTCAATGTGGCATAATTGAGACTACCCACTAGACTTTGATATGATGTGATGTCCTCTATGAGTTCACCTTCATGTGAGCTCAATTTGTGATTGACCTCCATTGGAGTACCTGCAATCTTACAATCTTGCATCTTGAATTTTGCCAACATGTCCTTAATGTACTTTCTTTGAGTGAGAAACAAACCATGATCTTTGTAGACAACTTCCAAACCTAGGAAGTAGGTAAGTGAACCCAAATCACTTATCTTGAACTCTTCTCTCATCTGATCTTTGATCTTCGTCATACCATCTGCATCATTCCCTGTCAATATAATATCATCTACATATACACATAGGTAGATGACCTCAGAATTACTCTTTTTAATAAAAAGTGAAGGATCTGCCTTGCTTGGTTGAAAGCCTTTGTCCTGCAAGAATGAAACAAGTCTGAAATTCCAAGCTCTTGGAGCTTCCTTGAGTCCATACAATGCTTTGTTAAGTTTACACACATAATCAGGATAAACTCGACTCTCAAAACGAGGTGGTTGTGCCATATATACCTCTTCTGTTATCCAACCGTTCAAGAATGCATTCTTTACATCTAGTTGAAGTATCTTCCAATTCTTGGAAGAGGCAATACTAAGCAAAACCCTAATAGTAGGCATCTTTGCCACAGGAGAGAAGGTCTCCTCATAATCAATTCCCTGAGTTTGTGCAAAGCCTTTTGCTAAAACCCTTGCCTTATACCTGTTAATGGAACCATCCGAATTCTTCTTGAGTTTATAGACCCATCTTGAGCCTATTACCTTCATGGATGAAGTCTTGGGCACCAAATCCCAAGTGTTGTTTTCCTCAAGTGCTTCAATCTCTTCGTTCATTGCATGCTTCCATTATGTTTTTGCTTTGGCCTCTTCAGATGATGATGGCTCCTCTCGGTTTATGTCCTGTGCTATGTAGATAGAATGTTTAGTTACTAATGAGGTGTCAAACCCATACCTTTTTGGTTTTTTCTTTTCCCTCATAGATCTTCTTAGGCCATGATGTGATGATTCTGCCTCATGTCCAAGTTCCTGCAATTTTGCTTTACCTTTAGACTTCCATGCTTTGATCTTTTCTATCTGAGATCCTTCATCATCCTCCGAGGTGTCTTGTTCTTCAATCTTTGGTTGTTCTCTACCAAGCTTTGGAAAATCTTCTTCAAGATCATATGGTAAATTGATCTTCCTGCATGAATCTTCATACCATGAATTGTTCTCATCAAAAACTACATCTCTGCTTACCAAGAATCCTTTGTTGGTAGGGTTGTATAACCTGTAGCCATTTTGATTGTTTTCATATCCAATAAATACACACCTTTCTGCTTTTGGATCCATCTTGCCTCTAACCTGTGAAGGAACATGAGCAAAAGCAATACATCCAAAAATTTTACAATGATCTAAGCTTGGTCTTCTTCCATTCCAAGCCTCATATGGAGTCATCCCATCAAGGGATTTTGAAGGAAACCTGTTAATCAAGTAAGTGGCTGTAGATACAGCCTCAGCCCATAAGTAATTAGGTAATGCTTTTCATTTAACATAGACCTTGCAGCTTCAACAATTGTCCTATTCCTCCTTTCTGCCACTCCATTTTGCTCAGGAGTGTACCTTGTAGTTACCTCTCTTTTGATTCCTCTTTCTTGAAGAAAAGAATCAAACTCATGGGAGAAGTATTCTCCCCCTCCATTTGACCTTAGCCTTTTTAGTGATTTACCTATTTGATTCTCCACAAGAGCCAGATATCTTTTGAAACATGAAAAAACTTCATTTTTGTGTTTCATAAAGAATAGGATAGTCCATCTGCTGCAATCATCAATAAAGGAGACATAATACCTTGATCCAGATATTGAAGCTTCCTTGCTAGGTCCCCATACATCTATATGAACCAACTCCAAGAGATCTCCATGCATATAACCTTTCTTCATGAATGGTAACCTGTGAGACTTTCCAAATTGACATGCACTACACTTATAAATCATATGTTGTTTTGACAAATTAGGGAGTCCAAGTACACTTTGGTCCCTGCAGATTTGCTTTAATGACCTTTCACCAATATGTGCTAACCTTTTGTGCCATACTTCCAATTCTGTGAGTGTCTGACTACCATAATTAAAGAGAGCAATGTTTCTAGTGTCCTGTAATTCAAATGTGAACAATCTACCTGTCTTTTCACCTTTGGCAATTTTTCTGAATCCTTGACTTGGATCTTCAACAAATGCTCCTGCTTTTGTGAACCTGACTTGCAACCCTTTCTCTACTATCTGCCCAACACTTAAAAATTCTTTGTAATGGTAGGGACATAGAGTACCTTACTGAGTAGGTTTATGTTTCCATCAGGTGCTTTGACATTGCCTATTTTCTCCACAGGATGTTTTGTGTCATCTCCTGTTTGTACCTCATGCTTATTCCTTGGATCTTCTAAATCTGATAGGAGTGCCACATTTCCTGCCACATGATTTGAACAACCTGAATCTATGTAGAAAACATGCTCTTCAGATTTACCTTGTGGCATAGCCATGTTCATGATCAATAATGAATCCTCTTTGTTCGAGTCTTCTGTGTAGTTATTGTAGTCTCTCCTTCCTTTGTAGCCTCCTTGATAGTTTGAATGATTGTAGTTGTTGTAGTTGCCATGATAATTGTTGAACCTTCCTCTTGAGTAGCCATAACTTCCTCTATTGTATCCTCTGCCTCTTTGATTCCTAGAATTCGTTAAGCAATTTTTAGTTGTATGATTAGTTAGTCCACAAATAGAACATGAGTTGGAGTCTTGGGATCTCCCCCTGCCTTGTCTACCTCCTCTTCCTCTACCTCTGCCATGTCTTCCTCTACCTGCATAGTTAGCTTGATATGTACTTGCTTCATCATCCACTTTCTTTTCCTTTCCTTTGTTATCTTTGGACTTGCTTTTATCAATGTATAAAGCTGAAGATTGATTACCTTTAGAGCTTTCTCCATTTTTGATAAGCTTTTCCTCTTGAGTAAGTAGTTGTCCAATGAGTGTATTGAAATCAGGTACATGCATGTCCATGTACAAATCCATAGCTGTGGTGAATGCTTCCCACTTGTCATTTGCCTTCAAGCCATTGATGACCTGCCTTACAATTTGCTCTTCATCTATTACCTCTCCAATGCTTCCCAACTGATCTGCTATGTCCTTGAGCTTTGTGACAAAATCAGTCACATTTTGTTTGGGAGCCTTCTTGAGAGTTGTGAAATCAAGCCATAGTTGATGCTTCCTAGCTTTAGTACTTGAAGAAAAGAAAGCTTCAAGTGCATCCCACACTTCCTGAGATGTCTTACAACTTCTAATGTGAGGCAACAAAAAATCTGAGATAGAGTTGAGGAGATAAGACCTTGCAAGTGCATCCTTGGAGCACCATGTGCTCAATCTTTCTTGCTCTTCTGTGTTGGTTGACTTTGTTCCAGAAACTTGGCATAACTTCATCTCTAGCCACATAACCATATAAACTTCTACCTTGGAGATAAGCTTCAATTCTTAATGACCAAGATGAGTAGTTACCTCTGTCCAATTTGTCAATTGATGAAGGAAATCCAGCTGCCATGTTGTCCAACCTTGCTCTGGTACCATTGTGAAGAGATGGATAGGTATGTGCTTGAAGATGAAGAGGTGTTGCAAAATCCTTGGTCTACACCAGCCAAGTGAACTCCAAGAGTATATGGTGGGCCCTTTTAGCTTGCTAATGGATGTATTAGACACCCTATGTACCTTGGAAGATCACTCTCAAAAAGATAGATCAAAACAGATAAGTTGGAGTTAGCTCAGAGGTGAAAACTTGCTATTCTTGGTTCATACACCTGTCCAGTGTTTTACATAATTCTCTGAGCATAGCAGCAATTAGCTTAATTCCTCTTGGGGAAGTCTAGGTAGCTTAAAGAGCTAACTTTCAAGAGTAATTTCATAAAAAATAATAAACCACACACTGAGAATGAGTTTTAACAAGTGATGACATCATCCCGATTTTCACGGGCTGCTACAGTTTGAGACCAATGAGCAGAAAAATAAACATAACTCAAAATGTAGGACTCTAATGATTATGAAAATTTAAATTCTTATACAAGAAAGTATGCTGAATCCAAAAAGCTTTAAATCATTGAATTTGGATAAGTAACCACTGAGAAATGGATCTGACAAGGTGAGTAAAAAAGTCGGGTACCAAGTTAAATAACTGAAAATGATGCACCAAGCTCAGAGATACCATCTCTGCAATCTGACTGAGAAAATGATACATATGTGTGACTTGTAATCACACCTTGATATGGCATAAAGCTCAGCTCTTGGAGGTCTTCACATAGGTCTCACTAATCACGACTAAAACTGCCATCTATTTATAGTTTAGTTTGGGAGGCTAACTTCCCTCAATCACTCTCCAATCAATCAATGATTGATTTGATTCTCTACCTACCACAAATCACAAATTCGTGGCTCCTCTTTCCATTCTTGATCAAGTGGACTCAACCACTTAAGATTCTTTCACTTTTACATTAAGTAAACTCTTCAAAAGTTACAAGAGGTAGTTCACAAGTGAACTTTACATAGTCTTCATTTTAAAGCTTCTTTCATAACTTTGTGGGACTCAAGCCAATACTTATGCTTGTCATAGACTTTCTCCAACATAATCTTCTTTCAATATATAACATGGACCATTGTCGCTCAATGTCTGCACCACTTGATCGAAACATCAAGCTCACCTTGGAGGATTCATCATCACTTTTGGATGTGCATACTTATTTACTCTACCTTGCCAACACTACACTAGATATTTCCTATGCAGTTGGTATACTCAGTCTGTTTTCACATCAGCCTCATCAAACAAATTGAGATGTTTCTCACAGACTACTCCGATGCCTTGCCCTCACCCGACATCATGGTCTTTGGTATTGAGAGGGCATCAAAATCTTTGGATATTCAGATCCAAATTGGGTTAGTGATCTTGATTCTTGATGGTCTACTTCTTGGTACATATTCTTGCTTGTCTTAGGATCTATCTATTGGGCAAGTAAGAAGTAGACTATAGTTGCTCTATCATCCATAGTTGCCAAGTATTGACCATCCAACTTTGCAGCATATGAGGCCATCTAGTTTTGATGTTTATTATCTAACATTGTTGTTTTGCAGGTTACTCTAACATGCATCTGCACGGATAACTAGTCAACCTTGTCCATTGCCAAGAATCCAATGTTCCACACTCAGATGAAGCACATCGAGATCTAGTACCATTTCCTCGGGGAGAAACTCATATCTTAGGAGATTACTCTAGAGCAATGTACATCTCAAGAGAACTTGGTGGACATGTTCGCGAAGGCTCTACCTCCAGTTCCTCTCTAGTGCTTGGTGGACCTCTATACCATTCAGTTGCTCCAAAATGGAGGTGCAGAGGGGGTCTTGATGACATGATTGTCCTAAATCATCTACATTTGTATCCACATGAGTGCATCTCCATTTTGTACCTACAAGGCACTCCATTTCTAGTTTATTTCCATTTTAAATTGTATCTGTTTTTTATTTGGCTACCTTGCCATTTGCTTCTACCAGCGTATTCATTCTCCTTTGAGGCAAATTATCCCACATGAGATGTACTTTGGAGAGCCTCTCCCAAATCTATATAAGGAGGGCCTCTCCCGCATTTGTACTTGGTTAGAAGTTTGAGGAGTCTACTCCATGCTCTTCGTAAGCTCATTTCCAATCCATGTGAGTTTACCCATTTCTTGGTCTAC
>CM035408.1:73931348-74251348 GCA_020310875.1 Ceratopteris richardii
CTATCTATATATCTATCTATCCATCTATCTATCTATCCATCTATCTATCTATCTATCTATCTATCTATCTATCTATCTATCTATCTATCTATCTATCTATCTATCTATCTATCTATCTATCTATCTATCTATCTATCTATCTATCTATCTATCTATCTATCTATCTATCTATCTATCTATCTATCTATCTATCTATCTATCTATCTATCTATCTATCTATCTATCTATCTATCTATCTATCTATCTATCTATCTATCTATCTATCTATCTATCTATCTATCTATCTATCTATCTATCTATCTATCTATCTATCTATCTATCTATCTATCTATCTATCTATCTATCTATCTATCTATCTATCTATCTATCTATCTATCTATCTATCTATCTATCTATCTATCTATCTATCTATCTATCTATCTATCTATCTATCTATCTATCTATCTATCTATCTATCTATCTATCTATCTATCTATCTATCTATCTATCTATCTATCTATCTATCTATCTATCTATCTATCTATCTATCTATCTATCTATCTATCTATCTATCTATCTATCTATCTATCTATCTATCTATCTATCTATCTATCTATCTATCTATCTATCTATCTATCTATCTATCTATCTATCTATCTATCTATCTATCTATCTATCTATCTATCTATCTATCTATCTATCTATCTATCTATCTATCTATCTATCTATCTATCTATCTATCTATCTATCTATCTATTTATCTATCTATCTATCTATCTATCGATCTATCTATCTATCTATCTATCTATCTATCTATCTATCTAATCTATTTATCTATCTATCTATCTATCTATCTATCTATCTATCTATCTATCTATCTATCTATCTATCTATCTATCTATCTATCTATCTATCTATCTATCTATCTATCTATCTATCTATCTATCTATCTATCTATCTATCTATATATCTATCTATCTATCTACCTATCTATCTTTCTATGTAGTTGATGTGGATTGGATTGAATGATATGGATTCAATTGAATGATGTGAATGTTGTGGATTGAATAATGTGAATGATGTGAGTGATGTGAATAATGTAGATGAAATTGAATGATCTAGATTAAGTTGAATGATGTGGATTGAATCGAAGATTTAGTGATATTTTAGAATGATGTGAAATATTAGTTGGTCATGATGCAATGTTGTTGTTTTGTAAATTTAGAAGTAAAACATGGAAATAATGCTAGATGTGAATGAAGAACTTGATCATGCTGACTCACAAAAGATTTTAGTTGAAAAAAATGATCAATTTGCACAATTAGGGTTAGCATTTTTATTTCAACAAGATTTGGAGCCAAAGGGTTTGTCAGGAGAACAAATATCAATGAGAAAAGTTAGAAAGATAGGTCTGAATTATTTTGTTTGCGATTTCCTCTTTCGAGCTACAAGGAGAGAAAAAAGACAACATCATTAAATCCTTTCAATTTGCAGTGTAAAGGATGAGCAAAAAATTTACCTCAATGATTTTTTCAAGTTGAATTATCATTACCAAACAATAATGAAACTGGACAATATTTCATACAAAAAAATTTTGTACAAATCCTTTGTTGATGTGTAGATTGGGATGATTGCCAAAAGAATGCAGATATAGGTTTGGGTCACACTCAAATAATGTAGAATTTTGTAATCAAGGAAACAAAGACCCTCTTTCGCAAAAGTGGACATATATTCTTCAACCTGAAGAGAATAAACCTATTCATGATTTATCATCATAGAGACTAATAATAATTGACTAATAATTATTGACTAATAATTATTGACTAATAATTATTGACTAATAATTATTGACTAATAATTATTATGATTAATAATTACCCATGATCACCAAAAGAATGTAGATATAGGTTTGGGTCATACTCAAATCATGTAGCATTTTTTAATCAATGAAACAATGGCCCTCTTCCTCGAAAGTGGACATATATTCTTCAACTTGAAGAGAATAAACTTATTCATGAATAATAATTTCAGGTTTATGCAAAATAATTGATGATCAACAAAAGATAGTTCATGATCAGCAAAAGATAGTTGATGATCTAGGAAGTCAAGTGAAAAGGTTACAAATATTGATGGATGATATGAGAATAGATACTATCAAAGGCATCATCATCTTTTGATTGGTTCACTATGGATGAATTACTACATCAAAAAGATAATGAATAGACAAGACACTTTCTATAATATTTATAATGATCTTCCATAACAAAGACATATTTTTTTGCAATTTAATCTAGCCAAAGTATTTAGAATACATTATTTTCTTCAATTTGTATATCATCATCTATTATAAGTACCATGTCTTCCATGTTTTAACCATCATTGTGGTCTACATCTAATTCACATCACTCCATCAATCATTTGTGAAACTTTCATGAGTTTAAAATTGTTGAAAAGTTTGTTGTGTTGCTTTAGAAGCTATCTTCATTCAAGGGTGTAACAATTCATATTATAGAAAATGTATATCAAATCATTGGCCAATAATACACTTGCAATTTCTTCATTTGGAATGAAGAAAATCATATGCACTCTAGCTACATTCACAACTACGTCTTGAAGTTGTTACCAGAACCACTCTCATAGCTATATGTTATAAATCCATTGTTTCACCTTTGTACTCTTTCCATCATAAAAGATGTAGATGCTTTTGAGACGCTTTAATGTGACATAGATCTTAAATACTTTTTTTCTCCATTTACGTAAGCTATCCATTGATGGAATGCATCTCCACCATCTATGCCTCGAAGTAATAGTTAAAATATGACATTTTGAAATTTTTCCATGAATTCTTTGTTTGAAACTTGACCGTTGATTTAAAATGTTGGATCCAAGATAAACGTTGCTCCATGTAAATGAGGATGCATTGTTTCTCTAGTAATGATACAATCTGTGTTTTTTCTCTTGATGAGAAATTATCTTTGACTTTTCAAATAGCTTTTGACATAATCCAATAAACTTTTCCTATCACAAAATTATTGGTGAAAGATAATCTACCTTTATTTTTCAAAAGTAGATTTAGTGTTGAGCCACACATGGAACCCAAGTAATACCTTCATACTTTTTTGTATTGCAATTCCAACACTTGGAAACTAACATGTTACATATTTCTCTATCATAATGACATTCGTCAAACCACCCATAGAGGGATAGCATGTTCACATATCTTTGAAATGAAATCTTAAATTTTCTTCTTAAGAGAACTATCGAATGCCCCCAAAACAAGTTTCCCTTTGGACATACCACCATGAAATTAATCAATGGATTTTTATGACAACTTATTCATCCATCTAGTTCTATTTTACATCCATACATTGTTCAATTTTGAGATAGCTTCAATATTTTTCTTCACTTTATCCACATATTCTATTTCTATTTTATTATAATCTAATTTGGTGAATCCCTTTTGTGCAGTTGAGAACAATGCATCTCTGAAAATCAAGTTAAGAGTAGCATTGAAAGGAATTCCACATGCAAAAAATGATTGAGTCCATTTAAGATAAATCTCAAGATAATCTTTCTTCTCAAAAGCTACATGTATTGGGATTTGTGATCTAATACGATAAATATTAGGTGACACATTATTCAATCCACCCACTCTATTAGATTCACCTAGTCCACTCTTTCTTGACATATTTGGACAAAGGACAGTGCACATATCCTGATTGAGTATGACAAACTTGAGTAAATGTATGACAAAATTCTTCTATTGTCATTGATATATCTAATCATTCTTGATCTACAATTTGAAAATTTTGAAATTAATTTGAACTATTTATGCTTTTAAATCTATTTGATGTGATACTTTTATTTTAACAATTGTTTGCATAACTTGCAAAACATATCGATATATTGCTATCTTGAATTAAGGATCATGCAACATTGTTTCTTGTATTAAAAAGATGATCTTTTATCTGAGTTGCATTTCTTTTGAGGATAGAAGAATCTTGAGGATAAATAGTTAATCTGAATTCCGAAAGTCTGCTAACTCAGATATTACTCAATCAGATGTTGCTGAGTTTGTATTTTCTTGCTCAGATTTTAACAGACAGTTATTTTTTGTTAGGCGTTGATGTCGCAATAAAGAGAGTAGTTGTATTTCGTTCACGAAAAGGGGGTTAGGAAGGAAAGAAGCATCTCCAAGAGGGAGAGTGAAAGAAAACCAGAAGAGTCAAGAAGAACTCTTTCCAGGAAGAAAAAAAAAGAAGCATCCTCAGAGAGAATAGCACCAGAAGAGAAAGAGACTCCATTCTTCTAATGGTGCAAGATAATGGTGAAATAGTAATGAGGCATATTTACCTATTTCGTAATGTTTTTCTATAGTCAAAAGTTTTAATGAACTTTTGCATCATGTAATACCTGATGTAGAAGAACTCTAAAGGAGTAATTTACTCATGTACATTCACTACAAGAATGAATCTTTGTCTATTTGAGTTATGTTCATTGAAGAGAGATTTTGTCGCAGCGCAACAATGCTAAATCTAAAATCTGTTGGAAGCATATTCTTTGTGTGAAGTAGATTAAGGCTAAAGTTTGATTGTTCAAAAACAAGTAGAGATGTGTTGAATGTGAACCCCAACACATTTGGCGATCCTACTAGGGATCGAACCCACAAAGATATGTGAACATGCTATCCAATCATGCTCACAATACATTCTTTATTATACACCAATACCCAATCTCGTTCTTTAAATAACTTAAACTTCACATTCTGATTCACCCAAGCTTGTCTTGTTCTTTGAATTACCTCAGTAATGTACGCACTTACCAAACAATCCTCTTCCAAGTGCAGAAGGTATTTGCTTCTGTGTTTAACCGATAAATCCAGAGACATCCTTTCCACTGTGATTCGCAAACTTGGAACCACAAATTCCATGGGTACCCCTGCCTCCAATCCATATACCAGTCGGAATGGAGTCATACCTGTTGTCACTTTGAATGCTCTTCTGAATGAACACAAAGATGAGTCAAGTAATAAATCCCAATTTTGTTGATTTTCATGCACAAGCGTCTTAAGAATACACATTAATGTTTTATTTGCACTTTGAGCCTACCATTCGCCTATGGATTATATGCTGTAGACTTTTTATGCATAATCAAATGAGTTCATGTTAATTCTGAAATTACTTCATTAAGGAAATGAGCACCTCTATCACCTACCAACTCAAGAGGACAACCAAATCTGTTCATAATATTATGATAAATAAATTTTTCCACACTTGGTGCCTTATTATCTTTCAATGCCACTGCTTCCACCCACTTTGTACAATAATCTATAGCTACTAAAATGTATCTATTTCCATGCTAAGTAATTGGTTTAATAGGGCCCACAAAATCCATACCCCACTTTTGGAATGGATCCAATGGTAAAACCGGATGATCAAACATCCGATCTGAATTGCTTGGTTGGCCCATCTTCTGACAAATCACAAATCTTTTTACATACTCACAATCATGCTCACATACATACACATATATAAAACACATACTCTTGTGAAGTTAGAACCAATGTTGAGTTAGAAAATGACAATAGATTTTAACTCACAATCATATATGCACACACACGTAAACATACTATTGTGAAGTAAGAATCAACTTTGATCCAAACAATTATAATAGTTTTCAATTCACAATCATACACACATACAAATACACATACTAGTGTGAAGTAAGAAGCAATGTTGATTCAGACAATTAGAATAGGGTTTAACTCACAATCATACATGCATACATACACACACACACACATACATACATACATATATATATATATATATATATATATATATATATATATATATATATATATATATATATATATATATATATATATATATATATATATATATATATATATATATATATATTTGTGAAGGAAGAATCAATGTTGAGTTAGACAATCACAATAGTTTTTAACTCACAATCATACACGCATACATACACACATACAAATAAACTTACTATTATGAAGTAAGAATCAATGTTGAGTCAGAAAATCACAATAGATTTGAACTTATAAACAGACACACACATACACATACACATACACATACTATCGTGAAGTCAGAATCAATGTTGAGTCAAATAATCACAATAGTTTTTAACTCATAGTCCTAAACACACACATACATACACACATTCATGAACTTAAAAATCCACTCACATATACCTAACACTAAAACATCTCAAAAATAGGTAAGTTATGATTCAAACAATCACAATAGTATCGAAACTATAAGAAATTGAAAACAATTTAATTATTATTAATAAAATTTAAATGTGTTATTTTAGATAGTATTATATTTTTTTAGAAAGAACTATTACTTCTAAGTAAATCTAAAAACTCTAAATTTATTATTACTTTTTCTTTTACTGTATTTTTTTCTCTATTAACCCTGCATCACAAGTTCATCCCATGTACCAGGGAAACACTAGGTGTGAAGCGTATTGATTACTCTGGTCAAAAGCCTATCATTTTGAGTGTTGAGACCCATCCTATTGGTATAGGCCAGGTCATAGGACAAGATGATGATGAGGGGAAGAAATACATAGTTTGCTTTTGTGCAAAGATTTTGCATGACACTCAAAGAAAATACATGGATAAAGAGAGACTTATGGGGTTTAGTGACAACTTTAAAAACTAATAAAGAGCATTTCATTGGTGCAAATGTTGTAGTTGAGAGTGACTGTCTTCCACTAATTGGTTTGCCATAGCAAAGTGTTCTTCTCTAGATATTGTGATGCTTAGCTGGATCTCGTATGTGACGTTTATTGATCCATATTTTTTTCACACAGCTAGAAAGCTAAATACAATGTTGATATGCTTTCAAGAGAAAAATTTAGTGATGAATCTAATGATGATGATGAGGTAGAAACAGAAGAAAATATGATAAAACATGATAAAATATGATCCACTAGATCCACTAGTGTATGTGTACATAGGATTCTTGGAAATGGCTATGCAACTCTGGTTATCGCATCTCTACCTTGTAACCTCTTGTCCTTGAATTCCTATATGCCATAGGACCCTCCTTAACCATACTACTTCACATGAAGAAAAACATGCTCCTTTGTACTTAGCTTCGGTAGACGATAGTGCTATGGTTGGTTGCTTCTTAGTGATCCAAGAAACAATTTCGGAAACTAAAGATCTAATTACTACGCCAATAACATAAGAGATATCTGGTCTGCTATTACACCTCCTGTATCTTCCAATATCTATTGGAGGTGAAGTATCTTCAATAGATAATTTTTTGTTGACTTCCATCACTATAGAGCTTTCGTTGCAATCCTCCATGTCAAATGCTTTCAAAACCTGCTTCACATAATTTTGTTGCAAAATAAAGATTTCCCTTGTTCCTTTTGGACTTCAAGACCTAAGCAATAATGCACTAGGTCGCTCCACTAGGTCCCAAGTTCCATTCTTCATACTACTATTCTATTTTGTTTGCATAGTAGCTTTCAAGTCCAAATTTTGGAGTTCTTCTTCCACACTTGTTGACTCCTTTGTTTGTTTTCTGATAGTTTTAGCCATCAATGTTGAGTTGACAATATGGGCCTCTGATCGTTTTTGTTCCTCCAATCTTTGGTGATTGTCTTCGACAATCCGCAATATGTTCAATTGACTGTGGAATGGGATTTGCAAATTCATAGAGGTGCCTCACCAGCTATGGCAATGGCTTATCCACTTGAGTGAGAGCAAGTTGGTGACTTACAATCTTATCATCTGAGGATGACACTTCCTTATCTTCCATAGAAGGGCTAGCTCTAAGGTCCAGTTCATAGTGGATTACCTCTTTGTCTGATGATAGAGTGGAAGCTTTCTTTTCTTCTTCTACCACATGTGGCTACTCCTTGAACACCACATCACAACCTGCTATGATATTCTTTGCCTCTGGTCATAAATCTTATAAGCTTTCTTCTCTTCACTGTACCCTACAAAAATACATTTAGTGCTTGTTTCTCTCTTTGTCTAGAATGTGTACCTAACACTCACTTCCAAACACCTTGAAATTGGAAACGAAAGGCTTTCTACCAGTGTAGGCTTCATGTGGAGTTTTTCCATCAAGTGCCTTTGTGTAGCTATGATTTAGGATGTAAACAACGGTGTTTATGGCCTCTACCCAAAAATGATTTGGCAATTCTTTTCCCTTCAACATACACCTCGCTATTTTCATAATGGTTCGATTCTGTCATTTAGCAACACCATTCTGTTGCGGCCATCACTTTCTTTGGAATCCATACTCTGGTGATCCTTTGGGGACCTCGGAGTCAAGCTTGACTTGTGACCTCGTACTGTTGTTGTTTCCTGTGTAGTCTACAACTCCATTGTTGAAAACATGCTATCACCTGATCTTTCCTGATCCAAGCCTGTCTGGTGTGTGGGATGGGATAAATTCTAATGCGGGAAGGTTCGTGGTGAGCATGTTGACTCGTCGCTCTTGTGCTCAATTCCTCATGTGGGTTTTGCTTGGAAATGATATTAGTAATGGGGCCCACTGGACTAGGCTAGTGTGTGAGCTTGAGAGTTGATGTACTTTCACCTAAAATACTTGGTGGTGGAGGTGCCCTAGTAGAAGTGAATGTAGAATCATCGTCATGCATGGTAGTTGATCTCTTGGGCCTATACACTTGGTTTTGACAGGTCATTCTTCTAACACACTGAATACCTCATGGTGTCCTATCTTGGCTGATATGTAGCCTTCATATTCATATATCCAATCTTGGCCTAGCACAAGTTCTTCCAATAAATCTTGATCTTGACACATAAAAAGTTTTTTTTGCATCGTGTTATTTCCTAGATGTAGTGACAATGTAACTTCACCTATGCATTTAGTAACCCTTCCCCCTATTCCAATCAGATGTGCTTTGGTTGGACTTAACTTTTCTTTGAGCTTATGCGTCAAAGAAGACTTGATACAGCTAACAGCTGCTCCCCTGTCAATTATGTCACAAGGAAGGAGATAAGGAAGAGAGCTCACACACACTCTTATTCTCAAGGAGAAGCACACACACACAAATTGAGGCAAGGAAGCATGATCTTCTTCTTCTTCTTCTATTACATAAACGGAATGTACAAGAATGACCTAAAAAACAAGAATACAACAAGTGCAATATATAAAGATCAGTACATAAGGAAAAACCTAATGTCCGCGAATGAGTGAGCTGGCAAGAAACAAATGTGCCATCACTCTCGGTAGATAAATCTAATAAAGCTCAATGAAGTATCCCTGACATATACAGGCGTGACCAATATACATGTCAGAGAAACAAAAAATTGGTACCTGTCATCCTAGATCATCACATGTTCAACTTGATATCTCAATGCTCCCCCTCAAGCTCAATGCCATATCCTCTAATCCAAGCATCTCCCGAAACTTCTTCAACTTCTCAGCTCCAAGTGCTTTGGTGAAAATATCAGCAACTTGCTCATCTGTTCTCACATAAACAAGATCAATATCACCTACTAATACCTTCTCTCTGATAAAGTGATAATGTACCTCGATATGCTTTGTTCTAGCATGGGAAACAGGGTTCCGTGCTAACTGTATGCTGCTAAGATTATCACAATAGATAGTGATAGGCTTTTGCACTTCCACACCTAAATCTGCAAGTAACATCTCCAACCATGATGCCTCACATGCTTCCATTGCAGCACCTGTATACTCAGCCTCTGTACTCGACAAAGCAACAGTGGGTTGCTTCTTACTGCTCCATGTAATAGCTGCACCTCCAAGTGAGAAAAGAAAGCCACTAGTAGATCTTCTATCTGGAGTACTACCAGCCTTATCTACATCGGTGTATCCATGAACCTGCAAATCTACACCAGCTTCATAAAACAATGCATAATCCAAAGTAGCACTCACATAACGTAGAGTGCGCCATCCAAATGTCGCTTCTTGGTAACCTGTATAAATTGACTTTCAAGTCCAACAGTATAACTTAGAGTTGGCCTTGTAATTGTGAGATATATAAGACTTCCCACAATTTTCCTGTACATAGTAGCATTTTCCAATGCTTCACCTGATGTAGTATCCAATTTCAAATTATGATCCAATGGCATAGAAATTGGCTGACAATCAGCCATACCATACTTTTGTAGCATATTCAAGGCATATTGCCTTTGTGATATCCATATACCTGTTTCTGTATGTATAAACTCAATGCCCAAGAAATAGCGTAGCACACCAAGATCTTTCATGTCGAATTCCTGCATAAGAAGTTTCTTTACCTCTTTGATCCTTTCTTCATTATCACCACCTATCAGGTCATCAACATAAATAGCCACAATAGTGATGCCATCATCATCCTTCCTTGCATATAGCGAGTGATCTGCATCACACATAGAGAACCCAATGCTCGTTAAGTAATCAACAATCCTTGCATGCCATGCACGAGGGGCTTGCTTCAGCCCATACAAAGCCTTTTGCAACCTGCAAACATATTCTGGATGCTTTGAATCTTCATATCCTTGTGGCTGGTCCATATATACTTCTTCCTGTAACTCACCATGTAGGAAAGCGTTCTTCATATCCATCTGATGTAAATCCATCCTTTTGCTGTAGCTAATGCAACAAGTGTTCTCACAGTAGACATTTTAGCTACAGGGTTGACTGTTTCCTCATAATCAATGCCATATGTTTGTGCATAACCTTTAGCTACCAATCGTTCTTTATACCTACTTATGCTACCATCAGGATTATGGCTTTACCTTGTAAACCCATTTGCAGCCTATAGGTTTCTTTCCTTGTGGCAATGCAACCAGCTTCCGTGTATCATTTCCATAAAGTGCAGCCATCTCACCATCCATAGCTTTTTCCCAATCTGCATTACCAAGTGCATCTTCAAAACAAGAAGGTTCAGCATCTTGTATTACCTTTGTCATGTAGGCACAATGGCGAGCCATGTAACTATCATATGTCAATCGTTGCACTGAATTACGTATCCTCCCAGATCTTCTTGGTCTTGGGCCACTTCTTCTTATATCATCTGCATGTGCCCTTCTTACTCCTGGAGTCTTCACAGAGGGCAATCCAAGTTCCTGATCAAGACTCTTTTATGAACCACTTGAATCTCCATCAACATCTTCAAAACCTGCACCTGTTTTACTACCATCAGAAAGCTTTTCTTTACCTTTCTTGGATGTATTTGATGAATTTGCTGGACTGAAATTTCCATGCAATCTTCCACTCCATGGATTTGGGTTGGAACTATTGCTTGGTGATGCATCCGGTCCACTCAAAACTTGAGATTCTGCACTTGATTTTTCAGCATTTTCTTTGTCATTTGGTTCAAGATTCAGTCCTTCTTTGGCATCTACATAGAACTTTGACATTTCATCAAATACCACATCTCTGCTCACCTTCACCTGTCGTGTGAGTGGGTTATAACATTTGTACCCCTTTTGCTCAAGGGAGTATCCAATGAAGCCAAAAACTTTCAGATGTGATAAGTTTGGCTTTTTACCTGTAAACTTCTCTTCAGGTGTAACTTGATGTACAACAACAGTCGGAGTTCTGTTCATGATGTATACAACAATATGCACAGCTTCTGCCCAATAACCATGAGGCATATTCTTCTCAGCCATCAAGGCTCTTCGTATTTCTGCAATATGTCTATTTTTGCATTCAGCAACGCCATTCTGTTGTGATGTGTACCTGCATGAAAACTGACGCCGAATTCCATGATTTTTTAGAAAACTACTGAACTCATTTGACATGTATTCACCTCCTCCATCAGATCTTAATGTCTGAATGTACTTCCCTGTCTGCTTTTCCACCATAGCTTTAAAATTTTGGAAGTGAGTGAACACCTTGCTCTTCTCTTTCATGAAATATACCCATTCTTTGCGTGTATGGTCATCAATGAAAGTAACATAAAACCTGCAACCGCCCATAGATGTGGTCTTTGCTGGACCCCAAACATCTGTATGTACTACTTCTAGTACATTCTCACTAACAAGCTCGTCATGTGGAAATGATGCTCTTAACTGTTTACCAAATTGACATGCTGCACCTACCTTTTGCATTTCTACAACTTTGAAATTTGGTAGTCCATGGACAATCTCCTTTGACTCCATCAGTTTCAGCCTTTGCAAGTTTGCATGTCCAATCCGTTTGTGCCATATCTCTATATCTGCAATAACTCGTGCACCTTTTGCAAACATGGCTGCATTCATTTCAGGAATCTTCACATTTAAGGTGAACATCCTACCCACTTTGTTTCCTTTGGCAACCAGTCTTCCATCCTACTTGTACTCTTCTACATATAATCCATCAGCATTGAAACTGACTTGTAATCCTTGGTCAACCATTTGTCCAACAGAAACCAGATTCTTTGTTATATTTGGAGCATGCAACACATCAGCAAGATGTTTTGCCTTCCCGTCCTCCATAGACAATGCTATGTGTCATGTATGCTCAATAGGATGTGATGTATCATCACCTGTTTCAACATATTGAGGAACTGGCAGTTTTTGCAAACTACTAAACCATGCTGCATGACTGGTCATGTGATTTGAAGCACCTGAATCAACATACCAGACATTATCATTCGATTTTGAAACATTAGCAGACATCGTATTCATCATGTGATGTTGAACCATAAACAACTTGTCAGAATCATCTGCACTTGTGGATGCATAGTTGTTTTGCTGCCTTCTGTTATTTTGATTCTTCAACGTGCAATCACGTTCAAAGTGTCCATGTTTACCACAATTCCAGCATTCTTTACTATCATTACCTGAATCATTTCTTTGGAAATTTCTACGACCTCTTTGGCTCCCCCTGCCTCGAAACTCTCCTCTTCCTCCTACATGATTCTGTTGTTGACCTTGGTCTTGGTTACTATTTCCTCTTCCACTTCCAAAACCTCTACCTCTGCCTCTTCCTTTGCCAGAGTAGAATACCTGCTCATAACTCGGCTTTCCTTGGGAGTTTGAATCGTCACCAAGATTCTTTTCTTCAATAATCAACATAGATACCAAATCAGCAAAATTTGGAATATTTTCCCTGGTTTGTATGGAAGTTCTAAACTGCTTATATGCAACACTTCCACCTTATCATCATCATCTACATTCATGCCAATAGATGCAAGTGACTCACATATGCTTTTGATTTTTAGAGTGTATTCACTTATCGATGTGCTCTTCTTTTCCAATGTATGCAGCTCGTTCTTGAGTTGCAATTTCCGTGCCTTTGTATTAGTCTCATACAAAGTGACCAAACTGTTCCAAGCCTCTTTTGGAGTCTTGGCATCCTGTATGTGTCCAATCATGCTATCCTGTATGCTAACACATAGCCAATACATTACCTTTCGTGCTCCTTGATTCCATTCCTCATATGCTCTTAACTGTTCTGGAGTCCGATTCCTCTCTCGTAAATGTGGAGTATTTTCATTCTCTCCTTCGATGTACTTCCAGTAGCCTTTTCCCATCAGGAAATTTGTCATTCTGAATCTCCAAGCATGGAAGTTGTTCTTGTCCAGTTTATCGCTCATAAGCTGACTCATTCCATCTGCGTTTGCCATTTCTGCAACAATTCACAACACCGCAACACACTACAAGCAGCACTTCTGCTTGAACACTGTCGCACTATGATGTGACAGTTCGATACCGCGTCTTTTCCCCAATATTGCCCTACCTTGAGCTGTCTCATGAAAGGTCTTCCGAGTATCATCTCATAATTGCTAGCCTTCGCAAATTGATAGATTGCCAAGGTGTGCTCGAATTCAACTCCATAGGTGGTAAAAGTTACCTTTTTTAATAATCCGAGGGGTCATTCACTGTGTCCATCTACCAGTTGAATCTTCATTCTAGCTCGTCGTAAAGCTAGTTTTCCCCATTTCCTGAATTTCTTTGGTAGCAATTCCTACTCCCACTCCCGAATCTAAGATGGCTTTAGTGGTGTAACCTCTATACGTGATGGGGAGGCATGTGCTTCCTTCATCTCCCTCACTGAAATCTCCAACCTTATCGACTGAGATTTTAATTGTGGCTACTTCATCTACCATCTCATTTTTTTCTGACTTTGGCTCTAATTGACTAGGGAGCTTCTCCTTCAAGTGCGGTTTCACCTTCAAGAGTTCTTCCAATGTCAGAGTACAAGGTATTTTTACTTTTTTAAGGTGTTGTATGATGTCTGAGGTTTCAATCGATGGGTTCCGCTCTTTTCTCCTCACTGAGGGAACACAATATAATTCAGAGCTATGTTCGTATTCTCCCATATAGTTCCACAAAGCCTTCACACTGTCTTTGTTGTTTTTGCTCTCATCAAGTTGCAATAATCCTTCTGAGTTTAACCCATGTATTGATGCTTCAAACTCATCTTCTGCTTCTAACTCCTCAAAGGGAGGTTCAATTACTTCCGTTCTCTTCCATCTATCTTCTTGGACTCTTGCCCATAAGTCTTTAGGCCATTCCCCTTCTACTTCGGGGATAATGGATCCTTCTCTTTTATTCTCATAGTAATTTTCACCACAGGTCTCGTCTTTCTTTCCCTCCCTAAGATCACTAGATGTGACATACTCCTGAATTTTTTTTTTCGAGAATTCCTAAGCTTGGTAGTGGTTGAACAGGTTTTTCTAAGGTTTGTTGAGCCACTTCAATTAATTTCTTGCATATCTCCAATCTTTCTTTCTCTAAGTCACCCTTTGGATATTCCTTTTCGTGTTGCTCAATGGTTGGTCCTGCTTTTATTCGTGCCTGATATGCCTGAACCCACATGGCTAACTCTTCTGGCATTGGGTTGGTGAGCACTGATCCCGCTTCTTGTTTTTTATGCTTTTCTATCTTATTGTTTCCCTCAAGTTCTTGTTTTTCGTCTTCACCTTGTTTATTATTCTTGTTCTCCATCTTTTGTTGCAATTTCTTTTCTTTCATCCTTTCTCTACGATTCTTCCATCTTTGGGTCTGTTTACTTTTAGTACTTTTCCCACACTCTTCAGAATCTGCAATTACTTGAGGTGTGGACATGTTCAACTCTTTCTCGCCGTGATCATTTTCTCTGAATTTTTTTGAAGTCTCTCTCGCTTTAGTCCTCGTTATTGCTTTCAATGGCACCATGTACTCCTTATCACTCCCCGATGACTCTATCACTTCTATCACATTGATCTGCACATTTTAGTTAACTTTGTTAGGGTTCTTGGGGAAATCTCTAAAAATATATTCTTTACCACAAACACTACAATATCCTTCCCAAATTCGCAGCGGTGGTGGTGGGTTAGGTAACATACATTCTCTGATAAAGTGATCACCTCCGCATCTATAACATGGTCCTCTAGGTGGAGGTGGTCTATTCATTGGTCGGAGGGTATGGGTGCTGTGGGAGCTGTGTACATTAATGACACATAGTCCTACTCATATCCATAAGAACCATCATGTCCTTCAGAACCATAAGGATATGGCTCGTAAGATTGTTTGTAGTCAACTATAGTGCTCTCATATGTGGAATATTTTCTTTGGCTATGGTCATAAATCTCATTACTAGGCAATGGAGTGGCTGGGACTACTGCTCTTTCTGGGTTCTCTTCAAGTTGAGCCAGAGTGACTTACCAAAGAAGAGAATTTCACAACTCCTCTACTCACTTCGACGCTAAGAGCTATTCACCATTACACGAATGCCTCGGTTTCATTCGACTCTCCCCGGCAATGGTGCCAAAAATGTGTGTACCTAAGTACTGACTTAGGGACTTGAGGAGAAAGAGACTATACTTCAATCTCTCTCACGTGCATATAGTGGGGACTCACGCTTTATTTATCAATCCAAAGAGCATCAAGACCTAGCCGAGTGTATGAAGACATGCGTTCAAGTGATGGTCAATGCACATGAAGGTTCACAAAGCACAAATAAGTTTCCATCACATTTAAGCTTTCAAGGTCAACTATGGTGTCGCGATACTTGGAACAGTAGTATTTAGTAAATCAAGCTTTTCTCTTAGCTCCGAACTTGGAATATAGTGAATAGTGCATTCGCTTTGAAGCTCTTGAGAAGACACATCGAATGTTTGTCTTTTCACTCGATTCTAACACTTTTGCTTCAAGTTATGAGCAAAATACTGAGTCGTGGGAATGATCTTCCTACACTTCAGCACTTCCTACACCTCACACACACCTTACCTACAGCAAACAAGCGCTTTCATGGATGGACAACACTTCTAAGCACTCTTTCCAAACATCACACATGCATGCAAGCTCACAAGGAAGAAGATACAGGGAGGAGAAGACTCAAATTCGGATTTCTGTGCTCTTGATTCTCACAATGGCAAAAAGTGCCTACAAAGAGTCACAAACTGACTTATAAAGATGTGCCCTACAAAAGAATTGCATGCAGAGGTGGCTCCACATGTGACAGATGAAAATAGGAGGATTTTGCATGAAGAAAGGGGCAGAAAGAAGTATAATCAAATAATCAGAAGGCGTCGCAACGAGAAGGAGGGGGTGGAGGCCAAATTCAAGGGTATCACCTCTGACAAAGGACGGAGGAGGGCAGGCAGAGCCTTAGAGAGGTCGAAGGAGGTTGGGGGGTACATGCGCGTGAAAAAGGGGAAGTATATTTCATTGATCTGATGAAAGCAAGAGGACCTGGAGGGAGGTGCGCAGACCTTGGATACGATCTGGAGAGGAGTAAACACAAACAAAAGGGAAGCACATTTATGATCTGGAAGCAATAGCGCAAAAGGGTGAAGGAGGCTTCTTTTCTTCTTGATTGCTATTGTTGGACACACACAGAAAATCGGACATTAATGGAGATAACAGAGCAACGATAAGGAGGCCCGCTCACAAAGAAGGAAGTATAGAGGGAGAGAAGAACAACGGAGAGAGAAGGCTAATAGGAGGAGAATTAGTAAAGGAAATAGCAGAGATTTTTGTAACATTGGATTATCTTATCCGAAGTTCGAACAACGCCATCTCAGCCACTGTGTTGCATTCGGTCCAGTGGCTTTGCACTCAGTGTCGAATTTCTCATCAGAGATATCAAATGTTTTTAGTAAGATTGGAAAAAACAATCTTGTTAATCAGGTAGGGCATCATTACATGCACCTGCATAATTAATCCAGTGCGCGGTTGAAGCAAGAGTAGAAAGAAGCCGAAAGATACCCAATATCTCGGAGACCTACGCTCTACTCTGAAAGTTCTATGATTTACTTGGCAATGAAAGACATTCATCGAAAGAAGCACAGGCGTCAGATCTTATAATGAGATTTTGTTTTTTCTGCAACTAACTTTTCAAATCATTGTAGCCATGATTTCCATTGCGCTTCATCTGTTTGTTTCTATTAGCTGATCCATCATTGTACAAACGCAAATCTAAACTTTCTGTGATTGTATAAGTGACATACCTCCTCAATGTTTAGTGTTCAAAAATAACGGTTCTTTGCCTTAGTTATGCTAAACTTGTGAAGCTTGCTCAGGAAAATCTTACCTCTTCTTTTGTCTGTTATCACATAGTTCTGTGGAGTTCAACCGCAGAGAAAATCTTGATTAATTAATTTTCCACTCTAAGTCTCTGAGGAAAGCTTCCGTTGTTGTTCGATACTCTTTAAATCATGTGCAATAGGAAATGCTAATCTGATTCACTTTGATGATTTGTGTGTATGCGCTATAGAACGTTGTTAACAAGCGGACGATTTTGACGGTATTGACGAACGTTTTGATGCTATAGAATAACTTTATGTACTTACCACATGAAATCAAGAATTTCTGCAACCTGACCAATAATGTTTGATTTATAGAAGATAAACTTCAATGCCATACTTGATTTCGGATGTTTCAAAATGGCACATGAAAAAATTATTCTTTGCATTTTCTTTGCATGAATGCAAACTTATGCAGTGAATTCGGAGAATTAAAATCAATAATCACTATCCATATGGATTTCTCTGTTTGAGCGAACCTTAGCTATCATATGATTAACATGTGAATCTCTAATTTATCGTGTGTAATCATAAAGAAAAGAAAGCTAGCTCTTACATATTATGAAACATATGTAAAATCTTTTGAATTGTGGTAAAGGAAAGATAAGGGGTTAAGTAAATGAAATATTCGTTAATACCCCTTCCAAACATTTAAGAGCATATGTTTCCTTCAGTTAATATCACTTTCAAGCATTAAGAGCATATGTCTTCCCAGGACGAACATGACGATTGAAACATTTTGATGATTTTGTTTCTCAAGTTCTTTACAGTAGGTTATGGTTTCAAATGTACTACTAATAATTTCCTTGAGTTCCTATTATACCTGAGCTTACTCTAAGCACCCCGCATGCATCGTAAGCGAGACGATTGACTTGATCCACCAGCCATCGCGAATCGCTCCCACACCGTGAAGATGGACTACTTGAGATTTTTAGTCTAGTTCACTAATAACCTCCTTAAATTTGGGTTGATGTATTAAGTCGGGCTGCCACACATGCAACCAGTGGAAGGTATGAAGGTGTGGATCTTCAGCGTTCGATCTCGACCTTCTGAAGATGAAGAGATTGAAGTGCCTTCCTGGGGCTCTCGATCTGCCGAATATCTTCTTGCACTTCTTCATGGATACTTGTTGGCCTTGATCTACCCTTGGCTCTTACGTGACTTCCCATGTTGTATGCGCCTGCAGGGCTTTGTGCAGAGATGGGTGTTGCGTGCCCCTGTGGGGCTTTGTGTAGATATATGGCTTTGTGTAGAGATATGTCTTCAGATATATCATCATTAGTGAAGCTTCTTTCTTGGCTTTCTTCTTCTTTTCTTTTTGTTGGACTCTCCTTCAACAGGCATCTTCTTGAGTGTGGTGAATTTCATCCATAGTGGATTCTTCCTTTCCTTGATGATTGATGACAAGAATGCTTCAAGAGCACTTGAAGTCTCTTTTGAAGTCTTGAAACTCCTCATGTGTGGAAGTAAAAAATTAGAGCTTGAGTTTAGAATATATGACCTTGCTAGAACATCCTTTGAGCACTATGTATTTAACCTCTCTTGTTCTTCTTTTGTTGGTTGGCCATTGCTTTTAAGGATTAGCATCATTTCATCTCTAGATATGTAACCATAGAGGTTTCTTCCTTGAAGACAAGCTTCAATTCTAAGTGAAAAAGCTGATCTTGATCCAACTTCTCTATGGATGAAGGAAATGCATCTCCCATGTTGCCTAGTTGCTCTCATACCATTGTGAGGAGATAGTGGGATAATTCCAAAGATGAGGTAGTGCTGCAAAAATCATGATGTTTTAGTACTTTGATGGTTCTACAACGAAACACATTACTTTGCAGTGTAGTTTTTTCACTTCACTTGATCTTATTTCAATAGGGAATACTATCACATGTGCTAAAAACTCATCTTTCCTGTAATGAGAGTTGGAAAGATCATTCTAAGTTCTCATGATGGCAGTTCTTTCACATTGTGAGATGTCGTATATGTGGCAAGGATCAAGAAAAATCTATTTTCAGTTTCAACATAAGCCAAGGTTGGCTTGGTTGTCAATTTTTTTGATCATATATATATATATATATATATATATATATATATATATATATATATATATATATATATATATATATATATATATATATATATATATATATATATATATATATATACATATATATATATATATATATATATGGCTCATGATCTCTTCAATGGTGATGTTATTATGGCTTATGGCATTTTATGTCTTGGGTTGTATAAGCTCATACAATATGTGAAATCTCTTAATGATTCAGCATGTGTAATTCTTGATTCTCAGGCTATCTGAGATGCAAAACTTGAGCATGCATGCTTTGCTAAGTAGAATTTTTCTATTTCTCTTCACTTGTAAAAATTTGGAATCATTTTGTCTCTATCCAAACTTGAGCAACCTTCTAGAAACGTCTAAGAAGGTTGCAGTTTGGGAAAAATATAACATTCTTCCCTCCTAAAAGATGGTTCAATTAGAGTGGCTAATAAATAGCAACTTGTTCATAGTGGTGTACATCATCCTATGTAAACACCTTCATTTTGGAACTACCTATAATTTGTGACTATCATTAATGAATTTTCTAGGCATGCATGGTTTTATCCTTTGAAAGAAAAGTCAAAAGTTTTTATGTACTTAAAGAAATTCATCATTATGGTTGAAAATATGTGAACATGTAAAATGAAGACACTCAATTCTAATCGAGGGGTGGAATACATGTATTCTGAGTTAATGCATTTTTCACTATGTGGGAGATAAAGAATTAGTGTGTCGTACCATATACACGTCAACAAAATGGGTTTGTACAAAGAAAGAACATGTGTCTCATGGAGATGGTAAGGTGTATGGTCCAAATTCATACTTTACCACATAGCTTCTTGCTTGAGGTTGTTATATGTGTAGCACATGTACTTAATAGATGTCCCTCTAAAGCATTGTAGTCTATGACCCTATAAGCATTGTAGCACATAATTATTACTTTAACATACTCAATTTCTACATGAAAGCCACTAGATTGTGAAAGTGATGAGACACATTTTCTATTTGTTGACTACAAATCTTTAGCAAATTGCATCTACCATACGTCTACCATACTTCTAACTATGCCTTAGAGAAATTCTTCCAAGGTTATGGAGCAAGGCAAGGTTTTTTGTTGTTTACATCTATGACTGAACAAACCTTTCTTTTTTGGAAGAAAACGTATATTGATCAATGTGGTTGTCATGCCTTATTATTGAAGAACTCTTTATTGTGATAACTCATTTGGAACATCCAATAAGGGGTAGGTGAGGAGGATACCTTGGTTAGTACAATCCATAAGGCATTTTCTATTCACATGTACATTTCATTTCCACATTTTTTTACATATACATTTCATGTCCATAAGCTATATGTCAACATGGATAAATCAGTTTCAAGAATCTTCCCAAGTTTCTAGTTTATATAATATCTTCCAAAGGGTTCCCCTTATTTTGTCCACTTGTAAGAACCTATATCTCTTACTTTATTTAAAGAGAGAAAATATGCTATGTTCTTATTAAAATAACATAATGAACTATTAAATCCCATTAGTACCTTCATTTAGACTTGGTTATGCAGAGTATCAATAAATAATGCAACTAATACAATAAATACAACAACTATAGTATTTATGTCCTTATGATGCATAACTTCATGTTATTATTACACTTTATTATTACACTTAATCAATGCAAACTACCTTATGCACGGAACCATAATGGCATAGGTAACAAAAAGGCTACAAGATGATATTCAAAATCTTTTTCCAATCTTTCAAGCAATCAAAAAAATTATTGAAAACCTTATCATAACAAAGAGATAAACCATGGCATGCTTTCAAAGTAGCATAAGTATGGCTTCCAATTTATGAGCCCAATCAAGATCGTTGCAAAGGTAATACCCAAACAAGATCGTAAAACTAAAACATGAGAAGAAATGCTTCCATATAAAAGAAACCAATGACGCAAATCTCTAGATTCAAAAACACTAATCCGTGGTATAGCTCTTCTTCTTTTTGCATTAATCCACATACCAAATGAAATCTTACAATCTATTCATAAGATTCCATGGGCATCAATAGATAATAACCTTGGAGCATGTAACATGTCTAATCCCAATGAAGATCTAGACATATTTTCTATGAAATTGTATCTTGAAAAACCACACTTGCACAAATATGTGCTTTGAGGGATAACCAAACTCAATTTCCATAGTCTCGCCATTTTTGGATATGTATGCCACATGACTTTATCACACCACAAGTTATCCATGAATTATGCATTCTTTTAAGTTGTCCAATTCTATATAGCATTCCAACTTCCCTCTCACTTATGCATTTTTGAATATCAACCATTGGAATATCAGCATTTAAAAATTGATAACGTGAGTCAACCATTCTAGAGCTATTTTCTCTCAACCATATGCATCAAGTGGATATGAGGAAGGACTAAACACTTTGAATGCATAGTATATAGATATGTATTGAAATTTTTTATTCAAAGAGTCTAAAATATCTATTACATAAAGTTTTTCTATAGAAATTGATTCATCAAGAGAACTATTGTACTTGAATTGTCACATGGTAATTATTTACGATTTATACAATCATCATAATGTTCAAAATCATTGATGTCTTTAGTCTTTTCCCTCTTTATAACTATTGAAATAGGCTCACATATCAATGCATGTACATGTGAATGCCCATTTGCATCCTCATTTAACAACATGAAATCTTTTGCCATTCTTGGAAAAGAGGATAAATATGGTAAATTGTGACCAAAGTTCTCTACATCAAGATCAATATATCCTTTTTTTCGCTTGTCAATTGTCAATTAAAGATAATTATAATAGATTTTACATCCATGGCATGCCTTTGAAACTCCATATTGAGCTTGTTAAGCTCTTTTAGCATGTTTGTTAAGAAATTCTACTATAGAAATTGTGATTATCTTATACCAACTTTTCTCACTTTGTTCCCATTAATGAAGAATAGCATGCATCATGTTTACAAGCCTCTCCATCACTTGTCCTTGTGAGATCCATCTAATAGAGTGAATTTGTAATGCTTTTATATCTAACAATCATACTCACTCTTGATTTTCCAAAGCTCATCATGACGCTTTGAAGATTTTTGCAACCATGGATAAACTTTATTTGCAACTTTGTTTGCAAAAGCATACACATGTTGATGTGTCATAGAAACATCTTTTGCTACAAGTGATTGCCTATGGAAAATGCAATGCATTCCCATTATGTAAGGCATAGATTCTTGAAAAAGTGCAACTACACCTATCTTATGATTGATCATTACATATGCTCCATCTATAGCAATAGTAATTAGTTTATGCACATCAAACATATTGTGACTAACAATTGTTATCGTTAGTGTCTATGTGAAAGGTCAATCGATTGCCTGATACTTTTGTATATGTTTTTGCTAATAAAACATAGATTTGCATAGTCATCCATGAACTGTTCTGACACTCCCATTTGTGAAAACTACATACTTTGAACTCATACTCTCTAATCTCTAGTTTCTGCATTGTTTTGTGGTTCAACAAAACAATTATAGAGAAGCATTGTGAAACCATCCAAAAAGATAATCTAGATTAGAAGGAGCTCATGGGCTCCTCTTCATGAGTATTATAGCAGTTTCACCAAGTCTTACAACTAAGTTGGTCACCAAGACATAGAACTTGGCATACCTTGTCATCCAAGTCACGCAAGTCACCATTGGAGTTTTTGGTTGTGTACGAGGGAGGAACTCAATGATCAAGAAAGATGGAGATTCTTGATACTTGCAAGGAGGTCACCCACCCCTATATGGTTGTCCCTATAGCTCACTTAGCTGAGGATCTTTTGCCACTAAGATACACTCATGTAGTGTTTGGGGAGGGAAAAGACTAAGCTTGACTAATCCTTGAGCATATTTTGGACCCTCAAGGCTTCACTCTTTGCTTTTGAAGTCTGTTTGAAATATTTATTGGGTAATTCTTGAAGCCGTTTGGGAGTATTTTCATGGATAATTCTGTTTATAGAGGTCCAAATATCTCAAGAATAGTGTTCTTTTGTGCTTTTATGAAAATGAATATTCAGCTTCTAAGTTGTGTTTTTAGTCACACTAATGATTGTATAGGTTTCTTATAAGGTTTTCATTTGTGCTGGGAATATCCATTGCAAGTTTTTGGAGGTTTTTTTTAGGTCTAAAGAAAAATGTTGATGGTCACTTTTAGGTGGATTTGGCTAGTGTTTGGGCAATAAATAGTGCCATTGTTTTGCATATACTAAGCACGTACACAATATGCACCCTTCTTTGGATATCTCTTTTGTACACCCATGTTTTCATTGATATAGGGATTATGTTTTCTACATAGTGTTAACATGTTAAAGAAGGTTGTGATGAGGTTTTATGAACTGGGAAACACCCAAATGTTGGATCTCTTCAATGATGCCATTGGAAGGCCTACTCTATCCTCACCATTAGGGAAAAAAGTGAGCCTTGCCTTGTAAGGATCCCTAATTTTTAGGGATTAAAAAGCCTAATCTATGAGTTTAAGGAGCCACATGAAACCACTAGTGGTATTTGGAATAAAATAATATATGTCATATTATTTGTTTGGTCTCTCATCTGCGAGCATACGTGAGCCATTGGATTGTTCAAATGTTTACATTAGATCTCTTGCGATTCTAGAGAGGGAATGCATTCGAATTCGTGGGAATGAGGACAAGAATGTTCATACTCTCTGCAGAAATCTTGGCCATTAAATCAAATGTGATCCGACGGATGAGCGTGAATGGGGCTGATTTGCTTTTTCGGATGCATTACGGCCATAGGATGTGAAGAAGATCTGATGGTTGCCTTTAAAAAGGCGCCTTTGCCTTGTGTGGGATGAATCTAATCCATTGGATCTTGGATAGATCCAAAGGCCTCAAATGTAGGTGCCTATTCTCGTTGAAATTCAAACTATAGCGTGCGATCGAAGAGGAAATCCAACAGCGCATGGAAAAAGGTGCTTTTTGTAATCATTTCTTTCTTCTTAGCCATTCGATTTCAAGAAAATATGATGGTCCACATTGATAGGGGCCTTGACTTTTGGAGTTTCACCTTGGCCCTTAGGTCTTTGATCAATCCAATGGCTCTAAAACAATTTTGACTTTTTGAAAACCATTCTCTAAAGAAACCCACCAGTTTTAGATGGTTTTGTTGTCTTTGACTACCCAAAAACAACGGAAACCTGTGCCTAGCCTATGTGATTAAGGGCCTAGACTATGTCCACCACCCTCTTCTCATTGGTCCATGGCTAATCACTCCTTAATCCAAAAGGCCCATCCAAGGTTCATTTCTTTTCTTAATGCCATAGGAGATCTATGTTGGTGGATTCATCAGTGCTTGATAAGCCTAGGTAGCCTCTTTTTGTCAAGTGTTTATATGCAGTGGATTCAGTGACTCACTATGTAGCTTTACATGTCAATATTCATATTTTTATCTAGGTTGCATTATTCATTTTTTGACAATTCATTTATTCGTGAATAATTACAGAATTTTATGGAAACCCTCCATTATTTGACCGAATTATTCGCTGCCACATCAGCTTATTCGGAGATGAGCGAATACGTTTTGCATGGTAATTTGACTATTTTCGATCGAACGCATGTTCGATCGAAAAAGTTTTCAATCAAAAATTTTATTGGTCGAAAAGCCTTCGATTGAATTAGATTTTGATCGAAACAAATTTGGTCGAATAATTTTTTATAAAAGAACACAAGTAGAATCATTTTCATAAGAGTTACTTTGTTTTTTACAAACTTACAGTGTCATAGATAGAGCAAAGTATAAACTCTTGCTATAAATATTTACTTTCATATTTAAATCATAAAGAAAAATATATTTCTTTGCAAATTCAAAACACTTGTCATTGTTTGACTCAACATTGATTCTTACTTCACAATAATATATGTATGTGTGTGTATGATTGTGAGTAGACATGTATTATGATTGTTTGAATCAATATTGATTCTTACTTCATAATAGTATATGTATGTGTATTTGAGTGTATAATTGTGAATGAAATCTATTGTGATTGTTTGATTCAACATTGATTCTTATTTCACAATAGTATATGTATGTGTGTGTATGATTGTAAATAAAAATGTATTGTGATTGTTTGAATCAATATTGATTTTTACTTCACAATACTATGTGTATGTGCATGTATGTTATATGATTGTGAGTGAAAATATAATATGATTTGTGTATGTGCATGTATATGTGTGTGTATGATTGTTAATTAAAAGCTATTGCAATTGTTGGAAAGATTTTATGTTTTTTTTATAATTCAAGGGTTCAAAAGGTATTAATAAGTGAAGATCAAAGGCATCCAGGGTTGCATATCAGCTAAGAGAAGGTTCTTGTTGTATCAATTCATATAACTTCACATATCTATAGATCTTCTTTAGAAAGTTGTATTGTATTGATACAACAAGAGACTTCTCTTAGCTGAGATGTTGGGCCTTGGCATCAAGACAGTAGCATCAAGAGGGAATTGTTGGCAGGAAAGAAATCGACTCTTGTTGAGACAATAGCATCGCGAGGGATGACAAAGTTTTGATAGAAGTCAACTTATGCACTTGATCCTTGGATATTGTGCATGAAAGTACGTGTATGCAAGTGTGTATGTGTATGTGCATCTATTTTATATGATTGCATGTGAAAATAGAATATGATTGTGTATGTGCATGTGTGTGTATGATTGTGAATTAAAAACTATTGTAATTGTTGAAAAAGGTTTTATGTGCTTTTCTATAATTCAAGGGTTGTGAAGGTATCAATAAGTGAAGATCAATGGCATCTTGGACAATGTATATTAGCTAAGAGAAGGTTCATGTTGTATTAATACATTACAACTTCACATATCCATGCATCTTCTTTAGGAAGTTGTATTGTATTGATACAACATGAAGCTTTTGTTAGCTGAGATATTGGCATCACGACGCTCACATCAAGAGGGACTTGTTGGGAGGAAAGAAACAGGCTTATTGAGATAATAGCATCAGGTGGGACTTTTTATGGCCAAGTTTTGATAGAAATCAACGTATGCACTCGAACTTTTGATACTTACAACAAAAGAGATGTAAACAGGTAATAAAAGATTTTACTTTTTATGATATAGTTTAATATTTTTTCAAGCATGATGGAGAGTGTTAATCTCCAAAAGCATAAGCTTTCCTTGAAGTTAGAGCACCTTTATATCAAGAATAACTCAAAACCTTTACCAATTTGGAAGATCAATGCTCAATGACCAAAATATTGAACAAATTGTGAAGTGAGTTGATACTCAGAAAGTCTGCTGCATATATCTCACTCATTGACTAATCAAATGTGTAAATTTTTTGATAACACTTTGCACAAAAGGTCGCCTATAGTTTGCGCACCTTCTACTAGTTAAATCATCTCAAAAGACTCAATAGATCTTGAGAAATGATCTTAACAATTCACCTATGTCTAAAACTGTACTTCTTTATACTTGACTTTGACACATGTAACTTTTAACACATAGTTCTCCCAAACCCATATATTCAAATGATATTTTAGCCATAGGTAGCTTACCTTCCAACTTAAAGAATGAGTTCTTGCGTGCTCAAAACTTTACACTGTGTAAGGCGAACTGACCAAAACATTAGCATCAAATTTTGCACCTGCTACAACTTCACTTCTTCACATTTACACATGTAAATGTTCCTACTCTCAATTCTCTTAGCCTGATCACAATTAGGATCTCAAAACTTGTACAGAGGTCAATCAGCTATAGATTTAGACTTGTACAAAAGCATTTCACAAAAGATAAAACATAGAAGGAGCACTAAGCAAAAGATCAGGTGTAATATTTCTTCATTTCTGAGAAGTTTTACATGTGAGTGATGAGAGAGTTCTTACTCGCTTCTAAAGTGTCTAATAACTCTTACAACTTCTAATTCCTTTATCCGCATGCTCTCTCTTATTTTTCCCCACTTTTTACTTGTATATATAGGAATATATGTACAAGCTCATGACCATACAAAAGGTATAAGTGAGCTAACTCTAAATTAATGTACATATGTATACAAGTCTTCATCTTCTGAACATGTACTTTCTTCATGCTTCATAAATTGATCTTTTCTTCAATCCTTCATCAAAACTTCAATTGGTGATTGTCTTGCACCAACAAATCACATAATAATGAATTTCTACTTGTTTATATTTTTATAGGTTATTTTGAAGGTTGATTGATTTTGAACTGAGTATGAAGGTAGAAATTTCTTGTTAAAAAGGGATCATTATCGATTGTTTACTTGAATCATTTGAATTGTTAACTTCACTTTTTTTAGGCTCAAGCCGATTTATTGTCTGTATGTGCTTGTATTTATGTATATATACATATGCATGTGTGTATTTATGTATACATCTGCATGTGTGTATGTATGTATACGTATGCATGTGTGTGTATGAATGCATGTAAGTATGTATGCACATGTGTGTGTATGCATATGTATGCATGTCCATGTGTATATGCATATGTAGGTATGTGCATGTGCGTATATGCATATGTATGTATGTATGTATGTATGTATGTGCATACATGTGTCTATGCATGTATGCATATGCATGTACGTATGCATGTGTGTGTGTATATGTGCGTCTGTATGTGCAAGTATCTATATATGTGTATGTGTATGATTTTGTGTACATGTTTACATGTTTGTGTGTGTATATGTGTATATGTGTGGATTTTTGTGTGTGTATGCATATGTGTGTATGACATGCACATACATACACACATATGCATACATGTACTTCCAAATCTATAAAACAAAAACACTAATTGTACCTCTAAAAAAAATATTTATGGTAGGATTAGAGCTCTCTAGACTCTCAAACATGTGTGAAATGAGTTTTTGAACATAAAGTTTCAATCAAAAGAACATTCGATCAAAAATTTTTGGATAGAATTTTTTTTTCTTCGAAAGAATTTTTGATCGAAAGCTTTTCGATTGAAAGTGTATCCCTTTCTATTTTTTCGATGTTTATTTGGACAACCCCGAATAAAATGAACATATTTGATATTTTTTAATTATTTGGTCGAATAAATGTAACCTAGATTTTTATGAGTTTTCTACATTGTTCATATGCTCATTTTGTAAAGGGGACTCTAGCAAAAGTTTTCAATATCTTAGGTCTTCATTTATAGAGTGGTTGCCTTGACTTCTTGAGAAACTTGTTTGTGTTAACACATACATTATCATAGACTCTCTTTGGTTTGTCATTGTTGGTCATTGATCCTTTCTTAGGACACTCTACCTAGAATTTGACACTTGGTCAATAGAGCCTTAGTAGTGTTTGGACTAATCTAGCTCCATTACCATTCTAGTGAGTTCTCTACCATCATGGCATTAGAGGTTTTTGGCACATCTACTCGATCATTGTCTAGTGCTAATGTTCCCAAGAGGATCTATAACTTGTATGGAAAAGACCATTTTGAGATCCAAACATTTTATGGCACGAACTTTGCTCTACTGAAGAACTAGATTAAAGATGTGCGCATTAAGAGGAGGAGATGGAATATGAAAGAAGCTTGCTGATATGGATGAGGATGATTGGCATGGGTTGGATTAAATGACTAGTTCTACCTTTCAATTTCACCTAGCATTTAATGTTTAATTTATAGTATTGGACCGTGAAAGTGCAAAGGAGCTTTGCAAGAAGTTATGAAACACTTATGAAAAAGGAATGTCATCAAATAAATTCTATCTGAGGAGAAAGTTATATGTGGTTCACATGAAGGACATAGATAGCATATGCATGTCTATCAAGGAGGCACAATCTATGCCAAAATGGCTCCCAAAAACATTGTTAGATAACAAGTTCAGTACTCGTTACTTAGTAAAACAAGGTCAAGATCTTTCCATGCATCAAGTGACTTTATGGATGTATCTCATATTACAACCACATGATGCATGCGATGATTTGAATTGTATGATCACAATGCAATTAGAATTGGATTTTATTCACAAAAAATATACTTGGGAGCTACGTGAATTGTTGAAAGGTAAGAATGCCATTAGTACTAAGTTGGTTTACAAGATTAAAAGAAAGTCCAATGGTAGCATTAATCATCAAAAATGTAGACTAGTTGCAAAAGTCTATGCACAAAAATATGGCATTGATTATGAGAAGGCTTTTGCACCTACTTCATGCATGTCTATCGTTCATTTCTTAGGTTGTGTTGTTGCCAAAAAGTGCATCAATTGCATATAAAAATGGCTTTCTTTAATGATGATTTGGAAGGAGAGGTCTATGTGAAGCAATCTCCTAGATTTTCCATCAAATGTTGAGAGTGTATGATTTGCCACTTGTGCAAGGCTTCCGATTTCTCTTGATTTTACATGTAGTTCAATTGAAAGCACACTTTAAGTGTGCAAAGATGGAGCTGATCTTGTGGTGCTTGTTCTTTATGTTGATGAAATATTCTAGACTATGTCATGTGATGGGAAAATTGGAATGCTTATGGCTGACTTGCACCATACTTTTGATGTCACATATCTTGGCCTTTTGGAGTTTTATCTTGGCATCCAATTTGTATTCATTGAGTGTGGAATCATTGTGTGTCAAGTAAAATATAATGAGAAAATACTTCAGTGTTTTTGTTTTGAGGATCGCAAACCTATCTCAACACCAATGAAAAAAATTTTTTAGCTCTCAATTGAGGATGCACATGATGCATTTCATACTTCCCTTTATCAAAAAGTTACAGGATGTTTGATATATGCATGTAACACAAGTCCAAACATATAGCATGTAGTATTTGAGTTGAATTGATTTATGCATAGCCCTAGCACTAAGCATTAGCAAGCACTAAAAAATGTGCTTAGATATCTAACATAAGAATAAACTTTGAATTATGACTTTGAGCAGCCATTTCCTGATTTCTTCGGATTTCAATATTCAGATATACACTATGCATCACAAGAAAATGAATAGCCCAACCACCTAGAATCACAAACCAATGAAGAGGAGAGCTAGTCATGAATTGATCAGGAATGAGAGGAATGACCACATACAAAGGACAAAGAAGAAGAAGAAAGAGAGTAGGATGAGTAACATACAATGAATGATGAAGAATTGTATCACTCAACATACACAACAACTTTACAAAGATTACATGAGCAGATCAAAGTAGTACAAACACAACATGAACTAAATGAAGAAATAAGTCATCCGATACTCCAACAAGAATTAGAACAACGTAGATTTGATGCGACTTTTATAGAGACCATGCATACCTTGACAGAGGCAGTTGGGGTAGTAGACTCACTTAATTTTCTCATTAAATGCCCCCCAACACTCCACAACCTCAGAAGCGTATGCGCACAATCACAACCTAATCATACGATCCAAGTTCTAATACCCTTCTCTTGTCAATCAACTCTAGGACATATACCTCCACCAATCCCTTCCATTGACATCACCACACTTGGGCATCCTTCCACCCCTCGCGCCTCTTCCATTGCTTCCTTTACCTAACAAATCTAATCCATTTTTCGAACACCATCAAAAACCCATCCAATCTCATATACCCATCACTTCTCCACCTCACTCGCTATTGTTGACCACCAATGAGAAGTCACAAGATCTTCTATCTAACTTTGACATATCTTCATGACACACTACAACACCATTTATAACCACCTTTATACCCCCCCCCACCATGGTTGCAACCACACCTACAACACCAAATCACAATTAATTATCTGTTTTGACTTTTGCATCCTTGAAGCTATGACCACACTCCCTTTTCCATGTTGGAGCCCATTTTTCAAGGCTTTGATGCCCAACATCTTAGAATCCCTTCTTAGAACTTTCCTTCAACCCTTGATATCCACTTTCTCCACCACACTTCTATTATCCTACGTTACATAACCCCTCAGTATACTAATCAAGGGCGCGCACACTTCAGAACTTGCACAGATACCATTGTTCACAATCACCACCTCAAATACATTCATGCTAGAATTGATGGACATATCACCTCCCACCACTGTACCACCACTACCCACCATTTAACAATCCCCACTTCCCCCACCACCAACATCACCTCCACTCAATAATGTGTTCACTTTTGCATCCACTCTCCCCATTCTATCCCCGTTTCCAATTTCATCCAACATCCCACAAACTACATCTATACGTATGAATCCTATGTACACTTTATTTGTGATTGACTTAGTCTTGAATCAAGCTAGTGCTTAAATGTATGAATCAGATCAAAGAAGGGTATGTGGCCTTAGAATAGAGACACAATCACCTACAAGAATAATCAAATAGGCTATAACTATAACTCAATTCTTTAATGATAGAAAATGATTCACTAAATGCAAAATACACCATCTTGCAAAAGGCCCACATTGCTTTAGTGTTGGGAAAGATGGATGGACACTCCAGAAAATGAGTTGGTAGATCTAGTTTGATCTACTTTCAGGTGCTTGATTGATTGATTAGTTACAACTAAACCACCTCAAATTTGTGGAAGATAAACTCTCTTTTTTGACTTTTACATGCATAAAGCTCTAGGCTTTTACAATGGTAAGCAATCCAAGAAAAAGCTTTAAAAAAAATACAATAAATGAGCATAAGTAAAAGAACTCTCCAACAAATATTCTTTCGATGTAATCAAAGCAATAGCTTTTGATGTAGATCAAATCCACCTCAAGCATAGTGTAATCTTGATGTTTCAATAGCTCCGCCTCAAGCTAAAGTATGCTTGAGTCTTTATTCACTAATAGGTTGAATACCTGCCATAGCTTTGAATCTACAAAGCTTTATTCCATCAAGTGCCTTCATCATCATATCTACTACTTGTTTTTAAGTTGGAACAAAAGAAATGTCAATCCCCTTTGTCATGAGCTTCTCCCTCATGAAGTGGTAATGAACCTCTATGTTTTTGGTTCTTGCATGGAAATTAGGGTTTGCTAATAGATGCATGGAACTTACATTATCTCCAAATATGTGAGGTTCGGAACTCACAAGTCCCACATCTGTATACAATGATTTTAGCCATATTGGATCTTAAGTTGCTATGGTCAAACATCTATGCACTACTTTAGTTGAGGATGAAGAAACTATTGGTTGCTTCTTAGAACTCCATGACACTAGCTTTGAGCCTGCAAATGCTAAGTAACCAGAGGTACTTCTTCTATCATCCATAGCTCTTGTCGAATCTGCATCAGAATAGATCTTGATATCCAAGGCTGAAGAGTAAGGATAGAATATACCTTCATTGATTGTAACTTTCAGATACTTAAGTACTCTCTTAGCTCCATCCATGTGTGGTGAGTGCATGAATCAGCTAACCTTTACCACATGATATGAGATCAGCTGATCCATCTGAGTTTATTTTAACTTTAGAAACCCATCTTCAACCAATGAACTTTTGATTCGGTGACATTGGGACCAAATCCCAAGTGTCCATCCCCGTCAAAGCATCTATTTCTTCTTTCGTGGCCTTTTCTCAATTAGGATTTCCCGTTGCCTCTTCATAGGTTGAGGCTTCCTGTGAAACTGAGTCTTTTGCCAAGTAGATTGAATGGTTTGTAACAAATGTGGATTTATATCCATACCTTTCTGGTTGTCTCTTCTCTCGTTTTGATCTTCTAGGAGCTTGCTTAGAATATTCTCTACACTCGTGCATCTTTGCTTTTCCCCTTGACTTCCATAGTTTGCAATCCTTTCCTCTCTCATCTTGTTCGTCATCTGTATCACTTTTTGGACCTTGGACCTATGTATCATGCATGCTTCCAAATTGATGAGAATCAAATCAATATCAGATGGTAGAGTTAACTTTTGTTTCTCTTCATCATACCAAGGCTTGTGTCCTTGAAACACAACATCTCTGCTTGTAGTGAATTGTGTGGTTGAAGGATTATAGAACCTCTAATCCATCTGAGTGGATTCATACCCAATAAATACTACCTTTGTTGCCCTTTCATCTAGCTTACCTCTTATTTGTGATTGTACATGAACATAAGCTAAACAACCAAACACTTTGCAATGACCAAGACTAGGTTTTCTTCCATGACATGCTTCATAAGGAGTCATACCTTGAAGTGATTTGGATAGTAGTCTATTGACAAGGTACACAATAGTTAAAATAGCTTCTGGCCATAGATAATGTGGCAACCTCTTGTCTGCAAGCATTTTTCTCAGTGATCCAACCAATGTCTTGTTTCTTCTCTCTACAATTCCATTCAGTTGAGGAGAGTACCTAGTAGTCACTTCCCTTTTGATACCTTTATCCTATAAGAACTCATCAAACTCTTTGGAGAAGTATTCTCCTCGTCCATCTGATCTGAGCTTCTTGAGTGATCTACCTATATGATTCTCCACATGTGCTAGATACGTTTTGAGGCCTATCACACTTATCACCTCTGGCTATCTTCTTAGGCCTTGACATGGATCTTCCACGAAAGCTCCATGTTGGGTGAACCTAACTTGCAAGCTATTTTCAACTATTCGGCCTACACTTATTAGGTTTTTTGTGATAGTGGGTACATAGAGAACCTTTGTGGGTACATAGAGAATCTTCTCCACAATGTGCTTTGTGTCATCCCCTTTTTGTACTTTATGTCTATGCTTTGGACATTCCAAATCAGATAGAAGAGCAATTTTGCCAGCAACATGATTTGAACATCTTGAGTCTATGTAGAACAAATGATAATCTTCTTTACCTTCTTGCTGGCTTAGATTCATAAGAAGCAATGAGTCTCCATGTGATTGATATTTTGAATAATTTTTGAAGTCCCTTATATTATAGCATCTATTGTTATTGTTGAAGTTATGTCCACCTTTGCCTCTATTGCTACCATATCCACCTCTCCCACTTCCTTTCTGGGTCTTCCCATTGAACCAAGAATTGTGAGTGGTGTGGTTGGTCTTATCGTAGATGGCACAAGGTTGAACATTCAGAACTTTGGATTCGTCATGGTTTGTTCCTTTCTTCTTCCCTTTCCACTTGCTCTTGCTTGCAAAGTTGCCTTGAGAAGTCTCCTTTTCCTCTTCTTCCTTATTCTTGCGTTTTAGCTTCTTATCCTTCTTATGTGCATATAGAGCACTAGTTGTATTACCAAGATAGGAGTTACCTTCCTTTATGCTATTGTTGACCTCTTGATTGAAGAGTTGTCCAAGAAAGATGTTGAAGTCTAGAGTTTGCACATCCATGATGAGATCATAGGCCATGGTGAAGGATTTCCATGGCTTATCACTTTGAATCCCATTGAGAATTGGACTCATGATAGCCTCCTCTTTAATCAGCTCTCTAATGGATGTTAACTGATCCACAAACTTTGTGATGGTTTTTTTAGGTATCTTCTTCATTTGGTTGAGCTCGTTCCAAAGATGATTCTTTCTTTCTTCGATACTAGCAGAAAAGAAAGTCTCGAGGGTATCCCAAATCTCTTGCATGTCTTGCATCCTCTAATATGTGGTAATACAAAATCAGAGATAGAGTTTAGTATGTACAACCTTGCTTGAGCATCCCTTGCACACCAAAGTATGAGCGTATTTGTCTCCTCTTGTGTAGGTCCTCCTTTGGATCTTGGAATAGGCATAGCTTCATCACCTGCAACCATTCCATAAAGATTTATACCTTGCAAATATGCCTCCATTCGGATTTTCCAAGCCGCATAGTTGTGTTGATGAAGCTTCTTGATCATTGAGGGAAAGCCATCACCCATCTTGATCTCGTTTGGACACCACTCAAAGAACTTGGAGAAGCGTGTAGGAGGTAGAAAAGTGAGTTTTGAAGCGATGAAGTTTGGTCTAGCCAACCGGCACAAGACCAACCCTTGAGCTTATGTAGACTCAAATAAATCTTATAGGCATGTGATATAGGGTTTGCTGCTAGATGCATGGAGCTTACATTATCTCCAAATATGTGAGGTTTGGAACTCACAAGTCCCAAATTTGTATACAATGCTTTTAACCATATTGCCTCTTGAGTTGCTATGCTCAAACCCCTGTACTTTCCTTCAATTGAGAATAAAGCAACTAGTTGTTGCTTCTTAGAACTCCATGAAACTAGCTTTGAACCTGAATTGCTAAGTAACCAGAGGTCCTTCTTCAATCATCCTTAGCTCCTGCCCAATCGACATCTGAATAGATTTTTGATATTCAAATCTTAACAATAACGATAGAATATACCTTCATTGATTGTACCTTTGAGATAGTTAATTACTCTCTTAGCTACATCCGTGTGTGGTATTCTTGGTGAGTGCATGAATTGGATAAGCACTCACACACTATATTAGATGTCTACCCTTGTATGAGTAGCATATATCAAGCTACCAACCATGTGTTGATACATTTTAATGTCTTCAACTTACCCACCTTCATAAACACTAAGTTTATGATTCATCTCCAATGGTGTACCTGCAAGTTTAGCATTCTCCATTTTGAACTTAAGAAGTAGATCCCGAATGTATCTTTTGTGAGTCAAATACATTTTGTAATCTATGTATATCACCGGTATACCTAGGAAATATTGGAGCTCACCTAAGTTAGTGATTTTTAATCCTCTTGCATGTGTCTCTTGATCATTTGGATGCTATTTAAATCATTTAAATCATCACATATCACAATAATATTGTCTAAATATACACATAGATGCCTAACATCATTTTCTTCCTTTTTGATGAATAGAGAAGGATATGAGGCACAAGGTTTGAACACTTGATCTTAAAGATATGTAGCCAATTTTAATTCCAAGCTCTAGGAGCTTGTTTCAATCCATACAATGCTTTCTTAAGTGTGAAAACAAAAGATGCATGATTAGGGTTTTCAAAACTTGGAGGTTGTGACATGTATAACACTTCACGTATTCAACCATTTAGAAATGCAACTTTTACATCAACTTGGAGTAATCTCTGATTTTGTGTAGTAGCTACACTTATAAAAGTTCTGATTGTAGTCATCTTTGCAACTAGTGAGAATCTTTCCTCATAGTCTATACCATGCGTTTGTGAGCATCCTTTGGCAACTAATCTTTCCTTGTACCTATAAAATTATCCATCCGAGTTTCTTTTAACTTTATATACCCATCTACAAACAATTACCTTTTGATTCAATGACATTGGAACCAAATCCCAATTGTCCATCCCCTTTAGCGCATCAATTTCTTCTTTCATGGACTTTTCCCAATTAGGGTTTCCCTTTGCCTCTTCATAGGTTGAGGTTTCCTATGAAATTGAGTCTTTTGCCAAGTAGATCGAATGCTTTGCAACAAATGTGGACTCATATCCATAACTTTCTGGTTGTTTCTTCTCTCTTGTTGATCTTCTAGCAGCTTGCTTAGCGCATTCTCCACACTGTTGCATCTTTTCTTTGCCTCTTGACTTCCATAGTTTCTAATCCGTTCCCCTTTCATCTTGGTCATCATCTGTATCACTTCTTGGATCCTAGAATTGTGTACCATGTGTGCTTCCTAATTGATGAGAATTATAATCAATATCATATGGTAGAGTCATCTTTTATTCGTCTTCATCATAAAATGACCTATATTCTTCAAGCACATCTCTAGTTGTAGTCAGTTTCTTGGTCTAAGTATGATAGAACCTGTAACCCATCTGGGTTGATTCATACCCAATAAACACTATCTTTGTTGCCTTTCATCTAGCTTAACTCTTATTTGTGATGTTACATGAACATAAGCTAAACAACCATACACTTTGCAATGTCCAAGACTAGGTTTCCTTCAATGCCATGCTCCATAAGGAGTCATACCTTGAAGTGATCTGATGGTAGTCTATTGACAAGGTACATAGCAGCTGAAATAGTTTTTGCCCATAGATAATGTGGCAACCTCTTCTCCTCAAGAATTGTTATGGCTGATCCAACCAATGTCTTGTTTCTCTTCTATGCAATTCCATTCAGTAGAGGAGAGTACCTGGTAGTCATTTCCCATTTGATAGCTTTATCCTGTAAGAACTCATCAAAATCTTTGGAGAAGTATTCTCCCCCTCCATCAGATTTGAGCTTCTTGAGTGGTCTACCTTTATGATTCTCCACATCTTCTAGATACTTTTTGAAGCCTACCATTATTCTCACCTCTAGCTATCTTCTAGAATCCTTGACATGGATCTTCCAGAAAAGCTCCATGTTGGGTAAACCTAACTTGCAAGCCTTTTTCAACTATTTGGCCTACACTTATTAGGTTTTCAGTGATAGTGGGTACAAAGAACCTTAGTCCGAATGTTTGTCGTACCATTGGAATCTTTGACATTACCAATCTTCTCCACATTGTGATTTGTTTCATCCCCTTTTTGAACTTCATGTCTATTCTTTGGACCTCCCAAATCAAATAGAAGAGCAATGTTGCTTGCCAGATGATTTGAACATCGTGAATCTATTTAGAACAAATGATCATCTTGTTTACCTTATTTGTGGCTTAGATTCATAAGAAACAATGAGTCTTCATGTGGTTGATCTTCTGAATAATTGTTGAAGTCTCTTCTATTATAGACTCTATTGTTATTGCTGAATTTATGTCTACCTCTACCTCTATTTATGCCATATCCAACTCTTCCATTTCCTTTTTGGGTCTTCCCATTGAACCATCAATTCTGAGTGGTGTGGTTGGTCTTATCACAAATGGCACAAGGTTGAACATTCTGACCTTCGGCTTTGTCATGCTTTTGTCCATTCTTCTTCCCTTTCCACTTGATCTTGCTTGTGAAGCTGGCTTGGGAAGTCTCCTCTTCATCTTCTTCCTTCGTCTTGCCTTTGAGCTTCTTATCCTTCTTATTTGCATATAGAGCAATAGTTGAACTACCATGATAGCACTTACCTTCCTTTATGCTATTGTTGGCCTCTTGATTGAAGAGTTGTCCAAGAAAGATGTTGAAGTCTAGAGTTCGCACATCAATTATGAGATCATAGGCCATGGTGAATGATTTCCATTGCTTATCACTTCGAATCCCATTGAGAATTGGCCTCATGATAGCCTCCTCTCTAATGGATGCTAACTTATCCGCAACCTCCTTGATTTTGGTAACAAAATCTGTGATGGTTTGTTTAGGTGTCTTCTTCATTTGGTTGAACTCATTCTGAAGATTATTCTGTTTTGCTTTGGTACTAGCAGAAAAGAAAGTCTCGAGGGAATCCCAAGTCTCGCAAGATATCTTGCATCCTCTATTATGTGGTAATAGAAAATCAGTAATAGATTTTAATATGTACGACCTTGCTTGAGCATCCTTTGCACACCAAAGTGTGAGCTTATCTATCTCCTCTTGTGTCGGTCCTCCTTTGGATCTTGGAATAGGCATAGCTTCATCACCTACTACAATTCCATAAAGATTTCTACCTTGCAAATAGGCTTCCATTCTGATTTGCCAAGCCAAATATTTGTGTTGATCAAGCTTCTCGATCATCAAGGGAAAGTTGTCACCCATCTTGATCTAGCTCTTATACCACTGAAAGAATTTGGAGAAGCATGTAGGAGGTAGAAAGGTCAGTTGCAAAGCGACGAAGTTTGGTCCAGCCAACCAGTGCAAGACCATCCCTTGAGCTTATGAATCAAATAGATATCATAAGCATGCAATAAATGCAATAAAATGCAGTATGTAATTTGGAACATAATGGAGAAAGAGTCAATACAAAACAAATAGGTTTGCACATTGACTAGCTCAAAAAACATACTATCTTAGGATGAGACAATGAACTTCAAATGCTTATAGTGACCAATGTGATTACAATAAGAAGAAATCCTTTTATGGGAGTGATACACATAGGGTTGAGTTAATCTAATGCACAAGAGTACAAGAAATAAGCAAAATATTATTTTGGAATGAACTAGACACTCAACAATTATACCTCCTATTTTTTAGGAATATGTAGAGATTGATCTCAAGATAGAAAAACTACGATTTCTCCCAATTTGCTATTCAAAAAATTGATATCCAAATCTGAAGAGTAAAGATAGAATATACCTTCATTGATTGTACCTTTGATATACTTAATTACTATCTTCGCTACATCCATGTCTGCTCTTCTTGGCGAGTGCATGAATTGGCTAAGAACTCACACACTATGTGAGATGTCTACCCTTGTATGAGAAGCATATATCAAGCTACCAACCAAGCTTTGATACTCTTTAATGTCTTCAATTTTCTCACCTTTATAAAGACTAAGTTTATGATTCATCTTCAAAGGTGTACCTGCAGGTTTAGTGTTCTCCTTTTTTAACTTAAGAAGTAGTTCCTGATTGTATCTTCTCTGAGTCAAATACATTCCTTCATCTGTGTATATCACTTGCATACCTAGGAAATATGTGATCTCACCTAAGTCACTGATTTTTGAATCCTCTTGAATGTGTCTCTTGATCCTTTGGATACCATTCAGATCATCACCTATCACAATAATATCATCTACATATACACATAGATAGATAATCTCAGTGTGACCCCTTTCCATGAATAGAGAAGGATCTGCATTGCTAGGTCTAAACCCTTGATCTTGAATGTGTGTAACCAACATCTAATTCCAAGCTCTAGGAGCTTGTTTCAATCCATATAATGCTTTCTTAAGTGTGCAAAAATAGGATGTATGATTAGGTTTTTCAAAGCTTGGAGGTTGTGACATGTATACCTATTCACTTATCCAACCATTTAGAAATGCATTTTTTACATCAAGTTGGAGGGGTCTCCAATTTCTTGTAGTAGCTACACTTATCAATGTTCAAATTGTAGTCATATTTGCAACTTGTGAGAATGTTTCCTCATAGTTTATACCATGAGTTTGTGAGCATCCTTTGACAACTAATCTTGCCTTGCACCTAAAAACTAATCCATCAGAGTTTCTTTTAACTTCATATACCCATCTGCAACCGATTACCTTTTGATTCGGTTACATTGGAACCAAATCCCAAGTGTGCATCACCTTCAATGCATCTATTTCTTCTTTCATGGCCTTTTCCCAATTATGGTTTTCCTTTTCCTTTTCATAGGTTTAGGGTTCCTGCGAAATTGATTCTTTTGCCAAGTAGATTGATTGCTTTGTAACAAATGTCGAATTATATCAATACATTTCTGGTTGTTTCTTCTCTCTTGTTGATCCTGTAGGAGCTTGCTTAGAGCATTCTCCACATTCTTGATTCTTTGTTTTGTCTCTTCATTTCCATAGTTTGTAATCCTTTCCCCTTTCATCTTGGTCATCATCTATATCACGTCATGGATCTTGAACCTGTGTGTCATGCTTGCTTCCTAATTGGTGAGAATCAAAATCAATAGAATATGGTAGAGTTACCTTTTGTTTGTCTTCATCATACCAAGACCTACTTTCTTCAAACACCACATCTTTAGTTGTAGTGAATTTCTTGGTTGAAGGATTATAGAACCTGTAACCCATCTGAGTTGATTCATACCCAATTAACACTACCTTTGTTTCCCTTTCATCTAACTTAGCTCTTATTTGTGATGGTACATGAAGATAAGCTAAACAACCAAACACTTTCCAATGTCCAAAACTAGGTTTTCTTCCATGCCATGCTTCATAAGGATTCATACCTTGAAGTGATTTGGATGGTAGTATATTGACAAGATACACAACAGTTGAAATAGTTTTTACCCATGGATAATGTGGCAACCTCTTCTCTTCAAGCATTGTTCTCGCTGATCCAACCAATGTCTTGTTTCTTCTCTCTACAATTCCATTAAGTTGAGGAGAGTACCTAGTAGTCACTTCCCTTTTGATACCTTTAGCCTGTAAAAACTCATCAAAATCTTTGGAGAAGTATTCTCCCCCTCCATGAGATCTGAGCTTCTTGAGTGATCTACCTATATGATTCTCCACATATGTTAGATACTTTTTGAAGCCTACCATGCTTCTCACCTCTAGCTATCTTCTTGAAGCCTTAACATGGGCGTTCCACAAAAGCTCCATGTTGGGTGAGCCTAACTTGCAAGCCTTTTCTGACTATTTGGCTTACACTTATTAGGTTTTTAGTGATAGTGGGTACAGAGAGATCCTTACTCAAAATGTTTGTCCTGCCATTGGAAGCTTTGACATTACCAATCTTCTCCACATTGTGCTTTGTTTCATCCCCTATTTGAGCTTCATGTCTATGCCTTGGACTTTCCAAATAAGATATAAGAGCAATGTTGCCTACAACATAATTTGAACATCCTGAATCTATGTAGAAGAAATGATCAACTTATTTACCTTGTTTGTGGCTTAGATTCATAAGAAGCAAAGATTTTTCATGTGATTGATCTTCATAATAATTATTGAAGTCCTCTCTATTATGGGGTCTATTCTTATTGTTGAACTTATGTCCACCTCTACCTCTATTGTTGCCATATCCACGTCTTCCACTTCCTTTCTGGGTCTTCCCATTGAACCACCAATTGTGAATGGTTTGGTTGGTCTTATCGCAGATGGCATAAGGTCGAACATTGTGACCTTTGGCTTTTTCATGCTTTGGTCCTTTCCTTTTCCCTTTCCATTTGCTCTTGCATGCGAAGTTGGCTTGGGAATTCTCCTCTTCATCTTCTTCGTTCTTCTTGACTTTCACTTCTTATGCTTCTTATTTGCATATAGCTCACTAGTTGAAATACCATGATAGGAGTTACCTTCCTCTATGCTATTACTGGCCTCTTGATTGAAGAGTTTTCCAAGAAAGATGTTGAAGTCTAGAATTTGCACATTCATGATGAGATCTTAGGCCAAGGATTTCCATTGTTTATCACCTCAAATCCCATCGAGAATTGGCCGCATGATAGCCCCATCTTCAATCAAGTCTCCTAATGGATGCTAATTGATCCACAACCTCTTTGACCTTGGTAACAACCTTTGTGATGCTGTGTTTAGGTGTCTTCTTCTCTTGGTTGAACAGGTTTCAAAGATGATTCCTTCTTGCTTTGGCACTATTAGAAAAGAAAGTCGCAAGGGCATAACAAATCTCTTGAGATTTCTTGCATCCTCTAATATGTGGTAATAAAAGTTAGAGATAGAGTTTAGTATGTACGCACAATGTGAAGGAACTTGCACCAATAGTAGTCAAAATGATCTTACTAGCTCCCATGACAAGATAAGAGGTGTTATTAACAAATGTGACATTATTCGCTATATGGGTAGGCTCAAGTGATTTGGAGAGACTTTGCTGCGAGGTAATATCTTTGGTTGTCCCACTATGAAAGGTACCAAAAATCTGAGTCTATTATAGATATAAATTGCTCATGAGAAGATGGTTCATAGCTCCAAAGATTAGTAAATTCCCATGATTAATTTTGAATAAGATTAGCAATGTCTATTTTAGGTGTAGAGGCCTCTACAACAACCATTCCCCCCTCTTTCGTTTTCACCTCTTTTGCAGCCAATTTACCGCAACTCTTTATGATGTGATCATTTGCATATTATAGTACTTTCAAAAGTATTTATATTTTTTTCTTTCTTTTTATCTTTGTCTTCCTTCTTTGACTATGTAGCATTAGAAGATTTTTTATTACTAGTAGATGAGCTTTATTTACCTTTGTCATTTTGACTAGCTAAGAAAGCTTCATTTACAACATACATAATTGACCTCTTTTTCCTTGATTCATCTTCCTACAACAAAACATAGACAAGAGCTTCAAATGTTAAGGAATTTGGACTTCCCTTCATCATCAATCGAAGAATAAAAGAAAAACATTTTTAGTCTGCATAAGTGGACTATCACACAAGATTTCATCAGTAAAAATCAAATGCTTCAAATATTTGATTTTGTAAAAAAAAATTCCATACAATCTCCTTTATTCATGGGCTTAATATCCAATTATTTCTAAAGGTAAGCAACACAAAACACATTTCTTCCTTAGTATAATGTTGTAAGAGTATCACAAGCACCTTTTGCTATCTTCTAGGAGTGAATATGAGGGATAATGGCACGTTGTATAGGCAAGGATATCAATGCATGTGCATGTGCATCTTTGTTATCCCAACAAATTCGTATTGAAGATGGTGATATTCTCTAGATTCTTGTTCGTGTTGTGGTTTCAACTGCACCTACTATAGAGAAAGTTGGTTGGGATGGTAGAGATGCTTAGGCACATGCATTGATAACCTTTTTTCTCAAACGTGCCATTATTCCTCACATTCACTCTTGCGGAACAGCTAAGGATGCTTGGGATACACTTACCACATTGCACAAGGCTAGGAATGAGGCTCGTCTTGCTTACCTCTGAAAAGAGTTGGAGAGTGAGCATATGATTGAAGGTGATTCTATGGATAGTTTTCTAACAAAGATCAAAGACTTGAAGGAACAATTGTTTTCTACTGATGAAGTTATACGAGATAGCTCACTTGTGCAAACCGTTCTAAATGGTCTTCCTAATTCATATTAGAGTTTTGTATCTACTCTTTGTTCGATGATGAAAGGCAATCCAAATGCCTTGTCATTTGAGGAGTTAGTCTCTATTTTATTGCAGGAAGACCAATCTAGGCAGAAAAGGTCCATTATGGATGTTGTAGATCAAGCTTTCTTGGCTACTCACAAGGGCAAAGGTAAATGGAGCTCATCTACCAGTAAGAAAAAAAACTGCAAATGATATGCATTCGAAGATTGAAGACAAAGATGAGAAGAAATTAGAAAAGCAAATATTCTGTTGTAAGTACTGTAAAGAAAATGATCATTTCGTAAACAACTGTCTGAAATTGACTGCAAAAGAGACAAAGAAAAAAGAGGCTAGAATGGTTGTTGCAAAGTCCTCTAGAGCAAAAAAGTGATTCTCCATATCTTGTGCAGAATGAAGAATGGGCATTTACTATAGTTTTCAATTTCGACCCATATTCTCATAGTAGTGTATGTCTATAGTAGAATGAGATGTTTGGTATTTTGATAGTGGGGCAACCAAACATATTACCTCCTAGCACATTTTCTTCACTTCACTCAAGCTTGCTCCTATAGGGAATAGTGTCGCATGCGCCAACAACTCCTCTTATCCTATCATGGGAGTTGGTAAGATCATTCTGACTACTGCTGATGGTAGTTCTTTCACTTTGTTGGATGCTTTATTTGTGCTAGGGATCAAGACAAATCAGTTATCAGTTTCTGCATTAGCTAAGATTGGCTTGGTTGTGAAATTTGTTGATAACATATGTATACTTCATGGTGTGTCAAATGGTGACATGATTATTGCTTCGGACATTTTATGTCGTGGGATGCATAAGCTCATAGAAAATGAAAGATCTGTGAATAATTGAGCATGTGCATTATATGATTCTCAGGCTATGTCAGATGCAAAGCTTTGGGATGCACGATTTGGTCATCTAAATTTTGTTAGTTTGCCACGCCTGCGGAAATCTGAAATGGTGTCCTCTTTGGCCAAACTTGAGGCACCTAGACAACATGTCTGTGAAGGCTGTATTTTGGGAAAAATGTAGCATTCTCCCTTTCCAAAAGATGGTTCAGTTCAAGCTACTCAAAAATTGCAGTTTGTTCATTGTGATGTTTGTGGTCCTATGGAGACACCCTCTTTTGGAAATTATCTTTACTTCGTCACTTTCATTGATGATTTTTCCAAGCATGTATGGGTATATCAATTGAAAAAAAAGTCCAAAGTTTTCATGTGCTTCAAAGAATTTTTGGTTTTGGCTAAAAAATTGTGAGCATGTAAAATAGGCACCTTCCGTTCTGATTGAGGGGGGAATATATGTTTTCTTACTTTAATCCATTTTTGTCTTAACATGGGATAAAACATCAATGTACAGTGACATATACACGTCAACAAAATGGAGCTATTAGACAGAAGAATAGGTCACTCATGGAGATGGCAGGGTGTATGGTCAAAAGTCAAGCTTTACCACATAGTTTCTGCCTTGAAGCTGTCATGTGTGCAGCATATGTACTTAACAAGTGTCCCACTAAAGCACTGCACTCTATCACTCCATATGAGACTTTGCATGGTTGCAAGCCATCGATTGCTCATTTGCGTGTTTTTGGTTGTCTAGCATATGCATTATTGCTTGAACAACATCACAAGAATTTGGATGATAAAGCAGTAAAATGCATTTTTGTTGGGTACAATTCTGAAAGCAAAGGTAATCATCTATATCATCCACATACTAAACGTATTCTGGTTAGCCATGATTTTGTTTTTGTGGAAGATGCTATTGAGACACTACTTTCATGTACTAAGGAGACATCTGTTAGCTCCAAATACATGTATGATACTTCTCCGCCTTTGTAGGTTTCATGTGATGATGCAAATCATTCCATTTTTGTTGCAGATCTACATGATGCACTTGTTGATGAGAGAGCTGACCTTGAGGAGGCAAAAACTATGCCAAAATGGTTGGTGCATGTTACTCTCGCACAATGGTAAGTACCATGTTAAGAAGCTCCACCTCCTTAATTTCAATCCGTGAAAGAGATAGGAGTGATATGAAGATCATGAATGCGTGAAGTAGTGAAAGTGAAGGTGAGAAGCATGAAAATGCACACATACATACACACAAGGAAGAGACAAGCGAGACACAATTGAAAGTAGAAACTTTTAAAAAAATCATTGCATGGATCCTTGCAACTCATTGCAATTCCATATTTACATACTTCCTCTGCGTTGACGCCTATGGCACACCCCCCTCCCTCTCGCCTCTGTCATCCTTGAATATCCTTGTGGGGTTTGCGTAATGTAGTTTTGCAAGAGATCCTATGCAAGGGTGCGCTCAGCGATGCAAATTCCCCATGCGAGATCAGCTTCTATTTTTTCCCAATTGATGGTTTGGGGTTCGTCTAGGGGTGGGAGCCAATAGTATGTTGAATATATCAGTTGTTCGCAAGCAAACAACTGAAGCAAATGGGTAAACCGACTAATGAAAAGTTCAGAATGGTAGGCCAACTAAAGCAAATGGGTAGGCCGACTGATGAAAATCCTATTATGAACAAATCTTCAAAAGCCACCTTCTAACATGCAGGTAAATACTTGATCTGGTAGTACCATGCGTAACATACCCGGAGCAATGGCGTGGTGCTCATACCGTACGCAAGGTCTTAGTTGCCATGTTTAGAACCTAGGGTATTGACATGTGATGCTTTGATGTGGTGAAAGATCTTAAAAACCATTTGCATCATATCAAAGATCTTAATAGTCATATGTGGGGTGACATCGTCCATGCGATGGAGTTGGGGGAGCTAGTGGCAGATGGTCACCATCATGTATCCAACTGTTGGAGGGCCATGCAGTGGTGCTAGATAGAGATAGTTCAGCCAATCTTGGCAATGCTTATTGTTTTGGACTTTCATGGAAAAGGCAATCTAGGATCGACATCATGGCACTGGACCCCTGCACGGATTGTACTTTAGGTGCAGTGGGGCTTTGGTCCAACTATGCATCATTTCGAGGTATTCCTAAAGGGTTCCTTGCACGAGTTTGGTCAAAAATATTTTTCTTTTCATGCTTCAAGGGGTAGGTTGTTGAGCTCAAACTGGGTGGCATAAGTCTGCTTCTTCCCCGTTTCCTTTTCAATAGCTAATTGGTATTCTTCCATCCACAGGAAGTAGGGTTTGTATTGAAGATCATTGATGGAGATGTATCTATGGGGTGCCAAGTAAGCGAAATAGGGGGACTATAAAATTTGTTCCTTGATTAGGGCCATAGCATGTAGTTGGGCCTCTACGCATGTGGAGTTAGTCTGACCTAGCTGTTCCACTGATTTGATCCATGCAGGAATAGGAAGTTCAAATGTTTCTTGCCTTTTGTCCGTGACACGTTAGCCTAGGAATGTTTGTGGTTCATATGCTTCTTCAGATGTGTCCTCCATTGGGACTAAGGTTGTCTCTTTGTCAGCAGGAATCTCTGATGGGGAATTCGGCCTGGGGGGTTTTGAGTGAGCTGCCATTTCAGCCTGAAGATCAAGTACATGCACCCATAAAGTAGTGAGTTCATCTAGGATTTATGGGGGTGTGACTTTGAAGACACTTTGTGGATGTGCTGGTTCCCATAGTAGTAAGGCTTTGTGATCATTCTAGAGCTTCTTATATTCTTCATTGATCCTATCGTAATCATGAAGTAATCATGCATGATCATCCAATAGGACTTGCATGGTCTTAGAGGGGAGCGCTTGAATCTTTTGGCACTTAATCACTCATCAGGTCTATCCATTGCAGCTTCAAAGTTCTCAATATTCTGCTCTTGTCACCTTTGGTTCTCTTCTTTAGCAGTGGCAAGGTGTCTTCGTAAAAGTCCCATATTTCCTGTTAGCATGGCACTCCATATTGTCTGGGCATGTTGAAGATTCTTGCAGCTGTGGGGGCTTCTTTCATCTTTTGTTCACATTCTAACTCCAAGAAGTGGTAAGCCTCACATAGTTCCTGATTGCATACATTAAGGGAAGCATTCACAATGGTCAAAGAATTTAATTATGCCTATAATTGTTTGGTAGTCTGTTGCAAGGCCTGCAAGTTGCTTTCGAAAGAGGAAAATTTGTATCTGACTTGAGTCATACATGCAAACATTTGACGAAATGCGGTGTCGATAGTGGCTGATAGTGAAAATGGTGTGGTGTGTGAAGATGATGCTAGTGTGGGTGTAGATGCAGGGGCAAAGGCAAAGGAGAATGGGAGGGTGGATGATGTGGTGACTGTGGAAAATTGTGATGTGTCAAGATGTGGTGGTGAAATGGTGGATGTGAGTGGTGGTGTTGTAAGTGGCGAAATATCCATGTCACTAGACGTGGCATCTAGTGCACTAACAATGAATAGTGGTGTGATGGTGGGTGTGTTAGTGGGTGTGAACACAAGATTTAGAAACGAGGAGGAATATATGACTTGTTGAGTTTTGTAGATGGCTTGTTGTAGAGGAGAAGGCAGACATGTTGTAGTTGGATAGGGAGGGGATACAGGTGAGAAGGTCATCGATTGAGGGAGGGGGAAAGAAGTCGTGAAGGAAGGGGAAATGAAGGAAAGGATGGGCTAAATGGAATGGGGAAATTAGGCTTCAGGTACTAGGTGTAAAGGTTTCTAGTACTAGACGCACTATGGCTTTTGCTGCAGCACTTTCTACGAATGAGGTTACTCGAGATGAGCTGTGGTGGACAAGAGAAGTTGGACGTACAGGAGAGGGAAGATTTTTGGTGGAAGTGGATGTGATTTCGACGGTTGTTGTCTGCATCAAGGTTGCTCGTTGTGGTGGGGACTTGATGATGATTTTAACTCCTGCTACAGGTGATTCGGATGGGGGCACCGGTATTAAACATGCTTCTTCTGGATATTAGGAGGATTGGGCATTGGTGGCCATGCGAATGTATTGGCCTAAATTTGGATAGTAGATGGATTTTTCGGGTCCAATTGTGGTAAAGGTTTCCTCTTCAAAAAATGAAGTGCCTTGATAGCTCCCACTAACTTGATTAGTTCATTAAAGCCGTGAATGAAGGAGTCTTCAAATCCTCTGCTAGCGAGTTCCTGTTGTAGTATTTCTTGACTTTTCTCTTTTGATAACAGTCAGTGTGCCCACATGGCTTGCATATTGTGATATAGTTCTGAATGGCCAATGTATAGACAACAACTTTGAAGGTCTCCTCTTCAAGGGTGTTCGTATTTCCTTGAGTTTCAATTTGTTGATGTTGTTGTTCATGTTGGTCCTCTTCTTGCGAGTCAAGACTACTTTGACTTTCTTCATCATTGCCATCTTCATCATCAGTCACCATTCGATCTACCTCATTTGAACTGGACACTAACTGCTCTTGTTGTTGGTCAAGTGGCATTGGGCATCTCATATTCTTGTGAGAAAAATTGTCCTTCGAAAAATAGAAATTCACTCAAAAATGCATCGTTTATCTCAAAATCAAATGTAGTGTTAGTGGGATCTGCCTTGAGATTAGGTGTGGGAAAAGTGAACGCATCCCCACCAATGGTGGTGGGAATTTCCCCAGCTTCTTTAGTAGTTGCTTGAGTGGAGGTTTCTAGGAGAATCACTACACTGGTGGTGCCTTTGGTTATTATAGAGTGTGAGGGTTGGATGCGTATCAATGGTATGGGTGCACGAGGCTCCATGGGAGACTGTTGGGGTGACGGTTGAGGGGAGGGTGACTCAGGGACCTTTAGACATGGAATTGAGCCCCTCATATTCTTTCTTGCTCTAGACTTGTTGGATTTGCATGCCTTCTTGGTGGTTCCCTTAAATCATTTTTAGCTCCTCATTGGTCATGGAACTTTTGATTGGTAAGTCGTAAGCCAAACACATGTAGATGATTGTTCTAGGAGCACAACATCCATGGATGACATGCTTTCGTTCCCATCTTTGCTGCACTAAGTACATATGATCTTGGATCCGCATAGCCAGGTTGATTGTTTGAGGGCCTCTATTGACTAGATATAAGCCGAACCAAATGCATTTCTGTAGAATAGTGAAGAAATCCTCCGTAGGGAAACAAAAATGATGCATGCAAGTATGTAGTGGCTTTGATAATTCGGGTGTAATGGCAGAAATGTCTACCCACTTGAAAACATCACCTATCTTCATAGGCTTAGTGATGAGCCTTTCTCTTTCTATTGGTGTGTGAGTGCCATGGATCTGTAGGCCAGCTTGAATGAGGTCTTTTGAGAGATAAAATTTCTTATATGGGGTATCATTCACTAACGATGGCAAAACAAAAGTTTTGAGAAAATCATTTTGCATTGGGGGTTCGAGAGTGGTTACCAAATAGTCGCATCGATAGAAATCTAGTTTCCACAAAGGTGCACTAAAGAAATTTGTGAATCTAACCTTAGCCCAAATATGTTGTAACTTCTCTAAGTTCTCAAGGTCTTCAAACTCACATGAGAAAAACTGATATCTGCCCCATGTGTTACCACTAAAACAAAGCATCACATCATAGATGTAGTTCGCATCTGCTAGAGGTCCTGCGAGTCCTTGCAACCAATGTGACTTGTTGTGTAGGTTTTCAATGTGTCCAAGAGGAGGATCATCGATGGGCATGGGTCCATGAAACCTTAAAATTCTCGTGGTTACGATGTAGGGTACAACTTAGCTAACAGATTATCAAAACAAACTATTAGTGTGCTAAGGCTAGCCTCGAAAGTTCCTTCCGCGTACATGATGGTCGACTATGAGTGAGTAAGATCTGCTACAAAGGATAACACATTAGTATGGAAATTAGTTATGATCCCAATGAAGTGAGACCACAATCCCTTTCCATAACTGATGTGGAACCTGTGTAGCCGAGTGCCATGAGGTGGTTTATGGAATGATTTCTCATAAACTAATGCAGATCACTAGACAACCTACATGCTTAAGATAGTGCATACATTGCTTTTGATGAGATTTCATTACAATTGATGGTGGGTTAGTGTGTATGAATTTATACAAGGCTTAGTTGTGGGTGAGTTATTACAAGGGTAAGGGTTAGTCGGGATAGGTGTTATGTCATACAAAGCATTGTGTGGAGACTTCTAGACATGTTTCGGCATCCATTTGGTAAGAGCTGATGAGTGGGTTAGGCTCTTCTATTGAGGTACAAAAGATCAATGGTGTTGTTGGTTGCAGGGATTTCGAAGGGGAATATGTTACATGGCTTGGGTTTTGAGCTAAATGACAATTCTCCGGGACCCAAATCTATGTAGCTGTGGGTCGATTGGTGAGGTACTTCGTTGCCATCCAAATCTGTCAGGTGCTCATTGATAGAGAATAAGTTCGAGGGTAGGTTGAACGTTCACTATGATTTTGTAGTGAATTCTTCTTGTCATGGTCTGTGTTGCTGGAGATTCTTGGTACTTTCTATCCTTTTGGAACCCATACTTGTTTTGTGTCAATTGCTTTGATATACTATTGTTGTTTCCACCTTAGGGTCGTCTCATATGATCATCGATTAGATTCTTAATTCATGGTTGCCTTCTTGGTGGTTGAGGTTGAGAGGTCTGGTTGACACTTTGCTTTGGAAAAGAAGGGAGGTCCAACACTTGCATGACCTGCCCATCAAGAAGTGAGGCATTTTGTACCATAGATCTAGGTTGGTCTACCGAAAGTGTGGAGGATAGGCCATTGGAGACTATGGTGCCCATCTAACCACTGATGCAACCCACCTGACCACTAATGTAATCCCCTTCTTGTACAAAGGAAGACCAAGGGAAGATCTCTTGACATCCTCTTGAGTGGCAACAATCCACATGGGTTGACCATGGATTGATCTGAATTTTTTGATGGATTTGTCCAAAGATCTTCTGATTCTCCTTTGTAGTCATTTCATATGGTCTGGGGTTACATTCCTCAAGGGGTGTATTGTTAGGGAAGTCAAGTAGTATCACTCAATGTTGGTTGAAGGTCCTGATCTATAGGGAGCATTTCCTAAGATTTAAGTCCACTGAGTGATCATATAACCAATCTTGGCCAAGGATTAATAGTTCTATCAGGTCGTTGTCATGGCACACTAGGAGTTTCACAATCATGGTCATCTCATGTATGAGGATAGGAAGCTCCACGTCACCCACGCAAGGGGTTTCCATGCCTCCTAGCCCTATGAGATATGCCTAAATTGGCCGCATTTCTAGTCCTAAGTCCTTACAATGGGACCTCCTAATCACACTAGTCGCAGCACCTGAATCAATTAAAGCTCTAAGCTCTTGCTAGGTGTTGCCTTGTTCTAGCATGAATTTAATGAATGGTCTCCTATCTACTATGCTAGGATGAGTAGTTAAATTTGTTTGATGCATGGACATGGGGTATCTTGGTGTGTCCTTGAGATGGTTATAATGTTCTTTCCCTAGTCCTTGTCTTGTTAGTTTCATGTGTTTAATGCCTTCTAGAGCTTCTGCATGAGCTTCCTCGCATATCCTCTTTTCTTCCTCCTTACACTTCTTTGCCAATGTGAGTCTTCTAAGCATATCCTCCGTAAGAGGTTCCTAGTACAGCTTGACTCTATAGCCACTAATGTAATTAGGGATTATCTCTCCTTCTCGGGTGGCTAATTGTATTGCTCCACTTTTCAAAAGTCTATTAATAATCATAGGTCCATAACCACATTTCTCTAGCTTCTGTGCATGTTGTTTCAGTGTATACATCTGGTTTCTCATAATCATGCCAAGTCCATTATCCTTGATGATAATTCATGGCCAGTCCACTTTCCTAAACCCAAAAAAAGTGCATTTTCATGGTTAGGTAAGGCAAGATTCTAGGACACATTGTGTCAAAGAACGGGATTTCTACGTACAAAGAAAAGGTGAAAGTGATTACAGACATAGCTATGCCGAAAATTGTGAAAGAACTACAAGCTTTCATGGGACATTGTGGTTATTATCGACAATTTATACACATGTACGTGATCATAGCAAAGCCTCTGTACTCTCTTTTCACCAAGTTTTAATGGACAGATGGATGTGAGAACTCATTCAATGAACTTAAACGATGCTTTTGTTCAACACCTATATTAACAACCCCAGATTGGAGTAAGCCATTCCACATACATGTGGATGCATCCAACTATGCCATAGGATGTGTGTTGGGACAACCGACAAATGAAGGTAATATGGATCTTCCCATAGCTTATGCAAGTAGACAGCTAAATGTCATAGAAGAAAATTACACCACGATAGAGCACAAAGGATTAAAAATGATTTACGTGGTAAAAAGATTCAAGCATTACTTATTGGCAAATAAGTTCAAGTTCTTCATGGATCATCACACATTGTTATACTTAATCAAGATGCCTTGTAACACTGGATGATTGATACGATGGTTTCCATTACTAATGGAAGATGATTTTGAAGTGGTAGTTAGGAAGGGAAGAATCCACCTTAGAGCATACCACCTTGCAAGGTTAACTACGAGAGAAGCACCTCAAGGGATAGCGGATGAACTACTAGATGCATAACTCTTTAACCTTGAGATAGTACTTGAATGGGCCAAACCTATTGTCCTTATTCTCACATTTGGACCCAAGAATCCTACGATCAAGATCAAAGAAGGAGAGATTACCAAATCTCAAAGAGACTAGATACTACTAGGAAGCATATATAAACAAGGTATTCAGAAAATCCTTGCTCGTTGTGTAGATGAATCAGAACATAAGAACTAGTTGCAATAAGCACATCTAGGTGCATTGAAGCAACATCATTCAAAGCACCCTACAATTGCAGACTTTGCATAGACTAGGAGTATATTGGCTTTCTATGGAAGCAGATGTCTATAGGCTATGTAATGAATACCGTATCTATTCTGAAAAACCCCCAATGGAAGATGCCACTTTGTATCATGTGTCTCTAACACCAGAGTGGAGTGAACCAATAGTGACATACTTGAGGATGAAAACATTCCCTCAAGGAATGACTTTTGCAAGACAATGAAGTCTACAGTAGGAAGCACAAGACTACACACTTATTGACGATAACCTATACAAACAAGGGAGAGATGGATACCTGAGACAATGTGTTCATGAGAAGGATTATTTGAGTGTATTAGAGTCTACACACCAAGGTGTTGTAGGAAGTCATTTTGGCCCCGACACAATATTTGAAGTTAAAATATTTGCAGGGTTATGGGGGCCCACTCTTCACATGGATGCACATACTTATGTTACAAGACGAGATGTGTGCCAAAGAACTCAGTTTCCTACTCGCAGAGATGAAATGCCACTGAAACACATGATGGGAGGACATGCATTCTCTAAGTGGGGCATATAATTTGTAAGACCCATTAACCCCCTGCCAAAGGTACTCATGTTGAATACATCATAGTAGGAACATATTATCTTACCAAATGGATAGAAGCTAAGGTTACCAAAAATAATGATGCACACACGATTGCAAAATTCTTATTTGAAATTGCCTTTATGAGGTATGGATTGCATCTAGAGTTGGTGAGCAATCGAGGAACTCACTTTCTAAACTAGGTCATTGAATATTTGTTATAGGACTTTATGGTGATTCACAAGAAATCAGCACCATATCATCCACAAGCCGATGGTCAATCAGAAAGTACTAACAAGATCCTTTGTAATGTACTGGTGAAACTGATGAACAACAAACATTCAATTGGGACAAACAGTTACATCATGTTCTTTGGGCATATCGAGTGGCCTACAAGACCGTACTGAATGCAACTCCCTTTCAGATGTTTTTTTGTCAAAACAAAGTGCTCCCTTTGGATTTTTTGATACCTACCCTTAAGGTTGCACAAGAACATATGTCATCCATGTAAACTTCCAACTTCCATAAAAAATCCTTGAAAACATGACACATTAGTGATTGGAAAGTGGCAGGTGCATTTGTTAGCCCAAATGGCATAACACGAACTACAAATATGCCCCACTCTATGGCAAAAGCCATCTTGTGTTGATCTTCAAAAGAAATGGCTACTTGATTATAGCTTAAGAATCCATCAAGGAAGCAATAGACTTCCTTTCCCAGGAGTCTTTCCAGTAAATGGTCTATGAGAGGAAGAGGACAACTGTCTCTAATCCTAGTGGCATTAACTTTCTTAAGGTTAATACACACACATAATTTCCCATTTTTCTTGGGCTCTACCACAATGGGGGATACCCATTAAGTCTCAATTTTGTAAATGATTCCTGCTTCTATTAAGTAGTCTATCTCCTCCTTAATCTTGGTAGCATAATTATCATTATAGGTGTATGGTGTTTGCTTAGTAGGTTTGGCCTCTTGAGTCATAGGAATTCTATGGGAGCATATACTTGGCTCTACTCCTTTCAATTCCTTATAGCTCTAGGTGAATACATCTCTATATTCTTGCAATAGGGTGGTTAACCCTTCTTATTTTTCCTTAGTCAAATCGTGCCCTATATATGTGCATTTTTCTTCTCCTTCTTCTACTGTGACTATTATTTTCTTGGTTTTCTCTTGATTATCATATGCTTCTGCAATACCTGCTTCTCTTTTAGGCATCCGTACCATGATTCTTCTATCTTTTATTTCGTACTTTTTGAAATTCTCTGGTACTTCCATGAGTGGTTCTTCTTCTCTCTTAGCTGATTTCTTTCCCTTCTTTTTCTTATTTTTTGTACATTTTGTGAGTGACTTAGGTTGTTCAGTTTAATTTTCCTCGCCCAACTCAGGGGTCGTAGCTTCCGCAAAGTAAAGGTACTCCTATCCTATCGAGCAGAAGGGTTGCATGATAATGGACTCCGGGTCTTCGTCACTTGTTTTATCCATCTCTTGAAGTGATTCCATGCATCTTCTAGGATGGGGTCTTCCTCTAAAGGCACTATCATAAAAAATGAAATGTCATATCAGTCCTCATCATAGTGAGGGGCCCATTGTTCTTTGTTCACTACTATATCCATGGTAGCTAAGATCTCTACCTAACTGTGAGGCTTGAATTCCTCATTTGGAAACACTATATGTGCATAAGCAGCATCTGGAAGGTTCTGTGGATGTCGTTCAGGACCTAAACCTCTCGCTTCTATTGGTTCTTCTTGTTTGCCTACCTTACACATCCATAGATGAGTGTCCTCATGCAACCATGATGGATCTGATTCTAATGAATGCACCAAATCTATTTCTTCAGGGATCTTATGGAATCACGATGAGAATAGTCCTTGAGATTAACCTTGGTTTTCACTCCCAAGTGTTGCAAGTACAAAGAATTAGTTCCCCAATCTTGTACGATTTCCAACTAGTGCATGAATGGCCATCCTAAAATCATCTCGTAAGCATGATTTTTCCTAAAATCACAAATGGAAAAAGTGTGCTCAAATTCTACACCACAAGTGGTGAGAGATATGCCTTCTAGTAAGCCTAATGGTTTCTCAATATGTCCATCAAACATTTATAGCTTCATTCTTGTGGGTCTTAAGGCTTGTTTACCCCAATGTTTCCATAAAGCACTGGTAGTGATGGCTACTCTGGCACCTAAATCTAGGATGGCTTTGGTGCTGTAGCCTTGATGGGTTATTGGAAGATAGGTATTACCTTCCTCTCCCTCGCTTATATCTCCAATTCTTTCCACATGTATTTCTGGTACCTTCTTGTGTGAACCTTCTTGAGAGTGAGTGGAAGCAACCTCTAGCAATTGGTTTGCTACGTGCTTCCACAACCCTGGCTTAATTTTTAACAATTCTTCTAGAGTGACATGACACTGTACTTTGGTGTTCTTTATCATATCAATGTTCCTAGGCATTACTCATTCTTCATTTCTCACTATTATGGTGGGTGCTCTCATACTGATAGACTTAGCTTCCCAAGGTCCTTTGAACTAAGGTCACTCTTGTAAGGAGTTAGATTCAAAACCCATTTGTTCACTACGCTACTTTTCCTCTACATCATCATAGATAGAGGGTATGTCTTGCGGAAAAATTGTTCTTGAGAGTCATCTATCTCTGTAATAGGGGGATGGGTTTCTTGCTCTTGTCTCTCTCTTCTTGGATTTCTCTTAGGAATCCTTACGAGTACTTAAATATGGAAGAAACATTTTCTCCACTCTTGGTACTCGACACTTGAAATAGGAACGGTGCATTACCTTCCTATGTCTCTCGGTAAGTAGGGTTCTTTTGCAAATTCTTCTTCTCGTTGCTAGCAATCAAGCATTTTAACCTCTTCAATAATCCTTGAAATTGTAACTCTCATTTCACTATATTACTCCATTTGATATATCGAGAGGCATCAAAAATGGTTTAGGCTAATTCTACAATTTTGATGCAAAGTTTAGTTCTCTCAATTTCTAAGTAAGCCCTTGGATAGTTCTTACACGATTCAGCTACTTGGGGTCCTTCTCTTAACCTTCCCTGGTATGCTCAGAACATCATGTCTAGATTTTCAAGTATGGGTCAGATTCACCTAGAACGAATCCTGATCTCTGAGCTCGGCTCTCTTGGTTTCACTCTTGTAAAGTTAACTCTTAGATTTTGGCTTTGGTTTCTTCTAGACTTCCTTCCAATTTTATTATTTTCTTACTTCATTTCTCTTGATCCTTTCTCGTGAATCCTTCCAAGTTTTATTCTTTCTAGCATTTGACTCGCCAACTTCACTAGTTTCTGTTACCTTATATGGGTTAGGTTGTTGGTTTTGTAGCAGCATCTAGGCTCTCGTTATAGCTTGGATAGGTATGTACATAAGTGTAGATTCATTTGAGGTGTGCAAAATACCTATCACATTAATGGGCCTCACTTTGAGGCATTAGAAGGGTTCTTAAGGCAATATCTTATGATATGCTCTTTACCACATTTTGCACAAAATCCTTGAATGTTATAATATTGTGTCTGTCCTACTATCAAAGGATGTGGGCAATCCTTTATGAGTTGATCTCCTCGGCACCTAAAGCATGGTCTCTTAGGTCCCTGTGGTCTCAGCTATCTCAACTAGGGTCATGGGTTAGGGTTGTTGGAAAGATGGATGGACACTCCAAGAAATGAGTAGGTACTGCAAACTCCTGCTTTGTACTAGCCCTCTTTGACTTCAATGTTGCGTTTTAGGCCCTCTTAGCTTTCCAATGACACTAAACAAGTACCTATGTACTTTGGAAATGATGCAAGTAATGATTTATCCAAAACAGACTACTACACAATTCACAATCCACTGAAAGCCTTCTATTTTGGTTCACACACTTGCCGCTTGTTAAGCTTAGTGCTCCTAGCAGAGTAAGAATTAGAAAAATTACTTATGGAGATATTAAATTGGCTTAAAGACCTAATGATTCCAAGTAGAATCACTTAAAATGATTCACTATATACAAAGAAATCAATTTCGCAAGTGTAGCATTACCCCTTATTTCTTACGACCTCTCCAGAGAATGACTTGTGATCACTTCAACGCATTTTTCTCCGAATCCATTGAATGGAATGTCTTACAAATCTGTCAGCATGTAGTAGACTTAGAGCTGATACTATTGAGCTATAGAAAATTGAAAATGGTGGAGCATTGACTATGATATGAGCAAGACAAAATGATTGTTCTGAGTGATAATGACAGAGAGAACAGTAGTTATATGAAATGATCTAATGTATTATATGACAATGTTGTACATGATCATTGGCATGATAATCAATGCTCAATGATACTGAGAGGTGTAGGCTATGAAGTAAACCACACTCTCTTACACTGGGATCAACAAAGAATCAGAGTTGGAGTGATCTATTCCGCGAGTTTTACATTCATCTTTTATAGATAATTCATTTGAATTTGAATTTGAAATCAACTTTGGCTCTCACTAGAAATGATCCCCTAATCTAGGAGATATTCTCTCCAAATGAAGTCGTTTTTTTCTTCTAACTAACTCCACGAGTTTAGTGGTAGTTACAAATATTCCTCCAAGTCAAATAGACTTTTACAACTGGTAAAAGGTAAAGAATCCATAGCAATGGTTCTCATAGGTATTCAATCAATTTACATGAAGTCTTCTCATGCCTAGCCAAGTTTGTAGGCTTGGCATTTGCACCAATAGCTCCCCCTCAAGCCAATTATCTTGGCTTGAACTTCTTCATCAATCTTCTTGTATGTCGTGCAATCCAATCATACATTTAAACCTGCAAAGTTTAGTACCATCAAGTGCTTTGGTCAATAAGTCTGCACATTGCATATTAGTTGATACATATGCTAAATGAATTTCTTTGTTCAATAGCTTCTCTCTCACATAATGATAGTGGACCTCTATATGCTTAGTCCTAGCATGATAAATAGGGTTTGTTGCAAGGTGTAAGGAGCTTCTATTATCTCCAAAAATGATTGGAGATATAGTATGCAATCCCAAATCTGTATATAGCAATCTGATCCATATGGCCTCTTGAGTGGCATTGGCCAATCCTCTATATTCTGCCTCTGTTGAAGGCAAAGCAACAGTAGGTTTCTTCTTGGAAGACTATAATATAGGCTTGTCACTTGCAAAAGATAGATAACCTGAGGTACTCCTTCTATCATGTTCGCAACCTGCCCAATCTGCATCTCTGTATATCTTGATATCCAAATCTGAAGCATAACGAAAGTATAAACCTTGATTCTGAGTTCCCTTAAGGTACTTCAAAATTCTCTTGGCAACTTCTAAGTGAGCTGCCCTAGGTTTGTGCATAAATTGACTTAAAACACTTACTCCATAAGCAATATCAATCCTTGTCAATGTAGCATAATTTAAGCTTCCCACTATGCTTTGGTATCTTGCAATATTTTCAAGCACATCACCTTCATGAGTACTTAATTTTTAGCTCACCTCCATAGGATTTCTTGCTACCTTGGCATCATGCAATTGAAATTTCTTCAACATATCCTGTACATATATTCTTTGAGAAATGTAAATATGAGAGTTAGTATAGACTAACTCAAGTCCAAGAAAATGCTTTAGTGACCCTAGATCACTAATTTTGAACTCCTGCATCATTTGATTCTTGATCTTCTTGATGCCATTGGCATCATTGCCTCTAAGTATGGTATCATCAACATACACACATAGATATATCACCTCTGAGTTACTTCTCTTAACAAACTAAGAAGTATGTGCTTTACTCATGATGAATCTTTGATCCTAAAGGTATGTAGTCAACCTATGGCTCCATGCCCTAGGTGCCTACTTCAATCCATCAAGAGATTTGTTCAGTTTACACACATATGTTACTTTGTTTGGGTCCTCATAGCCAGGAGGTTGAGACATGTACACCTCCTCTGAAATCCAACCATTTAGAAATGCATTTTTTACATCCAATTGGTACATGTTCCAATTCTTTAATGCAGCCACACTTACCAATACCCTGATGGTTAGCATTTTGGCTACAAGTGAGAAGGTTTCTTCATAATCGACTTCTTGGGTTTGTGCAAAACCCTTAGTCACACGTCTAGCTTTGTACATGCTTATTGATCCATCACAAATTCCTCTTGATCTTATAGATCCATCTAGAACCAATTACCTTCATAGACTCCTTCTTTGGCACTAACTCCCAAGTATCATTCTCCTTGAGTGCTTCAATTTCTTCATCCATGCTTCCTTCCATTCTACCTTGGTCTTTGCCTCTTCATATGATGATGGCTCTTCAAGTGAAAAATCTTTTGCAAGATAAATAGAATGCTTCGTAACTAGGGAAGTGTCATACCCATATCTGATTGGCTTCTTGCTCTCCCTTTGTGATCTTCTAATTTCTTGGTTGGATGATTTCGGTATATCCTCCAACTTCTTCATCTAATACCTATGATTTGAGAAGGGATATGCACATAGGCAACACATCAAAAAATCCAGCAATGATCAAGTGAAGGTCTTCTACCATGCCATGCTTCATATGGGTTCATCCCATCAAGATACTTGGATGGCAACCTGTTTACAAGATAAGTGGCAGTAGATACACTTTCTTCCCACAAATAATTAGGTAGTTTTTTCTCCTTAAGCATTGACCTAGATATGTCAACAATTAGTCTATTTCTCTTCTGTACCACCCCATTTTGCTCAGGGGTATACCTTGTTGTAATTTCTCTCGTGATTCCTCTATCTTGCAAGAATGCATCAAACTCATTTGAGAAGTACTCACCTCTTCCATCTGACCTTAGTCTTTTTAGGCTTCTTCCTGTTTTGTTTTCAACAAGTGCAAGATACTTCTTAAAGCAAGTGAATACTTCATCTTTGTGCTTCATAAAATATAAGATAGTCCACCTACTAAAGTCATCAATGAAAGATACAGAATATCTTGATCTAGAAATTGAGGGATCCTTACTTGGTCCCCATACATCTGTATGGACAAGCTCCAAGTAGTCCTCATGCATGTAGCCTTTCTTTGAGAAGGGTAACCTATGAGACTTTCCAAACTGACAAGCACCACATTTATAGATCATGTGTTTCTTGGCTACATTGGATATCCCAAGCACACATTGATCTCTACATATTTGAGTTAAAGTTCTCTCATCAATATGTCCTAATATCTTATGCCAAATTTCAAGTTCTGATAATGTTTGGTCTTTGTAACTGCAATATTCTTTGTATCTTCAAGCTCATTGCCTACCACATGGTTTGAGCATCCCAAGTCAATGTAGAAGAGATGGTCATCATTCATACCTTCCTTTGAAGTCATATTCATAATCAGAAGGGAGTCCTCTTGTTCCTTTGTATAATTATTGTAGTCTTTCCTTGACTTGTAGCCTCCTTGGTAGTTGGGTTGTTGTAGTTGTTATTGTAGCCTTAATGATGGTTGAACCTTCCTCTTGATTGTGTATATCCACTTCTTTGGAAACCTCTACCTCTCTGATTCTTGAGTTCCTGTAACACTCATCTGTAGTGTGATTTGACAAGCCACAAATATTACATGGGGAAGAGTTGAAAGGTCTCCCCCTACCTTGCTTACCTCCTTCGACTCTGGCTTTTCCCTTTCTCTTTAGTCTTGCCTTTATCTGTGTATAGGGCAGAAGAGCTATTACCTCTTGATGAATCTCCATTCTTGTTGAGCTTGGCCTCATGGGTAAAGAGTTGCCCCATGACTATGGTAAGATCTAGAATCTGCATGTCCATATACAAGTTCTGGTAGTTGTGAAGCTCTCCCATTTCTCATGTGCCTTAATGCCATTGATCACTTATCTCAAAATTTTCTCCTCTTCAATCCCCTCTCTTATGCTTGTCAATAGGTCAGCCACATCCTTTACTTTGGTCACATACTTTGAGATGGCTTGATTGGGTTGCTTTCTTTGAGTGCTAAATTCAATCCACAATTCATTCTTCCTAGCCCTTGTGTTGGAAGAAAAATATGAAAAAAATGTTTCCCAAATCTCTTGGGATGTCTTACAGTTCCTAATTTGTGGAAGAAGAAAATTAGAGATTGAGTTAAGTAAGTATGACCTTGCTAATGCATCTTTGGCACACCATGAATTGAGTCTTTCATGCTCCTCTCTTGTAGGTTGTCCTTTGCTTCCGAAAATGGGCATCTCCTCATCTCTTCAGATGGATCCATAGAGAATCCTTCCTTGCAAGTATTTCCTCAAGGACCAAGCTTGGTAGTTGTTCCTGTCCAATTTATCAATGAAAGAAGGAAAACCATCTCCCATTTTACCTTAGCTTTGCTCTGATACCACTGTTGGAAAGATGGATGGGCACTCCAAGAAATGAGTTGGTACTGCAAACTCCTGCTTTGTACTAGCCCTCTTTGACTTTAGAGTTGAGTTATAGGCCCTCTTAGCTTTCCAATGACACTAACCAAGTGCCTACTTACTTTCTAAATGATGCAAGTAATGATTGATCCAAAACAAACTACTACACAATTCACAATCCATTAAAAACCTTCTATTTTGGTTTACACACCTGCTGCTTGTTAAGCTTAGTGCTTTGAGCACAATAGGAATTAGTACAATTCCCTCTAGAGATATTAAAATAGCTCTAAGAGCTAATGCTTCCAAGTAGAAACACTGCAAATGATTCACTATACACAGAGAAATCAATTTAGCAAGTGTAGCATTACCTCCGATTTTTTTGGACCTCTGCAGAGAGTCACTAGTGATCAATTCCATGAATTTTTCTCTGAATCCACTAAATGGAGTGTCTTCAAAATTTCTCAGCATGTAGTAGACGTAGAGGGAATTCTAATGAGCTATAGACCATTGAAAATGGTGGCATATTGACTCATATATGAACAATACAAAATGATTGTTCTGAGTGACAATGATAGAGAGACTAGCACATATATGAAATGATCTATTGTATTATATGACAATGTTGTACATGATCATTGGCATGATAATCAATGATCAATGATACTGAGAGTTGTAGGCTATGAAGTAAGCCACACTCTCTTACAATATGATCAACAAAGACTCGGAATTGGAGTGATCTATCCCGTGAGTTTTACATTCATCTTTTATAGATGATTCATTTGAATTTGAATTTGAATTCAACTTTGGCTCTCACCAGAAATGATCCCCTAATCTAGGAGATATTCTCTCCAAATGAAGTCATAGCTTTTCCTTCTAACTAACTCCACGAGTTTAGTGCTAGTTACGAATATTCCTCCAAGTCAAATAGACTTTTACAAATGGTAAAAGGTAAAGAATCCATAGCAATGGTTCTCATGGGTCTTCAATCAATTTACATGAAGTCTTCTCATGCCTAGCCAAGTGTGCAGGCTTGGCATTTGCACCAACAAGGGTTGGTATACATGACATTGGCATAATGAGGCTCTCTGTTGGATTCTAATGGTGGACTATCATATTTATATGTTTCCAAGTGCTTTGGAGACTCTGTGTGGTATGTGGGAGGACTATCTACATGGGTGGAATGGAAGCTATTAGAATTGGGATCACTTTTAGTGATCACGGGTGAAGAAGGCACTAAAGCCCTAGTGAGCTTATCTTTTGTAGTAGCATATTTGACTAGAATTACATTAGTTGGAGGAGGTGGCTACTAAGCTAAAATGGTTTGTGGTCTTTGTTGTGTCTGATAGGGGTAGTTCTATGGGCGCTTGTAGTAATGAGACTGAGCAGTGTACTGACCTTGGTACCTAGCTCGTTGTATGGAAAATCTTGTGCTGTGTGATTCGTGTAGGGTCTTTCAATTGTGCAATATTGGCCACTAAATTTTCCTTGTGGGTGTGTCACATTTGGAACTACATTTGCCATATGATCCCCACCGCACCTATAACATTGTTTTATGGGTGTTAACATGGGCATCTATTTGCTAGAAACTCCTACTTTTTGGGCCACATTTTTTTGCTAGATCTTCAATTGAGTTAGAAAGCTTTGAGGACATTGAGATGAGCTAACTGAGTCTTTGTACACCTTAGAAAGTTCCAATTCATCTCCTAAATTATCTTCAATTTCTATACAAATTCTTACACAGTGATCTAGAGTTCTGGGTTCCTTCAAATACATATAGGAGTTTTGAGCTCAAGAGGCCATCCAAAAACAAAGAAACTTGCCTCAATTGTGAAGGTAGTTCTAGCATTGGGCATCTCTCAATGTGCTAACTAAATCTACGTCCTGCAAGTCTAACTATTTCTTGAGGGGACTCTTTGAAGTTGTGAATCAACAAAGAAGTGTTGTGCCTAGTTCCACTTTTAGAGAATCCAATGATGAATAACTCTAACAAGTGATGGATGCCCCTAAATTGCCTTTGTTGCAATGGTTGAAACTAGCTTAAAGCCGTGTTCTTCAACATGACTCCAAATGCATTGTAATGTGTGAACATGTCTTCTACCTGCTCCGCTCGCAACACTTGCTTAAACTCCGCAACATGCTCATAGGGATCTCCTATCCTGACAAAGTAATTTTTCATTGACTTCACTAATTTAGTAGGTCTCAGTATTCTTTGGCTAGGGATTGAATAGTACATTCCACTCTATTTGTTTGGCATATGAGGTTAATCCAACCATACAGATGAAACATGTTCTTTTAGATGAGAACATTCACCTTGGCGGTATGCCTATAGTTTTGTATATAGGTCTATTTTTTAGGTGGAAAATGTTTTCCAAGTGTGAAAGAGTGCTATAAAGTAAGTATGACATGAGCATCTAAGTGGTTCAAGCGAATCTAAAACTAGAAATTGTTTGGTGATTCTTTTGTAGGGCTAAAGTCTCAAAAGTAGAATCAAGCATAGGATCATGTGTGTCGATATATTCTAGTAGTGATTTATATGAACACAATTAGGATAGTAGGGGTCCATTTTCCCTCTTTAGGAGGGTTTTTCCTCTGACTTCTAGATATGCCTATAAACCTAATAGGTCACATATCTTTTGTACATTCACATGGTAATAAATTCATTATTGTGTGTTGCACTCCAAGTTTCTTCTTTTTCTTCCTTGTGTTGTTCTTGTGCTTCTACATACCTAAAAGTTGAATTGGTATCAAAGCACATCATCGCTTCATCTAGGGCATCCTCAACACCCCTTTGATTTCACTCTCAAAATTGCACGAAAATTAGTGAGCATACCCAGAGCAATTACGAGTTCAAAACAGCTTTGTTGTGTAGTCTTGAAATTTTGATATGAGTGCTTTTCAGCCTCTGGACGCACTTTTTGGAGACCGTGCAATCAACTTCATCCTTTTGTGCCAAACATATATACATGTTTTGGTTTTCCAATACGAGCATCTCAAAGTCTGGTACATGTTTAACAAAGCTTGATAGATTGGTTCTAGTCAAATTTTTGACATACACTCATTTTTTTCTACATCAAGGTATTTTAGTTAGTTGCCATGATTATAAGCAACGATGTATTTTGCATGTTGATTTTTGAGGTTAGATTGGATGGTACTAGTTATACATTATGCACATATATGATGCACCATGTATTAGTAGAAAAATGACTTTAGAATATTGTGTAGGTTGCTGGAAAACAACCTATACAATTATTGAAGATGATGATCTTCAAATTCTTGTTTGTGTTGCAGTTCTTACTGCACCTACTATAGAGAAACTTTGTTCTAATGGCAGAGATGCTCAAACACATGGATTAATAGCTTTGTCTGTCAAACATGCCATTGGAAAATAGCAAAGGATGCTTGGGATACACTTACCACTTTATATGAGACAGGAAATGAGGCCCATGTTGCTTACCTCCGAAAACATTTGGAGGGTGAGCATATGAATGAAGGAGATTCTATGGATAGTTTTATTACAAAGAACAAAGATTTGAAGGAATAATTGGTTTTTGTTGATGAAGTCTAACCGTATAGTTCAATTGTGTAGATTGTTCTTAACGGTCTTCCATATCCATATCAGATTTTTGCTTCTACTCTTTGGTTGATGATTAAAGGCAATCCAAAGGCTTTAACATTCAAAGACTTAGTCTCTACTTTATTGTAGGATGATCATTCCAGGTAGAACAGGTCCATTATGCATATTGCAGTTTAATCTTTCCTACCTAATCAGAAGCTTAACATAAATGGGGCTTATCTACTAGTAAGCAGAAATTTACTAATTCTAAACAATCAAAAAGGAAGAAAAAGATGAGAAGAAAACAAAATTTCTTAACTAATTCTGTAAATATTGTAAAGGAAATGATCATTTCATAAAGAGCTCTCCAAAACTGGCTACAAAAGATGCAAAGAAGAAAGAGGTTGGAATGGTTGTTCTAGCCTACAACTAACAGAGTATGCTAATCTTATGGAAAATGAGGAATGGGTGTTTACTACTTTTTGTAGCTATAACCTATCTTCTCATGAATAGTGTATGTCTGCATTAGATTGAGATGTTTGATACTCTGATAGTGGGGCAACCAAACATATTACCTCACAGCCTAGTTTCTTTAGTTCACTTGAGCCTACACGTACAAGAAATACTATCACATGCAACAACAAATCCTCTTATCCTAGCATGGGAGCTGGTAAGATCATTTGCACTAGTATTGATGGTAGTTCTTTTACATTATCAGATGCTTTGTATGTACCACGGATCAAGAAAAAGCTATAACGACTGAGATATGGAAGTTTGAAGAGAGGTATGTCTCTGATGAGACACCGGATACACACAAGAAACTATCTCTACCAAAACACCTACTTGCACGGTATTTTTTCATTTAATTCTGTACAAAAACAGATTTTCTTATATAGTATGTTTTGTAAGCTTTGCAACGCAACAAGAATCACTCAGTTTGGCCACCTACACTAAGAGAACCACTCTTTTTATTGATAGGTTGTCAACAGAAGTGCCTTCCTTGTCTAAAAATAGACACCTCTCCTTTCCTTCTTACTGTTATCTACTTTATCTACTTTTACTCTAAATTTGGAGATGTGAACGCCTCCACATGTTATTTATCATAAATAATAAAATCCATAAGCCTAAAAAACAAAACTTTAGAGCTTGTTCTTATTTAACTCTCACAAGGATTCTTGAGAGAGATTCAAGAAGATAAATGGAGGTTAGAGCAGGATGCTCCACCTCCCATTCGGGAAATAGAGTATCTTCATGATCAATTTCCTTAAGATATCCCATCTATATATATGGAGAGCAAGAAGAGGTGTGGTCAAGCAAAAAATTAGACTTTTAGTTCAATTCCTTATAGGATTTGCCTCACATCATGGGCCCATGGGAATCAAAGTCTGTTTAGATGAGAGCTCTAACATCCTGATTAGAAATGATGATTCAATTCTACCCAAGAACATGGAAGTAGTAAAGAACACTAAAGTGCAGTGCCATGTCACTTTAAAAGAGTTATTGAAAATCAAACCTCAATTGTGAAAGCATGTAGCAAACCAAATTCTAGATGTTTCTAATTCCCACTCTAAAGAAAGATCACAAAAGAAATGTGCCAAAGATACCCATAGATAAGATAGGAGATATGAGAAAATGAGAAGAAGGAAATACCTATCTTGGTATCACATATCAAGGGTAAACCACCAATTCTAGATTATAGGGTAGGAGTGGTCATTGCTACCACTTGCTTATGGAAACAATGGGGCAAACAAGCTCTAAGAACAACTAGGATGAAGTTGCAAATGACAGGTGGGCACATAGATAAGACTTTGGGTTTTCTAGAAGGAATAACTCTAAAAGAATCTCTCATATGAGAAGCTTATGATAATAAAGAAAAAACTAAGAGAAATGTAGTGATTGTTGAAGAAGGAGAAGAAAGTTGCACATAAATAAGACACAATTTGAGTGAAGAGGAATAACTACAGTTGATAAAGTTGCTAAGGGAATATAGAGATGAGTTCGCCTTGAACTACAAGGATTTGAAAGGAGTGGGTCTAGATATTTTCTCTCATAAGATCCCCATGATTTTAGAAGCCAAGCCAACTAAACACACAGCTTACACTTACAATGAAAATTATGCAGCTAAGATTAAAGAAGAAATTGATCGATCGATAGAAGCATGATTTATCTAAAAAATAGAGCATAAAGAATGGGTATCCCCCATTTTTGTAGTCCCTAAGAAGAATGGGAAGTTTCATTTGTGCCTCAACTTGAAGAAAGTTAACACCATGGCCATACAAGATAGTTATCCGCTTCCAATCATAGAGCATTTGTTGGATGTGCAAGAAGCAAGGAAGTCTACATCTTCCTTGATGGTTTTTTGAGTAACAATGAAGTAGCCATTACATTTCGGGACCAACATAAGAGAAATGTTTCCATAGAATGGGGTATCTTTGCAATTCATATGATGCCATTTGGGCTTACCAATGCACCTACTACCTTCCAAAGACTAATGTGTCATGTGTTCAAGGATTTCTTGAGGACGAATTTAGAGGTCTATGGAATGAATTGTATGCTCATTCCCACATAAGACAAATGCATATCCGTGAGCTTAGGCAAATCTTTAATGAATTTAGAGAGTATCAAGTGTAGTTGAACCTAGAGAAATGTGTCTTCATGGTTAGACAAGGCAAGACTATGATCCATATTGTTTCCAAAAATGGTACACCTATGTTTGAGGATAAGGTGAGAGTGATAGCTGAGATGACTAGCCCTAAGGTGGTTAAAGAAGTACAAGCTTTTATGGGACATTGTCATTACTTTGTATCCTCCTTGATAGTTTCTATTGAATTTGTTATTGTTGTTGTATCCATAGTTATTGTTGTATCTCCCTCTAGGATCTCCAAAACCTCCTTTATTATATCCTATTCCTCTCAAGCTCCTTTGATTTCTCAAAAAATGGTTAGTGATTTGATTTGTAATTCCACATATTACACAAGGTAAGGAGTTTTGATATTCCCCCTACCTTGTCTACCTCCTCTCCCTCTTCCTCTTGTACCTCCTACTCTAACTACAAAGTGAGCTTCGGAGCTACTTGCTTCTTCATTATAATTCTTCCTTTTTCCTTTAACATCTTCAATTATTCTACCTTTATTCTAGTATGGGATAGAGGATTGGTTATCTTTCTGTGTATGTCCATTATTCATAGGCTTGGATTCATTGGTAAAGAGTTGTCCCATGAGTGTGTTGAAATCTAGTACTTGCATGTGTATGTATAGATCCATGGAAGTGGAGAATAATTCCCATTTGTCATCTACTTTGATAATATTTATGACTTCTTTCACTTCTTGATCTTCATCTATAATCTCTCCAATGCTTCCTAATTGATCAGCTATGTCTTGTATCTTGGTGACAAATTTAGTGACACTCTATTTGGATTGCTTGTTGAGGGAGTTGCTTTCCATCCACAAGTGATTCTTCTTGGCCTTAGTTCCTAAAGAGAAGAACTCTTCAAGTGCATTCTAGGACTCTGTTGGAGTTAGACGTCTACGCAAGCATGCAAATAGCACAAGCAAGAAGAAGAAGCTTGGAGCGCACAACACAATAATGAATGTATTACCACTAGAAGGTACAAAGATAAGTAGCCCATTAGGGCAAGATGCGTATATACAAGCCGGTGAGAAAAACCTCCTAAAGAGGGAAAAAGTGGCCTAGAGGTCCTAGAGTGCTCACACACATCACTACCTAAATATATCAAAAAATCCCCCCTGGGAGTGATGTGGTGAAAAAGGAGTTGGCACTCTTCTATAAGGAAGTGCTAAGCTATGTGAAATCAATCCACAAAAGCAAATAAGCCCAAAGCTTTGTGGAAAGCTTCAAACTTCTCCCTAGGCAGAGCCTTCATGAAAAGTTCTGGAATGTTCTCCTGTGTTGGCACACCTGCCAAGCTGATCTCTCTAGTAGAGAACCTCTTTCTGACATAATGATAGTGCACCTCAATGTGCTTAGTGCTAGCATGGAACAAAGGGTTCCTTGCAACTGCTAATGCACCTTGACTTTCAGTGAAGATGGAGGTGGCAGAAGACTGACAAAAACCCAAATCAGCCATAAGGTGTCTGAGCCATCTTGTTCCACTCCAAAAAAATCAAAAAATTCACCATATCCACCTATCCTCCGCATTTTCCTCATTTGCGCATGCAAGAGAGAGACAAAGAGTTCTCGAGCGAGTTCATGCTTGTGTGTTTGTGAGTTTTGTTGCAGGTAAAGCACCCTAGTATAGTAGCAAAGCTCTGAAAAGGTAAAAATATCAAATTTCTATCAATTCTTCTGTAGGTATCATATCATCACGATGGTCTTACAAATTCGCCTTTTTTGGAATATGCACAAATGAATCCACAAACGCATCATGAAAATTCTCATTTTTGTGGACCATCGCAATTGACTCACACCATTGCAATGGGGTTTCACCATCGCGATTGGCTCACGCCATCATGATGGCTCGATTGGACCATTGTGATGGTCTCACACCATCACGATGGTTCAAGTAGACCATCATAATGGTCACCGACCATGGTGACAATCACGCCGGCCCCACACCATCATGATTGGCTCATGTCATTACGTTGCTTTGCTAGCCGCATGTAATTTGAACCATCATGATGGTTCCTTTGATGGTTGACCATCGTGATGATTGACCTCACCATCGGGATGATGCCAGACCATCACGAGGACTCGACCAACTTGGACCATCACAAGGATTTGATAGGATAAACCATCTTGATGCTTTGCTTAACCATCACAATGCTTTGGTAAGTGCGGACCATCGTGATTGTGTCACACCATCGCAACAGTTCAGCCAAACCATTGGGACGGTCCTAGACCATCACGATTATTGCAGATCATCACGATGGCTCGACTAAAACACAAATTTAGGGCTTTGATTTTTTGGGAAATTTCAAGGCCAATTTGAGTGAATTTGTGAATGGATAGTGCATATTTGAGGCCCCTTAGCTCATATTTGGAGAAAAACCTGTCTACCTATTTTAACCCCCGAGAGCTTGAACGTTCATAACTTTCTCATATGAATTCTATTATTTGAGCTTTAGGGCTTGTTGTGAAGCTCGTTTCAAATCATACATGTTATCAATTGTTTTTTTAAAGAATAATGCATGAATATTTCAATAGGATAAATTGAAGTTGACCCTTTTGTGGAATTAAGAAACTAAGGGGGCACTTGAGGATTTCATAACAAGAAAAGGTACCCTCAAAGGTCAACTTCCAACAAAAATTTAGCTCTTTGTTTTTTACTAGACTCAAGGACTATTGTTTCCAACTAGGTTTGATAATCGTAAAGGATAGAAGTGTTCCTTATGAAGTAGACCAAGGAAAATTTTAAGTCAACTTTTTTCAATTGATGACACTTTTCTAAAATAATTTAACTTTAATTTCCTAGGAATTGTCAATGTCATGAAAATTTCCTAACTCTTTTCTCTTCAAGAGCGTTTTGAAATATTTTTAGAGAATGAAACATCTTTCTCTATCCATTTTCATAAGAGCAAATGGATAAGTCAACTTCGAATTAGTATCTTTGAAGATTAAATGGGTTCTACATAAAACATCTATCTATTTTTCATTCACTTACCTATTCCAATAGACTAACCCTAGCCTTACTAAAATGATTTAGATACTCTATGTAATTCAGGTCCAAAGTTTTTGCTTCAAGCTTCTCCCTAGGTAGAGCCTTTGTGAAAAGGTCTGCAATGTTCTCCTGCGTGGGCACATATGCCAAGATGATCTCCCCAGCAGAGAACCTCTCCCTGACATAGTGATAATGCACCTCAATGTGCTTAGTGCGAGCATGGAACACAAGGTTCCTCGCAACTGACAATGCGCTCTGACTGTCAGTGAAGATGGTGGTGGCAGAAGACTGGCCAACACCCAAATCAGCCATAAGGCGTCTGAGCCACACACACTCAACAGTCGCTGTGAAAGCTGCCCTATACTCAGCCTCACAATTGGAAGTGGCCATAGTAGGCTGCTTCTGACTCAACCAAGATATACATGAGCTACCAATCATGAAGCAAAAACCACTAGTGGACACACGAGTGTCATAGCAACCAGCCCAATCTGAGTCAAAAAAAGCATGCAAATCTGGTGGTAGTGATCCCCCCTTGGCATAAAACAACCCAAGTAGCCGAGTACCACTCAAGTAGCGAAAGATGCGCTTAACCGCCTTCCAATGCGTGACTCCTGGGCAATGCATAAACCTGCTCATCTCTGAGACAACAAACTAAATATCTGGCCGAGTAATGCATAAGTAAATCAAGCATCCAACAGCCTGCTGATAGAGAACAACATCAAATGCATCTCCAGCATCATGAAGACTCAATCGTAAACCTGTCTCCATAGGAGTGGCAATAGGCTTACAGTCTTCAAGGCCAAAACGCTACAATAATGTGTCAATATATTTCATTTGACACAAAGCCATTCCACCATCAACTTGCATGAACTGAATCCCCAAATAGTGATGCAAATGCCCCAAATCAGACATCTCAAATGAGGCATGCAAATCAGCCTTGAAATCAACAATATGCTTCTCAATAGGACCAGTGAGCAGCATGTCGTCAACATAGACAACAATGATCAGAAGCACATCATTAGCACGCTTAACATATAAGGTGCTCTCAGTTGGACTGTTCTCAAAACCATGTGCAACCAGATAGGCATGTATCTTCTCATACCAAGCATGTGGTGCTTGCTTTAAACCATATAATGCTTTTTTTAACCTGCACACCTGGTTTTCATGCCCTTTCTGCACAAAGCCACGGGGCTGAAAAACATACACTTCTTCATGCAAGTCACCATTCAGAAATGTTGTTTTAATGTCCAACTGATGTACATTCCAACCATGATGGGCTGCAAGTGCACAAATGCTCCGAATAGTAGTCATACGGCATGTAGGTGCAAAGGTCTCATCAAAATCAATGCCTCTTTCGTGTGCATAACCCTTTGCAACAAGCCTAGCCTTATACCTGTCAACTCTACCATCAGGTTTACACTTCAGCTTGTATACCCACTTAGTGCCAATGGCCTTCTTGCCAGGAGGCAAGTCACATAAAGACCATGTACCATTCTTCATTATAGCATCATATTCAGAAAGATTGCATAGTAGCCATCCAATTTTCTGAGTTCTATGCTTCATCAAAAGAAACAGGCTCTTTCTCATCACAGAGACTAGACGCAGCCATAACATAGCAATCTGATGCAAAGGAGGCACTATGAGAGCCTGAACGAGTACGATATGACAAAAGTGCATCTAATTTGTTGTCACGCAAAGTTTGCACCAGTCATTTTGGCATAGTTTTTGCCTGCTCAATATCAGCTCTCTCATCAACAAGTGCATCATGTAAATCTGCATCAGAAATGGAATGATCTGCATCATCATATGAAACCTGCAAAGGCTGAGAAGTTGCCTCATTAGGACCAGCACTAGACTGTCCACCTGTAAAAAGAGGCATCAAAGTATCATACATGTCTTTAGAGCTAACAGAAGTCTTCTTAGTACATGAAAGCAATGACTGAATAACATCTTCCACAAAGACAACATCACGGCTAACCAGAATGCGTTTAGTCTGTGGATGATACAGACGATAGCCTTTACTTTCAGAACTGTACCCAACAAAAATACATTTTACTGCCTTATCATCCAATTTTCTGCGATGTTGTTCAGGCACTAGTGAATATGCCAAACAACCAAAAACACACAGATGAGCAATAGATGGCTTGCGGTCATGCCAAGCCTCATATGGAGTGATGGATTGTAGTGCTTTGGTGGGACACCTGTTCAGTACATATGCTACACACATGACAGCCTCAAGCCAGAAACTATGTGGTAAAGCCTGACTCTTGACCATGCACCTCGCCATCTCCATGAGTGACCTATTCTTCCGTTCAGCAACTCCATTCTGTTGAGGTGTATACGACACTATACACTGGTGTTTTATCCCACGTTCAGCCAGAAATGCATTAAAATCACAAGACATATATTCCCCTCCTCAATCAGAATGGAGGGTGCCCATTTTACATGCTGACAGATTTTCAGCCAAAAGCAAAAACTATTTGAAGCTCAAAAACACTTCGGACTTTGCCTTCAATGGATATACCCATGCATGCCTGGAAAAATCATCAATGAAGGTCACGAAGTAAAGATAGTTTCCAAAAGTAGGTGTGTGCATAGGACCACCGACATCACTATGTACAAGTTGCAATTTTTGCGTAGCCCGAACTGAACCATCTTTTGGAAAGGAGGAATGCTGCATTTTGCCCAAAATATAGCCTTCACATACATGTTTTCCTAGTGCCTCAAGCTTGGGCAAAGAAGACACCATCTCAGATTTCTGCAGGCCTAGCAATCTAGCAAAATTCAGATGACCAAAGCATGCATGCCAAAGCTTTGCATCTGACATAGCCTGAGAATCATGAACTGCACATGCCGAATCATTCACAGATCTTTCATAGTCTATGAGCTTATACAGCCCACGACATAAAATGCGAGAAGCAATAATAACATCACCATTTGACAGATCATGAACTGTACATCTGTCATCAACAAATTTCACAACCAAGCCAATCTTGGCTAATGCAGAAACTGATAACTGATTCTTCTTGATCCCTAGCACAAATAAAGCATCTGACAAGGTGAAAGAACTACCATCAACAGTAGTCAAAATGATCTTACCAACTCCCACAACAGGATAAGAGGAGCTATTGGCACATGTGACAGCATTCCTTGTAGGGGCAGGCTCAAGTGAAGAGAAGAAACTGTGCTGTGAGGTAATATGTTTGGTCGCCCCACTGTCAAAGTACCAAAAATTTGAGTCCACTGAAGACATGCACTGATCATGAGAAGATGGGTCAAAACTACAGACAGTAGTAAACGCCCTATTCTTCTTCCTGCACAAGATTTGCAGACTCTGTTTTTGGTGTAGAGGCCTCTGCAACAACCGTTCCAGCCTCTTTCTTCTTTGCCTCTTCAGCAGCTAGTTTTGGACAGTTCGTTATGATATGATCATTCCCTTTACAGTACTTACAAAACAATTTCTGCTTTTCTGATTTCTTCTCATCTTTATCTTCCTTCCTCGAATATGGAGAATTAACAGATTTCTGCTTACTAGTTAAAGAGCTCCATTTTCCTTTGCCCTTCTGACTAGCCAGGAAAGCTTGATTTGCAACTCGCATAATGGACCTGTTTTGCCTGGACTGATCTTCCTGCAACAAAACAGAGACTAACTCCTCAAATGATAAGTCATTTGGATTGCCTTTCATCATCAACCGAAGAGTAAAAGCAAAACTCTGATATGAATCAGGAATACCATTCAGAACGGTCTACACAAGTGAGCTATCTGGTATAACCTCATCAACAGGAATCAATTGTTCCTTCAAGTCTTTGATCTTCGTTAGGAAACTGTCCATAGAATCACCTTCATTCATGTGCTCACTCTCCAACTGTTTTCGGAGGTAAGCAACAGGAGCCTCATTCCTAGCTTGGTACAATGTGGTAAGTGTATCCCAAGCATCCTTAGCTGTTCTGCAAGAGCGAATGTGAGGAATAATGACACGTTTGATAGACAAAGCTATCAATGCATGTGCCTGGGCATCTCTGCCTTCCCAACGAATCTGCTCTGTAGTACGTGCAGTAGAAAGAGCAGCACAAACAGGAATCTGTGGAATATCATCATCAACACCATCTTCATCAGCTCCAGCACTTGTATTTGCAGTACCTCTCATTACAGGTGTAATAGGACGTCTTTCAACACCCTACACAATGTTCCATAGTCCTTTTGCAACCAGTACATGTCGCAGCATATAAGCCCATAATGAGTAGTTGGTACCATCCAACTTATCCTCAACAGCCAACATACGGAATACATCACTGCTTTCAGCCATGGCCGGTGACTAAAATACCTTGATGCAGAAAATTGACTGTATCTCAAAAAATTGAACGGAACTGCCTAAACAAGTTTTGCTAGACCTGTAGCAGACTTCAAGACGCTTAAACTAGCGAACAGAAATTGGTATATACCTTTGGCACAAAAAGATGAAATAGCCTGCACAAGCACTGCGATAGTGCATTCGGAGGCCTAAACGAGATCAGATCACGATTTCGGCACCACAGAATGAAGCTGTTTTGATCTCTGAAACATCCTGAGTACGCTCACCAAATTTCGTGCGAATCTGAGACTGCAAACGGAGGAGTGTCGATGGCGCCCTTGATGAAGCGACGACCTGCTCTGATACCAATTGTTGGAGATAGACGTCTGCAGAAGCACGCGAACATCACAAGGAAGAAGAAGAAGCTTGGAGCACAAACACACAATACTGAATGTATTACTAGAGAATGTACAAAGATAAGTAGCCCATTAGGGCAATAGGCGTATATACAAGCCGAGGGAAAAAAACCTCCTAAAGAGGGAAAAAAGTGCCCCGGCAGTCCTAGTGTGTTCACACATATCACTACCTAAATATATCAACAGAGATGGTTTTTTGTACCATCATGAAAGTTTCACATCAACTTTCATTTACCTTACATGTTATATTTATTCCTTTATGTGATTTCTTGAGTTTGAAACAAAGGTCATTTACATTGGTCAATCTTCTTTTCTTTTAAGCGTCTTCTTGGAGCCAAATTCGATACATCGTTTGAAGATTGTTTAAATTAAAAGGCTCGCTCTTCTCATTATGAATAAACCAACGTACAATATTCTTTTATGAGCACAAAACCATCTTCTTTATCATTAAGAAGCTTGTACATTGTTCACTAGAAATTTTAATTTTCTAATATCTTGAAAGATTTCATTGATTAAACTTTGCAAATAGTTTGTCCAAAAGATACTTGTCCATTATTCTTCTTATTTATCTATAAAAATCAAAGTATAACTTATACTTTGGTTTTAATGATGCTCAATTTACTCAATCCCCATCTATGTCTCAAAAAGCTAAGAATTCTTTGTATAATTATTAGGACGATCGAATTTGTACGTGGATTTGATCATTCAAGGATAGGTCTTCTGATCCTTCATGGATTAATATAATTCAAAGTGATACTTGAAATTAGTGAAAGCTTCCTTTAGCACGATAAAAGCTATTGCTTTGTTTTTCTCTTTAACAATTCATGGTTTGAACATCTTTATTCTATCCAAAGGTCTAGTACTTTGGATTTTAATATATCCTAGTGTTGATTCTTTTTAACATTTATCTTTTAAGTTATATTGTTTAATGCTAAACTTATATTCTTTTTAACATTTATCTTATTGGATTCCAATTCCTTGGATAATTATGCCTTAAGGTCTTAAATTAGAGCTAGCAAAGTTCTCTTTTGAGATACTTAATGGAGATCTTTCCATAAGTCTCTTAACTTGACTTTGGTACATTTTCTTTGAAAGTTATGATTTCCAATGTGCTATCATTATTTGGAGATTCTCTTTCAAAAAGGTTTCAATAGGTAACTTGAGACCAATTCTATGGTTGTTTTATGATTCTTCTCCAAATTCTTATCTTTAAGTACTTTTAATACTAAAAGAAACCTAGAACTCCTTCTGTGATATTCCATTCTTAAGTATAAAATTTTATCTATTGTATGGAATAGTTAAACAAAAAATCACGACCTTATATACTCTCATAATCTATCGGAAAAAATTTTCTAAACTCTTTAGAGTCCATAATTTCTTATAACATCATCTCATCTTTATATCCATGTCTTATTCTTTATAAGACATGGGTATATGTAGTAGATACTAAGCTTAGATTAAATAAGCTAGGTTCAATTTGTAAATTAAAATCAAGATTGACTTGCCTTTAGTCTCACTTTGAAGGTCTCATTATCCTTCAAATTAAAATCTACTTTAATTTAAACTTTAATTTTATATTCATCAACTTCAATACTATGTGTCTTTTCATGCATGCATATTTAATCCTTTGACTTGGGTACATGAATGGTGCATACAAAGTATTCTTTTATAAACTTTTTCATGCATATGCATGTGCTTGCATCCATGCAGATAAACGTGCTTGCATGCATGTAGTTGCATGTGCTTTCATGCATGTAGTCACATGAGCTTGCATGCATGTAGTTGCATGTCCTTTCTTTTGATGTACAAGGCTATGAAAACATATACTTGGTGCAATAAGGAAAACTCTATATGTGCTACAACAATCCATTCTTTGATAAACAAACATTCTTTTAGAAACAAATTCTTTTACAATGTATTTCAATGCTTGTAATGATGATGTATTGTCATTATCTTGGTCTAGACTTAATCTATTGAAATTTCTCTTATTTCAATGTTCCTCAAAGATTAAGTGCAAGATGATGAAAACAATATAAAAGAAACATTGAAACGAAGCATTAACTCTATTTGGAATCTTCTAACATTTTATCCACATGTACATTATAATTGCTAATCCATTGTACAACCTTTTGATGAACTTCGAGTGGACTGAAGAATATGGGACATCTTTCAACCATTTTGAAATGAGGATTGTGCTCAGCCCCTATTTTGACAACACTAGGCTATAATAAACCGTTATATTTTCATGTTAATGCCTCCAATTATGCTATTGGATACATGCTAGAATAAACTATGAAGGAAGGGAAACTAGATCTCCCAATAGCATACGCATGTAGGTAATTAAATGTACCAAAATGGAATTACACTACCACACACAGAGAGAGAGAGAAGGCTTAGGTATGGACTACACGGTCAAAAGTTTAGACACTATTCTCTTGTGAATAAGTTTACATTCTTTATAGACTACCAAGCTCTACTCTACTTAGTGAACAAAGCTTGCAATATGGGTGGATTAGTTAGATGGTTTCTCTTAGTAATGAAGTATGATTTTGAAGTAATAGTTAGGAATGGAAAGACACATTTAGGCATATCACCTTTCATGAATTACTTTTAGAGAATCATCACTGCAAGGAGTATCATATGAACTTTTTGATTCTTATCCATTCAATCTAGAAAATAGTTCGAGATGAGGCTAAAAAACTCTTGCCTATTCTTACATTTGTCGCCAAGAATCGAGTGGTCAAGTCCGAGAAAAATGAGGTAGTCAAATCATAGTGATATCAGATATTTAGAGGAAGCATTTACAAGCAAAATGATCAAAAAAATCTAGCTTGGTGTGTGGAAGAATAGGGTCACAATAAATGGTTGCAACTCACACATATAGGTGCATTGGAGCAACATCACTCAAAACATAGAACCCCATAGACACTTACATGATTAGGTGTATATTTTCAAACAATGGAAGTAGATGACTATAGGTTGAATAAAGAGTGTCCAACTTGTATTAGTAGATCCTTTGTTGAATATGAAACTTTATACCACATGTCTCTAGTACTTTATTGGAATGGTCCCATAGTAGAATTCTTGATGACAAAAACATTTCCACAAGAAGTTACATTAGTAAGATGAAGGATTCTTGAGCAAGAAGCTCAAGACAATATAGTGATTGGAGACAATCTGTACAAATGCGGAAAAAATGGATATCTAAGACTATGTGTCCATGAGAGTGAATATTTGAAGATTTCGGAGATTGCACATCAAGGAGTTGTAAGAGGGCACTTTGGGCCTCACCGAGTGATCAAAGCTTCATCTAGTGAATGTCATTCCCTAAGTAGGTGCACCTAGATATCACATGGAAATGTGTGAGACAAAGTGGAATACTCCAATAAGTGACATATGACCATTCTTTGAAGTGAAGCTAGGGCATGGTGCTATACGCAAGTCCATCCAAGCCTTAATTCATTTAGGTGCAGCAACTAGCACAATTAGGCATTCCTACTATTAGGATATTGATCTAAAAATGAATCCAATTAAGGCTTTTCTTAAAGGATTATAAGTCATGGAAACCCCTTGCATGGGCAAGGTGGAAGTTCCAATCCTCATAGGAGATGTCACCTTGATAGTAAAGATCTCACAAAACTGCTCATTCTAGGCCAAGACTGGATATATGATCACTCAATGGACTCAAATCTTAGAAAATGCCTTCTCTAGTTCTAAGTGGCTAAACAACACCTTACGGTAGAACTAGAAAACCATGTAACTAGTACTCAAAACTCGTCTGGAGCAGTTTGCCATCCTCACACCAAAGAAAATGTCACTAGAACACCCACCTTTGAAAAGATGGGGACTATCAATTTCTCTTGTCCCCCATTCACACTTCAATTAGGCACGCATAAATATTTTGTGGAAAATGCCTCATTTCTTGATGGGCAAGTCATGCAAGAGTTGGATCTTCCTTCTTTCCCACTGACCTCTCCACTACTGGAATGGAAGAGTCAATTGTGGGAGAAGTACAGATTCTAAAGCTCCATCCGCACCAGACACCTGAATCTATATGGACATCCATCCACCCCAGGCATGAAGTAGATATGGGTATGAAAGGGTGACCAACCCATGACTTAGCCACCAGATCGGTCTCCATTAAAGAAGTAGAAGATGAACCCAAAACATGAACCATAGAAGCTAGAGAAAGATCGAGAGAGGAAAGTTTGACAAATTTGGGTACCTAAGTGGCTAATGAAATCTTATCCCAATACAACTCACACATGAGGCCTACTTAGCAGCTCAAACTCCTCTTTATGTACTCTCATCCTCTCTAAAGATTCAATTTTCCACTCAATTTCCACCTAAGAAAATAGCCATGTTATTTTAATACCGTTGTAAAATAGTCTCCTGATCATCATGGAAATGGGTGCCTAAATAGCCACAAGACCACCCCCACCCACACACCCTAAATACTAAGATGAATCATCCACTTACCTCTTTTTGTAATTCCTTAAAGAAATATATCTTAACCAACGAACATCTAATAATCATTCTCCCAACATCTTGTAATAAATGATGACACCAACCATGCATATGAGCTCATGCATTATCTAGAGTATGCATATAGGAAGTGTAGCAACATGAATTAAGCACAAAGACATCACCCATGTCACTCCACATCACCGCACTACATAGGATGCATATAAATATTGAAAAGGGATTGTGGTCTCATCATAATCAGTGAGACAACACGGTTGATGTAGCAATCACAATGTGAGGCATCCTCAACTTGCCACCAAGGTCTTTAAGAAATGCGCAATAAGATTACGCAATTCATACTCTTTCCATGGGTCAATAACTTCCTTCCGTGATGGACATCCTCCTTCTATTTCTGCTCTTGCAATGTAATAATCACCTTTGCTGGAAAGATTGTAACGATTCACATGCTCAGAGACAATCTTTAAATCATTTCTCTCATGTGTAGTTGGTCCAAGTAATTGTGAAGACCCTGGCATGGATATTTATTGAAGAACATAAACTGCTTTTCTGATTATTTTCACACATTGACCTTGACTGCATTCTTATATGACCCTATCAGCCTACTATCTCAAAGCAAACTGGAATTGCATTCCCTCAAAATCTTCATACAACCACAAAAACATTCTCAAACCCAATCCACAGCACATGCATCTTGATTTCTTGCCTAAGGCATGAGCATGGCTTGAACTTTTTCAATGCACTGCACTCCACTTTGAGACCGAACCCATAGATCCAACTTTATCATACATTTAAATGTTCCATGAAGATGTAAACAGAATTCCAAGTAAGGAATATCCAAGCATCTTCAACCCATTGCTAGATGTTACAAGATGAATAGGAATTTCAAAATTTTTGTTGAGCAGTATCAACACAATCTTAAACTAGCCCACCAACAGTAGCATTCCCTCATTTTATCTTGTGCGCATGTCCTTTTCTTCTCTTTCACGAAGGCCCCAAAACAGAAGTCCCGACTCCTCTCGCCCCTCTCTCCTCTTATGAATTTCCGTCTTCCCTTTTCTTCTGCTCATAGGTTTCTGCCCTGCTTCATGAAGGGCATCTTCTCCCTTTTTCCTCAAAGATGCATCCAGTTCCCCATTTTCTTCTTTCCTGGAATAGCAACCACATGGCAAGAAAAAAAAATGGAACCTCTCTTGAATGCTTCCTCTTCTTGATTCCTTAATCGGTGCACTCTTAAGCCTCTCCCGATAAGGAGCCTCCAGATTTGCAAATTCACTAACTTTCTTGCATGCTATAATCATAGAATCAGTAGTGGTTGTTCTTGCATGGTAACCATGGTTCAGCATAGTCTCATATGCATTCTCCATCCAGTCAAGCAGACATGATCTGAAGTGTACTAGCAATATATACATCTAAGGGAATGCCCTTTCTCCATACGTCTGAATTGTGATCATTCAAAAAGAATCGCAAGCTTGGCTTCAAATCCCGACCACATACGTGCTTCTATCTGATCATTAATATTCAAATAGGGCCAAGGAAAAAACTCCCATACAAATTTGTTTTTCCCTCTCTAGTTTGTGATCAACCGTTGAATAGGTTTAAAATAATGTGTAAGCTTATCCGTGCAGCCTTAAAGAAATAAGCCATATTCCATCCAAGAAAAAAATATAGCTCTAGAAACCATGAAGAGAGGAGATGTGTTAAATGGTCCCACATTTTAAGTATCACATTAGAAGTATCTACACCACTACACATATGTATGCAACATTTCACATCCCCCATGCAAGATAGGTTGACACAACCCCGCAAATGCATGTGTTTTAGTTTATATTTGTCCAATAATCTATCTATGATAATTGACTTAGCAGATTGCATATTGGAGAAGCTATACTTAGAAAACCATCGATGGGCAAGGAAACACATGACTCATGGATGTTGTGCACTTATGAGGATTGTGTATATGTGCCATGCTTGTGATACTCCTATTGAACATGCTCCTACCGGCACTCAATTACAAGAATATAAGAGCACAAGTTTGACATTCTCTCATTTCACCAAGGGAATGAGAGGATCCATCCATGCTTACAAGTAGAAGCATCACCCTAACTGCAACCATCAACCCATTGTCACCTCCTTGACCTCACCCAATAATACCTCGTATCTGCATTCCTCTCTCATGCACTCCTACACCTGAAGGCTAGAGTGATGATAGGATAGTGCAATTGACAAGCACAACACCATCAATAAAAGTGTTCATAGAACCAATCACAACATAGCATATGGTCACTAGACTCGAGGACAGAGTGACAACTAGTGGATTTGTGTTTCTTGTTTTTGACATGGGAAAAGATGTGTTCACGATAACATTTGGTTTCAAGATACTAGATCCACTTAATATAGAATTTCAATTATTGGACACCCAGTTTATATCCCAAGAATATGAATGTCCAAGTTATCCCATCTCCCAAACAAATAGATAAGAAGGCCACACCCACACAAATAATGAATATGATGAGCACATAGTAACAAAAGATGATGAAGAAGATCACACATCTCAATGAGATTGTGAAGTACATAGGGACACCCATGGAGAACAAGGAGAAGTCCATCTCACTAAAGATGAGGACATTCTAGATAGATCTGCTTACAATGTTAGGTTGCAAAGGCTTTATGCAATCATACAAGCAGTTTAGGTCTTATGACAACTTGCAGGGGGCACAACCATGACCTTTTACAGCAAGAACTTGACAAGAGAGGTTTCAATGCCCCATTCATTGAGACTATTAGTATGCTCACAGAGGTAGTACGTGCAGTAGAAGCCCTCAAGTAACTGTCCCAATCGCCACTCCAAATACTCAATCCATGTCATGTTCATATTCTCCCTCAACCAAGTCAAAATATCCAAGTTTTAGTTCACCTAACCTCTCCCGTAGATCTACCCTCTAAGCCCACAGACCCCCACTCATCCCAATTATTGATACAAGTTCCCTCTCTGAACTTACGATTCCTCTAGTCACCACCACTTCCCCACTCTCACAAGAATCCAATCAATCTTAATCCACCCTCAAACACCATCCCATTCTCGCATTCCCATCATGACTCCAACCCAATCCCCTCCACACACATCTAGCTCCTAAGAGGAAGTGGTTCTTGTAGCTTCACCTCCCACCAACAATATTTCCTCTCCCATCTCTAGTGTCCCTCCAATCCCACCAACCATAGAACCATTTCTACCCCCCTCTCTGCACCCTAATCCCACCTGCCCCATCCATCTACATACACATTGATCCATCATTCACATCCTTTAGCACAATTCCCACCCTATCTATCCCATCCTTCCTCCAACCATTCCTCAACCCTCTTACCCAACCAAACTTAGCTCAAAAAATAGTACATTACTCCACTCCACTAGCTCAACCATCATTACTAGTATGCATTTTCACCTACACCAATATCACTTTTCAAAGTTGACTCCACACACACCACCATGTCTAATGCCATGGACATCTCGCCACCCGCGGCACATCCACTTACACTTCACACATCACTTTCCATTCCCCCTCCACCACCCTCACAATCACTCATGAGCATGTTCACACTAGCATCCACAATTCCCCTCCCCTCCCCCCTTCCCATTCCATTACCACTAACACACATAGAATTATGCATTCACATCCCACTTACTCTTCATCCACCATTGACACTGCACTACATCAAATTTTCACTTCCTTTGCTATTGTTATTCTGATTTTGATTTGATCCTTGCTGATTATGCCAATAGTCATGAGCCAAATAGTATGCAAGTACATGAAGACTTTACTTCAATTGGTCAATACTATTAGGAACTATAGAACATCACTACTCAATTGCAAGCTAAACTCAATTCATTGAGCATAGAGAAAGCCTCACTTAATGCAAGATACATAGAACTCAAAGATAGTTACAATACTATGGAAGTGGAGTTGGAGCAACAAAATAAAGAAGCCATCATAGAAGTAGAGCACTAGCTCAGAGTAGAGATCGAACGGAATGCATGACTCACACACAATATGGGACACCTACACAAACACTTAGCACTCACCCAAGAAGAGAATCAATGACTACAAAAATGGAACAGAGATAACTTTGAAGCTTCTATGGAAAATCTAGAAGCACCTCTTGGTCCTAGTTGCTTCCAAGAAATTGTTTCTAATACACAATCAAGATCATTTTAGAAGACCATGCATGACTAATCAAAGCACATGATAATCTAGCTGAAGAATGTGCCACTTTGAGGAACACAAGGATGGAAGCAAAACCAAGTGAACAAATTGAACAACCACTTCCATAGCCCAGATGTCCCCAAGAGGTAATGGAAGAGCTGCACAATCTATGAGAACAAGTTACTACCCTTCAAGCTCAACTAGTAGAAAAGGCAATCCTTTTGAGGCTAGCCTCCCCACTGGATCTTTTTGAGCATGATCGGAGTGTCACTACTCTAGTGGAATCCTAATTCAAAGAAGAGTATGATCCATAGCGGATCATTGGTGGATGTGTAATAGAAGAAGGTCAAGATACTTTTGAACTACCAGGAATAGCTTGGATGAAGTCGATAGAGGAATTGGGGAAGATGCATTAAGAACATATAGAAGTTCAACTTTAGGCCATGTCCATGATGGAAGAGACCATCTTAAAATCCCTTTACTTTGCAGAACTCATGCCACAAAGATATATGTTTACCAACAAAATCCAGTACAAACAATGTTTTATGTATTTGGTTGAATACGATGCAGAGATTTAGAGGATTATAGGGAAACTACCCACTCACGCTACACAATCCCATCTAGAAGACCTACATTCACAAGCAACCAAGGGCACCATCTTCCAACCAAGAATACCCCAAAATGATGTATACATGGTCGAAGGCCCCTATGCACACTATGTTCAATCCATGGTACGAGCCATTCCCCCTATGACGGTCCTAGCGAGCTTTTGTGATTAAGGTACGGATTGATTCCAAATGCTAGGACAAGATTAATTATCATTACTTCACACCACCAGAGGGCCCCCAACTATCGCATATATGATCACTACCATCCATCATTGGCTACCATATTTGTACTGTATCACAAACATAGCAGCCAAGATGCCATTGAAAATTTTTTGTCTCATGGAAACAACGATTAAAGTCTTTAAGAAGATCAAGACACCCCATGCCTCAATGCTAGGGTTTTAGCATGGAAATTTGGATCTTATTTATGATATGAGTACAACTCTTTTGCTAAGGACCTATTATGCATACCACTATCGGAACAAATACCTACTTGCATGTTATAAACAAACATTTGAAGAAATGTTCTCCACCAAGTTCTAGGAATATCATTTAGAAATGTTCATAGCCAGGCCAATGCATCTTCTTCATCTTTTTGCCCACAAGCACCTCATGTATTCCATGCACTATCGATACCCACCATAGGATACACTAGAGGCTATTGCATGGGATAAGATATAAGTAGATCAGCCATGTAATACCCATGTCAATGAGCATAATCTCACTCAAGCTCTCCTTCAGCATTACATCAATGATCCCTATATACCATCACATATTAGAGGAAATCTTGATCCAAAAGTTGAAAGGTGTATATTCATTGGCTATGACCAAAATAAAAAAGGATATAGGTTGTATAATCCCACTAACAAAGGATTTACAGTTAGTAGGGATGTGATGTTTGATGAAAGTAACTCCTGGTTTGAAGATGACTGTAGGAAAATAAAGCTAGCCTATGACTTGGAAATTGATTTTCCAACACTAACTCAAGAAGAACCAAAAATATCAGAAGATGTCAACTCAAAAGATGAAGAGCATATTGACTTCAAAGTTTGGAAGTCCAAGGGAAAGACAAAATTCAAACAATTGGAAGACATTCGAAAGTCATCCAATCAAGCACTTAGAAGATCTCAAAGAGAGAGTAAGAAACCCACACATGTTGCTTTGATCAAACATCGACTTCTCAAAGAAAATTGTTCATCGCTTAAAGGGTACTTTGACTTTCATACCAGTATATCATTATAAAAAACGATTGTATGGAACTATGAACATGAAATATTTACATTGTGTTGGGGGATTCCTGTGCAGAAAGGGATTTGAGAGTTTGTAGGAGAAGGAAGAAAGATACAGACACTCTGTAGATTGATTATAAGGGGAAAAGTACAATGGTGATGTTCAATACAATCCAATGCTTTTTGTGCAAAATACCAAAGAGTGCACAATCACAAAGTACAAAATACCCAAGGTTCTTGTTGCTGCCAACCTTCTCTGCACCAGATCTCCACCTTCTCCAAGCTTGCACTTGTGCACACCTTGCACTCAAGCTTCCAATAGGGGGAGGGATGGACCCTTCTGTCGGCACACACACAACTTCAATGGGACCTTGGGACCTTTGGTTGTATGGCTTAGCACTTCTCTGCACACTTCTAAGTCACTCTTCATGCACACTACGCACTTCACTTCTTTGCGTCGCACTCTCACTATATGCCTCTTGCACTTATCTCTTAGTCTAGACTATGCTGACCTTGCTTAGTCTTCAAAGAATAATGCCGTGCCTTGATTTGAGTGTCGGTTCACGTACGCTTCTAACTGCTATAGTATCTTGGTGCTCACTTGGATGTCCCAAGATTGTCTCTAAAAGTGGGCAAGCAACGAATCCCTGTTTTGTCATGTAGTGATTTTAGACTAAAAAAAATTAATTGGGGGGCCATGCGTTTACTTCTACGTATGCTGCCACTTCACATGCCTTCACATTTTGCCTTTTAATTCTTCAAATGTGCACCTAAACCTTCCAAATACTTTCAAAAACACTTTGAACCTTAGAGAATTACAGAAATACTCTACAACTTGCAACCAACTCTCTGCAATTTTACCCTTTGTGAACAATTAATTGTGCACTACCTGTGCACCTTGACACCGGACTTTCAGCGTTTTGACTTCACCCATGTTGAACTTTGACTAGTTTGACTTTGACTATAGTTGGCTTTGACTAGTTGACTTTGACCGATATGACTTTTATGGGCTCAATAGTTGCCCACCACCTAATGGGCTCTTTGACTTGGAGAGCTATAGCAAAAACTCTGAGCAAAGATGACACCATGAGTCCTGTGCTGCAAAAGCTTTAAAAGGACACTTGCGCAGCTACCAAGTCCACCAAGAGCAGGAGAGAACAAACATTGGAGAAGAACCAAAAGTGGAAATGTTGCACATAAAAGCAAAGGATGGTGAATGGAGGGTAGGAAGGAGGGGGAAGGGAGGGTTGAGGGGGCTGTGATTGATAGGGCCGGGAGGGGTAAAGATGGGGCTGAGAATAAGGGTAAATGGAGGGTGAGGGAGTAGGATTATGGGCTCAAGAGAGGGCCAAATTGATCAAAAAATAGAGCTACAGACGGTGCATAGAGAGCTTTCTTTATTTTTCCATTTAATTAAGAAAATGTCATTAAAAAAATGAAAAAGTGCTAGAAAAATTCTAAAACTTCTTGAAAATTTCCCAAAAATTTCCAAAAATTTCCAAAAATTGTACTTATGCAAACGTCTATGAAAGGGTTGCTAAATTTGCTAAAAACGCAAGGAAAAAGCATGGAAATGGATAAAACTACTAAAACTTGAGCAAAATGATATGAGAAGGCTATGTACAACCTAGAGAAATTTTGCAAGTTCTAATTGATCTAGAAAGCTTCAGTAGTGCTAATGATAGGCATTGAGCATTCATATGTTGACACGTGGTAGGACCTATCCTTTTAGAGTCTCTAACTCCACTGCATCCCAATTCAGCATCATCTTAATTCGATAAGGCCCTTCCTAGTGTGGAAGCCATTTTCCCCTTACTTCTGTGTGGATTTGAGGTCTATGGAGAAGAACTAACATGCGTGTTTGTAAGTTATTGGTCCACAAATTTTGATCATGTGCCTCATTCCTCTTCATTTGAGTTCTATCAACTGTTTTGTAGCATATATACATATCTCTTCCACTCTGTGTAGTGCTCCAAGCCTGTGAGAGACACAACAATCTTTCTTTCCGTGCATGAATGCAAGTTTTTGTGACCCATGCAGAAATTCAAAGGGTTCAATAGGCAATATGCCATAAACCAATTGGAATGGAGAATATCCAGTAGCTTCTTTGTAAGCTAATCAGTATGCCCATAGGGTACCTTGATAAGCTATGCCCCAGGAAGTGGGTTGTAACATACATTCCTTCCTTAACATGGCAATTAATAACTTATTGGTGGATTCTATCTGTCCATTAGCTCTTGGATAATATGCACAAGAAATCCTATGTAGAATTTTGTACCTACTATTCGTCTGTACAAAGTTCAAGGGGCCATCCAAATCTGCAAATGATGTTACTATAAATGAAATTAGCGACAGTTTGAGTAGTGCAATCAGGGGAGGCGATAGCTTCAGCCCACTTTGTTGCATAGTCAGTGGTCATCAATAGATACTTTTCTCTCTTTGGAATCGAGGGAGGATAGATGGGACCTACGAAATCTAGCCCCCACTTCTCAAATAGTTGCCAAGAGGTGGAAATAATCAAGGGGTTGTGCCTTTGCTTTGTTGGCTTGGGTCCACACCTCTGACAGACATCACATGCTTTTTCCCATTCCTCTACATCTTTGAATAATGTAGGCCACCATAAGCCATCATCAAGGATTCTCTGGCTCATAATATGTCCTAGAATGTGCCCACCACTTGTTCCTTCTTGTGTAGATTTAAGGACTTCCCTCACTTCTTCTTCTTCCATGCACTTTCTAAACCTGTTATCTTTTCCCTGTCTATATAATTTTCCTTCAATGAAGGTAAAAGGTCTGCTTTTGATTAGCAGTCTCTTTCTTTGCACAACACTTGCCCTCTCTGGATACAATCTAGTTTTAATAAAATTCTTGATGTCATCATACCAACCTTGAGCTTGTATAGAGAACAGATTAGCATTGGGAAAATCATCATTTACTCCAATTGCTTGATCCTTCATGTTGATCCTAGATAGGTAGTCTACCATGATATTTTCTTTACCTGGTCTATGGAATACACAAAAATCAAATTCTTGGAACAAAAGAAGCCACCTCCATATCCTCCTAGTCCCTTGTGTCTTGTTCAATAAGTACCTGAGATGATCAGTGATGATAATAGATTTCACACCTAGCAAATAATGACGAAACTTTTGCACAGCAAAAACCATTGCTAGGGCCTCTCTTTCTGTGGTGCTATAATTTCTCTCAACCTTAGTCAAAATTCGACTAGCATATTGAATAGGTCTATCAAGTTTGTATTCTTCACTATGTTAAGCGAAAACATCACCCACTCCATATGCACTGGCATCCACATGTACATGAAAAGGTCTTGACCAATCTAGTGTGATAGGAATTGGTGCAGCCACCAATTTGGACCTTAATGTCTAATAAGCATTCTTCTTCTTCTTCCCATTTAAAGGGTACTTCTGTACCTAGAAGTCTAGTCAGTGGCATAGCTATCTCTGCATACATTTTGATAAATCTTTTGTGGTACCCAATATGCCCCAAGAATCTTTGAATCTCTTTAGGAGATTTGGGTTTAGGTAACTTTAGTATAGAAATAATTTTATAAGGATCCGGAGCCATACCTTTAGCAGACACCACATGTCCTAAGAGGGTTCCTTCTGTCACAAGGAACTGACATTTATTTGGGTTTAGCTTTGGTTTATTTTCCTTGCATCTTTTAAACACATTCTGCAGCTGTCTCAAGTGATGGTTCAAGAAATCTAAAGGGGTCTCTTTGTGAGATCCTGAATATGAAGAAAAGTCATCCACGAAAATTCTGAGTGTTTCTAGCAATAAGGGTCCAAAAATGAGGTTGACAGTCTTGTAAAAGGTGGCTAGAGCATTTCTGAGTCCAAATGGCATTTTTACATACACATATGTTCCCCAAGGTGTGATAAAAGTAGTCTTCTCACGATCCTCTCGGTGGATGGATATTTGATTATAGCCACTAAAGCCGTCCATAAAGCTATATAATGCATGCCCAGCCACTTCTTCAATGACTAGCTCTGCAAAAGAAATAAGGAATCCATCTGGAGTGGTCAACTTGTTGAGTGCTCTAAAGTCAACACAAATCTTGATTTTGTTGGTATTCTTCTTTGGTACTATAACCATTGGTGAAAGCCATTCTGAGTGTTCCACAGGAATGATGATTCCTGCATCCTCCATCTTCTGTATTTCCACATAAACAACTTCTACATATTTTGGGTTAAGTCTATAACTCTTTCCTCTTATTGGTTTGGCTCCATCAACAAGAGGGATTTTGTGCTCTCCATAATTGGTAGGCACTCCTTCTAAGTCTTTATAATGCCACACAAAAACATCTCCATAGTGTGTCAAGAAAGATTTTACCTTTTCAGGCAGCTTTGGGTGGCTCCACAACCAAGAGGCCACCAAAATTGGACGATTATTTTCATGAGTGCCTAATTGTACTTCTTTAACTGGGTTTCTATCTACCATGGTATCTACCTACTCATCTCCAACCCTATTTTCTTCCAATAGATTTTCCTTCATTGTTGCATAAGCAAGAGTGTTCTGGATCTCAATGTATTCCTCTTTGTCCTGCATCCATCCTGCATGGATTTCTTAAATTAGCAAAGAAAATTCCTCACTAGTATGTTTTACCTTGTCTTTAACTTTAGTAACTTCCTTCTCTATTGTTGTTGCATCCTCCTCCAGGTTGTGCTTGAGGGGTATCCTCCTCCCCCTTTTGTGGTCTGCGATGGGTTCTCCCAATCCATCAACCTGAACTTTATCCTCATTTTCATCATAACATTCATCTGTGCAAGAATTATTTAGAAAAACTTCAAAACAAGAGGAAGAGTTGCCTGCTTGCAGTAAATTTAGAATATCTTCTTCCTCTTTGAACTCTAATTGTGGTTGATCCTCCATTTCTTGTTCCATGCAAATTCCAACTAATTGCATCATGTTGGTGTTCCCTTGATGATTTGGGCCCTCCTCTAAATGTATCTGTGTAAGTTCTTGCCCTTTCTTTTGTATCCACATAATGTCTTTACCTCAATCATGAATGACACTTGCATGCCTCAACCATGGTCTTCCAATCAAGAGTCGAAATCCCCCTTCTACCTCAGGTAGTCTTAATACAACAAAATCCAATATGAAGAGATTACCTTGTACTTCTAGTGGAACTTTTGGGATCACCCTCATTGGCCTTACTTTGATTTGATCTACTAAAGTAATAGTGAAATGGGCTAGTCTGGATGGATATAGGCCAAGCTTCTCCATGGTAAGCTGAGGCATCAAAATTATGCTAGACCCACCATCCACAATGACGCCTTGTAGCTTTAATCCTTTAATTGTTACTGTCAATCTAGGACTCTTATAGTTGGTGAGAGGTGCTTCTTCTATACCCTTCGCTTGGCCTAATGCAGTAGTCTTGGCCAACAAGGTGGATGAGGAAGCCTCATCAATAATCTGCAGTACTTCATACCTGAATTTTACATCCATGTTTATCAACTCAAGAATACTAACCTCTGTTTTAAGTGATTTGAATAATCTTGAAGCTCTAGATTCCCTAAGGTCAATTTTGATGTTTGATTTCTCAAGCTCCTTGTGGGCCTGGCTATCTGCATTCCCAATGAAATCGTTAGTTTCTGAAAAATCTTTTGTGTTACCTCTCCACATTTTATTGAACTTCTTTTCTCTTGTTTTGCATCTTCATATATATGATCTGCGCTAATGTAGCCTCTGATCTTTGTCACTTCCAAAAGCATTTGATCCTTAGTTTGGTTCTTCTAGAATTTTTCCTTTGCTTCTTGTTTTCATGATGATGGAGTCGATTTCCTCTAAGTGTACCACTCTAGTGGATGGTGATTATACAACAGTGGCTCCTTCTGCTACTCCATGATTATTTACTGATATTTGGAGATGGGGCCTAGATGTAGATGCTTTGTTTTGTGGGCAACAAGTTGTATAATGATCCCTGGCATCTGGGCAATTCCTGCAAGGGGGAGCATTTTCTTGTAGGGTGCATTTACTTTGATAATGACCACACTCTCCACACTTGAAACAGATAATTGGTCTTCTAGGCCCATTTCCATAATTACCTCTAGGTCTTCTATTGTAGTTGTTACCTTGGCTGGGAGTTGCCACCATTACATTAGTTGAGAATTGAGCACCTCCTTGTGCCCAATAGGGTTGTGTAGGCATCCCTCTTGATTGACATTCATAGGCCTCATGGCTAGCTTTCTTGCATAGCTAGAAAGTTACACTTAACAATGGACATTCACTTACCACATGACCCTGCTTATTGCACATGGTACACCATAGCCCACTTTTGATGCCACCCCCTTTGAGTTCCTGCAAGTCTTGTCGAAGCTGAGTGAGTTCTTTTGCTTGGGCTTCCTCTTCCTTGTAACTTCAATGCTTCAATTTCCCTTCTCAACTAATTCACAACACTCTCCTCTTGTTTATGGGTCTTATTCCTTTTTAAGCTCTCAAGCTCTTTCCTTAGCTGAATTACTAGGTCTTCAGGTTTTGCACGAGATGATAAATTGGAAGAGCTTGCCCCATACTATTGTATGATTTGTCTATAGCTGTATTGATAAATTCTTCTATGGAGGCTTTTGGCAACACTAATTCCTTGATTTTACATTGTGTACGAAATAGAAGTAGTTTAGCTAACCATTTCTTAATAAAGAAATCATGTGGAGGATCTGGAAACTTAGACATTAGTTCCTTGGCCCTAGTTATAAACTGTGGAAACGTTTCACTAGGACCTAGTCTGAGATTTTCTAATTTCTCTATGATTACCTCTGTAGTGTTCCCATGCTGGAATTGAGTTTTGAATGCCTCTTTCATTAAATCCCACGTGGTGAAATGGTTTTCAGCAAACTGGTTGAACCATTTATCTGCTCGCCCTTCTAATGTGGTAGGGAAGAGGATAAAAAAGGCATCCTCTCTTCCCATCAAACCTCTTGTTTTACATAATGATAAGAATCTCCCAATGTGCTCGTCTGGATCTTCCTAAGCTAAACCTTTGAAAGATGGAAATTTTATATTCAGTCTAGAAAGTAAAGTTTCCAAATCTACCTTGGCTACCATATTCTTTACTAATGATGTCGATGGCAGTGGTCTGGAGGATCTTCTAACAACCTTCCTTCTTGTTGCTTTGCAAGTGATCCTCAATGTTTGAGACCAGGTTGCAATCATGAGCTGTTCATAATCCTCTTAGGCTAGGATAATTAATAAGAAGGTTTACCTCTTAACCCAATGAAGTAGTATTGTTGGTAATTGAATAATGCTTCTCTACACTGCAAGATTTCTTCTCCTATGTTGAAATCTCCTTGTGGTCCCAACGTGCGTGCCAAATTTTTGTTGGGGGATTCTTGTGTAGAAAGGGATTTAAGAGTTTGTGGGAGAAGGAAGAAAGATAAGAAGAAAGATACAGACGCTGGAAGCTTCTCTAGATTGATTATAAGGGGAAAAGTACAATGGTGATGTCCAATACAATCAAATGCTTTTTGTGCAAAATACCAAAGAGTGCACAATCACAAAGTACAAAATACCCAAGGTTCTTGATGCTCCCAACCTTCTCTACACCAGACCTCCACCTTCTCGAAGCTTGCACTTGTGCACACCTTGCACTCAAGCTTCCAATAGGGGAGGGATTGACCCTTCTGTCAGTGCATGCACAACTTCAACGAGACCTTGAGACCTTTGGTTGTATGGCTTAGCATTTCTCTACACACTTCTAAGTCACTCTTCATGCATACTTTGCACTTCACTTCTCTGCGTCGCACACTCACTATATGCCTCTTGCACCTCTCTCTTAGTCTAGACTATGCTCACCTTGCTTAGTCTTCAAAGAATAATGCATTGCCTTGATTTGAGTGTCGGTTCACGTACGCTCCTAACTGCTATAGTATCTTGGTGCTCACTTTGATGTCCCAAGATTGTCTCTAAAAGTGGACAACCAACGAATCCCTATTTTGTCCTGTATTGATTTTAGACTAAAACATGCTTTCACTTCTACGTACGCTACCGCTTCACATACCTTCACATTTTGCCTTTTAATTCTTCAAATGTGCACCTAAGAGAGGGTTCACCTAAACCTTCCAAATACGTTTAAAAACACTTTGAGCCTTAGAGAATTATAGAAATACATCTGCAACCTGCAACCGACTTTCTACAATTTTACCCTTTGTGAACAATTAATTGTGCACTACCTGTACACCTTGACGCCTGACTTTGAATGCTTTGAATTCACCCATGTTGATTTTTGACCTTGGACATATTGACTTTGATGACTATGGTTGACTTTGACCAATATGACTTTTATGGGCTCAACACATTGTAAATGACATCAATCTCCATCCTAGTGAAATCACTCATACTCTATTCAATCTTAGAATCTAAAAATCATTTCTAAAGTGCATGCGTGAATATAATCAAACACACCACATTCCTCAAAAATAATGAATCCCTCTTACTTTTCAATGCATTCACCATTCTTTGCTCCATCACTCTAGATTTATTAATTATAATGGAGCTACTCTATTCTTTCATGGGAGAATTCTCCTTTTTCAAGTACTACGCTTCAATCCTTATGCAATTAATTATCCCATCCCTTACTTTCTTACGTGAATTTAATTTATTATAAATCTAGAATGCGTATTCCAACTTCATGCACACATGTGATCACCAAAATTGAGATGTTCTTTCTATTACCACAATACACAAGTATAACTCTTGCGTTTTCTAAAAGACTCACTCAAAGAAAATCGTTAAAGAGATTTTTTTCCTTCCACACTAACCCAACACCATTACATATGGACAATAAATATCATGCATCTATTTTCATGAACGCAATCATAATTTCTCAACTATTTTCTTCTTTGCATCATTTTCATGAAAGATTTCTTCCCTTGCTTCCTGCATAACTGCAAAAAACGTCTAAAAAAAGGTTGTGTAAGTATTTCAATTAGTTGTGGTTACACTTGCAATTTTAGTCTCTCCACATGTTCAATATAATGAAGAGTGCTCTGAGCCTGATAGCAATCAGCCTAATTCCTTTTGATGGTGTCTAAGTAACTTAGATAGCTACCAATCATGAGTGATTTCAATACAAAAGATGAACTACAAGCTGAGTATGATGTTTGGCAAATCATAGGACTTCCTCGATATTTTCGACATGCATTAGAGTATAGACTAGAGAATAAAGATATGATGATATCTCATGATTGAAAGAACCAATGATAATGAGATTTTGGAGCTATAAAGTAGATAGTATATTGAATCTATGATGCTTTAAATAACAAAAAATGATCAATCATACACTGAGAACAAACTCTAAGAAAATCATTGTACTAATCTAGTCATAGCAGAGAAGTGAATTAGAGATATAATGAAAATGTATATATTAGATCACATAGAAATACAATGTCATTGGCAATTATCTATTGCAAACTGTGATGGTAGTGATTGATCTATGGAGTGAGCTCTCAAATCACATAGGATCGCTCTCTATTGCTATCCAAAAAATAGGCCTTTCATGCGAGTCTTTTGATCCACCTTTATAGTTGAGTTTGGAGCCAATCTTGAATTCAAATTTAAATGTTCACCTAAAAGTAAATCCTAGACTATAGGATATATTCTCCAATCAATCATCTACCAAAAAAATTGATGTTTGATGCTTCCTTACTCCACATGGAAGTAAGGCACTTTTACAAAGGTAAAAGGTAATAGATTTTACAAGGGATTAATCATATATGACTCTATGAGATATATGCTAATCATCCAAGTATGTGGGATTGGATTCTCTTGCACCAACAAGGTTTTGGATAGTGGTGCCTCTCATCATATCACAAGCAAAAAAGACATTTAAGTTCCCTACAGCCTCTAGAGGAACCCATCACAGTAACGGTAGGCAACAATGAAAGATGTCCAGCAAAAGGGCAAAGGTACGATGTCTTTCATTAATAGTAAAGGGGATATTAGAAAGCACACAAATGTGTATGTTCCACAAATCAAATGAAATTTAATTTTGAAAGCTTCTATAACTGATCAAGCTCATCAGGTGTCTTTTAATAAGACACAAGTGGATATTCTAGATTAGAACAACAATGTTGTTGGGACCGGAACAACTTGTACAAGTTGTCTGCTCTTACAACCACAATAAGTGTGGTCACAAGCAAGCTTTAGCATGAAATATTCAGCCACATTGGATACCCGGTATTGAAAGAGATGCATAGGAAGGGTATGGTTGCTCACGTCCCTCCCGTTATAGAAATGAAAGAATCATGTGAAGCTTGTATGATGGGAAAGCAGCAGAGCAACACATTTCCACAAGCAAGCAAGAATGGATCAAGTAGTCCTCTTTAGTTGGTGCATGCTCACTTGTGTGGAAAAATGCCTACACAAGCCACGGGAGGATCTTCCTACTTTATGTTACTCATGGACAACTACTGCAAGAAGATGTGGGTGTATTTTCTTCGTGATAAGGCTCAAGCTTTTAGTGAGTTCAAAGAATGTCTTTAGCTTGTTGAAACAGAAATTGGGAAAAAGATGAAGAAGTTTAAGACAGAGGGTGGAGGTGAGTTCACATCAATTGAGTTTGATGATTTCTCTAAGGGCAAAGGAATCAAACATGAACTCACAACAACACATAGCCTTCAACAACAACCTTCTAGGACACAAATATGGATTCCCAAATCATATGCTGCAATGACAATTACCAAAAGGAAAATATCAATACCCAAGAAGGATCAGTACGACAGGAAGACGAAACATCAAGAAAAAGACAACTACAGGAAATTGCAGAAACAAAAATACACAACTAAAACAATTCAAGGATTCGAAGGGATAGCAAGGTGGAAGCACAACTTAAGAAGTACACCAAGCACCAAAAACGATGGAGATACAGTCAACCTCAAAAATATAAAATAGATTTGGATGCCTAAATGTCGAGCAATCTGCATACATCAACGAGATACTTCAATTTGCACACATGTTGAGTTCCAAGAGTCTCGAGCATGCATGATAGGGCCACATTACAAGGCCATGCATTTGGCACCTAAGTCTTTTCGTACTTGATAGTGACGCACATTTCCCTCCTAGGGAATAAGAGAGCACTTGTACAATAACTCAAGGAAAATAATTAACGATATAATAAAAGCTTCGGCTGGGTACTAACGTTTTTGTTTTCTTTCAGAAAGAAATATAAAAATATATATGTGTAAAAAAATAAAAAATAAAAAAATCCCAGGTACTATGTTTCTCACACCCACGGGAAAGGGATGACACAAGTCACTCGAAGAGTTGCCAATTTCATGATAACTAAGTGAAAGATAACTCATGCTACCAGCTTAACACTGATTACTGGTGTGTATTGAGTGCAGATGGCATCTTCAAATTCTGAGGCCACACGAGAAGAAGAGCTCCTACTTCTTCCCTTGGAATTGATCTGTAAGGCAAGAGGTCATTAGTTCCTTGAAGACCAACTTGTGTCGGATCTCCTCTTTATGGCCATCATTAAGATTATGGATAGGGATCGCTACTTCCCAATAATGTCACAAGATTTCCAAACCATAATATAGGGACTACCACGCATCACAGATGTTTGGAAAAGGGTAGGAATTGACACATTTCTGTGACTTCCGATATATTTACCAGATTTTCAAAGATGCACACAAGTTATGAACACACTACAGTCCGCATCAGATAAGCTGTCAATCCCGAAAGCTAAAGTGATGAACAAAACAGGTGCATGGAAAACCATTCAATTCACACTTGAAGTTATCAACAAAGCTTCTCAATGGAGTCAAGATGGTCTCACTAATGTGAAAGATGAATATCATGATGCGAAAAAGAAAACCTTTTTGGAAATCATCAGGATGGATATAGAAGAATCAGTTTGATTAGTGCATCATCATTTTTGTTTTCCCAGCATGAACAGATATACAACACCTTAGAAGATTGTGGTTCAATTGCTCTCCCATGCGATGAGGCAAATAGGGAATCAAGTCAACTTTACTCCATATATTCAAGACCGCCTATTCGAAGCTAAGAAGAAATGGAGTCAGAAAAAGTTTTTGAATGGAAGTTCTATCTTGACTTTGCTAATGTATGAGGCCCTTGAGATGAAAGAATGTCTACGTTTGATGCCAACCTCCACCGAAATGGCAAAATATGTGAAGTCAGCTACCGTTCCCAAGAAAAAGAAAATATCCATATCCACAAAAGAAGTGGGAACAAGTTCCAAGAAACCAATGAGAGGGGCTAAGCGCGCTACAGATGAAGCGGCATAAGAAACACCGAAATCCAAGCGAGCACATATATTACCAAGGATTCCTCTAACACAACCGCCCATCACAAAAAGGGATCTCTCATCGGCACTAGAAGAAACTCATGTGTACATGCGGGGTCAAGTTACCCTGAATGTCGAAAGACATCATATAGGCGGGCAAGACGAGTACAACAATAGAAGGACAAGGAACATACTCTAGAACTAGCTTCTAGATACAAAGAATTGGGACTGGAGGATTCAAGTTCTAATGAGGAATCTAGCCATGAGAAGGACACCTTGGACACCGACATAAGAACAGAAACAAACAATGAGGAATGGATGGAGATTAACCAAGTCGAAACTACCCCCGATAATCAACAATCACAAGCACAAAATCAGGAAGCATCAACTAAACGAACACACCTTTATATTCAATTGAATGAGCAATCCCGGATGAGCATAAAGGAAGATTCAATCACACATAAAGATGTGATGCCACCAATAAAGGAAGAAATACAAACAAGCACAAAAAAAGAAAGGCTTTTACAACAAAACATGGAACAAATCGTGATTGAAATCCCTGATGATACGCCACAAGGTAAGATAGTAATTAAGGAGGCTGAGCCAAAGATACAACTTCATATTATGCAGCCCCACGACACAAAATTGCATGTGGCACAAGGAAAAGATGTTACCATAGGTGAAGAACCTGGCATACCGACAACATGGTTAAATGTAGATGTTACTCAGTTGAAACCAATAATAGAAAAAAAGATACAAATGGCCATGGATATAAAGCAGCAAATGATGGAAACGCATGCAGATTATGACAAGGCCATGAGGGAAAGAGTCGAATTCAAGTAATGAGTGAACAGTTGTCTACGCAGCTAATCCAGGCTCAACAAATTGTTTCAGATAAGGAAATGGAAATGATAGAAGTCAAAGGACAATGCACTACACTAATGGAGCAGAATCAAAAACTCCAGGAGCAACTAATGGAGATAGAAAGACAATATGAAGCAAGTGAAGCTGACAAAGAAAGAATGAGGACGAGAAGTAATCTGTTAGAAACATAGCTCAAAGTATATATGGAGGAAAATGATCATTTACGCAACAAGAATAAAGGAAGGCCTTGTTATACAACCAACCAATAGAGAAACATGAGACAACAGTGATCGACCAGAAGGAATTGAAAGATCAGATTGCAAAATATGAAAATCTACTGAAACAAGAGCAAATCCTAAAAGAGGAATAGGAACAAAGGTGTATACATGACACAAATGAGCTTGGCAAACAACTAAGGGCTCTTGAAGAAAAACTCTTGGTAATCTATAATGAAGATGCGGATCAAATAGTGGAAATTGGCAATGAGTGTCTCGTAGCCAGAGATGCACTAACAACGGAAATCCATGAAGTTAAAGAAAAGACTGAACGTATTGTGCAATTGGAAGCTCAAATAGAACAAAATGGCAACATCGGGACACCAGTAGAGCCACAACCAAAGAATACTACTTATGAGGTAGAGGTATGTCCTCTAGCTCCCCCAATCTATCATTCTCCAATAAAAGAGCAGATGGCGGAACCATGTGATGATCATCCCATGCCATATACTGTAGAAATAGGTCAAAAGGAACGGGCACTATTGGTGTCCCGATTGACAGAAAACTTTGAAAATGAAGTAATCAAAGTCATGAAGGAGGCCAAAATTAAAGGGAAAGACTTGGATAAAATCATAAAGCCCTTTAATATTCTGTATGGGCTATTGAAAGAACAAACACAGTAGTATATAAAGAGGATCATGCAAAAGGACCCTAAAATCCTACTTTGCGGGTGCACTGGCAAGCAACACCATATTTACTACAGGTAAATCCTTCTTTTTGCCCAACACCACGTCACCATGAAGTACGTGAACTTTTGGATATGCAAAAGAGTGGTGCACTCAATAAACAATGGTTAAGGTATCCTCTGCTTCCAAGTCCACCTCATAATTACTTGCTGACTGAGGATTACATAGTGAAAACCATTGAATTTTGGCTACATCCGTATGCAATAGTACCCGACCTGACTACCAAGATGACTAATAAAATCCTTAGCATGATACTTACGATTTTGAAAGTTTTCAAACACACAACATATACATTTTTTAATTTCATTGGTATTAAGGAGGGCACGGATATCCTTATTTTTGGTCTATTAGTTATGCCCGGTCGCCCAACAATCATGGCATATTATTCCACACTCATGTTCTTACCAAGTCTATACATGCAAACCTTCCAAGAAGCCTTTTTTATCGGATACTTTGAAATTGACTCCGAGATTTTCTTAAAGATGTCAATGAATCTGAATGCTAGAATGGTGGCATATGAATTGAGCTTCTTCGCAGACCATAGACAACCACCACATGATGGGGTAAAAGTTGAACAATGGAAATAGCTGATGATACATGAAGCTAATCTGCTCAATAAGACAGAGCAAATGGTCTACACGACGTACTCATACCGCATTCCAAAGCCTGTCGAGGTCGACGAAGTTCAAGAGGGGGTAGTGTTGAAGGAGAGTCTAGCAAAAAGAAAAGAAGAAGAAAGCCAAGAAAGAAGCTTCACTAATGATGACATATCTGAAGACATATCTCTACACAAAGCCCCGCAGGGGCATGCAACACCCATCTCTGCACAAAGCCCCCCAGGGGCATACAACAGGGGAAGGCACATAAGAGGCAAGGGTGGATCAAGGCCAACAAGTATCGATGAAGAAGTGAAAGAAGATATCCAGCAGATCCGGAGCCCCAGGAAGGTGCTTCAACCTCTTGATCTTCGGAAGGTCCAGATCGAAGGCTGAAGATCCACACCTTCATACCTTCCATTGGTTGCATGCGTGGCAGCTCGACTTAACACAACAACCCAGATTTAAAGAGGTTATTGATGAACTAGACTACAAATCTCAGGTGGTCCATCTACAGGGGTTGCGAGCAGTGAAAAGAAAAGAATAGGCAAAAAGAATGCATCAGGTCCCAGAGGATATGAAAGAAGATTCAAGAATAGGGCTTTTAAAACGTAATGCCAGACAGACAAAGAGGCAAGGCCGACCAAGTGATGCATGCGATGGAAAGAAGTAAATGAGCTGCCAACAGGAAGTGAAGCCTGTCAAGGGACGATAGAGACAAAGAGGGGGAGAGCGTCGTAGAGCAAAGAAGAGAAAAGAGGCAGAGAAAAAGAAGGGCCCCAAAATTTTTCCAATTTGGACACTTTATTTTTGTATTATATCCATTTTGAATATATTTTCCTATGTAAATGCACTAGAGGAGTCCTCTAGATGCATGCCCATAGAGATTTGTATCTTACCCTTGTAAATTAATAGGAAATTAGTCTTCTAGTTAATAAAGTGCCAGTCTTTTGTGTGAAAGGACCATTTTTAGGGCACATCTATATAAGTAAGTTTGTGACTCTTTGTAGGCACTTTTTGCCATTATGAGAATCAAGAGCACAGAAATTCGAATTTGAGTCTTCTCCTCCCTATATCTTCTTCCTTGTGAGCTTGCATGCATGTGTGATGTTTGGATAGAGTGCTTAGAAGTGTTTTCCATCCATGAAAGCGCTTGTTTGTTGTAGGTAAGGTGTGTGTGAGGTGTAGGAAGTGCTGAAGAGTAGGAAGATCGTTCCCACGACTCAGTATTTTGCTCATAACTTGAAGCAAAAGTGTTAGAATCGAATGAAAAGACAACCATTGGATGCATCTTCTCGAGAGCTTCGAAGCGAATGCACTATTCACTATATTCCAAGTTTGGAGCTAAGAGAAAAGCTTGATTTATGAAAGGCTACTGTTCCAAGTGTCGTAACACCATAGCTCATCTCGAAAGCTTAAATGTGATGGATTCATACTTATTTGTGCTTTGTGAACCTTCATGTGCATTGAGCATCACTTGAATGCATGTCTTCATACACTCGGCTAGGTCTTGATGCTCTTTGGATTGATGATTAAAGCGTGAGTCCCCACTATATGCACTTAAGAGAGATTGAGGTATAGTCTCTTTCTCCTCAAGTCCCTAAGGTGTTGGAACATCAAGCTTACACTATGCTTGAGGTGGATTTGATCTACATCAAAGGCTATCGCATCGAAAGAATATCCATTGGAGAGTTCTTTTTCTTATGCTCATTTATTGTTTTTTTGAGAAATTTTTTATGGCTCATTTACCATTGTAAAAGCCTTGAGCTTTACACATGTAAAGGTAGAAAGATAGAGCCCAAATCCCACGAATTTGTGGTGGTTGAAGTTTCATTCAATCAAGCAAATCAAATCACCTAAAAGTAGATCAAACTAGATCTTCACTTTTCCTAGATTGTAGGGAAGTGAATTGATTCCCTCCAACAACCATTCCCACCTTCATTTGAATTCAAATTCAACTTGTAAAAGTGGTGGAACACTCCTAGAGCCTATATAAAGACTTGAAATCACTTGTACATTACATGGAAGCAATATACATACACTTGTGACCATCATTGTCTTGCTGCTTCAATTTTCTGCATCATCTTCTTCGCCAACAGTAATCTTTCAGAGGCTGCTGCTCTTTGTCCAGAGCTTCAAATTGAGTGTAAGATGACTCGCTAGAAATTTATACGTGTCTAGTTTATGCCTGTAAATTTTCAAAGCATTTGGTTTTGTAGATTTGGAGAAATCTCAGTTTTGCTATCTCCGGGTCAATCTCTGTGTATTCCTGAAAAATAGGAAGTACCACCGGTGAATGTCGCATTCATTCCTATAGCATATTTTGCTTATTCCTTATACTTTTGTGCATTCCATACACCCAACCCTATGTGTATCACTCCCATAAAAGGATTTTTTCTAATTGTAATCACGCTGGTCGCTACGGGCATTTGAAGTTCATTGTCTCTTCCATAGATAGTAAGTTTTTTGAGCTAGTCGACCCGCGAACCTATCTGTTTTGTATCGACTCATTCTCCTTGATGCTCCAAGGTACATAGTGTGTTTCTTTGCACTTATAGCATGCCTATAAGGTCCTTTTGAGTCTCCATAAGCTCAAGGGCTGGTCTTGTGCCGGTTGGCTAGACCAAACTGCGTCGCTTCGAAACACACTTTTCTACCTTCGACAAGCTTCTCCAAGTTCTTTCATTGGTATTAGAGCTAGATCAAGATGGGTGACGACTTTCCCTGAATGATTGAGAAGCTTGATCGACACAACTATGCGGCTTGGCAAACCAAAATGGAGGCCTATTTGCAAGGTAGAAATCTTTATGGAATTCTAGCAGGTGATGAAGTTATGCCTATTCCAAGATCCAAAGGAGGACCTACACAAGAGGAGACAGATAAGCTCACACTTTGGTGTGCAAGGGATGCTCAAGCAAGGTTGTACATACTAAACTCTATCTCTGACTTTCTATTACCACATATTAGAGGATGCAAGACATCTCAAGAGACTTGGGATGCCCTGGAGACTTTCTTTTCTGCTAGTACCAAAGCAAGAAAGAATCATCTTTTGAATGAGTTCAACCAAATGAAGAAGACACCTAAACAAACTATCACAGAGTTTGTTACCAAGGTCAAGGAGGTTGCAGATCAATTAGCATCCATTGGAGAGCTGATTGAAGAAGAGGTCATCATGAGGCAAATTCTCAACAGCATACGAAGTGATAAGCAATGGCAATCCTTCACGATGGCTTATGATCTCATCATGGATGTGCAAACCCCAGACTTCAACATCTTTCTTGGACAACTCTTTAATCAAGAAGCCAAAAATAGCATAAAGGAAGGTAACTCTTATCATGGTAATACATGTAGATAAGAAGGATAAGAAGCAGAAAGGCAAGGAGAAGGAAGAAGATGAAGAAGAGATTTCTCAAGGCAACTTTGCAAGCAAGAGCAAATGGAAAGGGAAGAAGAAAGGACCGAAGCAAGACAAAACCAAAGGTCAGAATGTTCAACCTTGTGCCATATGCGATAAGACCAACCACACCACTCAGAATTGCTGGTTCAATGGGAAAACCTAGAAAGGAAGTGGAAGAGCTGGATATGGCAGCAATAGAGGCAGAGGTGGACACAACTTCAGCAATAACAATAGAAGCTATAATAGAAGGGACTACAACAATTATTCAGAAGATCAACCACATGAAGACTCATTGCTTCTTATGAATCTAAGCCACAAAGAAGGTAAAGAAGATGATCATTTGTTCTACATAGATTCAGGATGTTCGAATCATGTTGCAGGCAACATTGCTCTTCTATCTGATTCAGAAAGTCCAAAGCATAGACATGAAGTGCAAACAGGGGATGACACGAAGCACAATGTGGAGAAGATTGGTAATGTCAAAGCTTCCAATGGCAGGACAAACATTCTGAGTAAGGTTCTCTATGTACCCACTATCACTAAAAACCTAATAAGTGTAGGCCAAATAGTTGAAAAAGGCTTGCAAGTTAGGTTCACCCAACATGGAGCTTTTGTGGAAGATCCATGTCAAGGCTTCAAGAAGATAGCCTGAGGTGAGAAGCATGGTAGACTCTTTACTTTTGAAGTAGGAGAAACCAGGAACATAGCTCTATTCAACTTTGGGTCTCAAACCTTAAGTGAGCTTGAGGTGTGGCATAAGAGACTTGCTCATGTGAATGAAAGAACCTTGAAGGATATATGTAGGGATCAAAGTGTTCTAGGACTGCCGAACATATCAAAGCAACACATGATCAACAGGTGTGATGCATGTCAGATTGGGAAGTCACAAAGATAACCATTCAACCACAAAGGCTACATCCACAACAACTTATTGGACTTAGTACATACAGATGTAAGGGGACCAAGTCAAGAACCTTCATTGGCAGGATCAAGGTATTATGTCTCATTTATTGACGACCATAGTAGATGGACTGTTCTATACTTTATCAAGAATAAGAATGAAGTGTTTGATTGCTTCAAAAAGTATCTTGCACATGGGGAGAATCATACAAGTAGATCACTAAAGAAGCTTAGATGTGATGGAGGGGGAGAATACTTTTCCAAAGAGTTTGATGAGTTCTTGCAGGAAAAAGGTATCAAAAGGGAAGTGACTACCAGGTACTCTCCTCAACTAAATGGAATTGCAGAGAGGAGAAACAAGACATTGGTTGGATCAGCCCGAACAATGCTTGAAGAGAAGAAGTTGCCACATTATCTATGGGCAGAAGCTATTTCAGCTGTTGTGTACCTTGCCAATCGACTACCATCCAAATCACTTCAAGGTATGACTCCTTATGAAGCATGGCAGGGAAGAAAACCTAGTCTTGGACATTGCAAGTTTTTTGGTTGTTTAGCTTATGTTCATGTACCATCACAAATAAGAGGTAAGCTAGATGAAAGGGAAACAAAGGCAGTGTTTATTGGATATGATTCAACTCAGATGGATTACAAGTTCTTCAATCCTTCAACCAAGCAATTCACTACAAGTAGAGATGTTGTGTTTGAAGAACACAGGTCTTGGTATGATGAAGACAAACAAAAGGTAACACTACCATATGATCTTGATTCTAACTCTCATCAATTAGGAAGCAAGCATGATACATAGGTCCAGGATCCAAGAAGTGATACAGACGATGACCAAGGTGAAAGAGAAATGGATTACAAGCTATGGAAGTCAAGAGGCAAAGCAAAGATGCAAGAGGTTGGAGAATGCTCCAAACAAGCACCTAGAAGATCACCAAGAGAGAAGAAACAACCAGAAAGGTATGGATATGATTCCATGTTTGTTATGAAGCATTCAATATACTTGGCAAAAGACTCTATTTCAGAGGAACCATCAACCTATGAAGAGGCAAAGGGAAACCCTAATTGGGAAAAGGCCATGAACGAAGAGATAGATGCATTGAAGGAGATGGACACTTGGGATTTGGTTCCACTGTCACCGAATCAAAAGGTAATTGGTTGCAGATGGGTATATAAAGTTAAAAGAAATTCAGATGGATCAGTTTGTAGGTACAAGGCAAGATTAGTTGCCAAAGGATGCTCACAAACTCATGGTATAGACTATGAGGAAACATTCTCACCGGTTGCAAAGATGACTACAATCAGGACATTGATAAGTGTAGCTGGTGCAAGGAATTGGAGACTCCTCCAACTTGATGTGAAAAATGCATTCTTAAATGGTTGGATAAGTGAAGAGGTATACATGTCACAACTGTTGGAGCAAGTCTATGACAAGCCTAAGTATTGGCTTGAGTCCCACAAAGTCATAGAAAAAGTGTTAAAATGAAGACTATGTAAAGTTCACTTGTGAACTACCTCTTGTAACTTTTGAGGAGTTTACTTAATGTAAAAAGTGAAAGAATCTTAAGTGGTTGAGTCCACTTGATCAAGAATGGAAAGAGGAGCCACGAATTTGTGATTTGTGGTAGGTAGAGAATCAAATCAATCATTGATTGATTGGAGAGTGATTGAGGGAAGTTAGCCTCCCAAACTCAACTATAAATAGATGGCAGTTTTAGTCATGGTTAGAGAGAGCTATGTGAAGACCTCCAAGAGCTGAGATTTATGCCATATCAAGGTGTGATTACAAGGCACACATATGTATCAGTAAGTCCATTGTATTTTACAAGCAATATACTTTCATTTTCATTATCATTTGGGTTCATATTTCCATGTTCTTGTGAAGTGTACTACTCACTGCCATATCTCTCAGTTTTCTCAGTCAGCTTGCAGAGATGTTTTCTCTAAGCTTGGTGCATCATTTTCAGTGCTTTAACTTGGTAAAGTTAGCTCTATAAGACTACTATATGCTCACAAATTTTCATGTCATTTGGATGTTGCAATCTTCAGTTATGTTCATTTGAAGTCAACAGGGTCTGTCCATCTTCACTTCTTTGTCAGGTACCCGATTTTTTCACTCATCTTGACAGAGGTGTTTCTCAGTGGTTACTTATCTAAATTCAGTGAATTAAAGCGTCTTGGATTCAGCTTATTGTATAGTATAACCATAAAAATTTTCATAATCATTGGATTCCTACATTTTGAGTTATGTTGATTTTTCTGCTCACTGGTCTCAAACTATAGCAGCCCGTGAAAATCGGGATGATGTCATCAGTTCTTAAAACTCATTCTCAGTGTGTGGTTCATTATTTTTGATGAGATTAATCTTGAAAGTTAGCTCTTTAAGTGACCTAGACTTCCCCAAGAGGAATTAAGCTAATTGCTGCTGTGCTCAGAGAATTATGTAAAACACTGGACATGTGTATGAACTAAGAATAGCAAGTTTTCACCTCTGAGCTAACTCCAACTTATCTGTTTTGATCTATCTTTTTTAGAGTGATCTTCCAAGGTACATAGGGTGTCTAATATATCCATTGGCAAGATAAAAGGGCCCACCATGTACTTCTGGAGTTCATTTGGCTGGTGTAGATCAAGGATTTTGCAACACCTCTTCATCTTCAAGCACATACCTATCCATCTCTTCATAGTGGTATCAGAGCAAGGTTGGACAACATGGCAGATGGATTTCCTTCATCAATTGACAAATTAGATAGAGGTAACTACTCAGCTTGGTCATTAAGAATGGAAGCCTATCTCCAAGGTAGAAGTTTATATGGTTATGTGGCTGGAGATGAAGTTATGCCAAGTTTCAGGAACAAAAGTCAACCAACACAAGAAGAGCAAGAAAGATTGAGCACATGGTGCTCCAAGGATGCACTTGCAAGGTCTTATCTCCTCAACTCTATCTCACATTTTTTGTTGCCTCACATTAGAAGTTGTAAGACATCTCAGGAAGTGTGGGATGCACTTGAAGCTTTCTTTTCTTCAAGTACTAAAGCTAGGAAGCATCAACTATGGCTGGATTTCACAACTCTCAAGAAAGCTCCCAAACAAAATGTGACTGATTTTGTCACAAAGCTCAAGGACATAGCGGATCAGTTGGGAATCATTGGAGAGGTAATAGATGAAGAGCAAATTGTAAGGCAGGTCATCAATGGCTTGAAGGCAGATGACAAGTGGGAAGCATTCACCACAGCTATGGATTTGTACATGGACATGCATGTACCTGATTTCAATACACTCATTGGACAACTACTTACCCAAGAGGCAAAGCTTATCAAAAATGGAGAAAGCTCTACAGGTAATCAATCTTCAGCTTTATACACTGATAAAAGCAAGTCCAAAGATAACAAAGGAAAGGCAAAGAAAGTGGATGATGAAGCAAGTACATATCAAGCTAACTATGCAGGTAGAGGAAGACATGGCAGAGGTAGAGGAAGAGGAGGTAGACAAGGCAGGGGGTGGACTAACTAATCATACAACTGAAAATTGCTTTAGGAATTCCAGGAATCAAAGAGGCAGAGGATACAATAGAGGAAGTTATGGCTACTCAAGAGGAAGGTTCAACAACTACCATGGCAACTACAACAACTACAATCATTCAAACTATCAAGGATGCTACAAAGGAAGGAGAGACTACAATAACTACACAGAAGACTCAAACAAAGAGGATTCATTATTGATCATGAACATGGCTATGCCACAAGGTAAATCTGATGAGCATGTTTTCTACATAGATTCAGGTTGTTCAAATCATGTGGCAGGAAATGTGGCACTCCTATCAGATTTAGAAGATCCAAGGAATAAACATGAGGTACAAACAGGAGATGATACAAAACATCCTGTGGAGAAAATAGGCAATGTCAAAGCACCTGATGGAAACATCAACCTACTCAGTAAGGTACTCTATGTCCCTACCATTACAAAGAATTTGATAAGTGTTGGGCAGATAGTAGAGAAAGGGTTGCAAGTCAGGTTCACAAAAGCAGGAGCATTTGTTGTCAGGATTCAGAAAAATTGCAAAAGGTGAAAAGACAGGTAGATTGTTCACATTTGAATTATAGGACACTAGAAACATTGCTCTCTTTAATTATGGTAGTCAGACACTCACAGAATTGGAAGTATGGCACAAAAGGTTAGCACATATTGGTGAAAGGTCATTAAAGCAAATTTGCAGGGACCAAAGTGTACTTGGACTTCCTAACTTGTCAAAACAACATATGATTTATAAGTGTAGTGCATGTCAATTTGGAAAGTCTCATAGGTTACCATTCATAAAGAAAGGTTATATGCATGGAGATCTCTTGGAGTTGGTTCATACAGATGTATGGGGACCTAGCAAGGAAGCTTCAATATCTGGATCAAGGTATTATGTTTCCTTTATTGATGATTGCAGCAGATGGACTATCCTATTCTTTATGAAACACAAAGATGAAGTTTTTTCATGTTTCAAAAGATATTTGGCTCTTGTGGAGAATCAAACAGGTAAATCACTAAAAAGGCTAAGGTCAGATGGAGGGGGAGAATACTTCTCCCATGAGTTTGATTCTTTTCTTCAAGAAAGAGGAATCAAAAGAGAGGTAACTACAAGGTACACTCCTGAGCAAAATGGAGTGGCAGAAAGGAGGAATAGGACAATTGTTGAAGCTGCAAGGTCTATGTTAAATGAAAAGCATTTACCTAATTACTTATGGGCTGAGGCTGTATCTACAGCCACTTACTTGATTAACAGGTTGCCTTCAAAATCCCTTGATGGGATGACTCCATATGAGGCTTGGAATGGAAGAAGACCAAGCTTAGATCATTGTAAAATTTTTGGATGTATTGCTTTTGCTCATGTTCCTTCACAGGTTAGAGGCAAGATGGATCCAATGGCAGAAAGGTGTGTATTTATTGGATATGACAACAATCAAAAGGGCTACAGGTTATACAACCCTACCAACAAAGGATTCTCGGTAAGCAGAGATGTAGTTTTTTTTATGAGAACAATTCATGGTATGAAGATTCATGCAGGAAAAGGTCAATTTACCATATAATCTTGAAGAAGATTTTCCAAAGCTTGGTAGAGAACAACCAAAGATTGAAGAACAAGACACCTCAGAGGATGATGAAGAATCTCAGATGGAAAAGATCAAAGCATGGAAGTCTAAAGGTAAAGCAAAATTGCAAGAACTTGGACATGAGGCAGAATCATCACATCATGGACTAAGAAGATCTATGAGGGAAAAGAAAAAACCAGAAAGGTATGGGTTTGACACCTCATTAGTAACTAAACACTCTATCTACATAGCACAGGATATAAACCAAGAGGAGCCATCATCATTTGAAGAGGCCAAAGCAAAATCAGAATGGAAGCATGCAATGAAGGAAGAGATTGAAGCACTTGAGGAAAACAACACTTGGGATTTGGTGCCCAAGACATCATCCATGAAGGTAATAGGCTCAAGATGGGTCTATAAACTCAAGAAGAGATCTGATGGTTCAATTAACAGGTATAAGGCAAGGCTTGTAGCAAAAGGCTTTGCGCAAACTCAGGGAATTGATTATGAGGAGACCTTCTCTCCTGTGGCAAAGATGCCTACTATTAGGGTTTTTCTTAGTATTGCCTCTTCCAAGAATTGGATGATACTTCAACTAGATGTAAAAAATGCATTCTTGAATGGTTGGATAACAGAAGAGGTATGTATGGCACAACCACCTGGTTTTGAGAATCAAATTTATCTTGATTATGTGTGTAAACTTAACAAAGCATTGTATGGTCTCAAGCAAGCTCCAAGAGCTTGGAATTTCAGGCTTGTTTCATTCTTGCAGGACAAAGGCTTTCAACCAAGCAAGGCAGATCCTTCACTCTTTATTAAAAAGAGTAATTCCGAGGTCATCTACCTATGTGTATATGTAGATGATATTATATTGACAAGAAATGATGCATATGGTATGAAGAAGATCAAAGATCAGATGAGAGAAGAGTTCAAGATAAGTGATTTGGGTTCACTTACCTACTTCCTAGGTTTGGAAGTTGTCTACAAAGATCATGGTTTGTTTCTCACTCAAAGGAAGTACATTAAGGACATGTTGGCAAAATTCAAGATGCAAGATTGTAAGATTGCAGGTACTCCAATGGAGGTCAATCACAAATTGAGCTCACATGAAGGTGAACTCATAGAGGACATCACATCATATCAAAGTCTAGTGGGTAGTCTTAACTATGCCACATTGACAAGAGTAGATATATGTTACAGTGTGAGTGTGCTAAGCCAATTTATGCACACACCAAGGAAACCACATATGGATGCTGCCAAAAGGATTCTCAAGTATCTCAAAGGAACCATAAATGAAGGACTTTATTATCCTTATGTATCTGATTTAGGTTTGAAGCTATTTTCTGATGCAAATTGGGCTGGCTCCAAGGAAGATAGAAGGAGCACTTCAGGTTATCTTACCTTTGCAGGTTCAAAGCTAATTTCATGGTCATCCAAGAAGCAACCCACAGTTGCTCTCTCTTCTACTGAAGCTGAATATAGAGGTCTTGTCATAGCTACACAAGAAGCTATGTGGATGAATACATTATTCAAAGATCTTGGATTGGAGTTTGGAACTCCAACTATTTTTGGTGACAATATGAGTTTTATTCATTTGGCTGCTAATCCTATTTTTCATGCAAGGACTAAACATATTGAAGTTCATTATCACTATGTACAAGAAAAGGTTCTAAGCAAAGAGATTCAAATATCATATGTGTCCACTCATCAACAATGTGCAGATATTCTAACCAAAGCATTGGATGGTACAAAGCTTTGCAAATTCAAGGTTATGATTGGTTTGCAGGTAATCTTGGAAGATTGAAGACCTCAAGCATACTTGGCTTGAGGGGGAGCTGTTGGAGCAAGTCTATGACAAGCCTAAGTATTGGCTTGAGTCCCACAAAGTCATAGAAAAAGCCTTAAAATGAAGACTATGTAAAGTTCACTTGTGAACTACCTCTTGTAACTTTTGAAGAGTTTACTTAATGTAAAAGTGAAAGAATCTTAAGTGGTTGAGTCCACTTGATCAAGAATGGAAAGAGGAGCCACGAATTCGTGATTTGTGGTAGGTAGAGAATCAAATCAATCATTGATTGATTGGAGAGTGATTGAGGGAAGTTAGCCTCCCAAACTCAACTATAAATAGATGGCAGTTTTAGTCGTGGTTAGAGAGACCTATGTGAAGACCTCCAAGAGCTTGCAAATGCAACATAAGAAGCTATGTGGATTAGAACACTATATTTTGACTTAGGGTTGAAAACTTTAACTCCACATATATTTGGAGACAATATTAGCTCATTACATCTTTTTGCTAACCCAATCTATCATTCCAAAACTAAACATATAAAAGTTCACTATCACTATGTTAGAGAGAAGATTATGATCTAGGAGATACAGGTCTCACATATATCAACTCATCAATAATGTGCAGATATGATGATAAAGGCCCTGGATGGAAGCAAATTAAATAGATTCGAATCAATGATTGGGTTATAGGAAATCTTGAAGGATTGAAGACTTAAGCAACTTAGTCTTGACCGGGAGCTATCGGTATCTTTAGCAAGTCTTAGTGCATTGCTAAGGATTTAGGACTATAGAGCACTCCAATAGTGTGTTCAGAGGACAAAACGAGTTGAGATCAGAATTTTAATGCCACATAGCGAAGCTATTTTGAAATCCTAATTGCCATGAGTACACTCACTAAATATTGTGTGATTTTAAGATTGTGACTAGAGGCATGGCAAGGATGCCCTAGATGAAGCGGCAATGTACTCTAATACCAATTGTTCAAGTTTGAGGTCTACAAAAGCATGCAAACAACAGAAGGAAGAGTAAGAAGCTTGGAGCATAACCCACAATATGGAATGTATTACCGAATGAATGTATAAAATAAGTCACCCATTAGGGCCATAGGCATATATACAAGCCGGGGAAGAAAAGCTCCTAAAGAGGGAGGAAATTGCCCCGGCAGTCCTAAGTGTGTTCACACACATCACTACCTAAATATATCAACAATCAAGAATTCATCAAGATTCAAGTCTTGAGTACAAGGGCCCATAGGAGCAAGCCATTTGTTTAAGGTGAACAAGCGGCATAAATTTTGAATACATGCACAAGTACGTGGTTGTAGTTAGGTGTACCTTTTTGTCTCAGGGTGTAATCTTTAGTGAGTAGTTTTGTAATATTCATGAAAGCAAAAGCAATGTCATATTTTTGTATTACTCAAAGCACAAAGAACATTTGGGCATGGCATATACTTCTTCTATTCTCTTCTCCTACAAACACTCAAGCCCTATATATATATATATATATATATATATATATATATATATATATATATATATATATATATATATATATATATATATATATATATATATCTGTGTGTGTGTGTCATTACATTTATAATAGAGGAAGTTTGGGTGAAGCCAACTTGGTTGTAGTTAAGGATTAAGACTCAATAGGCTGCCCAAAGGTGGTACAATGGTGACGGCTCAAAGGTGATAGGAAAACTGGTTTGAAAATTAGGCATAGGCCCAATCGATGTCCAACACCCTTGGTAGGAATTGAACCACAACCCTAGCCTCAAGAGGTGAGAGTTCCACCCACCCACACACACACACACACACACACACACACACATATATATATATATATATATATATATATATATATATATATATATATATATATATATATATATATATATATATATATATATATATATATATATATATATTGATATGCGTGTCATACTCTATATGCATATGTGTCTATATGGAACGACTTTAACAAAAAGAGATTAGTTACCTTTACTTACGATGAACATTGAAGCTCCATGTATGTGCGGATTGATTCCCATTGACAACCACCAATTTGTAACAAGCCTGATGGAGAGACATATAGATGGAAATAAAAACAGAAAATTAAAAGAGAGAGAAGTTCAAATAAAAATAGAGAGAACTCATGGATAGAGGGACAACTAAGAGAGAGAGAGAGAGAGGGGCGGAGAGAGAGAGAGAGCCTAGAGGGAAAGATAGATATGAAGGAAGACAGAGAGAGAGACAATTCAGTGAATTAAAGAGAAAGGATTGTGAGAAAATTTCTACAAGTGCAAAAAAAAAAGACAATAAACAATTGTTTATCGATTACCCGAATCATTACTTTTTCATGCCATTGAAGACCGTTTTTTAAGTCTTAAATCATGTGTTTTTCAAGTCACGTGTTTTTTTTAAGTCTTAAATCATGTGTTTTTTAACCGTTTCTCTGTGACTTAAGTGAAAAGATATTCCAATTTACTTTTATGTTTTAAATATTCTCGTATGTGGACTCTTATGAACGTACTAACTATTTCAATCTGAAGTATGAAGGTGAGTGCGTTCTTTGGGGGGGGGGGGGGGGGGGCGGAAGAAAGCTGATTGTTAAGAACTGTCACAAGGTAGAAGTTGATTGTAGATAACTGTAACTTGCATACATACAATGTATATGTGTGTATGCGTGTGTGTACATGCATACATACAATGTATATATATTATATACATACATATACACACATACATACATACAATCTATATATATATATATCTATATATATATATATATATATATATATATATATATATATATATATATATATATATATATATAACTGTGTGTATATGTATGTATACGTAGATACATACATATGTACATACAAACATACATACACACACACATATATATATATATATATATATATATATATATATATATATATATATATATATATATATATATATATATATATATATATATATATATATATATATATCAGAATTTAAAGCCAAATTGAGGTGGTAGAAGTGAGCATCTATAATCGGACTAGATGCACAACCTAAAAGAGGAGACATGGGGATGTGCACATGTTCAAGATATCTAGAAATAGTTATGATGATGGCTAACGCACACCTTTCAAATTAATTATTTGTCACACTCAAACTAAGATGTTTTGGATCTGGATAGTTAGGAAAACTGGATTTTTTTAAAGAAATGGATCAATCTTCATGTTTGAATGAAAGGGATTGAATTTCCGTCAATTATTGATCTATAAAAGGTGTGGCAATAATCAAAGCGTTGCAGATTAATTTCTTTACATGAAGAAGAAAGGAAATGATGTTATATGAATCTGTATATATGTGGATAATTTAATTCTTAAAAGACTTAAAGAAGATGATTGAAGTACTTTTTCGGAATAGAAGAGGTATGCAAACAGGAAGGTAAACATTTGCTCCTAAGGAAGTACATATTTCACATGTTAGACATGTTCCGTCTCATAGCATGCAATCCATTAAGCAATAAAATGGAAGTTAACCCCAAGCTTACATTAGTAGAAGGTAGTGAGGTGAAGAAATTGAATTTATACGTCGGAATTTTTTACTCTTTTCTTTATACAACTACCACAAGGACAAATATATGTTATGCAGTAGGAGTGCTATCTCAATTTTGGGTCTTGCTAGCATTCCACACTTATTTTCAACAAAGGGGATCCTGATGTATTTGAAGTATGCAATAAATGAAGGATTTGTCTATCCTTATGGAGGGGATATACATGTCAAAGCTTATAATCATGCATATTGTGGAGGATCAAAGCAAGATAGGAGTACTAGTGGATATGCAATAACTATGGGTGGAAGAGTGGTCCAAGACACAATGGCATTATCATAAAATGAGCCCAAGTACAAAGCATTGGCACAAGGTACATTGTAAAATGAAACTGAAAGCAAAATCTTGAATAAAGCTCAACCGAAATCTCCCCCATCCTACCTCATTTGAATTCAAATTTGTACTTCATTTTTAGGTCAAACATTTCATTAGTAGATAAGCCTAAACTGTAGGGGCTCTCTTTGATTTTGCAATACATATACCCATGTATCTCGGGGATGAAGAATGATGCAAAGAAAAATGAATTTTAAGTCAAAGTAGGAATGTATACCTTCATTGAGCAAGCCCCCTACTTGCTTAAGCTAGCTATACCCATACTTGCTTCAGTTTCTCATAGGATATCTTGACATACGTACACACAATGCATGGCATTCTAATCATATCTTTTCTTGGTAGAATCCTTTCTCTATATTCACTTTCCGATTTTGATTGAGTTATATCTTGTTTAAACGATCTTATTGTCTTTTTTATGTGTGAAAAGTATTATGGGAAGTATGTGAGTGAGTCTTGGGTGGCTCATTGTGTTCAAGTTGCATAGGAAAGTTTTTACTTATCCCGACACATTTTACCTAACTAAAAAATAATATGGATTTTGCATTAGTAATTCTGGATTAATTCTCATAGTCTCCTTAAGACCATCTCTCTCCTTTAAAATATGTATATTTGAAACCCTTTTCCTAGAATATTCTAGAAATTAGGAAGTTCCTGAACCTTGAACCTCTATTATGGGTGGTCCTTGGTGGCCTTCTTGTTGTTTCTTTAAAAAATCTTTTTGTGTCTAACTACACAAAGATTACGGCTACTAATCTTCTACTTCAATGATAATTGAAGTCTTTTTTTCTACTTTACTATCATTAGTTCCAATTACATATTCTCCTTTATAGAGGAATCATTCATCTCTAGAATTATGAGCAATTCAATAATTATCATGTCCTTTCTCTTTGTAAATATTCCTATTAATCCTTTGATTTCATATGTACTTCTCAATCCTCAACTATACTAGTACTTTAAGAATGTCGTCTCAATCATATTTCTTCTTCGTAATATATTTTTCTATTTACATTATTTATCTTTGAAGAACGTTTCCAAATCTTGTGGCAATAGGATCTTGATCGTGATTTCGTGGCTTTGTATAGTAGAATAGGATCCCAAGGTACACATTTATCTTTGGATTTTTTTTAGATACTTCATGCAATACATTACATCATGTGTCAGTCTTTTTCTTTCACTTTTTGTAGATTTCTCTTTCCTATGTGTCCATGTAAGATGTTTATTCCTCTACTACAACTTCTTCTTCTTCTTCTTCTTCTTCTTCTTCTTCTCATCCTCCTCCTCCTCCTTCTTCTTCTTCTTCTTCTTCGTCGTCGTCGTCTTCTTCTTCTTCTTCTTCTTTCTTAGTAGATAACTCATTGTTAATACTCACGTGGAGCAATCTTCAAGATTTCCTATGATGTTTAGTAATCACCCTCAATAGTGGACATGATCTCCATAGTAAAGATGGTTCTATGCGTATCTTCAAATGTATTAATTCTTCTAACTTCGAATCTAGTCCACTTGGTGAGAAAGACATTAATTACTAGTATACTAATACGTAATCTCTTCGAGAATGACCATCCAATAATAAATTGTTCTTCTATGTTATTAGATGAAGTCATACGTTGGCAGCTTATATCTCTCATCGAAATTTGTAGACTTTCCATTTCAAATAAGTGTACAAAATCATGTATTGATTTGGTAGATAACGTCACTATTTTTATTATAGTACGAAGACCAAATGTGGGAAATGAAGCCCCTTGTTCCACTATTATTTCTTGATCCTCTTCAAGAGAGATAATGCACCTAGTTTTAAGAATTTGAGCATAGAACAAGATAAAGGATAGAAGTCATTCTTGCAACAGGAGAGAAAGTCTCCTCATAATCAATACCATGGGACTGAGCAAAACCTTTAGCAACTAACCTTGCTTTGTGTCTATTTATACTTCCATCTGGATTCCTCTTGATTTTGTATATCCATCGAGATCCAATTACCTTCATAGATGGCTTGTTTGGTACAAGCTCCCAAGTGTCATTCTCCTTCAAGGCTTCCATGTCTTCATCCATTGCATCTCTCCAAGTTTTCTTGCTTTGTGCTTCTTTGAATGTGGTAGGTTCTTCATTGGTTGAATCCTTTGCAATGTAGATTGAGTGCTTGGTGACCAAAGAAGTATCATAACCAAACCTTTTTGGTTTCTTCTTCTCCCTTGAAGACCTTCTAAGTGGTTGATGTGAGCTCTCGGGTCCATATGTAGCATCCTGCATCTTTGGTTTACCTTTGTTCTTAAAAAAGCTTTAGTCTTTCCAAGTCTTCTAGGTCAATCTCCGACTCACTTTCTTCAATTTGCTTTGGCCCCTTTGGTTGAAGTGATGGAAAATCTTCATCAAGTCATAAGGCAGCTTCACTTTCGTGTCATCATCAAACCATGATTTGTTTTCATAAAAAATTACATCTCTACTCATAGAAAATCCTTTATTGGTTGGATTGTAAAATCTATATCCTTTTTGGTTTTGGTCAAAACCAATAAATACGCACTTCTTTGCCTTGGGATCCAATTTCCCTCTTACTTGAGAAGGAATGTGAGCATAGGCGAAGCATCCAAAGATTTTACAATGCTCTAGACTAGGTCTTCTTCCATTCCACACTTGATATGGAGTGCGTCCATCTAGTGACTTAGATGGAAGTCTATTTATGAGATATGTGGCTGTAGACACAGCCTCTACCCATAGGTATTTTGGCAATCCCTTTTTATTGAGCATGGACCTTGTAGCTTCAACAATAGCTCTATTCCTTCTCTCTGCTACACCATTGAGTTCAGGTGTATACCTTGTAGTGACTTCCCTTTTAATGCCTCTTTCATGCAAGAAGGCATCAAATTCAGATGAGAAGTATTCTCCTCCACCATCTGATCTGAGTTTTTTCAAAGTCCTACCTATTTGGTTTTCAACAAGAGCAATATACTTCTTAAAGTAATTAAACACTTCATCCTTGTGCTTCATGAAAAACAGAATGGTCCACCTGCTACAATCATCTATGAAAGACAGATATTACCTTGAGCCTGATATAGATGGCTCCTTACTTGGACCCCACACATCCGTGTGCACTAGATCCAAAGGATTTTGATACATATATCCTTTCTTATTGAAAGGTTGTCTATGAGCCTTGCCGAGTTGACAAGCTTCACATAAATCATGTGTTGGCTTGTGATATTAGGCAAACCAAGTACACTTTGGTCCCTACAAATTTGTTTGAGTGTCCTCTCACCAATGTGAGCAAGCCTTTTGAGCCATATCTCCAACTCTGTTAGAGTTTGAGATCCATAGCTAAACAAAGCTATGTTCTTTGTATCTTCCACTTCAAAAGTGAAGAGCCTTCCTGTCTTTTCTCCTTTGGCAATCCTTTGAAAGCCTTGCCTTGGGTCTTTAACATATGCTCCAAATCGGTTGAATCTAACTTGCAATCCTTTTTCAACAATCTGTCCAACACTTATTAAATTTTTGGTAATTGTAGGGACATACAAGACTTTGCTTAAGAAGTTCATATTCCCATCTGATGCCTTCACATTACCTATCTTCTCCATTGAGTGCTTTGTGTCATCTCCTGTCTGCACTTCATGCTTGTTATGAGGATCTTCCAAATCAGAAAGTAAAGCCACATTTCTTGCTAAATGGTTTGAGCATCCCGAATCAATGTAAAATATGTGATCATTATCCTTACCCTTCTTCACTGATAGATTCATAATCAATAATGAATCTTCTTTACTTTGGTCCTCTACATAGTTATTGTAGGCTCGTCTTCCTCTATGGCCACTTTGATAATTGTTGTTGTTGTAATTGTTGTTGTAGTAGTTGTAGCCTCCATTGTATCTGCCTCTATTTGATCCATAGCCACCTCTATTGAATCCTCTTCCTCTTGAGTTCCTTGGATTCCTGAAACATTCTTCAGTAGTATAATTAGATAAGCAACATATATTGCAAGGTTGAGATGATTGGAATCTCCCCCTGCCTTTCTTTCCACCTCTTCCTCTTCCTCTAGCTCTTCCTCTACCTGCAAAGTTTCCTTGGAAAGAGCTACCTTCATCTTCATTCTTCCTATTCTTTGACTTGTCCTTGACCTTAGCTTTGTTGGGAGTGATGGTTGGATGCACTCAAGAAATGAGTTGGTGCTGCTATACCTGCTTCACACCAGCCCTCCTTTGATTCCAGAAACGCTTATTACACACCTTGAGCTTTCAAATGATACCAAGAAAGCATATATGTGCTTTGCAAATGATTTGTGTAATGACCAAACCAAAACAGACAACTTTGCACTTCACAAATTCTAGAAAACTTGTTATTTCTGTAATGATACCTGCTCAGTGTTATGCTCAGTGTGACCAGCACACTTGCAATTGAAACAATTCCTTTTGGGAGTATTAAAGTACCTTAATAATCTACCATTTGCAAGTGGAATGGGAAGAAATGATAAACCACATCCAGAGAAATTGATTTAGCAAAATTATGATTACCCCCGACTTTTTAGGAGAGTTGCAGAGATAGACCAGAGGTGACTTCGAAGCCGATTTCTCCAAAATGGCTGAATGAAATCTTCTGAAATTTTGTATGCTTGTAGAAGACCTTGAGCTGGTTCCAAAGAGCTATTAACCTCTTGATTTGGTTCAGTGAGCACTGAGAAATGCTCCTTGGAAGTTGACAGACTTGAAGTAGAAAACACAGAGAACTAGATATGATGAATGTGTATATATCTATTGATTGATATGATTATACAAGCTCATTAGCATGACAAGCATAGCTAATTGAGTTGTGGTGGTGTAGGCTATGGAGTAGCACTAACACACACACAGTTACAACAGTAGAATGCCTCGGGGAGTGAGCTAAAGTGAGTGGACACCCCGCGAGTTTTTTCTCTCCATTTTTTATATGAGTTGAGTCATCATTTGAATTTGAAATTCAAATGTAGGCTCCCTAGAATATCTCTACTAAAAGTAGGGAGATATTCTCTCCATTAACTCAACTAAAAATCCACGACTAATTAAGTTGGTAAGTGATTACATGAGATGCCAAGTCACTAGGACTTTTACAATGAAAGTAAAAAGTAATAAATCAAAGGTATGGGTTCCTATGCCATTTCCTTCAAGTGAAGCCTTGATGAACTTTGTCCAAGCTAATCTTCCAATGTTCCAAGCCAATGTGTGAAGGCTTGAAATGCACCAACAGCTCCCCCTCAAGCCAAACACTTTGGCTTAAGTCTTCATCTTCTTCATCTTTAGTCTTCAATCACATCCTGCAATCCAATCATGGATTTAAATCTGCATAACTTGTTTCCATCCAATGCTTTAGTGAGCAAATCTGCACATTGCATATTAGTAGACACATATGTCAATTGAATGTCTTTACTAAGAAACTTCTCTCTCACATAGTAGAGATAATTGGAGGTCTAGTGTATAGACCCAACTCTGTATACAAGAGCTTCAACCAGATAGCTTCTTGAGTGGCATTGGCAAGCCCTCTATACTCAGCTTCAGTGGATGACAATGCCACTGTAGGTTGTTTCTTGGCTGACCAAGAAATAGGCTTATCTCCTGCAAAACAAATGTAACCTGATGTGCTCCTCCTATCATCCTTGCATCCTGCCCAATCTGCATCTGAGTAAACTTTAATGTCAATATCTGATGTATAAGGAAAGTACAAACCATGACTTTGAGTTCCCTTCAGATACTTCAAGATCTTCTTTGCTGCCTCTAGGTGAGGTACCCTTGGTTTGTGCATGAATTGGCTTAGCACACTAACTCCATATGCTATGTCAATTCTTGTCAAGGTAGCATAATTCAAACTACCTACTATGCTTTGGTATCCTGTAATGTCTTGTATTTCATCCCCTTCATGAGCACTAAGCTTTAGGTTGACCTCCATTGGAGTAGTTGAGACTTTAGCATCCTGCAAACCAAACTTCTTGACCATATCCTGCACATACTTCTTTTGAGTGATATATATACCTGATTTGGTGTAAACTAACTCAAGACCTAAGAAGTACTTCAATAATCCAAGATCACTAATCTTGAATTCTTTCATCATCTGTCCTTTGATGTGTCTAATACCATTGACATCATTGCCTGTAATGATGATGTCATCAACATAAACACACAAGTAGATTACCTCTGTACTACTTCTCTTTATGAACAGAGAAGTATCAGCTTTGCTCATCACAAATCCTTGGTCTTGGAGGTAGGTTGTCAACCTGTAATTCCATGCTCTAGGTGCCTGCTTCAAACCATATAGAGCTTTCTTCAATTTACAAACATAGTTTACCTTCTTGGGGTCTTCATAGCCAGGTGGTTGTGACATGTAGACTTCTTCTGATATCCATCCATTCAAGAAAGCATTCTTGACATCTAATTGGTACATGTTCCAATTTTTTTATGCAGCTAAACTTACCAATATTCTGATTGTTGGCATCTTTGCCACAGGAGAAAATGTCTCCTCATAATCAATGCCTTGGGTTTGTGCAAAACCCTTGGCTACCAACCTAGCTTTGTACCTGTTTATTGTTCCATCTGAATTCTTCTTTAGTTTGTAGATCCATCTGGATCCTATTACCTTCATAGAGTCTTTCTTGGGTACCAAGTCCCAAGTATCACTTTCCTTGAGAGCTTCCATCTCTTCATCCATGGCTTCTTTCCATTCTGGTTTGGTAATTGCTTCTTCATAGGTACCTGGTTCTTCATTCAACAAGTCCTTTGCAAGATATACAGAATGTTTAGTTACAAGTGATGTGTCATACCCAAATCTGATAGGCTTCTTCTTTTCTCTCTGAGATCTCCTCATTGCTTGAGTTGAGGATTCTGGTTTATCTTCTAGTTGCTTCATCTTCATCTTCCCTTTGGATTTCCATGCCTTGAATTCCTCAAGGTTTATTGTATCATCATCATCTGAGCTTGAATCTTCTTTCTGAATTGATTCCTCCTTGGTGAGCCTTGGGAAGTCTTCTTCCATATCATAGGGTAGACTAACTTTCCTGCACTCATTCTCATACCATGAGTCATTCTCATCAAAGATTACATCTCTGCTTACCTTGAAGCCTTTGTTTGTTGGGTTGTAGAATCTGTATCCCTTTTGGTTCAAATCATAACCAATGAAGATACACTTTTCAGCTTTAGGGTCTAGCTTTCCCCTTACCTATGAGGGAATATGCACATATGCTACACAACCAAAGATTTTACAATGATCTAGAGAAGGTCTCTTACCATGCCAAGCTTCATATGGTGTCATGCCATCAAGTGATTTGGATGGAAACCTGTTTATGAGATAGGTGGCAGTTGATACACTCTCTGCCCAAAGATAGTTTGGCAACTTCTTTTCATTAAGCATAGACCTAGCTGTTTCTACAATGAGTCTATTCCTTCTTTCAGCTACCCCATTTTGTTCAGGTGAGTATCTTGTAGTAATCTCCCTTTTGATGCCTCTTTCCTGCAAGAAATCTTCAAACTCATTTGAGAAGTATTCTCCTCCACCATCTGACCTTAGCCTCTTCAAGCTTCTTCCTATTTGATTTTCAACAAGTGCAAGATACCTCTTGAAACAATTAAACACTTCATCTTTATGTTTCATAAAGTATAAGATGGTCCATCTGCTATAATCATCAATGAAGGACACATAATACCTTGAACCTGAAATGGAAGGGTCCTTGCTAGGTCCCCAAACATCTGTGTGCACCAAGTCTAGGTAGTCTTCATGCATGAAACCTTTCCTTGAATAGGGTAACCTGTGAGACTTACCAAATTGACATGATCCACACTTGTAAATCATGTGTTGCTTGGACACATTAGGTATCCCAAGCACACATTGATCCCTACACATTTGCTTTAGGGTTCTTTCACCTATGTGCCCTAATCTCTTGTGCCATATTTCTAACTCTGAAAGTGTCTGATCCTTGTAGTTATACAAAGCAATGTTCTTGGTGTCTTCTAGCTCAAAAGTAAACAATCTACCTGATTTCTCCCCTTTGGCTATCCTTCTGAATCCATGTCTTGGGTCCTCCACATATGCTCCATGTTGTGTGAATCTGACCTGCAAACCTTTCTCCACAATCTGACCAACACTCATTAGATTCTTGGTGATGGTTGGTACATAGAGTACCCTGCTCAATAGGTTCTGGTTACCATCACATGTCTTCACATTTCCAATCTTAACAACAGAATGTTTAGTGTCATCACCTGTTTGTACCTGATGTTTTCCCTTGGGTTCTTCCAAATCAGAAAGTAATGCCACATTGCCAGCTACATGGTTAGAACATCCTGAGTCAATATAAAATAAATGATCATCATTTGTACCTGCCTTGGAGGTCATATTCATGATCAATAAGGAGTCATCTTGCTCCTCTGTGTAGTTGTTGTAGTCTCTTCTATTTCTGAATCCACCTTGGTAGTTACCATTGTGGTTGTGGTTGTAATTGTTGTTGTATTGATTGTTGTATCCATTGCAGCTTTGATGTTGGTTGAATCTGCCTCTCCCTTGAGAGTATCCACCTCTTGAGTAGCCTCTTCCTCTCTGATTCTTGTAGTTCTTATAGCATTCATCTGTGGTATGATTGGACAATCCACAAATGTTGCATGATGATGAGTTGTAGGGTCTCCCCCTACCTGACTTACCTCCTCTGCCTCTTCCTCTAGATGATCTTCCTCTCCCTGCATAATTAGCTTGGGAGGTAGAGCCTTCTTCATCCTGTTTCTTCCCTTTACCTTTATCTTTAACTTTCTTATCAGTATAGAGAGCAGAGGGGTTATTACCTTTTGATTGATCTCCTGCCTTTGTAAACTTTGCTTCATGTGTAAATAGTTGGCCCATGAGTGTTGTGAGATCTGGGGTATGCATGTCCATATAGAGGTCCATTGCAGTGGTGAAACTTTCCCACTTATCATCTGCCTTGAGTCCATTTGTTACTTGCCTGACTATTTTCTCCTCTTCAATCTCCTCTCCAATGCTTGCTAATTGGTCTGCCACATCTTTAATCTTTGTCACATACTCTGAGACTGATTGCTTGGGCTGCTTCCTAAGGGTTGTGAATTCAATCCACAGTTGATTCTTCCTGGCCCTTGTGTTGGAAGAAAAGTAGTTTGACAAGGTTTCCCAAGTCTCTTGGGAAGTCTTACAATTCCTTACATGAGGTAAAAGAAAGTCAGATATAGAGTTAAGAAGGTAAGACCTTTCCAAAGCATCCTTTGCACACCATTGGTTGAGTCTTTCATGTTCATCCTTTGTGGGTAGTCCTCTAGTTTTAAATGAGGGCAATTCCTCATCTCCTGATATGTATCCAAATAAGCTCCTTCCTTGTAGATAGGTCTTCATCCTCAGAGACCAAGCTTGGTAGTTGTTCCTCTCCAATTTGTCAATGAATGAAGGAAATCCATCTCCCATGTTTACCTTATTTGCTCTGATACCACTGTTGGGAGTGATGGTTGGATGCACTCAAGAAATGAGTTGGTGCTGCTATACCTGCTTCACACCAGCCCTCCTTTGATTCCAGAAATGCTTAGTACACACCTTGAGCTTTCAAATGATACCAAGAAAGCATATATGTGCTTTGCAAATGATTTGTGTAATGACCAAACCAAAACCGACAACTTTGCACTTCACAAATTCTAGAAAACTTGCTATTTCTGTAATGATACCTGCTCAGTGTTATGCTCAGTGTGACCAGCACACTTGCAATTGAAACAATTCCTTTTGGGAGTATTAAAGTACCTTAATAAGCTACCATTTTCAAGTGGAATGGGAAGAAATGATAAACCACATCCAGAGAAATTGATTTAGCAAAATTATGATTACCCCCGACTTTTTAGGAGAGTTGCAGAGATAGACTAGAGGTGACTTCAAAGCCGATTTCTCGAAAATGGCTGAATGAAATCTTCTGAAATTTTGTATGCTTGTAGAAGACCTTGAGCTGGTTCCAACGAGCTATTAACCTCTTGATTTGGTTCAGTGAGCACTGAGAAATGCTCCTTGGAAGTTGACAGACTTGAAGTAGAAAACACAGAGAACTAGATATGATGAATGTGTATATATCTATTGATTGATATGATTATACAAGCTCATTAGCATGACAAGCATAGCTAATTGAGTTGTGGTGGTGTAGGCTATGGAGTAGCAACAACACACACACAGTTACAACAGTAGAATGCCTCGGGGAGTGAGCTAAAGTGAGTGGACACCCCGCGAGTTTTTTCTCTCCATTTTTTATATGAGTTGAGTCATCATTTGAATTTGAAATTCAAATGTAGGCTCCCTAGAATATCTCTACTAAAAGTAGGGAGATATTCTCTCCATTAACTCAACTAAAAATCCACGACTAATTAAGTTGGTAAGTGATTACATGAGATGCCAAGTCACTAGGACTTTTACAATGAAAGTAAAAAGTAATAAATCAAAGGTATGGGTTCCTATGCCATTTCCTTCAAGTGAAGCCTTGATGAACTTTGTCCAAGCTAATCTTCCAATGTTCCAAGCCAATGTGTGAAGAATATAAGACAGAAGTTTGATTACCTCTTGAGGACTCACCACCTTTGCTAATCTTTGCTTCATGAGTGAAGAGTTTGCCCATGAGTGCGTTGAGGTCAGGTACATGCATAACCATGTATAAATCCATGGCTGTTGTGAATGACTCCCACTTGTCGTCTGTTTTGATTCCATTTATGATTTGTCTAATGATTTGCTCCTCTTCAATTACCTCTCCAATTCTTCCAAGTTGGTTGGAAATCTCCTTCATCTTTGTGACATAATCAGTCACACTTTGCTTCGGGCTTTTCTTCAATGTTGTGGACTCCATCCACAATTGGTTCTTCCTTGCTTGAGTGTTGGAGGAGAAGAAAGAAGCAAGTGCATTCCAGGTCTCTCTTGATGTCTTGCATCCCTTGACATGAGGTAAAAGAAAATCAGAGATTGAGTTTAGAATATAGGACCTTGCAAGTGCATCCTTCGAACTCCAATTTGAAAGTCCTTCCACTTCTTCATGTGATGGTTGCCCTTTGTTCCTCATGGTTGGCATTTCTTCATCTCCGGATATAAATCCATATAGATTCCACCCTTGAAGGTAAGCCTCCATCCTTAGAGACCATGCCCAGTAGTTTTTTCGATCCAATTTGTCAATTGTTGATGGAAATCCATCTCCCATGTTGCTTGACTATGCTCTGATACCACTATGGAGAGAGATGGTGGATGCAATCCAAAGATGAGTTGCTGTTGCTACAACGGGCTTCACACTAGCCAACTGAGACTTCAGATTTGCTTAGTAGACCCTTTGAGCTTCCTAAATTCACCAAAATATCAGCCAAGTACTTTGGAACATGTATCCAAAAGTTTAAGTCAAGATAAATAAGTTGCAAGATGACTAGCTCCCAAAAACTTGCTATTTTTGGACATAGATCTGCTGGAAAAACTGAACAATGCTCTCAACCTGGTAAGAAGTAGATAAATTCCTTTTTGGGCATAGAAAATAGACTTAGCAAGATTCCAAATCCAAGTTAAAACACTTCAAATGATGGAGTGAGCACTGAGAATAAGATTCATCAATTTTTGGAACATGCCCACCATTCTCGGGGCTCTGTAGAGATAGACTAGCGAGCAGTAAAATGTAGATATCTCCCAAAGTATAAATACAATGACAATGAAAATTCATATGCAGAAACAAGATAGTAGGAGATATCCAACGCATGTTAAAAAACTGAAAAATGTTGAGTAGAACTCGAGATAGGACCTTCTGAAGTTACTGCTTTGAATGTGTATAGCAGAGTACAAAATAGAGAAGTAGATAATGATAAATGTATAGATTCACATATGATTACAACCACATTGGCAATGAATATTTGCAGAACGGGAGTAGAATGATAGAGCTATGGAGTAAGCTCTTCAATCTCTACAACATGACATCAAGTGGTCATGTACAAGGCTTGCTAATCGCCTCTTCCTTCTTGCTCTTTTTATAGCTATTCTTGGAGGGAGTTTTGAATTCGACTTCAAATGGCTCCACCTAAAAGTGATCCCCAAAGTTAGGAGATATTCCCTGAGCTCAAAAATTCATGGTTTTAGGGAGTTTGAGCAATGAACTTGCTTTTACATCATGGATGAGGTAAGCCATCCTTTTCCTTTTTCTTTTTTCAATTACAAAAGATAAAATGTACTCTTTTACAAGAGGTGTTCACATGACTACACATGTGACTTACAAATGATTATAATATCAAGCATATCAAGCATGTAGGCTTGGGTAAAATGCACCCACAATAAGCTCACATGAGACTTGTGCTAAGCCTCTATTCTCAGCTTTGATCGATGAAAGAGCCACGGTTGGTTGTTTCTTTCACATCCATGAGATGGTCTTCTTCCCTAACATGATAACATATCCACTAGTGCTCCTCCTCTAATCTTTGGAACCTGCCCAATCAGCATCACAATAAGCTTGTAAATTTAATCCATCATCAAATTGATAATATAGACCTTCATTCATTGATCCTTTGAGGTAGCTAAGTACCCTTTTGGCTGCAACAAGATAAGGTACTCTTGGTGCTTGTAAAAAGTGAGATAACACTCCAACTACATGTGCAATATCAGGTCTTGTCATACTAGCATACAAGAGGAAACCAATTATTGACCTATACATGGTCACATCCTGAACCAATTACTGACCTATACATGGTCATATCCTGAACCAATTATTGACCTATACATGGTCACATCCTTCACTTCTTCACCTTCATGAGCACTTAGTTTAACATTTACTTCTAATGGATTTGAAGTGTGCGTGTAATAACAGAAGCATAACTTGTTCAAAAGATCAAGAATCTATTTCCTTTGCATCAAGTATATACCTTCCTCTTGATATAGTATTCCAATCGCAAGGAAGTACCTCAAAATCCCTAAATCTGAGATTTTAAACTGACATCCAAGCTTCCTCTTTATGTCCTTGATGTTGGCTTCATCATCCCCTGTAATGATCAAATCATCAACATATATAGAAATGAAAAACATTTCACTACCTTCCTTCTTCACAAAGAGTGATGGGTCTGCATGACTTTGATTGTATCCACATTTTACCAAGTAGTCCACAAGTCTTTGGTTCCAAGCTCTTGGGGCTTGCTTGAGTCCATAAAGAGCCTTCATTAGCATGCATTCATGATGTGTAGACCGCTCATCTTCAAAGCCTTGGGGCTGGTCTAGGAAGACTACCTCTTCAAGCTCTCCATTTAGGAAAGCATTCTTCACATCCAACTGGTACATCTTCCAACCTTTTCAGGCTGAAATCGCAATCAAAATTCTAATGGTGAACATCTTAGATACTCCATTGAATGTTTCCTCAAATTCTATGCCATAGGGTTGAGCAAAACCTTTGGCAACCAGCCTTGCTTTATACCTATAGATGCTCTGATTTGCATGCCTCTTTACCTTGTACACCCATTTGTTGCCAATGACTTTCATGTCCTTTGTTCTTGGCACCAATGACCAAGTATCATTTTCTTCAAGTGCTTTGACTTCCTCCTCCATGGCTTCAATCCATTCCCTATGCTTATTTGTTTCTTCAAGAAAATTAGGTTTTTCACAAGCTATAACTTGACTCATGTAGGCATAGTGTCTTGTAATGAATGAATCATAAGTTAACCTTTGAACAGGGTATTTAACCCTATTGGAAGACTTCACCTCACCATTAGGTGGTAGGAGTTTCCTCCTCCTTGGTTTAGATGTTGTAAATCCTGGAGTTTCTAATTTTTGCATATCTTCATCACTTGTAGATTCCATGTCTACCCATCAATGGTCTTCATCATTTTCGTTTTCCTTTCCTTTGCTACTTCCTTCAATTGAATGAGCTTCATTCCTTGTCCTTCCATGCCAAGCTGATGTAGCACTCTCCTCTAATGCTGTGCTTCAATTGGTCCATGCTTTGTTGTTGCTCTTTGAACTTCTTCTCGGCTTCATATGCATCGTCAACCTGTAACACATCTTTGCTACCATACCAAGGTAGCAACTCATCAAATATTACATCCTTAGATAACTTAATCTCTTTGGTGCAAGGGTTATAGCATTCAAACCCCTTTTGCTCTGAAGAATATCCAAGAAATATACACCTATCTACCTTCGGGTCTAACTTTTGTTTGAATTCTTGAGGTATGTGAACATAATACACACAACCAAATACTTTGAGATGTGAAAGGTTGGGTTTCTTAGCACACCAAGCTTCATAAGATGTAACTCCATGTACTTCTAAGGTTAGACACCTATTCATAATGTATATGGCTGTATTTGTTGCATCAGCCCAATAAGGGTTAGGAACATTCATTTCTTTTAACAAAGATCTAGCCACTTCTCCTATGTATCTATTCTTCCTTTCTACCACCCCATTTTGTTGAGGTGTATACCTACAAGTGAACTGCCTTTTGATGCCATGGTCATGTAGAAAATCTAAAAATTCATTTGAAAAATACTCTCCCCCTCCATCCGATCTGAGAGTCTTTATATACTTCCTTGTTTCCTTCTCCACTAGGTTTTTGAACCTCTTCAAGTGGTAAAAGACCTCTAACTTTGACTTCATGCAATACATCCAAAAAAACCTTCAATGATCATCTATAAATGTGACAAAATATCTATTACCTCCAATGGATGGCTCCCTTGTAGCTCCCCATACATGTGTGTGTATGAGATTCAACACTTCATTGCTCACATGTGCTCCCTTCTCGAATGCCAATCTACTTTGTTTTCCTAATTGACAATCATGGCACAAATGTTGAATATTCTGAGATGTAAGATCAGGTAGACCACTCACCAAGCCCTTCCTTTGCATGTCCTTCATCCTTTTTAAGTTGACGTGCCCAATTCGTTTATGCCATAAGTCAAATTGTGCAATCTCTTTACTTCCAATTGACAAGTAGACAGTGTGAGGGGTTGATGGCTTTACCTCCATGGTGAAGATTCTTCCTTTCTTCTTTCCTTTTTCTATGAGCTTTTAGTCTTGCATGGGGTCTTCAACAAAACATCCTTGCTCATTAAACCTCACCTCATGAACTCATTATCTACATCATGAGCAAAAGAAATAGCTTCATAAAGCATTGTAGGCCCTTATGTGTGAAGGTTGGGTTGGATCCCCATCTCTAAACCATCTTTGTAATGCCTCTACAAGCTATCCTGAAGAACAACATCGAGCATGCAGACAAGTAATAGAATTTTCCAAAATAACTCACTTTAACTAGGAACAGTATCACACTCGTTCCATGTGAAAGTGGTCGATGAATGATGAGAATCTGGATGGTACTGAGGAAGGAAAGGTTCCTTGATCTTCTCTTGAAAACTTTCCATGTTGTGGGAGGATGTGCACTATGTCATAAAACATTCCACCTGTGTTAGGACTTCCCCACTAAATAACTAGTGGAAAAATTCAATTTATCATTTATAAGTAGGATTCATCTTGATAAAAATCCTTAATCTAAGATACGAATCATCAAAACAAGTTGAGCATCCTTGTGCCTATCAAACCGTAATAATTGGAAATTCTTTATCTCTTTGTTGGAATTCGTGCCATCTGCTTGAGTGGTAATAATGGCCTTCACCATTGAAACAAGGTTTTTGTCCTCCAAATGCATCTTTTTAATTACTTTATCATGCTCTTTCATTTCTTTTTGAGTGCCATGGATTTTTGTGCCATAGGAGGTCCAACGATTGTTTTATCAATATCTCGGGTAGGGGTGATTCACCAAAGTCCTCCATGGTATGAGTAGAGTCCATGGGTGTGTAAAAGAATAAACCCCATTGCTAAAAATGTGAAATGATTTTGAAAATATATCAAATAAAAGGGAAGAGTGGTTCTTGGGAATTGGAAAAGTAAGAGAGATGAAAGTTATGTTAAATATATGTAAAAGGGAATAAGTGACAACACATTTGAATATGTTAGTGGTAAAAAACGTGAATACTGAATGTGAGGTTGTGGGTTCAAATATCCTCCTTGCTAAATGAGAGAGTCCTTATTGTCACTCCTTAATTAAAGAGTGTTCACTCACAGCCAATAGTGCCAATAGCCAAGGGATCCATGGAAGCCAAATATGCCAAAGTTATGCCAAATATCTATGCCTTAGTCCATGCCTTGGAGTAAGACAAAGGATTAAATTTTAGTTTCATGTTAATAAACTAGAAGTGGAATAGAAACTAGAAACCTAAACAGAAAACAAACACAAGAATTGGAACTAAAAACAAAAATGAGAATAGAAATTGAATAGAAATGCAAAAAGGAATCAAAACAACATGCATCTATATCTATTGTTACAGTACATTAACATCTATCATGTTCTCTGAGTCATTTCTTTTTGTGTATGATATTATCATAAAATCTATCAACTATAATAGGTACTTAGGACTCTGAGATGCATGCTTATAGAGGTTCATAGTCATTGGATCTAGAGATCTTGAGTGATGATTAAATCAAGGTTATTATGTGTATGTGTATAACCTTCTTCCTAAAATTTGGGATTATCCCCTTTGTATCATCCTCCTAAGTTCATAAAATAATTTGATATATCTTGTTGAACACGTTTTTTTGAAAGTGTGAAAAATATGTTGGGTCATTTTGCTACCAGCCTATGAGCTTTGAGTTCAAGTGCCTTCTTCCATAAATAGAAAGTTCCTCTGAGTTAGTTTGTACACACAAAGTTATCTATTTGGACATAGCATTTTGAGAATGATGTTCCTAACTCGTATGGTGATCTAAATGCATATATAGGAACCTTAGGAGTTTTATTAAAGTTCAATGGAGTTTCTTGGGCTTTCCGTGAGAAGAGTTTTTCCAATACCCTCTCATCTTTGTGCATTAACCATCACTCCACATAGTGGTATCAGAGCATAGTCATAGATTGGACATTATGAATGATAGATTCCCCTCATCAGTTGAAAACTAGATTAAAGAAACTAGTCAACATGGTCTCTAATGATGAAGGCTTACTTGCAAGGGAGAAACCAATATGGATATATCTTATGAGATGAAATGATGCATGTACTCAAAAATAAAGTTCAACCAAATCAAGAAGACTAGGAAAGGTTAAATACATGTTGCACAAAGGATGCTTTGGAAGCATTCTTCTCCTCAAATACCAAAGCTAGGAAAAATGAAGTGATACCTCACCTCAATGTGCTTCTTCTTTGCATGATAGACTAGATTCATAGACAAAGCAATGGAACTCTGACTATCATTGAGCAAAGGAGGTACATGCTGAGATAGACCCATATCACATGCAAGAGGAGAAAGCCACACTACTTCCTTACATGCCTCACTTCCCAGAACATACTCTGATTCTATGGTGGAAATATCTAAAGATTCTTGAACAAAACATCCCCAAGAGATAGAACCTCATGCAAAGTGAAAAATGTACTCTAATGTATACTTTCATTTATCTACACAACTAGCATAATCCGAATCTATGTAACCGATAATGGATGCCTTTCCTCTGCCTAATCATAGAAACTTTTGCTTTGTGCCATTGAGATATCTCAAAATCATCTTGATTGCTTCCCAATGCTTCTTGCTAGGATTAGAAATATATCTTCTCACAAATCCAACTACAAATGCAATGTGTGGCCTTGTAGCTACCATAGGATACATGAGACTACGAACAATAGACTTATAAGGAATTTTGGTCAGGAGTTCCTTTTCCTCATCTAATTTGGGGCAATCGTCCTTGCTCAATTTCACACATAAGGGTTAAGGTGTACTCAATGCCTTTCCACCTTGCATATTGAACATGTGAAGTATTTTGGATACATACTCAATTTGAGACATGTATATGCATATTTTAATCCTATCACAAGTAATGTGCATGCCAAGAATATGTTTGGCATCCCCCAAATCCTTCATATCAAATGTCTTATTCAGCTTCTTTTTGAGAAATGACAAGACATAAGAGGACTTCCTAGAAATCAACATATCATCAACATAAAGTATCAAGCATATCAAGCTTCCATCTGATTGGACATTTTCTTGAACATCCTTATGTGCATCATTTTTATGGGTGTTACCTAGAGTACTAGTATCCTCAAACACCACTCATCTCACTTCAAGCTCCTTAATTGGTTCTTTATGCGTTTTAGGCTCATTGAAAATGAGATCACTACGTTTGATCATTGTCTGTGTTTTAGATCCCATAAGCATATCCAAATTGAACTTCTCGATCGTATCCAAGAAAGTGCATTTCTTTCACTTATGGTCCGGCTTTTGTCCAAGATTCTTGGGTACATGAACATACGCTTCACACCCAAAAACACGAAGATGATCATAATATGGTGGCTTCCTTGTCGATAACTCTTGTGCCACTTTCAAACCTTTGGGAGTACTAGGTGAGAGGTTAATCACATGAACTGCAATTAATACTGCATCTACCCAAAATCCTTGTGAAAGATTTGCATTATGAAGAATAGAAACTACTCTATGCTTAATAGTTCTATTCATCCTTTCAGCCACATCATTTTGTACTAGGGTATAAGGAGTTGTAAACTCTCTACAAATTCCTATAGACTGATAGAAAAGACTGAATTCATGTGAGGTATACTCAACTCCATTATCTGAATGTAGCATTAAGTTTAGTTTCTTTTTCGGTCTCAAATGAAGCAAGCAATTTTTCTAAAATTAGGGAACACCTCATCCTTTGATTTGATAAGATATACCCAAAATTTTCTTGTAGCCTTATCTATGAAAATGACAAAGTAAAGAGAACCACCTAATGAACTTGTGGGCATAGGAACCCACACATCTATATGAACAAGATCTAAACACTGAATTGAATAGTCAATAACACTGTGTCATAACAAACGAGAACAAAGACATTCTCTTTTTGAAATTACAAAATTATGCTAAAAAGAAAGAAAAAATTGGCATGTTTTCAATTGTTTCATAGATATGATAACATCCGTTTTAACTAGGACATAAAAATCATATGAGTTTCATTTCATAATAATTTCCTTCAATCTTGATTCAAAATTTTTGGTTATGAAAACATGCTATATTCTACACTAGGAGTTGCGACTAAAACTACAAAACATTCTAGATTATAAAAACTATATGATTTCATGGAAATGGAAATCAACAAGCACTTCATTTTATTTTAAACCCACAAAAAGCATAATTTCATACCATTTTAAGAAAGAATTGGAACACATCTATCGGAGGATGAGTTTTCCATTATGTGTCAAGAACATTATGTGAAAAATAAGACTGACTCATACAAGGAACATCTGATTTATATATTCCTAAAATATAAATTCATATGTGTACTAGTCATAATGGCCGATTATGCCAAAAACAACACCATGAAGAAAAAATGAAATAGAAGAGATTCAATTGACTTCATATATTGAGAGAAAACACCATCCAGAGAATGCATATCATCATACATGATTCTTTGGTATCTAGTAGTTCAAATGAAAGATCAAAATGAATGACATGATTACAATGAGGGCAAGATGTGCTAGAGAAGAAAGAAATATCATAATATCCTAGTTACTACTTAAACATGTCAAATTAAAGGAATGAATATGAAAATGAAAAAGGTTGTGTACTAATGGAATGTTTTCTTAGATTAAAGACACTAATTTTTGGGAAGAAAGCAAGTAAACAAGGACTAGGATGCTATCTGTACTTTTGGATTTCTTTAATGTTGATGAGGACTATGAGATGTGGGTGAGGACTTAAAGGGGCCTCCAATTGATGGAAGCAAGAAACAAATTTACAAACTTTTTAATACGGAGGAAGCCATGGGAAATGGAGTTTGCAAGAAAACATAGAGGAGTCCCATGCCAAGAGAAAGAGAGAGAGAGATGTGGCCAAGAGGTCATGTCTCATAGAGTCCTTATGATGGAGAAGATTGATATCTTTTTTCCAAACTACGCTTCTACGTGAAAGTTGGATTAACCCTCCAAACCCTTAACATTGATCTGTTTGCCCTTTCTTCTAAAGGTTTTTGGAAGTTTCCATTACCCATGTGTGGGTGTTCTATACCACTGAATCTATTGATTCTTGTGCATCTTCAAGTCTAATCAACTAGTGATGAAATATCCCTACAAACGCATTGCAGAAATTTTGGTTTATGGGTGATGAAGTATCCCTACAAAATCATTATGAGTATTCGTCTAGATTTATTTTTACTTCTAAAGAAATACTTGAATACATTGTGATCTTATGTCATCGTCCATTAGAATAGTAAAAAATGCATATTTGGATTCTCTCATATTTGTTTTGCTCACATGTCAATAAATTGAATTGCCTTTATTGGTCATATATTTACCAAGCACCATTCGAACCCAAGCGAGCTCTCAAGTTATAAAGGTGTCATTATTTTGAAATATGGGCCTCCATGTGAGGGATCATGTACATTAACAAATTGCTAGGATTTGTTGCTATGATATGCGAAGCATTGATTTTGTCTTTTCAACAAGAATGAATGCCTTTTTATGAAGACGAAGGGGAAAAATGCTAATAAGGCTCCTCTGTATTTTCAATATGTTTTTGTATTGTGTTCCTCGTAAATGGAGGATCCTTTTCACATGATTTTTCCATTAATTTTAAGCTCAATCTCGATGCCAAGCATTGATCTTATGGTCGAAGTCGATTGCAGACATTGAATTCTTCTTATAAAGCCCCTATTTTACTACATAAAAAACAATCCAAGAAGTGGATGCATTGCATCCAATTGTTCGTAAAAAAGGGCCTTTTTCAAAAGAAGACAATGCTTGACTTCTTGTTGAAATTCATACCTTCTATCGAAGAACTCAATCCCTAACACACATATAGTACTATTGTGTAGGCTTTGATTATAATTATGGATCCCTCCCATTAGATCTTGGGAATCACCTTTCTATTTGAAGTCACTCGTCCAAACAAATTTCTTGAATATCTATAGATATGAGTGCTTGGCTACAAAGTGCTTGATTTGGATGTGTATAGCTATAGACATGAGTGCTCCAAGCCATGAAGAAAGCCAGTCTTTGTACTTGGCATCGACTTTATGCATAAAGTCGATGCCATTTAGTATGAAAGTTTGACTTTTTCCATAACTTTGACCACTTTTATTTGTAACTATAAGTATCTAAATTAAGCAAGTGAGTAGTCGACCTTGGGGTTTCTAATAACTCATCTCTATAACCACAAGTATCCAAATCAAGCACACGAGTAGTCGATCTCAATCATCATGCCACATTATGTTCCCAAAAAGGAGGAAACATTCCCAATGGCATTTCTTTGTAGGGGTCAAAATCCTCATTTAGGGACTCAAATATGCTCATATTCTTATATCTTGCAATTAAAACTTAATTTTCCAAATATGAATATACCATTTGATGTAGAATATTTAAAAACCCCAAGATCGGCTACTCACTTCGTTGATTTGGACACCTGTAGTTATAGATATGAGTGGTCAAAGTTATAGAAAAAAGTCATACTTTGGCATCAACTTTATGCATAAAGTCAATGCCAAGTATAAAGTTATGTAGAAAGACGATGCAAACTATAAAGTTTGAATTTTTCCATAACTTTGACCTGTCATATCTATAATGACAGGTATCCAAATTACGTAAGTGAGTAGTCGATCTTGAGGTTTCTAAACATTCTGCATGAAATGGTATATTCATATTTGACAAAGTATGTATTTCAAGATATAAGAATATGGACATATTTGAGTTCATAACTCTGAACCTCCATGGCTAATTATAGTTTTCTTTTTCAACCAACTCGTGTTTCACCTAGATGTGCCATAAGGAATGGGAAATTAGGGTTACATTGAAATGTATCTTTTCGCCTTGATGTCCAAGATTTTGTGTCCTTCTCCTAGAGTCTTCAAAAGATGTTTCTTGCTGAGAACCAAGTGGTGGAATTTAATCCCTCAGATTTGCACACTAGAAGTGAAATAAACCCAATACCTAGGTCCCTTCACACACCGTTTTTGCTATCCTATAGTGAAACTATTGTTGATATATCTAGGTAGTGATGTATGTGATCATACTAGGACCGTCGGGGCAATTTTTTCCCTCTTTAGGAGGTTGTTTTCCCCGGCTTGTATATATGCATATTGCCCTAATGGGCTACTTATCTCTGTACATTCTCTAGTAATACATTCAGTATTGTGTGTTTGTGCTCCAAGCTTCTTCTTCTTCCTTGTGTTGTTCGCGTGCTTCCGTAGACATCTATCTCCAACAATTGGTATCAAAGCAGGTCGTCGCTTCATCTAGGGCACCGTCGACACTCCTTCGTTTGCAATCTCAGATTCGCATGAAATTTGGTGAGCATACTCAGGGTGTTTCAAAGATCAAAACAGCTTCACTATGTGGTGTTGAAATCGTGATCTGAGCTCGTTTCGGCCTCCGAATGCATTATCGCAGTGCTTGGGCAGGCTATTTTATCTTCTTGTGCCAAAGGTATATACCAGTTTCCACTTTTTGAGATACAATCAATTTTCTGCATCAAGGTATTTTAGTCACCGGCCATGGCTGAAAGTAGTGATGTATTCCGTATGTTGGCTGTTGAGGATAAGTTGGATGGTACAAACTACCCATTATGGGCTTATATGATGCGACATGAATTGGTTGCAAAAGGATTGTGGAACATTGTGCAGGGTGTTGAAAGATGTCCTGTTACACCTTTGACTACAGGTACTGCAAATACAGGTGATGGAGCTTATGAAGATGGTGTCGAAGATGATATTTCATAGATTCCTATTCGTGTTGTTGTTTCTGTTGCACCTACTATAGAGCACATTCGCTCAGATGGCAGAGATGCCTAGACACATGCATTGATAGCTTTGTTGGTCAAACATGCCATTATTCATCACATTCACTCTTGCAAAATAGCTAAGGATGTGTGGGATACACTTACCACATTGTACCAAGCTAGGAATGAGGCTCGTGTTGCTTACGTCCGAAAACAGTTGGAGAGTGAGCACATGAATGAAGGTGATTCTATGGACAGTAACGAAGATCAAAGACTTGAAGGAACAATTTATTTGTGTTGATGAGGTTATACAAGATAGCTCACTTGTGCAGACCATTCTGAATGGTCTTCCTGATTCATACCAGAGTTTTGCTTCTACTCTTCGGTTGATGATGAAAGGCAATCCAAATGCCTTATCATTTGAGGAGTTAGTCTTTGTTCTGTTGTAGGAAGATCAGTCTACGCAAAATAGGTCCATTATGCGAGTTCCAGATCAAGCTTTCCTGGCTAGTCAGAAGGGCAAAGGAAAATGGAGCTCTTCAACTAGTAAGCAGAAATCTGCTAATTCTGCATATTCGAAGAAGGAAGATAAAGATGAGAAAAAATTAGAAAAGCAAAAAGTGTTTTGTAAGTACTTTAAAGGGAATGATCATATCATAAAGAAGTGTCCAAAATTGGTTGCTAAAGAGGCAAAGAAGAAAAAGGCTGGAATGGTTGTTGTAGAGGCCTCTACACAAAAAAGAGAGTCTGCAAATCTTGTGCAGGAAGAAGAATGGGTGTTTACTACTGTCTGCAGTTTTGACCCATCTTCTCATGATCAGTGCATGTCTGTAGTAGACTCAGATGTTTGGTATTTTGACAGTGGGGCAACGAAACATATTACCTCGCAGCGCAGTTTCTTCTCTTCACTGGAGCCTGCCCCTATAGGGAATACTGTTACATGTGCCAACAACGCCTGTTATCCTATTATGGGAGTTGCTAAGATCATTTTGACTACTGTTGATGGTAGTTCTTTCACTTTGTCAGATGCTTTATTTGTCCCAAGGATCAAAAAGAACCTGTTATTAGTTTTTGCATTAGCCAAGATTGGCTTGGTTGTGAAATTTGTTGATGATAGGTGTACAGTTCATGATCTCTCAAATGGCGATGTGATTATTGCTTCTAGCATTTTATGTCATGGGCTGTATAAGCTCATAGACTATCAAAGATCTGTAAATGATTTGGCATGTGCAGTAAATGATTCTCAGGCTATGCCAGATGCAAAGCTTTGGCATGCACGCTTTGGTCATCTCAATTTTGCTAGTTTGCAACGCCTACACAAATATGAAATGGTGTCCTCTTTGCCCAGACTTGAGGCACCTAGAAAACATGTTTATGAAGGCTGTATTTTGGGCAAAATGTAGCGTTCCTCCTTTCCAAAAGATGGTTCAGTTCGGGCTTGTATCGCGGCATTTCCCTCTCTCTCTCTCCCCCGCAACCCCCTCCAACCCCACCATCCCCTCCTCTTTTCCCCCACCACCCCCGCAGCCCCCACCATCACCACGACCCCCTCCGACACCACTAGCCCCCCTCTTTTCCCCCACCACCATCACCATGACCCCCTCCAACCCCATCGTCCCCTCCTCTTTTCCCCCACCACCCCCGCGGGCCCCACCATCACCACGACCCCCTCCAACCCCATCGTCCCCTCCTCTTCTCCCCCCCCACCCCCGCGGCCCCCACCATCACCACGACCCCCTCCAACTCCACCAGCCCTCCTCTTTTCCCCCACCACCCCCCGGCCCCCACCATCACCACAACCCCACACAACTCCACACCCCTCCACAATGCTCCACAAACTCCACAAACCCCACACAACTCCACACCCCTCCACAACCCTCAACAAACCCCACAAACCCCACAAACCTCTCAAACTTCACAACCCTCCACAGCCCTCCACAAACTCCACAAACCCCACACAACTCCACACCCCTCCACAGCCCTCCACAACCCACCACAAACTCCACACCCCTCCACAACCTTCGACAAACCCCACAAACCCCACGAACCCCACAAACCCCACACAAATCCACACCCCTCCACAACCCTCCACAACCCTCCACAAACTCCACAAACCCCACACAAATCCACACCCCTCCACAACCCTCCACAAACCCCACAAACCCCACGAACCCCACAAACCCCTCAAACTCCACACCCCTCCACAAACTCCAGAAACCCCACACAACTCCATACCCCTCCACAGCCCTCCACAAACTCCACAAACCCCCACACAACTCCACACCCCTCCACAGCCCTCCACAAACCCCACACAACTCTATACCTCTCCACAACTTCCCACAAACCCCACGAACCCCACAAACCCCACACAACTCCACACCCCTCCACAACCCTCCACAAACCCCACAAACCCCACGAACCCCACAAACCCCACACAACTCCGCACCCCTCCATAGCCCTCCACAAACTCCACAAACCCCACACAACTCCACACCCCTCCACAACCCCCCACAAACCCCACAAACCCACACAACTCCACACCCCTCCACAGCCCTCCACAAACTCTACAAACCCCACACAACTCCACAGCCCTCCACAGCCCTCCACAAACTCCACAAACTCCACAAACCCCACACAACTCCACACCCCTCCACAGCCCTCCACAAACTCCACAAACCCCACACAACTCCACACCCCTCCACAACCCTCCACAAACCCCACAAACCCCACGAACCCCACAAACCCCACACAACTCCACACCCCTCCATAGCCCTCCACAAACTCCACAAACCCCACACAACTCCACACCCCTCTAGAGCCTTCCACAAACTCCACAAACCGCACACAAGTCCACACCCCTCCACACCCCTCCACAAATTCCACAAACCCCACACAACTCCACACCCCTCCACAGCCCTCCACAAACTCCACAAACCCCACACACCTCCACACCCCTCCACAACTCTCCACAAACCCCACAAACCCCACACAACTCCACACCCCTCCACATCCCTCCACAAACTCCACAAACCCCAGACAACTCCACACCCCTTCACAACCCTCCACAAACTCCACAAACACCACACAACTCCACAAACTCCACAAATCCCACACAACTCCACACCCCTCCACAACCCCCCACAAACCCCACATAACTCCACACCCCTCCACAACCCTCCACAAACCCCACAAACCCCACGAACCCCACAAACCCCACAAACCCCACACAACTCCACACCCCTCCACAACCCTCCACAAACTCCACAAATCCCACACAACTCCACACCCCCCCACAGCCCTCCACAAACTCCACAAACCCCACACAACTCCACACCCCTCCACAACCCCCAACAAACCCCATAAATCCCACACAACTCCACACAACTCCACAACCCCCCACAAACTCCACACCCCTCCACAAACCCCACAAACCACAGGAACCCCACAAACCCCACAAACCACAGGAACCCCACAAACCCCACACAACTCGACAACCCCCCACAAACCCCACAAACCCCACACAACTCCACAACCCCCCACAAACTCCACACCCCTCCACAACCCTCCACAAACCCCACGAACCCCACAAACTCCAGACAACTCCACACCCCTCCACAGCCCTCTACAAACTCCACAAATCCCACACAACTCCACAGCCCTCCACAACCCCCCACAAACCCCACAAACCCCACGACCTCCCATAAGGTTCTCATGCAGTTTTGGATGGATATTTGGAGGATCATTTCTCAACCAAACACTACAATGTTATATATCATTGGAAAGCTCTCAACGAGTACTTTCCAATGGTCCAATAATAACTTTGAAATCTTGGATCAATTTTTGACCACACCCCAAAAACCCCTGCAACTCCCCACAACTCACCCCCTATTCCCACCCACAACCTCCCACAACCCCCGTAATCTCCCTCAACTCCGCACAACTCACCTCCCACACCGCCCACTTAATATGAAGGATTAGAAGCTACTACAAAAATTAGGTGAAGGATGTGCTTCTCATGGTCATTCAAACATCATGGGCAGCACAAAATGAGGATCTCAGCTTGCATGCAAAAGTGATAGTAAAAGTGTAAGTGGTAAAAGTGAAGGTGGAGAAATGAATGTTGCCACCAACCACTCATGACGACTGCCTAATTTTGAGGATCCAATTCAAGACTGGTGGCATATTTGATTTACCCCTCCAATCTTGGGCAATCAATCGGCGCATGATTAGTGGACGTGAGGAATCGGCCAGGCCCTCTTGGCCTATTGGAGCCTATAAAAGCAATGGATTTGTGTTCAATTGGGACATACACACATATACTTACATGCGTACAGGGGTCCTCTCTTTGCACTCTGTGGTTACAAGCCTACTGTAGGAAGTCACTCTGTGGTGCGGATACAGAGCGTGGGCTTCCAAGTGGAGGGCTAATATCACTATAGTGTGAAGAGAGTGGCCTGGCTTTGTCTTTCAGTGTGAGTTAGTGGTATGTTTATGCTCTTTTACTTAGAGGAATTCTTCAAAATTTGTATTGATCAGTGCTAATCTGCATCTAGCTTAGTCCATTGTATGGATTGGATGAATCCCTTGACATATTGATGTTGTTTAGTTCTGGAGTGGCATGTTAGCCCAGAGCATGAACTTTTGAGCATCTCTTTGGCCTATGTTGTAATCATCTGATTCGAACTAAGGAGTGGTGGTCTTCGATTATGGTCATTTTATCATTAATATTTTCTTGAGTATTCACAACTCTGTGCAATCATTGATATCTGCCTGCTCACAGAAGTGTTAAAGGGTATATTTCCCTAAGGAGAACCTCCCTTGAGTAGGTGAAGTACTGGAATGCTTGCTGCATGCTCTTGTTAAAAGTAGATACCCTAGTACCTCCTCTACAGTTTGGCATGCCCGGAGGGACCCTTGCATTTCTGTGAGAGGCCTTGAGGATAGTAAATAGTCCTCTTTTTCAGTATTTTTGCCCTATTTCATTTTGCAAGTAGGTACATGACCCATACACGAGCAGATAAGGAGCCTCTTCATATACGAAGGAGCCTTAACATGTCAGCTATATCTTCAACTAGTAAACCTACCTCCCCTCTACCGTCTTTGAATTTAGCTATTGATTTCGGTGCGACACCACTATCAAAGGAGAAGCATAGTAGAACATCAGACTTCTCCTCAGATACGTCAGAAGAAACACCAGTGCAAATGGAGGATCTCTCTCATTTACTCTCCAGACTCAATATTAAGTTCCCTACCTTCAAGGGACAAGCTTATGAGGATGCTGATGATCATGTGAGGAGGTTCATCTCCTTATGCCTTGGACGAGGTATGTAGAATAGAGAGGATGCAATGTTGGTGCTCTTCGCATCCACATTGGAAGGCCTAGCTGACAAATGGTACAGTCAATATGCAGATGGCCATTTTTCTACATGGGAGGCTCTGAATACGGCATTCTCACAGACATTTCGACCAAGTGATTCCTCGGAAAGAGCTCTAGATCAGCTAGAGAATCTAAAGCTAAGATCAAGTGAATCCTTTCATGAACTTCACACTAGAACAAAAGCACTTGTTGCACGTCTGCCACATGCTCCAGGTGACTTCTTGGTTAAAAAATGGATAGAAAAAGCTCTGCCCAGGTCATCTCAGCAGAGGCTACGTGAGTCTCTTAGATTGGATGGAACCCTCAATGATTTTGTTGCAGCAGCATCGCACATTGAAGAAGCTAGGCAACATTTTGAAGGGGATACACAATCGAATTATGCTGCAGAACTAGACCCTACTAGGCAACTGAGGAAGGAACGGGAGGCATTGAGAATGCAACAAAATCAACAAGAAGAGAAGGTCTCGCCACCACTGCGTCGCACTGATGATGAAGTAGCCCAACTTCGCCATGAGTTAGAAGATTTGCGGACCACTCAGGATATAAGAAGGTAGATTTGGTGTACAATATGTAACAACAATGGACATTCCAATGCTAATTGCCCTAACAAGGTAAGCTGTCAATTTTGTGGAAAGAATGGCCATGAAGCTAGAGACTGTTACTACCTCAAGGGTACACAGCAACAAGGTAACCCTTAAGCTTTGGATTCATATTATGCTAGTACTTCAAATGCACCTAATAGAGAGGAAAATTGTACGACAAAGCCTAGATATAATAGACCATTGATGTGTTATGGTTGTGGTGAGTATGGCCATATGCAAAATAGGTGTTCCCTTCTAGAAAATGCACCTCCTTGTCAACATTGTCCAGAGGCCAAGGATCACTATACCAAAGACTGCCCAATAAGCCGTCCTACTCCAATCCACATGATTGCAGTCTCTCCACAAGAAGAAGGTATGACCACTAAGTCTTATGCTGTTTCATCCTCTGTAATACCCATGATGACTAGAGCCAGACAAGCAGCAGCAATCCATAGAGAGGAACAACAAGGATTCCAAGATAAAGAGGAGGAAAAGAAGTCTGGGTGGAAGGGCCAAGAAGAAATTGAAGGAGCTTATGAAAGGGTGGCTACTTCTCTAAGGGACCAACCAACAAGTCTGCAAGAAGACACTCATGAGGTAAACATTGAGTAGATCTTGAAAGGCATTCATCACAAGGTTAGTCTATACGAACTTATAAGGCTGGATTCAAAAATAAGAAGTGAAAAAAATTAAAAGGTTGGAGGCTCTTGGATTGGCACATACATCTGATCAAAGAGCTCTCCAATGTTTGCAATTGCAAAACGCTTACGAGCTCAAACATTCGCTTGCAAAATTGTTGTTTTGCCTAATCTCTATTTTATTGTCTCTCTCTATCCCTATTTCTCTCTTTCTACCTCTTTATCTCTTTGAATTCTCTCTCTCTCTCTCTCTTTATTGTAGGTTATTCAAGAAGTTAACCAAGGAAAAAATATGGCTAACTATTGTAGGTACAATATCCATTCTCTTTATATCATTTGAATTGTGCTATTTTCATTAGCTAGCATACTCACACTTATTGATATGCACATATAAACGTATACATGATGAAGATGCACATTCACACATATACACATATACACATGCACATACACACACATATATACACACACATACATTTGCACATACACTTACACATACACACACATACACATGCATATGCACAAAAATTTCTACAACCACGTAAAAAGACTTGCATGCATGCATTATCGCATATATGCATACAGATATACACATTAACATATACTTAAATACATGTATATGCACATCCACATGCATGCACATGGAGGCACATGGAAATGCATCTACATGCAGATGCATGTTTCATACATATACACATGCATATACATACACTTGTATATGTTTATACACATACACATACATATGCACATATGTTTATATACACACACATACACATATATACACATATATATGCACATAATTACACACACATATGCACATACACACACATGCACATACATACAAATACATAGAAACATGCACATACACACATATACACATACACTTACACATATACATGCACATACATATACATACACATACACATGCACATGCACATACACATATATACACATATACACTTACACATGCACATGCGCATACCTACATATACGCACACCTACACATGCACATGCACATACACAAACATACACATATACACTTACACATGCACATGCATATACACATATACATATGTACATACATTCATATACACACACATATTACACACATATACATGCACATACATACACACACATATTACACATATATACATGCACATACATACATACATATACACACATACACATGCATATGCACATACACATACATATGCATATACTCTTACACATGCACATGCAGATACATTCATATACACATATACATATGCACATACATACATGCACATATATACATAGATACATACATATACATGCATATAGACACACTTACACATATAGATATATACCTACATGTGCATATATAAATTTTATATACACAAGCACACATAAATATGAATGAATTATATAATTAAAGTAATAAAACACATGCTTAATTTAAACAATAATAACAATCAATAGAACAAAACTTTTCATTACTTAATATCATACACACAATTCAAAACATAACTGAAATGAGCAATATATATATATATATATATATATATATATATATATATATATATATATATATATATATATATATATATATATATATATATATATATATATATATATATATATATATATATATATATATGTGTGTGTGTGTGTGTGTGTGTGTGTGTGTAACTACATATCCAATGTCATAATCAAGAATCCTAATCATCATCATCATCATTATCATTAGCATCATGATCATCCTCATCCTCATCATCCCGATCATCTGCATGATGTGATGTATTTGTGTGAGCACCTTGTGATGATCGGGATCTTCCCTCCTGTGTCTGTCTCTCCACCTCATCCATATTTGCCTCTCCATAATACTCCTATATTACATATAACAAACATAAACAAGTAAAACAATTAAAACATCCATAAAATAAAATAATTATATAAAATTTAATAATACTCACAAATGCATCTGGATGATCTCGCATATACTTGCTCAAACGCCGATATCCAAAATGTGTAGCATAATCGATCTCATGTTTCATAGGATATTGACCATAATCCTTTCGCTGCATTGAAACAAATAAAAACGATTAGTTTCTTGAATTTTAACTAAAATAAAAAAGATACTTACAATAACACATATACTCTACAAAACCATGATGGCCCCTTTGGCCTAGGTGCGATGTGTGGCCTCACTCAACTTTCTTCTTTATAGCATCCTGTTGAATAAAAAAAAAAGTAAACACATAAATTAAATGTAAAAAATTAATAAAACATATGAGAATTATAGATATAAACTATTAATTTGTATACCTTTTGTTGAGGAAATGACTCTTGAAGATGTAGTTGTCTACGAAAACATTGCCATGTCTCAGGTGGTATGTTAGGTCGCCTCTTATTTTTTTCCACCATACAATATCTCCTGTTATTTTAATCTCAAACAGAAAAAAAGAATCACAATACATACACATATATACACACACATACACATACACATACCCACATACACATATACATGCAAACATATACACATACATATATGCATACATATAACATAAACACACATATACATATCCACATATACATACACACATACACATACCCATATACACATATACATGCAAACATATACACATACATATATACATGCATATAACATAAACACACATATACATATCCACATATATACATTCACATATACACATGCATGCATACACACTCATTCATACAAAATACATGCATTTATACCACAATAATGTGTATTTGTGTATATGTGAATATGTGTGTATGTGTAAATGTGTATATGTGAATATGTGTGTATGTGTAAATATATATATGTGAATGTTTATGTATGTAAATAATCAGATTATTAATATCAAATACCACTATTTGTAGATTCCGATCAATTCGATGGAACTCCACCATCATCTCCTAATCGTGCAATGACTATATATTGTAAGTATATCAATCTTTTAATTTTAGATATATTTGATAGATACATAACTAATATATATATATATATATCTATATATTTTTTTTTTCTTGTTATAATCAGATTCTGATGAATCAGAGGGCACTCCACCACCTCTTACCCATGCAACGACTTCACATGTGTCCTCGGATAGGAATTATGATCAATTTTACTATCAAGAGCATATTATATGTTGGTGTAACTCTTGCTATGGCACGTATCGAAGACCATGATTGGAATGTATTGAACATGAGGCTGAGTATGGTATTTTTAGTGTGCACCGCCACTTGGTCACCGTGATAATGCTTGGATACATATTTTTCCTATAAATTAATGTCATTATGTTATTGAGAAACCATATACAAAATCAAATTACTATTGATATACAAAAAACTTGCTCGATGATGATAATAATTCTCCTACTCATAATGTTAATATACCTCGTACGCGTTGAGAGGTGCATTAAGGAAATGGCCTCTAACACTTCCTGGATGCTCGACTCATAAACAAGGAATGGAATTGAAGATGAGGGACACCAGGCTCCTACAAAATCACTCACATGAAAAACACACACAGCACTACCAAGGCAGGGGTGGTCCGCACCGCCTTGTCACACAAATACAATGGCACTCTTAGGGTGTGGGTGATCCATGCCGCCCTCTTAGTACACTTAAACATAGTCAACACAAAGGTACTCTTAAGGCAGGGGTGATCGGCGCTGCCCCCTTAGTACGAGCACACAAACATTACACAAGTACTCTTGAGGCAGGGGTTGTCCACGCTGCCCTCTTAGTACCAACACACAAAATACAAACAATTATAAGAAAGAGATTCTCAATGACAAGAGGAGCCAAGTGGTACCACAATCTTCAATAGGTTTGGGAATGATGGAGAAGAGGGAATGAAGATGGAAGAAGTAGGAAATGAGATAAGAAGAGAGGGTGTATTGGATAAAATAAGCAAAGGTTCAAGATAATGGAAATGGAAGGAATTGGAGAAATGAACTTCATTGAAATAGAAAATATTACAAAGACATGGGGGACTTACAAATTAGGATCTTGTATAGCTCTCTCAATACAATGACATAGAGAAGACTCCTTCTCCTAGGTTTGGAGTGCTCACTACACCCAAAGCATGTACATGCATACAACTCTTCTTGTTCTTGGAGGGCACCCAAGGGGTCCTTTTATAGGCCTTTTGGGAAGATATTTGGGGATGATATTTTGAGATGAATCTACTAGATATTTCACATTTTTGGTGGAATAGCAGTTGTTTACAAAGATTCAGAATATTCTAGACTCAGAACGGTGTGATATTTAGCCTAGTTTTACATATTTCTTGGATATTTTGAGGTTTTGTTACAAAAATATGCTACTTTCTCCTCCAAATGTGTGAAAAGGGTCCAATCTACCGAACTTTGACTTTGTTACATCATTCTTCTGAGTTTGGGGCCCAAGAATATAAGATATATGCATAAACAAAAGGTTTCCTTTGTTGAAAATTCAAAAAGGTGTGGTGGGGCTATGGGGCCTTTGGAAAGACTTTTGTTTCATTCTAAAGAGAGTGGGACAAGGTTTAACACTAGTGTTGTACTTGGACACTTTAGTGTCCTAAAAAAGAGTCAATGTTTGATGAATTGTTTAGATTACTAGAAGAAACCATTTATAAATGTAACTATGCAACATGTTGGCATAAGGGTTGAATATTTTTAGAAAAATATAGTTTTTATTAAAGGATATAAAAATTAATATTTATTGAATTTCAATACTGGCGCAAAAATTACAGTGTTCTAAGTTAGAGGTTTTTTTTTATTAAAATCATGAACTTGTTATTTTCATTGATCTAAATGCAATAAAACCTTTTATTTTAAATATGCCAACATGTTTCTATCGATAATTATAGATTTGTAATGAATTTTACTAGGTTTATGGCATAAAATGAAGCTCATTTGTGATATGACAGTCTTATCATCTATGAATTATTTTGCAAAGTGATGGTATGAACATGCATCATTTTTTGTTGTCACAATACTATTTGATATTATTACAACTAGAAATATTTTTTTGACAACCTTAGGAGTCGAATTTCTATGTCGTTTCTTCAAGTTAAACAATACCACTGTTTTTCTACGCTAAGAAAAGGTCATTTTATGAGGAAACATTGCATATGCTACATGATTAAAGTTAACATGCTAGTTTTTTCTATATAAAATAGTTTATAATGCTTATAGAATTATTTTGATTCATAATATATACCTTATATCATTTAGAAAACCTAATTTTTTAGGATAATTTTTGTTCTCTGTAGAGAAGATTATGGCCATTCAATGAAATATTGAGATTTCTAGTGGTATGTGAGATACATACAAAATTATTGGTTCAAAGACATATAGGATATCTTTATTCTACTATATGATGGTTTTTAAGATAAAACACAAACCATTTTAGTGTTTTTATGAATCAATATCATATAGAAGGTTGCTAAAGTGTATAACTATATAATGAGCACCCTATATTGTACTATTTTTTTTATTATGAAAATGATTTTTCTAGTTCCCAAGACTTGTCGTAAATGATTATATGACAATAAATTAACATTAGAAAAATGATTCCAATAGGAGGAAAAATCTTTTTATGGAGATATTTCTTGCTTCTCATATATAAGCTTACAGAAAAACAGTTTTTCTCAACCATATTCAATCATTTGTATATTTTGAGTTATCAAAAAAGGTTATTTTTTAAAATATATATTTTTTCTAGAGCATCTAGGTATAGATCTTTATGGGGCTTTAACGTTTTTTCAAAATTTTATTTGATTAGTATGTGTGATTTTTTTTATTTAATAGAAAAAAGGACACTATAGTGTCCTGTTTTGGTACAACACTAGTGTTAAATACTTGAGTATTCTAGAATTTCCATCTCTCTTTTATATTTCCCTTCTATATTGATCATTTCTCTTTTACTGCAGGGAGAGCTATTCATATCTTCAGTGGTGGGGCCCACTTCACTCCTATCTTTCTTATTAATTTTATAGATATCCATATCATAGGGCAATAAGATAAAAAACATATTACATATATAGAATAAGATTATGGCTAAAGGAGGTATAAAAAATATAGCCCTCATACTTAGCCCTCCCCTAACGCTAGAGGCATTCATGCCTCTAGCTTTCGAATAGTTTGTTGATGTCCCAGGGTGGGTCGTCTTCTTGTACCACCATCGATATTTCCTTCTCCTTTGATTGCTCTCGCTGATCATCAATGTCTTCTATCCTTTGCTAGTACTCCTTTAGCCTCCATCCATTGACCTTGGTCTTGTGCACTTTCCCTGATAGATCCATAAGTTGGTAGTTGCCATTCTTGAACTTTGTCTTGATCAGAAATGGTCCGTCCCATCGTGGTTGGAACTTTGTGTCATGCCTATTATCAAATCGATTATCATATCTTAGAACAAGAGTTCCTTCTGTTAACCCTTTATCCTTTAGTTGTCTATTGAATTCCTATCTCCTTTTCTCTGCTTGGTTCATGTAATGCTCAACCGCAAGGTCCCTTTTCATACTCATCTCTTGTAGATCTGTAAGCCTCTTCTCTATTACCTCTTGCTCACTCTGTCCACTTTCCTTTATTAGTACCCTGAGACTTGGAATTTCTACTTTTATTGGCAACAAGGCTTCTTGTACATATACCAATTGAAATGGGGTTAACCCTGATGATGCCTTGTAGGATGTGTGATATGCCCATAATGTTGCGGTGAGGTGTTTATCACATTCCTTAGGATGCTTCTTTACCTGCTTACTAATGATTTTACAAATAATTCCATTGGTCTTTTCAGCAAGACCATTACATTGAGGATAATAGGGCATGGAGTATCTATGCCTTATGTTTAATCTAGTCAATAGATCATTTAGAACATCTGATCTAAAACCTGGACCATGATCAAACACTATCTCTAAAGGTATTCCAAATCTACAACATAAGAAATCATAAATGAATTTCCCAATATCCTACTCTATTGTCCTTTTTGTGCCTATCTAGTCATGTATTCCACTGTCACAATGATGTATTCCTTTCCTGAGCTTCTCCTTGGTAGGGGTCCAATTGCATCAATTCCCCATTTGTCAAATGGCCCATAAGATATGATTGGTGTCCTTGGTTCATACATAAGCCTCTTATTACCTATAATTTGACATTTATTACATGTTTTACACCAATATTGAACATCCTTATGAAGCATCGGCCATGTATACCCTGTTTGGGGTACCTTACTTATTGTTATCTCATGTGAGAAGTGTCCTCCATATGCGTGATCATGACATGACTCCAAAATGCTCTTTATTTCATCTAATGAGAGGACCCTTCTAAGGATAAGGTCCTTATCTTTCTCAAAGAGACTATCTACTATGAGTTGGTACTATAGAGCCTTCTTTGCTAATCTATGCCTTTGTACCTTGTTTAGGTCCTTGGGTGCTTCTCTAGTCTCTAGTTTCAAGAAACTCGATGATATCTTCTAATCCTTCTTGACCTACAAATCTATTGTCTCCCAGCTTCATGGATGCTATGAAAGCATCAAATTGCTCAATTGCTAATGCATCTGCTTCCTTATTTTTGCTGCTTGGTACATGACATATTTGAGTGTTATCAAATTGTTTCAATAACACTCTTACCTTTTTCAACCACTCAAACAAATTTTTGCTTTTGCAACACCAAACATTTTGCAATTGCTTAATTATCAACATTGAGTCTCCTTTGATAATCAACCTTTTGATACCATGTTGAACATATTCATGCAGGGCCTCACATAGTGCTGCATATTCTGCTTCATTATTTGAATGACCATTAGGAAGAGCTATACCTTTCTTGAAGATGAGCTGCTTGTTTTGGTCATATATTAGAAATCCTCGAGTTACTTTGTCGACATGCTTCTTATATGCACCATCAAAAAATACAGTATATGCATCTTCAATATCTTCTTCATGCAAGGTTGCTCCCCTGTCCTTCTCATTGGATATTCTCCTCTCCCACTTCCTGTAGGTGAGTATGTATGCAAGACTAGCTCTTGTGTTTTCCTCTACTACAAATGTATAGGTGTATTCTTGAAGTTCAAGAATCCATTTAGCTATTCTAGATGAGATGCTCATATGTTGTACCACATATGGGAATGCATGATCTGTTGTAAGAACAATGAAAGGCCTAGCAAGAAGGTAAGACCAAAACTTCCTTACTCCAAACATAAGTGCATACATGTGTTCTCTGCATTTGTGTATCTCTTCTCATTTTCTTTCATTACCTTGCTAGCAAAGTAAACAAGACGCATGTGAGATATCTTTGTATCCTTCTGGAGTAAGACTACTCTGATTGCTTCTTCACCTACACTTGGACACACATATCCATAGCAACCTCTATATCACATACTGTAACTCATAAATTTTCAATTACAGCAACACATTTAACAATACTATCCAATTTGGCTTGGTATGCAGATGGTCCTATCACGTCCAAGCCTAACCTATGCATTGTTTTTTCTGTCATGACTCAACATTTGTGCTCAACCATCCACGTACACATTGGAAATCCTATTTCCTTTTACATATGCATCCACTATGGGTACCACATCATCACCATGCATTGGCTCTTATAAGGTTAGTTCACCTCCTAGTGCTTACTAGCTTGGACCACTCCCTCCTAGTTTTTGAAGATAATTGGAGTAATTGCAGCCAAGTGATATTTGGTTTTTGTGTGGGTATATCCTCAATTAGGTCATAAGGTTGGATACCCTTACCTAAAGGAAAGTCTTCCATCGTGATCTTCCTCCTCGGCCTTCTCTTTCTTTTACTAGCTTCACCTTTTGCAACTCCTCCTTTCTTTGTTTGTGTACCCATGCTTGAATCTTCGTCTTGAGATCGGTCTCTGTCTTGCACCCTTGTACTTTTGATTGGCATTGTATCCATGGTCTCTTGTTCCTCGGTCAGCTCCAAAACATTCACTTGCATTTGGTCACCTTGAACCATTGGGACAGGTGGAATACTTGCTTGCTTCTTGTTTTTGTTGTTGTTGTTCCTGTGCATATTGTGGCGGCCTCCTAACAGGATACATATCACCTAGATTCCTATCAGGGTGAGGGCAATTGTACATACCATGACCACGTTCGTTGCAATTGTAGCATATAAACTCTTGTGCTTGTCGTCGTTGTCCTCAGTTTTGTTCCCTTTGTGGTCTCTCTTGTTGGCTCCTCACCAAGTTGAGTGTTAGTTGTTCCAGATGTTGTGTGAGCTTCTGCAAGATATCTTGTTGTGAAGCTTCTCCGTTCTTTACCTGTGGAGCTGGTACTAGGGGAACAATATCCATATGTTCTACTTTTTTAACTTTTGAAGACTGAAACTTTAATTTTCTACACTTAACTCTTGCTATATCTAATGCTTCTTCAAAAGTACCTCGAAACTGTGACTCCACCTTTTGTTTTAGAGAAGGGAAGAGTCCTGAGATGAATCTATCCCTTTCAAAAATTATGGAGCTCCTTCATTTGCCTCTAGGCTACTTTCCCAATTACTCCACACACACTGAAACTTAGACTCATAATTTGAAAAGTCTTCAAGTGTGACTTTCCTTACTGAGAGAAATTGTTGCCACAATCCTTCTCGTGTATCCCTTTTTCCATATCGTGCTATGAATGCTTCACACATTGCTTCCCAGCTTCCTGTTGCTTCGTTGGATAGGTTGTTTTACCATAATCTAGCTTCCTTCTTTAGGACCAATGGGAAAGCCTTTAGCTTGATTGCTTCTTGATCCCTTCCTGAGACAAAGTACACCATCTCCAAGTTGTCCAAAAATTCTGCAGCATCTTCATTGGGTCTTCCATAGAAGTGTGGGAAGATTGATGCCATGGTTGAACTTGAAATTTGCTTTCTTACAAAAGAATGGAGATCCAAACGTCCAAACTAAGGGTATATTCTAGAACTAGAAAGATAAAGGGTTCTTGAGATTCAAGGATTCGTGCCAAACGCTCTGCCCCGAAATGATAGACGATGCATTGTTGGAAGAATATCTTTCTACTATATGTGATATGGACAGAAAGAAGGGGTCTTGGTTGATAAGGTTGGTTGGGAGGAATGGCACGATTTTGGTTGTTGGGGTTTTGGAAATTCATGAAATTGAGTCCTCAATGGGGGCACCAAGTTATGAGAGGTGCATTAAGGGAATGGCCTCTAACACTTCCTCGATGCTCAACTCATAAATAGCGAATGGAATTGAAGATGAGGGACACGAGGCCCCTACAAAATCACTCACATGAAAAACACACACAGCACTACCAAGGCAGGGGTGGTCTGCATCGCCTTGTCACACAAATACAATGGCACTCTTAGGATGGGGGTGACCCACGCCGCCCTCTTAGTACACTTAAACATAATCAACACAAACATACTCTTAAGGCAGGGGTGATCCATGCCGCCCTCTTAGTACCATCACACAAACATTACACAAGTACTCCTGAGGCAGGGGTTGTCCACACTGCCCTCTTAGTACCAACACACAAAATACAAACACTTACGAGAAAGAGAATCTCAATGAAAAGAGGAGCCAAGTGGTACCACAATCTTCAATAGGTTTGGGAATGATGGAGAAGAGGGAAGGAAGATGGAAGAAGTAGGAAATGAGAGAAGAAGAGAGGGTGTATTGTATAGAATAAGCAAATGTTCAGGGTAATAGAAATTACAAATATTACAAAGACATGGGGGACTTACAAATTAGGAGCTTGTATAGCTCTCTCAATACAATGACATAGAGTAGACTCCTTCTCCTAGGTTTGGAGTGCTCACTACAGCCAGAGCGTGTACATGCATACAACTCTTCTTGTTCTTGGAGGGCACCCAAGGGATCCTTTTATAGGCCTTTTGGGAAGATATTTAGGGATGAAATTTTGAGATGAATCTTCTAGATATTTTACATTTATGGTGGAATAGGAGTTGTTTACAAAGATCCTGAATATTCTAGACTCAGAAGGGTGTGATATTTAGCCTATTTTTACATATTTCTTGGATATTTTGAGGTTGTATTACAAAAATATGCTATTTTCTCCTCCAAATGTGTGAAAGGGGTCCAATCCACCAAATTTTGACTTTGCTGCATCATTCTTGTGAGTTTGGGGCCCAAGAATATAAGATATATGCATAAACAAAAGGTTTCCTTTGTTGAAAATTCAAAAAGGCGTGGTGGGGCTATGGGGCCTTTGGAAAGACTTTTGTTTCATTCTAAAGAGAGTGGGACAAGGTTTAAATACTTGAATATTCTAGAATTTACATCTCTCTTTTATATTTTTCCCTTCTATATTGATCATTTCTCTTTCATTGCAGGGAGAGCTAGTCATATCTTTAGTGGCGGGGCCCACTTGACTCCTTTCTTATTTATTTTATAGATATCCATATCATAGGGAAATAACATAAATAACAAATTACATATATAGAATAAGATTATTGTTAGAGGAGGTATCAAAAATATAGCTCTTAGCGTCATGGACTCTCTTGGTTTAGAGACTAAAACGGCTGGAGATTATCCATTGCCAGCTTGTGATCGTTCTCTAGTACAAACATATGATAGAAGAAGATATGGAGGATGGAAAAGAGGACCACTTCCTTTAGATGGAGAGGTTTTTAACTTTTGGGGTAATCATTATATGATTGCTCCATCCACTATTACTAATGTTGGTCGTGGTCTCTTTATTGTAGAGGACTTGTATGTGCTCCGGACTCTAAACTCACTCTTATGTCATTTTGTGGTCCTATATATGGATGGCGAGATTGGCATCGGCTTGCACATTATGTTCAAAGCATGAGTACTTATGGAATATGCTTGAATGTAGCATCCCTTACTAATAGAAGGATTTCAAATGTAGAAAATGAAATATTATATATTGATGGAAGACCTTACATGCATGGAAATATAGCAAGTTTAATAAATAGTAGGGGACGGTTACATAATAGTTCAAGGACTAATTCAACATTTGAGGAGCGTAAAAATAATCATGAATCACCATATGAGTAGAGATGTATCAAGATAGTGATGAATTATTAGTGAATTATGGATGGCGTAGACATCCAAGAGCACCTTTTAGCTACAGAGAGAATTGAAATTTTCTATCCATATTTAATAACTTATATACTTGAATTTATGTTTAAAGTTTACTTTTTATTCATTTATGGAATATTAATGATTTTTATTCATGTGTGTAGATTCCAACATATGATGTTGATGATATTCCTCCACATCATTTACAATTGCCAGTAAGACCTCATTTATCAGAAGCTTCTATGAGGAGGCTATGCAAAGTGATTCTATGAAATATGCAACATTGAAAGACCTATATTCAAAAGAAGATAAAGTACAAGATTTGTGCGACCATGATGAAGATGATGGCACCGCAAATTTTATTGAGGATCGATATCAAAATGATAGTGAGAGCATTGATATTTCTAAAAATGAGAAATATCTTTGACATGAATTTCTAAAGCATGTATATGCAAGAAGTCGTTTTACACGACTAAGTGCGAGATTGCTTATTCTCAATCTTCAAAATTGTTTCCGATGGAGTAATGTATCTTTTTCAACACTATTAAGGTATATTTTTTAATTTTCTATCTATCTATATATATATATATATATATATGCATAAATATATACATATAAATACATGCACACATAGACATACACACACACACACACACACACACATATATATATATATATATATATATATATATATATATATATATATATATATATATATATATATATATATATATATATATATATATATATATATATATATATATATATATATATATATATATATATATATATAGAGAGAGAGAGAGAGAGAGAGAGAGAGAGAGAGCGAGAGAGAGAGATATGAATGCATACACACACATATACGCACATACACATGTTATGAGAGTAAAGTCATATTATACATACTTGTATCGAATGACGATATTTTGTCCATCTCACCTTTGGAATTGTCCACCCAACCTTTAGAATCTTCGTAACACATCTCCTTCTCATATTCTAGTCAACCTAATACCTGTGTTTCTAACTCTTTTATGAACTTTGCATACAAATATTAATTATGAGTTAGCTATGGAGGTATTAAGTCATTTGAAACATAGGAGAAGTAAATTTACTTCGAAGATTTTGAAGGATGGAAGAATAATTTTAAAGGATGGGCAAACATAAAGTGTCCATTCAGTGCAGTTTTTTGTTTTTACTTTAGCTATAGTAAGAACAAGAACTTGCATTGAATGAACACTTTATGTCCACCCATACTTTAAAACTATTTATCCATCTTCCAAAATCCTCGAGAGGAATTTGTTTTTTTTATTTTCCAAATGACCTAATACCTCCATAGTTAACTGATACTTAATCCTTGTAAACAAATATGTAAGTCTTAGTTAGCAAGATAGGTAATAGATTGACTATAAAATGGGAGACTACCAAAGGATTCAGTGGTCTAGATATGGAATTCTACAAACCACAATAAACAAAAAAAATTAAAAACGAAATCAAATATACACAGCTACACATGCATATATACATATACATACATACATACACATTCATACATACATACACATATAGACATACATACACATATATACACATATATACACACATACACATACATATATGCATACACATATGCATACATATATATACACACAGCTACACATGCATACATACATATACATACATATACATACATACATAGACATTCAAACATACATACACATACATACATACATACACATATATACACACATACACGTACATATATGCATACACATATGCATATGAATATATACATACATATACACATATGAGAAACATATAAACACATACATACATATACACATACACATATGTATACGCATGCACATGCATACACACATCCACATACACATACACATAAGCATACACATATATAAAATTATATGCATATATATACATACACACACACACACACACACACACACACACACACATATATATATATATATATATATATATATATATATATATATATATATATATATATATATATATATATATATATATATATATATATATATATATATATATATATATGTGTGTGTGTGTGTGTGTGTGTATATTCATTTATTTATTTTTATTAGTATGTCTTTTTTTCATGCACTTATAGGTTATTATCTGAAAAGTTTTTACCAAGTCAAAATATTCTTCGTACCTCACATGATGAAATGAAGAAGATAATCAATAATATTGGTATAGATTATCAATTTATACATGCATGTCCTAACAATTGTAGTCTATATAGAGGTGGATATGCAGACTCTTTGACATGTCCAAAATGTCGATCTCCTCGATATAAGGACGAAGAAGGTAAAATCCCAAAAAAGGTATTGAGACATTTTCCATTGGCTCCATGGATTAGAAATATGTTTTAGAGCCCCGAATTATCAAAGCAACTGACATGGGGACATGATCATAAAAGTACTGATGGAATAACCAAAATTCCTCATGATAGTGTTGCTTTTCAGCATATTGATTCTACATGGCCTGATTTTGCACAAAATCCACAGAATCTAAAGTTAGGAGTTGCATTAGATGGGATTTATCCATTCTCCACGAAATCCAGTAAATGGTCAACATGGCTAGTGGTAGTCATAAACTACAATCTTCCACCATATCGTAGCTTTAGAAAGTAACATTTAATGCTTTCACTTTTAATCCCACAAAAAAGACAAGTTAAAGATATGAATATATATCTTGCTCCTCTCCTTGAAGATCTCCAAGAGTTATGGAGAGGTATTAATTTCATTGATGTATCAAAAAGTATCAATGGAAGATATATTACGATTCGTGGTATTGTGGCTTCGACTATTCATGATTTTCTAGGATATGGTGTTTGTTGAGGTATTGATGTAATTTTTTTATTCAGTATGCATACAAGTAAATGTGAGTTAATCTAATTATATTTTATCATTTTCATGATGTAGGAATATCTACTAAGGGTTATAATGCTTGTCTATATTGTGGTGATTGGTTGAGATTAATTTATAGTAAGAATGTCAAAAAAAATATTTATCTTCAACATCGATGATTCTTGCCTGATGATCATCCATTAATATCTAAAAGAGAAGTTATACATTTTAATGGAAAGCTTGAAACAGGTCACTGTCCAATACCTATGACGCGTATGGATTGGTAAAAAAAAATGGATAGATGGATCTCTAATAGATCCAGAATCAGAAATCTTCAATGATGAAGAGGATAATGCGAATGTGAAGAGAGGTAAAGGAAAATTGGCACTCACAGAGAATATATCAATATGGTGTTCTTTGGATTATTGGAAAGAGTCAAAAGTATGTTATCTTCTTGATCCTATGCATATATTGAAGAATATTGGTTATTCATTATGGCAGTATCTTCTTGGACTAAAAGATACCATAACATCAAGGAATGATTTGAAGGATCAAAACTCAAAACCAAAGTTATGGCGAGTTTTTGATAGACATCAATAGGAAATGACTTATGCACTTGCTCCTTGGGTATGTATGACAAGAGATACAGACTATCAACAATAGGATTCAATTGATTCGGACTCCTAAAAGACATGGAGCATCTTTCCAGAACATGTTTACTATGGATGATAAGAGATTACCTAGGTTAAAGACCCATGATTGACATAACTTTTTAAAACATAGTTTACCTTTAGTTATTGATGGATGTACAATGAAAGGAGTATGAGATGTGATCTATCGTCTTGGATCTCTTATAAAGTAATTATGATACTTTTATATTTAATATATATGAATATTTGAATGCAAAGATCTACTATGTTTGAAGGAGAAAGAGCTTCCTAGTTCATTTTTTGATATTCAGATTCATTTATTAGTCCATCTTGTAGATGAAATAGAGATTGCAAGTGTTTTGAACACTCAATGGATGTTTTGGGTCAAGGGATTTATGGGAGTATTAAAAGGTTATATGCGACAAAGAGCAAAACCAAAAGGATCCATGGCAAAGGGTTGGATGCTTGAAGAGTGCATGTACTATGTTAGTGAGTACCTTGAAAGATTTCATGAAGAAACTGCACGGGCATGGACCAACGAGTCTTCTTCAAAAATAATAAGCGAGGTATTATTAGGTAAGGGAGTTCCATTTTTATTGACATTTCAAAAAAAATGATGTTTCTACTTTTGTAGCATATAATAGCAAATGCATGCAACCATTCCTTAGCGAGTACCACCAAGAACTTCAAAATCTTCTAAGTAAAAGATGGAGAAACAAAAGATATAGATGTAATCGCGACAATAATGAGATTACAAATATATCTTCTTTCACGGATTGGCTATATAGTCGTTTGCAACGCACCAACGCAAATAATGAAGAAATCTTAGATCAACAAAGAGAGTTAATGATAACTTGTGTATATTAATTTCTCTTCACTAATTCAATTTCTTTTGTAGGCTCGAATGGTTCACTAATATGTGGGCTTTTAGACAACATATCAGAATCAAAGCCATTGATTCTTTACGTAAAATAGAGGATTCTAGTATTGTTGCTTCTTTCAAGCAACTATCACGTGCTAGCTCAAAAGACATGAACCTTATAGATGGTGAACTTGGTTACGTAGGAACTGTTGTTGGTATCTACGAAATATCATTTTGTACACTCAAACAGGTAGAAAAAAGTTTATATTTTTCATGATAGAGTTTATTACTTTTTTAAGAACCTAATATTGGTTTTTTGTTTTTATATATTTTGATAGGTCATTTTTAAGGTTGAATGGTTTCAAGCTAAGTATAAAGGTAGTAATTCCACATTGATAAAGGAATTATCTAGGTTTTGGGCAATTGATTCTTCCAAGGTAATGCGATCTACTAAAGAACTATATATTCTTCCTAGGCATATTGAACAAACATTTTTTTTATAAAAACCCAGATGCTCATCCTTGGTGGCAAGTCATTCATGTTCAACCTAGAGGTAGGTCATTTTTTGAACAATTTATTGTTAGAGAGATCAAAGAAAGACCTCTTCATGATTCACCATCAGAAAACTGATACATCAACATATGAAAGAGAAATTAGAATCATTATACATGATAATGATACTAATCTTTTTGATGAAGAGGATACTACTCTACATGTTGATTCTATTGATGATGAAGAGGAATTACCAAAAATCGATATTAATCAATCACTAGATGATGTCACTTATGAGAACATAGATTTAACAATAGAAGAAATAAATTAAATCAATAAGGATAATCAAGATGACACTATATTGATGTCTTACCAAAATGATGGCAATAATGAAAACATAAGCGTAGATTAGATAGTAATTTCTAGTCTAGTTATCGATCAATAACTTGAATCATTTGAATGGATATCAGATAATAGATTCTTCTTTATTCAACTAGAATATTGATGAGTCCTACTAGAGAGATGAAATCATGTTCTTTTCAGTTAGAACATGAAGCTTGGGGGTATATCTAATTATTTTATATATAGCTTTATCTTTGAGAAGCAAATTTTTGTCATGCACGTATGCATATGCGTGTGTATTCATGTGTATTATATGTATACATGTGTTAGTATGCACATATATGTATTTCATGTATATGTATGTGTGTGATATATGTATACATGTGTTAGTATGCACACGTGTATATATGCATATGCATTTGTGTAATATATGCAAGTGTGTTTATAATTGTGTATGCATGTATAAGTATACATGTGTGCATGTAGGCATGTACATGTGATGTGTACACGTATATATGTATATGTGTCTATGTGTAAATGTGTACATGTAAATCTATATGCATGTATGTATATGCATGTGTGCATATAGGCATGTATGAGTGATGCATAATGTATCTACTCCATTTTATATTTATGTATGTGTAATGTGTACATATACCTCAATCATATGGTTAAAAGGCTGAATTAGAGTTTCTAAATTAGGGTTTGCTAAACCCTAATATCAAAATTAGTGTTTTTGAATTAGGAGTTTTGAATTAGAATATCTATAATAGGGTTTTTGAATTAGGATATGTATATATATATATATATATATATATATATATATATATATATATATATATATATATATATATATATATATATATATATATATATATATATATATATATATATACATACTAATTCATATATATATTTCATATCATAACACATATATATATACATATATATATGTGTATATATATATATATATATATATATATATATATATATATATATATATATATATATATATATATATATATATATATATATATATATATGTGTGTGTGTGTGTGTGTGTATGCATGTGTATGTGTATATACGTATGTAAATATGATTATGTATGTGTATGTGTATATGAGTATGTGCATGTGTATGTGTATGTGTCTATGTGTGTATTCATTATATGTGTGTAATTGCATGCATGCATATGTGTGTGTGTAAATGTGCATGTATGTGTGTGTATGCATAAATGTGCATGTATGTGTATATGTGTGTAAATGTGCATGTATGATGTATATATGTGTGTATGTGTGTATTTGTACCTCTAGTCACACTCTTTTATCTCTCTCTCTCTCATATACGTACATACATAAACACACATACTCATATCCACACATATATATATACATAAAAGCAATGTGTACCGTGCATTATCAGGAAGATGAGCAATAAGTGTTCACATCTCTTTTAGAAACCACTTATGCAACCATCGTGTCCCAAAGTCTATCTCAAGTGGACTAATTACGTATTTTTTATCCATCTCATCATGCTCACTACAAAAATAAAAAAAATCATGTAAATAAAACATAAGATATCTCTTTCAATTTATATGTAAAATTTATACTTACTTCCACTACAAGTGGACAAGGCACAGGTAAGAGTCGCATAATGCTCCCATTCTTCTCTTGAACTCCAATGCATTCCCTATATACACTATATTCCCCTCTGGCTCTATATCACACTCTAGCCCTAAGGTGCCTATGCATGTCCTCATAGGCAACTGTGCTCCGCTCTCATGATTTGGAGGTGGTATAGGTGTTGCTAAAATAGAAAGATAGAAATAAATAAAAATATGTGCTATATATCATTAAAAAAATTGTGAAAAAAAAAACATACCTATGAGCAAATAGGTGTCTTCCTTCATGTGGAGCCACAGAAGAGCCCAACTCTGATTGTTGGATAAGCATCTGGATCCTAAAACCCAGCTCATCATCAGGCATCTCTGATTACTCATGCATGAGGATCCCTAAAGTATCAGGCGGAACTCTTGCTCTCATAAGACTTTTTATGAGAATGCGTTTTGCCTTTCTCTCTCTACTAGGATCCATAATACTTGTACATATAAAACAAAACGGTTTAGAAATCTATATATGTACATGTACATATGTATGTGTGTATATGTGTATGTAGGTGTATATGTGAGTGTGTGTATGTGTGTAAGCATGTAAGCATGTATGTATGCATATCATTGTGCATTATGTATGCAAATGTATGCATGTGTGTGTATGTGTGTGTATGCATGTAAGTATGTATGTATACATATGCATATGCGCTATGATTGAATGTATGTGTATGTGTGTGTGTATGTGTCTCTATGTGTGTGTATGTCTCTATGTGTGTGTATGTCTCTATGTGTGTGTCTATGCATATATGTGTGTGTATGTGTCCATGTGTGTGTATGTGTGTGTGTGTGTCTACTTCTGTGTCTATGTGTGTATATACGTGTATTTGTATATATGTGTCTATATTCATGTGTATGTATGTGTGTAAATATGTGTGGATGTGTGTGTGTAAGTGTGTATGTGTGGATGTGTGTATGTGTGGATGTGTGTATGTGTCGATGTGTGTATGTATGTGTGTATATGTGTGTGTATGTGTATATATACATGTGTATTTGTATATATGTGTCTATATGCATGTGTATGTGTGTGTGTGTAAGTGTGTATGTGTCTATGTCTGTATATGTGTGTGTGTATCTGTGTGTGTAAGTGTGTATGTGTCTATGTGTGTATGTGTGTGTATATGTGTGTGTTTATTTGTGTGTGTGTGTGTAAGTTTGTATGTGTCTATGTGTGTATGTGTGTGTGTGTATGTGCATGTGTGTGTGTCTATGTCTGTACATGTGTGTATGCATGTGTATGTGTGTGTGTAAATCTATGTGTATATGTGTGCGTATGTGTGTGTATGTGTCTATGTGTGTTTGTGTGTGTGTATGCATGTGTATGTGTGTCTAAATCTATGTGTATATGTGTGTGTATGTGTGTGTATGTGTGTGTATGTGTGTGTATGTGTCTATGTGTGTATGTGTATGCATGTAAGCATGTATGTATGCATATGCATGTGCATTATGTATGCATATGTATGCATGTGTGTGTATGTTTGTGTATGTGTGTGTATGCATGTAACTATGTATGTACGCATATGCATATGCATATGCATTATGTATGCATGTATGTGTATGTGTGTATCTGTATCTCTACATGTGTGTATGCATATATGTGTGTGTAATTGTGTGTATGTGTGTGTGTATGTGTATGTGTGTATGTGTGTGTATGTGTCTGTATACGTGTGTATGCATCTAAGCATGTATGTATGCATATGCATGTGCCTTATGTATGCATATGTATGCATGTGTGTGTGTATATGCATGTAAGTATGTATGTATGCATATGCATATGCATATGCATTATGTATGCATATGTATGCACATATGTGTGTCTCTCTACATACGTGTGTATGCATATATGTGTGTGTATGTGTCTATGTGTATGTATGTGTGTGTATATATGTGTGTATGTGTGTGTGTCTTTGTGTGTATGTGTGTGTCTATGTGTGTATATATGTGTGTATCTATATATATATATATATATGTGTCTATATGCATGTGTATGTGTGTTTGTAAATGTGTCTGGATGTGTGTGTGTGTAAGTGTGTATGTGTCTATGTGTGTGTATATGTGTGTGTGTATGTGTGTGTGTGTGTCTATGTGTGTATGTTTGTGTGTATATGTGTGTATGCGTGTGTCTATATGTGTGTGCATGCATGTGTATGTGTGTGTGTATATTTGTGTGTGTAAATCTATGTGTATGTGTGTGTATGTGTGCATGTGTTTGCATGTGTGCATATACATGTGTATGTGTATATATATGTGTGTATGCATGTGTATGTGTGTGTGGAAATGTGTGTGGATGTGTGTGTGTGTAAGTGTGTATGTGTCTATGTATGTGTGTGTGTGTGTCTATGTGTGTATGTGTGTGTGTGTCTATGTGTGTATGTGTGTGTCTATGTGTGTATATATGTGTGTGTGTATGTGTGTGTAAATTTGTGTATTTGTGTGTATGTGTGTGTGTATGCATGTGTATGCATGTGTATGTGTCTATGTATGTATGTGTGTGTATGTGTGTGCGTGTGTCTATGTGTGTATGTTTGAATGTGTGTGTGTATGCATGTGTATTTGTGTGTGTGTAAATCTATGTGTATATGTGTTTGTATGTGTGTGTATGTGTCTATGTGTGTATGTATATGCATGTATGTATGCATATGCATGTGCATTATGTGTCCATATGTGTGTATGTGTGTGTATGCATGTAATTATGTATGTATGCATATGCATATGAATATGCATTATGTGTGTATGTGTCTATGTGTGTATGTGTATGTGTGTGTGTATGTGTGTGTGTATGTGTGTGTTTAAATGTGTGTGTATATGTGTGTGTATGTGTGTGTATGTGTGTGTATGTGTGTGTATGTGTGTGTATGTGTCTATGTGTGTGTATGTGTCTATGTGTGTGTATATTTCTATGTGTGTATGTGTATGCATGTATGTATACATATGCATGTCCATTATGTATGCATATGTGTGTGTATGTGTGTATGCATGTAAGTATGTATGTATGCATATGCATATGCATTATGTATGCATATGCATGTATGTATGCATATGCATATGCATTATGTATGCATATGTATGCATATGCATATGCATTATGTATGCATATGTATGCATGTATGTGTATGTGTGTGTATGTCTCTCTATGTGTGTGTCTATCCATATATGTGTGTGTATGTGTGTGTGTATGTGTATGTGTATGTGTGTGTGTCTATGTGTGTGTGTCTATGTGTGTGTGTCTATGTGTGTATGTGTATGTGTGTATGTGTGTGTATGCATGTAAGCATGTATGTATGCATATGCATGTGCATTATGTATGCATATGCATGTGCATTATGTATGCATATGTATGCATGTGTGCATGTATGTGTGTATATGCTTGTAAGTATGTATGTATGCATATGTATGCATGTGTGCATGTATGTGTGTATATGCTTGTAACTATGTATGTATGCATATGTATGCATGTGTGCATGTATGTGTGTATATGCTTGTAAGTATGTCTGTATGCATATGCATATGCATTATGTATGCATATATGTGTATGTGTGTGTATGCCACTCTACATGTGTCTATATGCATATAGGTGTGTGTATGTGTCTATGTGTGTGTGTGCGTATGTGTGTGTGTATGTGTGTGTGTATGTGTGTATATATATATATATGAGTCTGTATGCATGTGTATGTGTGTGAGTAAATGTGTGTGGATGTGTGTGTGTGTGTAAGTGTGTGTGTGTGTAAGTGTGTATGTGTCTATGTGTGTGTATATGTGTGTATGTATGTGTGTGTGTTTCTATATGTGTATGTGTTTGTGTCTATGTGTGAATGCATGTGTCTATGTGTGTAAATATGTGTGCGTGTATGCATGTGTGTGTGTGTAAATTAGTGTGTATATGTGTGTGTCTAAATCTGTGTGCATGTGTCTTTGTGTGTGTATGTGTATATGTGTGTGTATCTATGTGTGTATGTGTGTGTGTCTGTGTGCATATACATGTGTATGTGTATATATATGTGTGTATGCATGTGATTGTGTGTGTAGAAATGTGTGTGGATGTGTGTTTGTGTGTGTGGAAATGTGTGTTGATGTTTGTTTGTGTGTGTGTGTGTAACTGCGTATGTGTCTATGTATGTATGTGTGTGTGTATATGTGTGTCTGTCTATGTGTGTATGTGTGTATGTGTGTGTGTATGTGTGTGTTTCATGTGTATATGTGTAAATTTCTATGTGTGTATATGTGTGTATGCATGTGTATATGTGTGTGTAAATCTGTGTGTGTATGTGTGTCTGTGAGCATACCTTACTTCCTTGAGGTTGTGTGCACTTCTAGCTAGCTCTGTGTGTGTGTGTGTGTGTGTGTCTGTGTCTCTCTCTCTCCCCCTCCCCCTCTCTCTCTCGCGTCTCAATCCTAGCACAAATATGGCAAGAGAAATCAAATTTTCTTCTTAACATTCCACAACGTCACTTATGTGATGCTTTGGAATATCAAGACATCATTTATGCGATGCTCCAGCATCGTAGGCAGTTTTCCAATGTTGGTAAGAGCATCCTTAGATAGCGATGCTTGTTGTGATGGACATTTTGAGCATCGCATAAGCGACGATTTGCATCGCTTCTGTGACGGGTAGTGTTTTTTTTAATAAAAAAAAGTTCTGTCGCTTTTGCAATGCTAGCATCGCATAAGCAATGAAATCTAGTTTTATTTCATTGGGGGGCATGGATACATCCCCCTATTTCTAGTAGTGTACCCCCACATTTACTATATAGCACCTCCTCCATCTTACCATAGTAAGGTTGTGGAGAAACTGTTTGAAAGGGAGACCATGTTGTCTGTATGATCCCTTCAACTTTGACAATATGGATTCTTTTCCCCTAAGGCTAGAACCATTGAGACTAGAATATAATATGGACTTAGGACATTTATAAGCTAGTTAATCTCCCCACTTGTGCATGATGTAACCCAAAACTCACTAATATTGTATGCCTCCCACATGTCGGGTAGTTATTTTACCTTTTAGGTCCATAAAAATTCCAGCATGACAAAGGATCATATCAATTTTGTAAAGAAATAAATTGTTGGGTAGAAGAAATTTGTATATTAGTCATTGAATAACTACTTTGCAGCCTCATCGAAGAAAAGAAATAGTATTGGATTCCCCCTAAATTTTGAGGTATAAGTCTGGTGTAATATAGTGAATCTCTATTGGATGTAGTAAATAATTCCTTTATGGGGCACCCACAATTGAAATAAGTACCCCCTGACATCAAAATAGTTAAAAAAGCATGTGGCTAGTCTCCACAATGTCCATTGTTGCATCATTGAGGGTTATCATCATCTTCCCATAGAGTTTGGGCAACATCTTCAACCCTTGAGGAAAATTCTCAATAGGTGGTGCATGGGAATAAGTGATATCCTATATGGTGGTGGAGTGCACAAGCCTTGGGGTGAGATCTAGTCAGATACAAGAGCTATCTTTATCTAGAAAGGAGTAAAGCTGGTCAATAGTTTCCTTGGCCAACTCAATATTTGGTACTATATTTCCTACATCCTCCACTATTTGGTACTCAATTGAGTTCTCCTATCGGGATAGAAATCTTTACCTTAGCCTAGGATGCATCTCTAGGAATTCCTTTGTTTTTCCCTCCTCTTCCCATGTGAGATCCCACAATTTCTCCTTCAGACGATAACTCAATTCCCCTTTCTCTAGAAGTATCTTAGGAAGCTCTATAAGTTTAGGCTTCCATGAGTGCATCCTTATACCACCTAATTTTATCATTTCATCCACTACAACCATATTTGTAGTCTTTTCTCATTTGTCTAATTTGCCAAAAGTTTCAAAAAAAATGACACAATGGACATAATCAAAATACTTCCTCTTTTTATCTAAAGAATTGAGATTATAAGGTTTCTTAACATGATCTACATCATCTTTTCCCACCATACTCTTTCTTGTTTGAGATTAATTCATTGGTTTAATAGCAATTACTTAAGAGGTTCAAGTTTCAAACTATTAGTATCAATAGACTAGTTGGGGCCGATCACATCCTACACTATCTAAAAGGCAAACATATGCAATCACCAGAATAAGATCCGGCATTGTTAGTATTCCCATACTTAATGGAACAAGAAATATGGACATTCCTTGAATAGAAATCTTTCGGTTATGAGCTCTCAAAGTCTACATTTTCTTTTCCTCAAAAAAAAAAATGAATGGGGTAGGTTAATATGTAGGTGGTATAAATAAAGCAAAGCTTAGAAAACCTCGAACCTTTTGTTGCTAGAAAGAACCATCAACAAGACCATCTAGACGTGTCTAAAGAGTAATGTTGAAGGCATCCATTTCAATAAATGCATTCCTCCCACACCTTTGTGGCTGCCTCCAAAAAGATGTGTTGATGATGCTCGTTAGTTAGTGTTCCCTTGTTCAAAGATTCTTGGATAAACTCACACACTTTTAAGGTGCAAATATGGACATGCGATCAAGGAAGAACTTAGTTACATCGAAAATGGCAACAATAGTAGTAAGAAAATTGATCATAAATCTCCTAGGGAATTGATTTTAGTTTTTATTAGGTAAAGTTGTTAAATCTTGGATATACTTATGTAAACAATACCAATACGTTAATTATGTTAATTGTCCATTCTTTGAAAAATAAAAACTAATTACATGAATATAGAGGTACCATTAATGGGGGGAGGGGATGGTGATAGGTCGATTATGTCAAAATGATAATAGTACTCCAATGACCTTATTATTTTCTAGAAACAAATTAAATGGAGGGAATAAAGATGTATTTTCTTTCTATGGTAATTTTTCCACCAAGGAAATGATTGCTACATGCCTACAGATATATATCTAGCTTAGCAAATGCCTCATTACATTAGTGCTTGTGAGTAAGAAAACGAAGACCATAATTTTCACTAGTAGTGATACCCAAAGCATATCTACAAAGATAATCAATGAGGTAAGCTAGTTAAAGCTTCATGCGAAGCTAGTATCCGAGAAGATAGGAGTCCCTAGTGATACCTATGGCTACCACATTTACCATACAGATTTTCCTTCATCTTACCATAGTAAGTTTGTGATCTTGTGGGTAAATAAATTTTCTCCCTTTGTCTAAGGGGTCACTCAAATTAGGCAAGTTCCAAGAGGATAGGATGTTTTAGTACCTTTTGGAGAAACTCTTCAAAAGTGAGACCATCTTGGCCATATAATCCCTTCATCTTTGAACAAATGGAGCTTGTTCCCTTGAGGCTAGCACCATTCAGACCAAAATATAAAATGGCTTTAAGTATTTTCTTAGGTACTTCAACTCCCACTTGCACATAATGTGAGACCAAAAATGACTAGTATTGTATTCTTCTCATGTATGGGGGGTTGTTAGCTTACCAATGAGGCACACATAAGTACCATTATGTCAAGATACCATATCAAATTTATAAAGAATTTAAATCTATTGGAAAAGAGATTTCTCTATTGATCTTTGAATAATAGCTTTGCTATCTCACGAGAGAGAAGAAATGGTACCTGACCCTCCCAAAGTTTGTGGGGTAAGTATGGGATAGCAAGATGAGTCTTTGTAAGATGTTTCAAACAATTCCTTCACAGAGCATCCACAATCAAAATAAGTACTTCCATCGCATGTAAATAGCCTAAAAAGCACGTAGCTAGTCTCTATAATGTGTTTCACCACATCGTTTGGGGATGTCATTAGATTCCCATAGAGTGTGGCCTTTTCAATACCTAGAGGCGATCCTCAATAGCTAATGCACAGGGATAAGCAATACCCTCCATAGTGGTGGAATGAGTTAGTTTTTCGAAGATCGAGCTGTAAATGGGCATTCTCTTTCTTCTAGAGGGTGTACAATTGGACCAACATATCCTTCACAATTTTGTGAGCCTATAGTATATTTCTTGTTTCCTCTACTATTTGATCCTCAGACCAATCATCTTGTAATGCAATGAATGCATCGTTTGATTTGGAATGTCTATCCAAAAATTTGAACAACTTCACTTCATCCTTGCTTGTTAGATCCCCTATATTTTTTATGTCTTTCATTTTACTCTCTCTTCCTAAAACCCTCTTAGATGATCCCTTAATCAAAAAATTGCCCGTATGCAGTTCCAATTATCTCCTTTTGAAATGAAGAGACTAAGAAGATTTGGGACTTAGTTTTTTTAGCACAAACGGTGTTGCCACATCAACATTCAAAGATTAAATGAGATGTAAAAGAGGCAATTGATAAGAGGTTTACCACATATCTCATTAAATATCTTGGATGATATGTGTGAAGCTGACCAATTAGGCAAGTCTACTAGGTAGACCTTCAAAATATGTAGTAGAGGGCGTGTTAGACCTTGTACATAGAGATGTGTGGGGCCAAAACAAGGAGCCCTAACTTGTACGTAATAGGTATTCTTTAACCTTTGTTGATGCATATTCAAGAAAAGTATGGTTTTATTGTATAAAGCAAACATCACATGTGTTTTCTATATCCCTCACTTCTCGATAGAATACTAAACCACTTTATTATGAGTTTTTTGGCAGAAGATTCCATCTAATTTGATAGAGAAAAGTTGGGATTTTCAAACGCCACATTTGAATTCCAAATGTACAAAAACTTTGGAACATTATATACTGAAGATAAAAATGAAGATTCATGGCCATCCGCTTTTAGCTTTTGGAAATTTTTAGACTCTCATTGGGAGTGTCGACTCAGGTTCAAAATTCACATAGCTAAGCTAGCCTCCTAGTAGTTGAAAGTTTCTCATAGGCAGAGATTTTTTATCATTTTATATCTCATTGTGTAGTTGATTGTTTTATAGGAAAGATATCTCATCTTATTCTTATTCTTGTAATATTTATTTTGATTATAATCCTAGTCTCAAATGTTCATTCTCATGGAGTACATTGAACTTGAGATCTCACTAGTTTGGTCTTCATAGACAAGTATAACTACCTCATCATTTTTATGAGTAGATGCCTCCAGATATTCGTTTTCCTCTTTAAATCTATTTGTTTGGCATCACATACCATTTCTATATTATGCTTTCTTGTCAATATCTTAATTCTTTCCATAAAATACCACTGAAATCTCAATGTGAAGGTTATCTTCTCGTCATCTCTATCCTTATCTACATCTAGAGCTTTTGCAATCCAAAATGGTTTATGAAATTCATCACCCTCAAAAAGGAATGCAATGTTGGTACTTTGATAGTGTGGCAACCAACCATATAACCTCCTAGTGTAGTTTCTTCAGTTCACTTGAGCCTGCCCCTATTGGAAGTATTGTCACATGCACTAAAACCTCCTCTTATCTTGTAATGGGAGTTGGTAAGACCATTTTGACTATTGTTGATGGTAGTTGTTTTACATTGTGAGATTCTTTGTATGTGTCGTGGATCAAGAAGAATCTATTATTAGTTTCAACATTAGGAAAGATTGGCTTGGTTATCAAATTTTTTGATGACATATCTAGAGTTCATGATCTCCCAAATGGTTATGTCACTATTACTTCTAGCACTTTATTTTGTATAAGCTCATAGACTATGAAAAATCTACCAATTATTCAAGATTCTCAATCTATCCCAGATGCAAAGCTTTTGCATGCATGCATTTATCATCTAAATTTTGCTATTTTGCTACGCATGTAGAAATCTGAAATGGTGTCTTATTTGCCCAAACTTGAGGCACTTTATTAACATTTATGTGCAAGCATATTCTATGCAAATACAACATTCCTCGTTCCCAAAACATGGTTCAATTTGAGCTAATTATAAATTCCAGCTTGTTCATAGTTTTGTCTATGGTCTTATGCAGACAACTTCCTTTGGGAACTACCTTTACATCCTGATTTTTATTGATGTCTAAGCATGCATGGGTGTATCCATTGAAAGCGATGTCTGAAATGTTTATATGCCTCAAATAGTGTCTTGTTTTGGTTGAAAATCTATTAGAGAGTAAATTAGGCACCCTCTAATTTGATCAAGGGGGGAAAAAGTTTCTTCTAATTTAATACATATTTGGTTAAGCATGGGATAAAACATCAGTATATAGTGCCATATACACCTCAACAAAATGGATTTTGTGAAAGAATGAATAGGTTTCTCATGCACATGGCGAGGTGTATGGTCAAAAGTGAGGCTTTACCACATAGCTTTAGGCTTAAGGTTATTATTTGTGTAGCATATACTTAATAGGTTTCCGACCAAAGCATTGCAATCAATCACTCCATATGAGGCTTGGCATGGTTGCAATACTTCTTTTGCTCATCTATATGTCTTTGGTTGTGTCAAATATGTATCATTTCTTGAAAAAAACCTTAGCAGATTGGATGATAAAGCAATGAAATGTATTTATGTTGGGAAGAGTTTTGAAAGAAAAGGTTATCATTTGTATCATCCACAAGCTAAACAGGTTTTGGTTAGCTGTGCTGTTGTTTTTGTGGAAGATTCAATTCAGCCTTTAGTTTCATGTACCAAGGAGACATCACTTAGCTCCAAGGATATGCATGACACGTTTTTATTTCTTTTCATAGGTGGACCTTCAAGTACTAGTCCAAATGAGCTAGTTTCTTAGCCTTTATAGGTTGCACATGATGATGCAGTTCATTCCCTTTCTGATGCACATTTACATGATGCACTTGTTGATGTGAGGGTTGATATAGAGGAGGCATAAACTATGCCTAATGGCTGGTGTAGACTTTGAGAGATATCGAATTTGTTGCACATCTCTCATATCATACACGTTTAGGCTCTCATAATGCTTTCTTTGCATTACATTGCTATGTAGTAGATGCATCTAGTCTAAGAGATAAAAATAAACTTGTTTCTTTTGATGAAGCATAAATTTTAGAAAAATTGATGGCTCTTATGCAATCAGATAATGATGCTATCATGAAAAATGGGTACTTATTCTTTACGTGATTTTCCTCTAGGTAGAAAGGACATTCATACTAAATGGGTACACAAGTTGAACCATAAGCCTAATGGAGATGTTATCGTTATAAAGCTAGGCTTGTTTCCAAAGGTTATGCTCAAGAAAGAGGGATTGATTTTGATGAGACATTTTCTCTAACATGTCAAATGAACATGGTTCATAGCATTTGTGCACTTGCAACACATCATGCTTGAAATATACATCCATTGGACATTCAAACTGAATTTTTGAATGGCGATTAACATGATGAAGTGTGTGCATTTCAGCCCTGTGGTCTTGTGCAAGAAGGACATGAAAACAAAGTGTGCAGGTTGAGGAAGGCATTATATGGTTTGAAGCAAGCACCACATGGTTGGTATGAAAAGATACATCGATACTTGTTTGCACACGGCTTTGAGAATAAACCAACTTAGAGCACCTTATATGTTAAGTGTGCAAATGATTTACTTCTAATCATTTTTGTATATGTTGATGACTTGCTTCTAGCTGATCCTGATGAGAAGCATATTGTTGAATTGAATGCTGATTTGCATGCCTCTTTTGAGATGTCAAAATCAGGGCATTTGCATAATTATTTGGCCATTCAATCCATGCAAAATGATGGGGGAGTATCTTTGTGTGTAATAAGATATATTGACACATTATTGCAAAATTTTGTTCCTGAAGATAGCAAATCTACTTCCACTTCTATGGAAATACATTTATGGTTGAGTCTTCATGATGTTGGAGATGTATTTGATATTTTTCTCTATCAGCACATTATTTGATGCTTGATTTACTTATGCATAACTCGAATTGATATTCAGTTTGATGTCTCTTAGATGAGCAAGTTTAAGCATTGCCCAACTCTCAAGCATTGGTAGGCGGTTAAGTGCATCTTTTGCTAATTGAGTGGTAATGATATCCGAAAGAATTTATTACTCTTAAATTATTACTAAACTTAAAAGATTAATTGATTATTATAAGTTTGAATAATTTATGAAATTTTTGACTAATGTTTGATTTTATTTTTTGCAGGACAAGAAGTTCGATGACTAATACAAAGATATGAAGTATTTACCAAGGTGTTTTCTAATGAAGTTATGGGTATAGATGAAAAAGCAAGGGTTAGCCAAGGGTTTATCTAAATTTTGAAAGATAATTCAAGGGTATTTAAGGGTTAAATGTAGGTTTTGAACATGTTCTATAGGGTTCAAGTTTAATTTCAAGGTTAATTAAGGGTTAATTAATAAATCTAGAGGGTTATGAATGGGTAGAGGATTAGTTTATGGGTTACTTGGGGCTAAAATCATGGTTTGAAGTTAGTTGAAGGGTAAACCTATGGTTAAGAGATTAATTAAGTAGGTTTTAGTCTATAAATGAGTTAATAAATAGGGTAAATATAATAAATCAAACTATAGTAAAATATGTTAATTATTAATTTTCACTAAGGTTATGGTAACAATTAAATTTATTCTAAAGGTTTGTATTTATTCTAAAGTGATTAAAAAAATAAAAAGGAATTGAAAGGTTCTATTTAAATCAAAAGTCTATGGTCAAGTGAATATTTAATTTGAGTAGTTGTGTGTATTTTGGAAAAAAATCAAATGGAGGAAAATCCCATGCCTAATTTCTTGTTGAGAGATGTTGAGTTGAAGAGGAGTAAATGTAGGCTGCATGGATCAATTATCTTAGGGAAAATGTGGGCTATGGTGGGCTACTCTCATCTATATAAAGAAGGGAGTCATATTCACAAGCTCATGTGATTTTTCAGGTACTTTATTTTTCCTTTGCTCTAGACTATAGTCATTTATGCACTCATTTCCATGACTGTTCTCTGGCAGGAGGAGAGAGAAGTCCATCTCTCTTACTTGTGTCATTCAATCAATGGAAAGCATTTTTTTTACTTTAGAATTCTGACGACGCAAAGACAGAGGGGGGGCCGTTTTGGTTTTTCCTTTTTCATTCAATTTATTTCCTCCATTTCACTTCTTTTTCTACCTTTCCTCTCCTTTCTTTATTGTTTTTTTATTCCTTTCATTTATTTGTCCTTCTCCCTCTCCCTCTCTTTCTCTACAGGCAGCGGAACAGTGCTGCGCACACAGCAAAGAGAGAGAGAGAGAGAGAGAGAGAGAGAGATAGAGAGAGAGAGAGAGAGGGAGAGAGAGTGAGTTGTAAGTTTTTTTTAATTTTATTCTTTTTTGTTTCTTTCTTTTTATTTATTTTCCTTCCCTCCTCCCTACAGCCGACAACGGCTGCAGAAGAGAGAGAATGAGAGAGAGAGACAGAGAGAGAGAGAAAGAAAGAGAGAGAGAGAGTAAGAGTGAAGGTTTTTTAATTTTTTTTTTCTTTTCTTTTTTAAAAATTAGATATTTTAATTAGCTTATTATTATTATTATTATTATTATGTTTACTTTATATATATGTTTCATTTTCATTTTTCGTGTAAACTATATATTAGGAAATGTATATTTAAATGAGTATTATATATGAAGGATTTTATGTATCGTATGATTAATATTGAAGAAGTTTATATATATATATATATATATATATATATATATATATATATATATATATATATATATATATATATATATATATATATATATATATATATATATATATAAATAGATATTTAAATGAATGTGATTAAAATGTGAAATGAAGGGTATGTATCTGTGTTTAATTAATTAGAATGGTTATATATTAAATGTATGAATTGTTATCCTAAAGTTTTTTGTGTGTTCATATGTTAGCAAAAAGAAGGAGCCATTTAGCCTTATTTTTTTCCCAAAGAATTCATTATCCTTTCCAACTTTTAGAGCTCTATTTCCAAATAATTATCCTATCTATTCTTAGCTTATCCCTTCCTTTTCTTACCCATTAGCCGAGCTTCTTCAACCCTTAGCTTGATAGAAACTTATTGGAAATGCATTGAATTTAATGATTGTTGTACCCATGTTAGTGGATGTTAGGCATGATTAGTAGTTGTTAGGCATGATTAGTAAATGTTAGACATGTTAGTGCATATAAGGCATGTTAGTTAATGTGTGCATGTTAGATATTAGAAGTTAGGTAATGCATCTTAGATGTTAGGAAATGCATGTAAATGTTAGGTACGTTAGTAAATGTTAGGAATGTTAATGCATGTTAGATGTTAGATGTTATGATCATGTATGCATGTTATGTCATGCATGTATGTTATGTATGCATATCATGTATGTCATGTATGTATGCATGATCATTTATGTTAGATATATGTTAGTACATGCATATGTTATTTCCTACTGTATGTTAGTGAATGATGTTATGTATGCATGTGTGCTAGTGTATGTGCATGTATGCATGTGTGTATGTTAGTGCATGCATGTCTATATATGTGTTAGGTAGTGCATGCATGTTCATATATATGTATGTTATGTTTGCATGTTCATGTATGTATGCATGTATGTTCATGCATGTATGCATGTGTATGTATGTTCATGCATATGTGTGTTAGTGTAAGTTATTTATGCATATGTTAGTATGCATGTATGCATGTGTATGTATGTTCATGCATATGTGTGTTAGTGTAAGTTATTTATGCATATGTGTATGCATGCATGTATGCATGTAAGTTATGTTAGTGCATGTTGTTGAAAGTTTTTCAAGCTCAAGAGTGTGGGAGCATGCCCCAAATTGAGCCTTCCACATCATCCACAATCAAAGGAGGCAGATTTCCACGCGTTGGAGGCATCCAATTATGCCCATAATGGAAAGAAGTTGATTAGAGAAGATTTAGCTCACCTCTTGATGTGATTGGACCTCACTTTTGACATGTATATGCTTTTGATTGGTTAAAGAGGTTAGTATGTGGTCTTTAAAACCTCTAATGAGTTGTATTATGACTTAGAGTCGTGGAAATACGTGCCCCAGCTGCCCCCTTGCATAACCACACCCCCTACTAGCTGTTCTCTGCATATTTTGCAGAGATTTCACTTTTTCATACTCTTTCTCCCTAGATAATATTGGCAGACCCCCCTATCTTGTAATTGTCGTTTCTCCTTCATCCGGAATCTATTTGCAATGATTTTTGTCTTGTTGGAAAGCTTGTACGTTCTACTTTGTCTGGTATAAGTCTCGGGTTCAGTGCTTGCACATGTGCTGAGAAGTGTCCAGAACAGTGTCTGTCTAGTTAGCTCATACTCTATGAAGAGATCAAGTTATCTGTTTTGTTGCAGTTGGTTGAGGCATCATCCAATATCCAAATGGGGTGATTTTACTCTCATTTGAAAGCTCTTCAAGTCTACATTAAGCTTTCAAAATTTCATTTTCAGTCTCTGCATATACTCAGAGAAACTGAGAAAATACAAAGTCTATGTCTGAAAAATTTCAGGATCCTAGGAGGGTTCATTTGCTTTTGTTGTGCACATAGGAGTGTTTATCCTCCAATAGTGGTATCAGAGCTATAAGTGGAGTATCAAAGAGAGAAGAAGGAGCAACTGAAGTGAAGTAAAGACTTCATCAAAGTTTGAAGGAAGGAAGCAAAGAACGGGCACGTCAACAACAAAGGGAAGCAAATACATCATCAAATCAAAGATGAAGCTTCATCAAGAGGAGTAGCTCTATTTTTTGAGGTAAAAGCCATCCTTTTCAACATCATTGCATCAAGGGGGAGGTTCAAAAGAGTTAGGAGGCACCATGGATGATCTCAATGCTCAGATTGAGAAGCTCGAGAAAGGAAACTACCAACCATGGCGATTTAGAATAAGCAATTTTTTGAGGGGGAAAGGTTTGTGGGGACTTGTGAGTGGTGGAGAGCCAAAACCCTACATAGATGAGGTAAATCCAACCAATGACCAGAGAAGAGCAGTAAGAGAGTGGGATGAAAGGGACAAAAGGGTCATTTTCATTTTATCTCAGCATATTAGCAACGCTATGGTAGGGCATATTCAAGATTTGGATACATCGAAGAAGGTGTGGGAGTGCTTGGAGAGATTGTACTCAACCTCCACAAAAGCTAGAAAAGTTCAGCTCAAGAATGAGCTAAATAATCTTAGGAAAAGCCCCTCTCAAGGTGCTAATGATTACATATTAAAGGTTAAAGAGCTTGCAGATGCACTAGGGTCAATCGGTTGTGCCCTAGATGATGACGATCTTGTCGCCCACACTCTAAATGGACTTAGGGATGATGGAAAATGGAGGGCTTTCACAACTTCAGTGTATGTAAGGGACTCTCTTCCTGATTTTGAGCAACTAATCACTCTCATGGTGACAGAGGAGATGAACCTTGGTGGTCATAATGCCAAGGATAGCCAAGGGCAATTGTTGTATGCAGGTAGAGGAAGAGGAAGACACAACCGAGGTGCTACAAGAGGAAGAGGAAGATATCAAAGCAACCAAGGAGGTCAAGGACAACAAGAAAATGTAGGTCAAAGAGGTGGAAGAGCCACAAATAGAGGAAGAGGTGCAAGATTTGGTGGAAGAGGACAACCCACTTCAAATGGATGCTTTGTATGTGGTAAGCCTGGTCATTTTGCAAATGAATGCTATCATAGAGCTCAAAGACAAGGGAATCAAAGCAACAACAACAATTATAGAGGGCAAGGTAATTATGCAAACACATCATCCAGCCAAGGGAATGATTATTTACTTGCCATGAGGTATGGTGAAGATACAACTCAAGCTAGTGAAGATGTATGGTATGTAGACAGTGGATGTAGCAATCATATGTCATATCGAAAGGATATTTTTAGTAATTTGCAGGTCCCAAAGCATCATGGGCATGTGGAAACAGGTGATAACTCAGAGCATACCATTCAACATGTGGGAGATATCAGTTTGGAAGGAAATCAAAGAGGAAAGTGCTTATGAGAGGTATTACATGTCCCTACTATTACCAAACACTTGATTTCGGTAGGCCAAATGGTAGAAAAAGGCTATCAAGTTAGGTTCAACGGAAGAGGATGTTTTGTTGAGGATCCAAGGGCAGGTTTCAAGCTCATAGCGAAAGGAAAGAAGCAAGGAAGAATGTTCACAATGGACATAAATCAGCCACACCATTCAATGTATGTCTCATATGGAGATAAGAGGATAGCAGATTTGGATCTATGGCACAAACGAATAGGTTACATCAACCTACAAAAGCTCAAGGACATGCAAAGGAGAAGCTTGGTAAGAGGTCTACCAAATTTTACATCTAAAATGTTGCATGAAATTTGTGTAGCTTGCCAAAAATAATCAAGGCTGCCCTTCAAGAAGAGTACCTATGTAAGTGCAAATGTTTTAGACCTCATTCACACGGATGTTTGGGGCCCAACAAGAGAAGCATCCCTTGCTGGAAATAGGTATTTTGTATCCTTCATTGATGAATTTTCAAGGAAAGTGTGGTTGTATTGCATTAGAAACAAATCAGATGTGTTCCACTACTTCAAGAAATTCAAAGCACAGGTGGAGAAGGAATCTGGTAAGTTTATCAAAACTTTGAGATCCGATGGAGGGGGAGAGTATTTCTCCCATGAATTTTCTGGATTTTTGCAGGTCAATGGCATCAAAAGACAATTTACATGCAGGTATACCCCTCAACAAAATGGGGTAGCAGAGAGAAAGAACAGACACATAGCAGAGGTAGCAAGGTGTATGCTCAACGAAATGAATATGCCGAATTGTTATTGGGGAGAGGCTACATATACAGCCACATACATCATGAATAGATGTCCAACATCAGGTATACATCATCTAACCCCTGAGGAAGCATGGAGTGGAAGAAAACCTTGCATTTCACATCTTAGAGTCTTTGGTTGTATATGATATGTACATGTACCTCAAGAGTTGAGGTCAAAGTTAGATGCCAAATCTGAAAGATGTATTTTTTTGGGATATTCTATGGAACGAAAGGGGTATAAATGCTATAATCCCATCACCAAGGAGCTGAAGGTAAGTAGGGATGTTGTCTTTGATGAGTTGAAGCCTTGGTATGCATGCATGAGTCCATTGCAGGTTGAAGACATAAGTGAGGCAGATTTGAAGAATGATGATAGAGTTCAAGAAAGCATGGACTTAAGTGGTCCAAGCAACTCATGCAACACAAGGACACCCTCACCATGGAGTGGAAGGCTTAGGGAAAGAGAGACCAGCTCTGAAGAAAGCAAGCTCAAAGGCAAAGAGAAGATTTCAATTGAAGAAGGAAGCTATGTGGACGAGAGCATGTTGGAAGATGAAGAGATAGAAGAAATTCAAACTCTAGGAGTGGAAAAACAAAGAAAGAAGATGGCAACCACACCTAAAGGAAGTGAAAGAAGGTCTTCAAGAGTAAGATATCCAGTACAAAGGTTAACATATGATAATTTCATTGCAAAGCATTATGCATACATGACTCAGGTAATCAAGGACAAAGAACCAACTAGTTATGAAGAAGCTAAGGATTGCAAGGAATGGCAAGAGGCAATGAAGGAAGAGCTCAAAGCACTTGATGAGAACCATACTTGGAGCATGGTACAAACTCAAGAAGGCATGAAGGTGATAGGTAATAAGTGGGTTTACAAAATTAAAAGAAATCTAGATGGTTCCATTGCTAGGTACAAAGCAAGGTTGGTGGGGAAAGGCTTCTCCCAAAGCTACAGGATAGATTATGACGAAACTTTCAGCCCCGTAGCCAAGATGCCAACAATTAGGACTTTGATTGCAGTGGCCACATCAAGCAAATGGAGCTTATATCAGTTGGATGTGAAGAATGTCTTCCTCAATGGAGAGCTTTAAGAAGTATTCTACATGAGCCAACCTCAAGGATTTGCTAGTATGAGGTACCCAAATCATGTTTTCAAGCTAAGGAAAGCATTATATGGACTAAAGCAAGCCCCAAGGGCCTGGAATAAGAGGTTAGTGGATTATTTATCAAGTTGTGGATACAAAGAAAGTGTTGCAGATCCATCACTTTACATAAAGAAGCAAGGAGACAAGATGGTATACATATGCATCTATGTGGACGATTTGATCATCACAGGAAGTGATATTGCAGGTATTAAAGATATCAAATCAAAGCTAGGAAAGGAGTTCAAGATATCTGATCTTGGAACACTAAAATACTTCTTGGGAATAGAGGTAATCTATGCACACAATGGCATCTTCTTGATTCAAAGAAAATACTTGTTGGATGTGCTATACAGGTTTGGTATGAGTGGTTGTAAGCCACTTTCTCAGCCCATGGAGCCCAATACAAAGTTGGTTGCAGGTCAAGGAGAGGCTATACAAGATATTACACTATATAGAAGCATAATTGGTTCATTAATTTATGCTACATTTACTAGACCTAATCTTGCATATGTAGTAGGTGTTCTCTCTCAATTTTTGCATGCACCTACTCATGATCATCTTATGGCAGCAAGAAAGGTGCTTCGTTACATCAAGCACACCATCAACCAAGGTCTATTTTACTCATATGATGCTGATCTAAGTGTCAAAGGATATAGTGATGCTGATTGGGCAGGTAGCAAGGATAATCGAAGGAGTACATCAGGTTATGTTTTCATGATAGGTACAGAAGTGATCTCTTGGAGCTCTAAGAAGCAACCCACTGTTGCTCTTTCATCCACAGAGGCTGAGTACAGAGGTTTAGCATTGGCTACATGTGATCTATTATGGCTTAAGAAGCTACTTAAGGACTTGGAAGTAGAAGTGGAGGAGTTTCCTCTTTATGGAGATAACATTTCAAGCATCTATCTACCTAACAATCCCATGTTTCATGCAAGGAGCAAGCACATAGAGGTTCATTACCACTTCGTTAGAGAAAAGGTGATGGCAAAAGAGCTAGATATAAGGTATGTGAACACTAAAATGCAGGTTGCAGACATGATGACAAAGTTTCTTGAAGGTACAAAGCTTGGAGGATTCAAGGAAGCTATCAACATAACAGACATAGGTTGAAGCAACAAAGGAAAAGACTTGAGCTTGAGGGGGAGTGTTGAAAGTATTTCAAGCTCAAGAGTGTGGGAAGATGCCCCAAATTGAACCTTCCACATCATCCACAATCAAAGGAGGCTGATTTCGATGAGTTGGAGGCATCCAATTATGCCCATAATGGAAAGAAGTTGATTAGAGAAGATTTAGCTCACCTCTTGATGTGATTGGACCTCACTTTTGACATGTATATGCTTTTGATTGGTTAAAGAGGTTAGTATGTGGTCTTTAGAACCTCTAATGAGTTGTATTATGACTTAGAGTCGTGGAAATACGTGCCCAAGCTTCCTCCTTGCTTAAGCACACCCCCTACTAGTTGTTCTCTGCATATTTTTCAGAGATTTCACTTTTTCATACTCTTTCTTCCTAGATAATCTTGGCAGACCCCCTATCTTGTAATTGTTGTTTCTCCTTCATCCGGAATCCATTTGCAATGATTTTTGCCTTGTTGGAAAGCTTATAAGTTCTACTTTGTCCAATATAACTCTCGGGCTCAGTGCTTGCACATGTGCAGAGAAATGTCTAGAGCAGTGTCTGTCTAGTTAGCTCATACTCTGTGAAGAGATCAAGTTATCTGTTTTGTTGCAGCTCGTTGAGGCATCATCCAGTATCAAAATGGAGTGATTTTACTCCCATTTGAAATCTCTTAAAGTCTAGTTTAAGTTTGCAAAATTTTATTTTCACTCTCTGCATATACTCAGAGAAACTCAGAAAATACAGAGCCTATTTCTGAAAAATTTCAGGATCCTAGTAGGGTTCATTTGCTTTTGTTGTGCACATAGTAGTGTTTATCCTCCAACACATGTATGTTGTGTATGCATATTATGTTATGTATGCATGTTTTTTATGCATGTGCATGTATGCATATGAGTTATGTTAGTGGAATTTTCATTTGCATGTTCATGCATGTATGTATGCATGTCATCTTATGTATGCATGTTCATTTATGTTAGTGTATGTTATGTCATACATGTATGTTTTCATGTGCATGTATGCATGTGATGTATGTTAGCATATGTAATATGTATGAATATGTATAATTGTATGAATTTTGTGAATGTATATGAATTATTAGATGTATGCTAAAGTAATGTATGCATGAATTATTTTATTGCAATGTATATGTTAAAATAAATGAATGTACTTATATATATATGTGTTTTTAGAAAAGTTAATTATCTTATATTAAACTAAGCTTTTAAAATATGATTAAGATTTAAATGAGTGTTTAATCTTTTATAAAAGTATACTTATAATTCTCATGTGATTTTTCAGATGATATACAGCCTTGTTGAAGACGAACTGAAGATTTGAAGTATGGAAACAATTTACTTAGCTGAAAATATATTGTTTAGTTTATATAGGATATCATTTTTATGAACAGAATCTTATAGCTTTGTATAGGAAATCAATCATTAATCTAGTTTCATTTCATCTTTATGTCTGAAGAGGCATCAACTAGTAATACCTTCTTACCTCCATCTACATTTGAAATATTATTTCCTAGTCCAGTTGAAGAAATTGAAGAACTAGTTAAAGATAAGATTGTAAAGAAACTTTGCATACAAGAGAATTTGATCATCGATTATCGAGAACTTTACCATTAATTTCCACTGTTCCACCTAGTACTGAAGATAGTGAAGATCTTTTTCTACCATCCATAACTAGAAACATTGATAATTTTCAAGAAGATTTAAACGTAACTGAAATCATTAAAGATCAAGTAGTTAGTGAGGAATTAATCTTACCATCCTATTTAGACACAGTAGAAAGATATAGAAACGCTTTGCCCTACGGACCTTAGGAAAAATTTTACTTATTCTGCATAGTCACCCTGTGTGCGCCGCTAGCGAGACGATTGAATTGATCCACCAGTCGCCACGAATCGCTCCCACATTTGAACCCGATGTGAGAAACGGCACAACAGGATAGGTATAAAAACTTTTCCTTTTCTTTCATATGCATTAGCTTGGTTTAGGCTAGGTGGTTGCACCAGCTTGAGGTGGTCATCTTGTAGAGGTAGAAATTACAAACCTTGTAATTCCTTGGTTGTTGAGGGCTGAGCTTATGCTCTGAGCGCCTCCATAGGAATAGGCAAGTCGTGAGCCTCATCTCTTCACCCTTACCATCAAGTAGTTGAAGAAATATGTTTGCACACACAACACTTAGATTCTTTGTATTAGGCATTTATTGCTCAACAAATGTATATTTGAAAATTTCACATGCACTCTAGCTTCTGCATCAACTGTCAAGTATATTTCCTAAACTTGAATCTGTTTGTTACTATTTAAATAGGGCTTTAGGAGACATAGGAATTGTTAGATTTAAAGTTTTAAAAAGAGTTTTCATTTGAAAGTTAGAATCTATTTTTCATTATAATATTAGGAATTGCTAGATTTAAAATTCAAAAAGCATTTTTATTTGAAACGTTAGTATCTAGTTTTCATTAAATTATTAAGGATTGTTAGATTAGCATGATTTTAGTTTGAAAATTCAACAAGAATTTTCATTTGAAAATTAATATCTATTTTTCAAGAATTGTTTAAAGGTTTTAAACTTAAGTAAAACTCGAACCAAACAATTTAATTAGTTTGCTAAGAAAACAAAAAACTAAAGTACAAGAAGGAATTAAGGATTATATTAAAAAACTTAAGTCTAGTTCTAACATACATAATAAAATGGACGAGTTATTGAGAAATATGATGTCAAAAACCCAAGGACAAAAAGTAGTTGAAGCAAAGCTAAAAGAAAAAGGGAAATTCATTGGAGTTAATGCAACTAGTTATTTAGACACTTTTGAAGACCTAGCAAAACTACATGGTTTGCCATCAACTAAATGGGTAACATTTTTTGTAAGACTTGCAATAGGTTCAGCCATTAGTGTAATAGAACCTCATAATGCACTTGAGTGGGAAGAATTAAAAAAAATGCATAAAGAATTTTACTTAGAAGATTATAGTCAACATAGTAGGTAGGGATTTATGAAGTGGCTTAGCACTCCTAAGTCCCAAATATCCCTTACACAACTACATGGTGAATTTATGAAGAGATTTTCACAATTGCCTAAGCAAGATAGAACTGCACTTACACCAGATATAGTTCTTTATTTCCTAAAAGTTTTAGCCACAGGCATTAGAAGTGAAGTAGAAAGAAGAGTAGAAGAACCTGGGAAAAGACATGGTTTAACGAAGGACTGGGCGGTTCTAAAACAAGTAGTAGAAGTAGTAGCACAAATGAAATAGAGGCAATCATTACTATATGATATGAATTTAAGTTTCCAACAGTAGGATCAACTACTCAAAATCCTAAAATTAATATAAACTCTAGTACAACTGAACAAGCGTCAACATCTAAAATTCCTAGTGAGTTACAGTTTGAGATATTATTTAATAAAATAGATAATATGATGCAGATGCATACCAATATAACTAAGGAAGTGGCAACACTTCAAAACACAATTCATTCCTTAACTAGTCAAGATAGGACAATTTTAGGTCTTCAATTTACTCATGCCCCATAAATAAATCCTATACCTATAGCACCTTTAGGAATCAACCAATAGCTCAGAATAATGAATGAAGAGGCGCACCCACCCGATGATGTGTTTGGTGCGACACCACTGAACATGTGTCTTATGCTTGTGAATCTTTAAAAGAGGCAAAAGAAAGAAAGCTATTAATTGATATTGATAAAAAACTATGTAATCACCGCACCCACCTCCCACTTGCTGTAAATTGGGGAAAAGGTGAAATGCAAAAACTATATGAAAATATATCTGAAGCACAAAGAAGCTCATCTGGAGTTGGATTAGAATGTGATGGAAGTGATCTAGTTGACGAAACATCAAATGAAACCAAAAATTATTCAATAGAAGAATTGATAAAAGCTAGAGATGATATAATGAACAAAATAGCATGGAACTCACCTATAGATAATTTCTCTATTTTTTCACATATAGAGAATATGGAAGAAAAGAGAAAAAGGGATGAGACTCAAGATTTAGATGAAACTAATCAAAGAGTAACTAGAAAACAATTAAGAAAAGAACCTAAAAATGTATAATTTAATGAAATTTAGATGAGCAAAAAAGAAGAGATATAAGGGAAGGCAAAAAACCTGAGACATCTAACAAACCTAGTGAATTAGATTCAAAGACTAATGAAGAAACAGATAAAAATGAGGGAAAAACCAAGAAGCCTAAAAGAATTCCAAAAGCTATTTTAACTTCAGAACTTGAACAAAAAAAAGACACAAAGGATATACTGTATGATATTCTCTTAAAAAGTCAAGTGACTATGTCACTTGAACAATTATTTACTATAACTAAATTAGAATTCAAAACCTGTTTATTTTAAATCTTAAAAATTACAAATTTTAAATAGTAAAGATATTCCTAGAGAAATCATGAGAAAACATGAAAAATATTTTAAAGATAAAGGATATATGTCTAAAAATGAAAATATAATTGAAACTTCTTTTTCCTCTACCTTATTTGAAGAAATTAATGAAACCTTACATGATGAAAAATTATTACATGTTATTCTTTTAAACTCACTAAATGAATATGATTTAATTTTAAAATTTGTTTCTGACTTTCATGAAGCTAAAATTAATACAAAGTATAAAACAATAGATAAAAAAGTGAAACTTGTAGCTCAAGCTTCACCTGAAGGAAGTGACCAGAAAATAAAACAAGTAGCTAATGATCCCATCTTACGTGATATTTCAAAAATAGGACATAAATTTATTGATGAAACTATTAAATTGATAAAAATAGGAAATGAAGATTCTTTTTTATTGCCTACTAAATGTGACTTGTTTCCTAAAATGATAAGAAAACATGGAAAAGCTTTTTCTCTTTATCCTCATGAAATAGGATGTGTTGATCCTAGACTAGTATCTCCTATAATTATATTTACCGTAGCCCATATACCTTGGAATCTTTGCCCTATTCAATTCCAAAGGCTCATTTACTTGAGCTAATGAAACTGCTTAAGGAGAAGATGCATATGAAAATTTTAGAACCTTCCTCCGCACCTTATTCTAATAGATGGTTTATTGTTCCTAAAAGGAATGGTAAACTTAGATTTATTCAAGACTTACAACCCGTAAATAAAGTTACAATTAGGAACGTGGGAACCGGCCCTATTGTAGGAGAATTTGTCGAAGCTTTTGCTAGGCATTCTATCTATTCTATGGGTGATTTATTTTCAGGTTATGATCAGTTCTAACTTGCTACTGAGAGTAGAGATATTACTACGATGAAGAATCCTTTAGGATTAGTTCGTATGTGTACTCTTCCTCAAGGAGCTACAAATTCGATAGCACATATGATGAATGCAATGAATATGGTTCTTCATGATTTTATTCCTAATTTGAGCATGCCGTTTATAGATGATATTCCAATTAAAGGTTGTGAAGAAAAAGAACAAGATGAAACATTAGATTCTTCAGGATGTAGGAAGTTTGTATCTAATCATATTTTAGATTGTGAGAAAATACTTAAAAGATTTGAAGAAGTAGGATTAACTTTTTGCACAGAAAAATTAGTTTTTGGTGTTAATGAAGTTTTAATTGTAGGACATTTATGTGGTTACTATGGTCGTAGGCCTTATCCTCAAAAAGTAGATGCTATAAATAAATTATCTGAAACTTGTAGAAAGATTAGTGAGGTTAGACGTTTCTTAGGAACATGTGTATTTTATGCTATTTGGATTCCGCATTATGCCCATGTAGCTAATCCATTATATGATTTACTTAAGAAAAATAGAAAATTTAAATGGACTAAAACTCATGTTAAAGCAATGACGAAATTAAAAAGTTTACTTTCTAATGCACCTGTTTTAAAACGTGTAAATTACTTTAATAATAAACTGATTATATTAAATGTAGATACTAGTCCCATAGGAATAGGATGGGTAATAGGACAAGATGATAGTGAGGGAAACAGATACGCTATTAGATTCGGGGCTGAAATTTTACATGAAACTCAAAAAAATTATCCACAAATAAAATGTGAATTATGAGGTTTAGTCACTGCGTTAAAGACTGATAAGGAGTATTTTATAGGAGCTAATGTAGTAATAGAAACAGATTTTTTACCATTAATAGGAATGATTACTAATTGTTCTTCTCCAGATATAGCAATGTTAAGGTGGATATCTTATATTAAGTTTAGTATTCCTGTTTTACATCATATTTCTGGAAAAACTAACTCTGTTGCAGATATGCTTTCTAGGGCTAAGTTTGAAGACGATGACATGACTGAAACTGAATTAAATGTGATTAATTATATTTCTGATGTTTATGTGTATGAAAAATTTAATGAAAATGAGTATGAGGGAATTTGGTATGATATAGGATATTATCTTAGCACTTTGAAGCAATTACGTGTTTGGTCAGCTAATATATTTAGAGACATTAGGAAAGGTGCATTTAATTTCTTTCTAAAAGATGGTTTTATTTGGTGTCATGCAAAAGGGAAAATTAGATATCCTCAATGAGTTTTAGGAAATAAAAACCTTCAAAATAGAGTTATGATAGATATGCATGAAACTCTTTGGTCAGAACATAAAGGCTTTTATGCGACGTATGATAAAATTAGAAAAGCTTATTGGTGGCTAGGAATGTATGTGAATATACGTGTCTTTGTAAGTTCTTGTACTACTTGTCAGGTACATTCATCTGTTGGACATAGAGAACCTTTGCACCCTACCTATCCTCCTTGTGTTCATTACAAGTGGGTAGTTGATTTAGTGACCATGCCTAAAGGTTTAGATAGGATGAGATATATAGTCTTAGCTAGGGAAGACTTGACTAATCATGTAGAGGGTAGAGCTCTTCGTACTAAAACTACTTATATTATATGTAAATTTTTGTTAGAAGAAGTAATTTCTAGATTTGTCTATGTAGGAAAGATAGTAGCAGATAGGGGTGAGTTAGATGCTAGAGAGGCTAGAGAATTCTTTAACCAGCATGGGATTCGTCTATCTCTCACTATTGCTTATAATCCGGAGTCTAATGGTAAGATTGAGCGGGCTCATCCCTCTATTGTGAAGGCAATTTCTAAGACCTGCAATGGTGATACAACGCAGTGGCCTAGATTCCTTCCTTTCACACTATGGGCAGATAGGATGAGGTATACTAGATCTACAGGATTTATGCCTGCACAACTAATGTACTGTCAGAAGCCGGTTTTTCCTATCTAGACCCATATTATTTCATGGACGACGCTTCCATGGAATAATGAGATGACTCGCAAAGATTTGATTTCTGTTAGGATTATGTAGTTAAATCTAGGAAATAAAATGATTGAAGAAGCTGTACAAAAAGTTAGAGAATCACGTCTTAAAAATAAAATTTATTTTGATAAAAAACATAGATTTAGGCATCGTAATATAGAAGTGGATGATTGGATATTAGTTTATGATAGTACTTTTGATACATAGTATGATTCTAGGAAAAAGTTAATAAGAAGATGGTTTGGTTCGTATGTGGTTGTAATTGTATTTGATAATGGTACATTTAAACTTAGATAATTTGATGGTTCTTTATTCAGAAATTTGATTGTAGGAAAAAGAGTTAAACTGTTTAAGAAGAAAAATAATGAAGAACATGAGATTTACGAGATTGATGCTGATAATGATGCTGATGAAGATGAAGATGATGATTAAAATATCTATTTAAAATCAGGTGAAAAAGTTTTAATTGAAGATTCTCTGATTTTTTGTGTATATGCACTACATTACTGCATGTGTTAAAAGGATATGTTCAAATTTATTTAAGAAAACCAAGTAGAATTTAAGATGTTAAAATATCTGATATATTTATGATTGAAGCATGAAAACTTGTATTTAAATGAACTGAATCAGATAGTTAAATAGACATTTTGGAATTGGAAGCTTGTCGAAGAAATGGTAGCCTTATTATGAATACATGTATATGCTGAAACTTTTATCCATTAGTAAGTGAGATTTTTGTATCTTGCTATTTATTCCTTATGAGATATGACCTCTAAATGAATTTAAAAAATAATACTTCATACCCAATTAGCATATATGTATGTGTTTGTAGTTGGTGCGCTATGTTGGGCTAGTAGGCGGGTGGAACAACCTTGATCGGATGATCAAGGCCACCAGCTGATGCTAGTTTCATCATAGGCCTAACCTTTATGTTTTCATGCGCCTGCATGGGTCGGTAGGCGGGTGGAGTTACTCTGGTCGAGCGATCAGAGCCACGAGCTGACATCGATTTCATGTAGGGCTAACATAGTTTTGTCGTGTGCTATGCCGGGTTGGCAGACAAGTGGAATAAACTTGGCTGGGTGGACAAGTCCAGGAGTCACACCCAATTTTGGTATAGGCCAATTTGTGAAAAATAAATAAAGAGCTGAGTTGGGATGAAGTAATAAAGCAAAAGAACAAAATGGTATGAAAAAAGCAATGATTAGAGAGTCAGACCATAGGAAATAAAAGTAGGAGGCATATAATTCTATTAACTGATGAAAAAAGTTTTGGTATATGTTGTTATGCAGGATAAGTTACAAGTTACATGAACAGAAGGACTATGATACTTATGATTTATTCCTATAAATGCTTGTTTAAATGTGGATTCAGAAATATAACATGATATTTATATGACTTATATCTACTTTGTTTTTTTTTGAAGATTTGTGCTAATCTTTTTAATTGCACAAAGTATGAATGCATATAAAATAAAACTTTGAAAAATTCAAAACTTATTTTCAAAAGAATTTGATATGTTCCACTTGAATCTACAGGTTGGCCCATCGGGAGGATGTGCAGGTTTAGTGGGGGTGGATGTCAAAAAGAATTTATTACTCTTAAATTATTACAAAACTTAAAAGATTAATTGATTGATATACGTTTGAATAACTTATGAAATTTTTTACTAATGTTTGATTTTAATTTTTGCAGGACAAGAAGTTTGATGACTAATACAAAGATATGAAGTATTTAGCAAGGTGTTTTCTAATGAAGTTATGGGTATAGATGAAAAAGCAAGGGTTAGTCAAGGGTTTATCTAAATTTTGAAAGATAATGCAAGGGTATGAAGGGTTAAATGTAGGTTTTGAGCATGTTTTATAGGGTTGAATCTTAATTTCAAGGTTAATTAAGGGTTTATTAACAAATCTAGAGGGTTATGGAAGGATAGAGGATTAGTTTATGGGTTAGTTGGGGTTAAAATCATGGTTTAAAGTTAGTTGAAGGGTAAACGTATGGTTAAGAGATTAATTAAGTAGGTTTTAGTCTATAAATCAGTTAATAAATAGGGTAAATATAATGAATGAAACTTTAGTAAAATATTTTAAACAAAAATATATTAATTATTAATTTTCACTAAGATTATGGTAACAATTAAATTTATTGATGAGTTTAATTTAGTTTATTCTAAAGGTTTGTATTTATTCTAAAGTGATTAAGAAAATAAAAAGGAATTGAAAGGTTGTATTTAAAACAAAAGTCTTTGGTCAAGTAAATATTTAATTTGAGTATTTGTGTGTCTTTTGGAAAAAAATCAAATGGAGGAAAATCCCACGCCTAATTTCTTGTTGAGAGATGTTGAGTTGAAGAGGAGTAAATGTAGGCTGCATGGATCAGATATCTTAGGGAAAATGTGGGCTATGGTGGGCTACTCTCATCTATATAAAGAAGGGAGTCCTATTCACAAGCTCATGTGATTTTTCAGGTACTTTATTTCTCCTTTGCTCTAGAATATAGTCATTTATGCACTCATTTCCATGACTGTTCTCTGGCAGGAGGAGAGAGAAGTCCATCTCTCTTACTTGTGTCATTCAATCAATGGAAAGCAAATTTTATTACTTTAGAATTCTAACGATGCAGAGGCAAAGGGGGGGGGGGTTTGGTTTTTCCTTTTTCCTTCAATTTATTTCCTCCATTTTTCTTCCTTTTCTACCTTTCCTCTCCTTTCTTTATTGTTTTTTTTTATTCTTTCATTTATTTGTCCTTCTCCTTCTCCCTCTTCCTCTCTTTCTCTACCGGCGGCACAACAACACTGCGCGCGTAACACAGAGAGAGGGAGAGAGAGAGAGAGAGGGAGAGAGAGAGAGAGTGAGTTGTACTTTTTCTTTTTTTTTTTATTTTATTCTTTTTTTGTTCTTTCTTTTTATTTATTTTCCTTCCCTCCCCCCTGCAACCGACAGTGGCCACAGAACAGAGAGAAAGAGAGAGAGAGAGAGAGTAAGAGTGAAGGTTTTTTATTTATTTATCTTTTCTTTTCTTTTTTATAAATTAGATATTTTAATTAGCTTCTTTTTTTATTATTATTATTATTATTATGTTTACTTTATATATATGTTTCATTTTCATTTTTTGTGTAAACTATATATTAGGAAATATATATTTAAATAAGTATTATATATGATTAATATTGAAGAAGTTTATATATATATAATAAATACTTAATGGATATTATGTATGATTAATAGGATTTTATGTATGATTAATATTGAAGAAGTTTATATATATATATATAAATATTAATGGATATTTAAATGAATGTGATTAAAACGTGAAATGAAGGGTATGTATCTGTGTTTAATTAATTAAAATGGTTATATATCAAATGTATGAATTGTTATCCTAAATTTTTTTGTGTGTTCACAGATTAGCAAAAAGAAGGAGCCACTTAGCCTTATTTTTTGCCAAAGAATTCATTATCCTTTCCAACTTCTCTATTTCCAAATAATTATCATATCTATTCTTAGCTTATCCCTTCCTTCTCTTACCCATTAGCCAAGCTTCTTCAACCCTTAGCTTGATAGAAACTTATTAGAAATGCATTGAATTTAATGATTGTTGTACCCATGTTGGTGGATGTTAAGCATGATTAGTGGTTGTTAGGCATGATTAGTAAATGTTAGGCATGTTAGTGCATATAAGGCATGTTAGTTAATGTGTGCATGTTAGGTATTAGAAGTTAGGTAATGCATGTTAGATGTTAGGAAATGCATGTAAATGTTAGGTAGGTTAGTAAAAGTTAGTAATGTTAATGCATGTTAGATGTTAGGAAGTGCATGTAAATGTATGCATGTTATGATCATGTATGCATGTTCATGTATGCATGTTATGTCATGCATGTATGTTATGTATGCATATCATGTATGTCATGTACATATGCATGATCATTTATGTTAGATATATGTTAGTACATGCATATGTTATTACATGTTGTATGTTAGTGAATGCTGTTATGTATGCATGTGTGCTAGTGTATGTGCATGTATGCATGTGTGTATGTTAGTGCATGCATGTTCATATGTGTATGTTAGTGCATGCATGTTTATATATGTGTTAGGTAGTGCATGCATGTTCATATATATGCATGTTATGTTTGCATGTTCATGTATGTTTGCATGTTCATGTATGTATGCATGTACGTTCATGCATGTATGCATGTGTATGTATGTTCATGCATATGTGTCTTAGTCTAAGTTATTTATGCATATGTTAGTATGCATGTGTATGTTTCTTCATGCATATGTGTGTTAGTGTAAGTTATTTATGCATATGTTAGTATGCATGTATGCATGTGTATGTATGTTCATGCATATGTGTGTTAGTGTAAGTTATTTATGCATATGTGTATGCATGCATGTATACATGCATGTATGCATGCATGTATGCATGCATGTATGCATGTAAGTTATGTCAGTGCATGTATGTTGTGTATGCATGTTATGTTATGTATGCATGTTATTTATGCATCTGCATGTATGCATGTGAGTTATGTTAGTGTAATTTTCATTTGCATGTTCATGCATGTATGTATGCATGTCATCTTATGTATGTATGCATGTCATCTTATGTATGCATGTTCATTTATGTTAGTATATGTTATGTCATACATGTATGTTTGCATGTGCATGTATGCATGTGATGTATGTTAGCATATGTAATATGTATGAATATGTATAAGTGTATGAATTCTATGAATGTATATGAATTATTAGATGTATGCTAAAGTAATGTATGAATGAATTATTTTATTGCAATGTATATGTTAAAATAAATGAATGTACTTATATATATATGTGTTTTTAGAAAAGTTAATTATCTTATATTAAACTAAGTTTTTTAAATATGATTAAGATTTAAATGAGTGTTTAACCTTTTATAAAAGTATATTTATATTTCTCATGTGATTTTTCAGTTGATATGCAGCCCTATTGAAGACGAACTGAAGATTTGAAGTGTGGAAAGAATTTACTTAACTGAAAATATATTGTTTAGTTTGTATAGGATATCATTTTTATGAACAGAATCTTATAGCTTTGTATAGGAAATCAATCATTAATCTAGTTTCATTTCATCTTTATGTCTGAAGAGGCTTCAACTAGTAATACCTTCTTACCTCCATCTACATTTGAAATATTATTTCCTAGTCCAGTTGAAGAAATTGAAGAACTAGTTAAAGATAAGATTGTAGAAGAAACTTTGCATACAAGAGAATTTGATCATAGATTATCTAGAACTTTACCATTAATTTCCATTGTTCCATCTAGTATTGAAGATAGTGAAGATCTTTTTCCACCATCTGTAACAAGAAACATCGATAATTCTCAAGAAGATTTAAACGTAACTGAAATCATTAAAGATCAAGTAGTTAGTGAGGAATTAATCTTACCATCTTATTTAGATGCAGTAGAAAGATATAGAAAGGCTTTGGCCTACGGACCTTAGGAAAAATTATACTTGTTCTGCATAGTCACCCTGTGTGCGCCGTTAGCAAGACGATTGAATTGATCCACCAGTCATGATGAATTGCTCCCACATTTGAACCTGACGTGAAAAATGGCACAGTAGGATAGGTATAAACACTTTTCCTTTTCTTGCATATGCATTTTCTTGGTTTAGACTACGTGGTTGTAGTACCTTGAGGTGGTCATCTTGCAGAGGTAGAAATTACAAACCTTGTAATTCCCTGGTTGTTGAGGGCTGAGCTTATGCTCTGAGCACCTCCATGGGAATAGGCAAGTCGTGAACCTCATCTCTTCACCCTTACCATCAAGTACTTGAAGAAATACGTTTGCACACATAGCACTTAGATTCTTTGTATTAGGCATTTATTGGTGAACAAATGTATCTTTGAAAATTTCACATCCACTCTAGCTTCTGCATCAACTGTCAGGTATATTTCCTAAACTTGAATCTGTTTGTTACTATTTAAATAGGGCTTTAGGAGACATAGTAATTGTTAGATTTAAAGTTTTAAAAAGAGTTTTTATTTGAAAGTTAGAATCTATTTTTCATTATAATATTAGGAATTGCTAGACTTAAAATTCAAAAAGCATTTTTATTTGAAAAGTTAGTATCTAGTTTTGATTAAATTATTAAGGATTGTTAGATTAGCATGATTTTAGTTTGAAAATTCAACGAGAATTTTCATTTGAAAATTATTATCTATTTTTCAAGAATTGTTTAAAGGTTTTAAACTTAAGTAAAACTGGAACCAAACAATTTAATTAGTTTGGTAAGAGAACGAAAAACTAAAGTACAAGAAGAAATTAAGGATTATATTAAAAAACTTAAGTCTAGTTCTAACATACATAATAAAATGGATGAGTTATTTAGAAATATGATGTTAGAAATCCAAGGACAAAAAGTAGTTGAAGCAATGCTAAAAGAAAAAGGGAAATTCACTGGAGTTAACACAACTAATTATTTAGACACTTTTGAAGACCTAGCAAAACTACATGGTTTGCTAGTAACTAAATGGGTAACATTTTTTGTAAGACTTGCAATAGGCTCAGCCATTCGTGTAATAGAACCTCATAATGCACTTGAGTGGGAAGAATTTAAAAAACAAATGCATAAAGAATTTTACTTAGAAGATTATAGTCAACACAGTAGGGAGGGATTTATGAAGTGGCTTAGCACTCCTAAGTCCCAAATATCCTTTACACAACTACACGGTGAGTTTATGAAGAGATTTTCACAATTGCCTTAGCAAGATAGGACTGCACTAACACCAAATATAGTTCTTTATTTCCTAGAAGTTTTACCTTTAGACATTAGAAGTGAAGTAGAAAGAAGACTAGAAGAACCAGGGAAAAGATATGGTTTAACAAAGGACTGGGCGATTCTAAAACAAGTAGTAGAAGTAGTAGCACAAATGAAACAGCGGCAATCATTACTATGTGATATGAATTCAAAATTTCCAATAGTAGGACCAACTACTCAAAATCCTAAAATTAATATAAACTCTAGTACAACTGAACAAGCATCAACATCTAAAATTCCTAGTGAGTTACAGTTTGAGATATTATTTAATAAAATAGATAATATGATGCAGATGCATACAAATATAACTAAGGAAGTGGTAACACTTCAAAACACAGTTCATTCCTTAACTAGTCAAGATAGGACAATTTTAGGTCCTCAATTTACTCATGCCCCACAAATAAATCATATACCTATAACACCTTTACTGAATCAACCAGTAGCTCAGAATAATGAACGAAGAGACGCACCCACCTGACAATGTGTTTGGTGCGACTCCACTGAACATATGTCTGATGCCTGTGAATCTTTAAAAGAGGCAAAAGAAAGAAAACTAGTAATTGATATTGATAAAAAACTATGTGATTACTGCACCCACCTCCCACTAGTTGTAAATTGGGGAAAAGGTGGAATGCAAAAACTATATGAAAATATATCTAAAGCACAAAGAAGCTCATCTGGGGCTAGATTAGAATGTGATGAAAGTGATCTACATGATGAAATATCAAATGAAACCAAAAATTATTCAATAGAAGCATTGATAAAAGCTAGAGATGATATAATGAACAAAACAGCATGGAACTCACCTATAGATAGTTTCTCTATTTTTTCACATATAGAAAATGTGGAAGAAAAGAGAAAAAGGGATGAGACTCAAGATTTAGATGAAACTAATCAAAGAGTAACTAGAAAACAATTAAGAAAAGAACCTAAAAATGTACAATTTAATGAAAATACAAATTTTGATGAGCAGAAAAGAAGAGATATAAGGGAAGGCAAACAACCTGAGACATCTAACAAACCTAGTGAATTAGATTCAAAGACTAATGAAGAAATAGATAAAAACGAGGGAAAAACCAAGAAGCCTGAAAGAATTCCAAAAGCTAGTTTAACTTCAGAACTTGAACAAAAAAATGACACAAAAGAAATACTGTATGATATTCTTTTAAAAAGTCAAGTGACTATGTCACTTGAACAATTATTTACTATAGCTAAATTAGAATTCAAAGATAACTTTATTAAAATTATTAAAAGAAAAAGATTTCCATTAAATATTGATACTGAAATGCATGACAATGTAGATGTAACTCATATTTTTAAAGATTCTTTTTCGTCTGATTCTATTGATGAGGAAGAAAGTGAAGGATACGTTAATAAAAAATTTTTAGGACCAATTCTTCCAGATAATATACAGGGAAAATCTTACAAAAATAGTATTTGGACCAGGGGTACACGTGAGATCAAAGTAAATTTAGGAGATAGGAAAACTTCATGTACAACTTTAGCTTTACTAGATTCAGGTTTAGAAATAAACGTAATATCAAAAGAATTATATGATAAATTTAGATGGCCTATAGATAAACATGGGTGGATTATGAGAACAGCAGACAACGGATGTGGTGCACTCTTAGGAGCATGTGCCAATATTCCAATTTCAATAGGTGAAATAAGTGAAATGTTTCACTTTTTCATACAAGATAATTGTTCTTATGAAATCATCTTAGGACAACCCTTTATCTGTGAAACTCGAATGGAAACAAAAATAATGGAAGACGGCTCAGGATATGCAAGATTTAGATCAAAAGATGACTTACAATCCTTACAAGTAATGACTGTTAACCCAAACCATATTAGAAATAGAGAACAAATTAGGAAAACACCTATCAGATCACAAGAAAAGATGCACGAGAGTCATCTACCTCTAAGTGATTCTGGAATATACTTTGATCAACATTTTTACTAGACACCATTGTTGAGCGGTACAACAGTGGTAACTGGTTTGAAATCTCGCAGAAATGTGCACATAAAATGGAAAATTTCTTTGTTTATTTTACATCTCCAAAATAAAAAATTTTAAATAGTAAAGATATTCCTAGAAATATAATGAAAAACATGAAAAATATTTTTAAGATAAAGGATATATGTCTAAAACTGAAAATATTGAAAATATAATTGAAACTTCTTTTTCTTCTACTTTATTTGAAGAAATTAATGAAACCTTACATGATGAAAAATTACTACATGTTATTCTTTTAAACTCATTAAATGAATATGATTTAATTTTAAGATTTGTTTCTGATTTTCATGAAGCTAAAATTAATACAAAGTATAAAACAGTAGATAAAAAAGTGAAATCTGTAGCTCAAGCTTTACCTGAAGGAAGTGAGCAGAAAATAAAACAAGTAGGGAATGATCCCATCTTACGTGATATTTCAAAAATAGGACATAAATTTACTAATGAAACTATTAAATTGATAAAAATAGGAAATGAAGATTCTTTTTTACTGCTACTGAACGTGAATTATTTCGTGAAATGATAAGAAAACATGGAAAAGCTTTTTCTCTTTATCCTCATGAAATAGGATGTGTTGACCCTAGGATAGTGTCTCCTATGATTATATTTACCGTAGTCCATATACCTTGGAATCTTTGCCCTATTCCAGTTCTAAAGGCTCATTTGCCTGAGCTAATGAAACTGCTTAAGGAGAAGATGCATATGAAAATTTTAGAACCTTCCTCCGCACCTTATTCTAATAGATGGTTTGCTGTTCCTAAAAAGAATGGTAAACTTAGATTTATTCAAGACTTACAACCCGTAAATAAAGTTACAATTAGGAATGTGGGAACTCGCCCTATTGTAGGAGAATTTACCGAAGCTTTTGTTGGGCTCTATCTATTCTATCGGTGATGTATTTTCAGGTTATGATCAGTTCTAGCTTGCTACTGAGAGTAGAGATATTACTACGATGAAGACTCCTTTAGGATTAGTTCATATGTGTACTCTTCCTCAACGAGCTACAAATTTGGTAGCACATATGATGAACGCAATGAATATGGTTCTTCATGATTTTATTCCTAATGTGACCATGCCGTTTATAGATGATATTCCAATTAAAGGCTGTGAAGAAAAAGAAAAAGATGAAACATTAAATTCTTCAGGAAGTAGGAAGTTTGTATCTAATCATATTTTAGAATGTGAGAAAATACTTAAAAGATATGAAGAAGTAGGATTAAATTTTTCCATAGAAAAATCAGTTTTTGGTGTTAATGAAGTTTTAATTGTAGGACATTTATGTGGTTACTATGGTCATAGGCCTTATCCTCAAAAAGTAGATGCTATAAATAAATTATGTGAAACTTGTAGGAACATTAGTGAGGTTAGATGTTTCTTAGGAGCATGTGTATTTTAAGCTATTTATTTGGATTCCGCATTATGCCCATGTAGCTAATCCATTGTATGATTTACTTAGGAAACATAGAAAATTTAAATGGACGGAAACTCATGTTAAAGCAATGAAGAAATTAAAAAGTTTACTTTCTAATGCACCTGTTTTAAAACGTGTAAATTACTCTAATAATAAACCAATTATTTTAATTGTAGATACTAATCCCATAGGAATAGGATGGGTAATAGGACAAGATGATAGTGAGAGAAATAGATACGCTATTAGATTTAGGGCTAAAATTTTACATGAAACTCAAAAAAATTCTCCACAAATAAAACGTGAATTATGGGGTTTAGTTACTGCGTTAAAGACTGATAAGGAGTATTTTATAGGAGCTAATGTAGTAATAGAAACAGATTGTTTACCATTAATAGGAATGATTCCTAATTGTTCTTCTCCAGATATAGCAATGTTAAGGTGGATATCTTATATTAAGTTTATTAATCCTGTTTTAAATCATATTTTTAGAAAAACTAACTCTATTGTAGATATGCTTTCTAGGGCTAAGTTTGAAGATGATGACATGATTGAAACTGAATTAAATGTGATTAATTATATTTCTAATGTTTATGTATATGAAAAATTTAATGAAAATGAGTATGAGCGAATTTGGTATGATATAGGATATTATCTTAGCACTTTGAAGCAATTACCTGTTTGGTCAGCTAATAGATTTAGAGACATTAGGAATCATGCATTTAATTTCTTTCTAAAAGATGGATTTATTTGGCGTCATGCAAAAGGAAAAATTAGATATCCTCAACGAGTTTTAGGAAATAAAAACCTTCAAAATAGAGTTATGATAGATATGCATGAGACTCTTTGGGTAGGACATAAAGGCTTTTATGCAACATGTGATAAAATTAGAAAATCTTATTGGTAGCTGGGAATGTATGTGAATATACGTGACTTTGTAAGTTATTGTCCTACTTGTCACGTACATTCATTAGTTAGACATAGAGAACCTTTGCACCCTACCTATCCTCCTTGTATTCATTACAGGTGGGTAGTTGATTTAGTGACGATACCTAAAGGTTTAGATAGGATGAGATATATAGTCTTAGCTAGGGAAGACTTGACTAATCATGTAGAGGGTAGAGCTCTTCGTACCAAAACTACTTATAACATATGTAAGTTTTTGTTAGAAGAAGTAATTTCTAGATTCGGCTATGTAAAAAAGATAGTAGCAGATAGGAGTGAGTTAGATGCTAGAGAGGCTAGAGAACTCTTTTACAAGCATGGGATTCATCTATCTCTCACTACTGCTTATAATCCGGACTCTAATGGTAAGATTGAGCGAGGTCATCCCTCTATTGTAAAGGCAATTTCTAAGGCCTGCAATAGTGATACAACACAGTGGCCTAGATTCCTTCCTTTCGCACTATGGGCAGACAGGATGACGTATACTAGATCTACAGGATTTATGCCTACAGAACTAATGTACTATCAGAAGCCGATTTTTCCTATCCAGACCCAAATTATTTCATGGATGAAGCTTCCGTGGAATAATGAGATGACTCGTGAAGATCTGATTTCTGTTACGATTATGCAGTTAAATCTAGAAAATAAAATGATTGAAGAAACTGTACAAAAAGTTAGACAATCACATCTTAAAAATAAAATTTATTTTGATAAAAAACATAGACTTAGGCCTCGTACTATAGAAGTGGATGATTGGATATTAGTTTATGATAGTACTTTTGATACACAGTATGATGCTAGGAAAAAGTTAATAAAAAGATGGTTTGGTCCGTATGTGGTTGTAACTATATTTGATAATGGTACATTTAAACTTAGAGAATTTGATGGTTCTTTATTGAGAAATTTGATTGCGGGAAAAAGAGTTAAACTGTTTAAGAAGAGAAATAATGAAGAATATGAGATTGATGCTGATGATGATGCTGATGAAGATGAAAATGATGATTAAAATATCTATTTAAAATCAAGTGAAAAAGTTTTAATTGAAGATTCTTTGATTTTTTGTGTATATGCACTCCATTATTGCATGTGTTAAAAGGATATGTTCAAATTTGGTTAAAAAAGCCAGGTAGAATTTAAGATGTTAAAATATCTGATATATTTATGATTGAAGCATGAAAACTTGTAGTTATATGAACTGAATCAGATAGTTGAATAGAAATTTTGGAATTGGAAGCTTGTCGAAAAAATGGTACCCTTATTATGAATACACGTATATGCTGAAGAGTTTATCCATTAGTAAGTGGGATTTTTGTATCTTGCTATTTATTACTTATGAGATCTGTCCTCTAAATGAATTAAAAAAATAAAACTTCATACCCAATTAGCATATATGTATGTGTTTGTAGTTGGTGCGCTATGTTGGGCTAGTAGGCGGGTGGAACAACCTTGGTCGGGTGATCAAGGCCACGAGCTGACGCTAGTTTTCTCATAGGACTAACCTTTATGTTGCCATGCGCCTGCATGGGTCGGTAGGCGGGTGGAGTTACTCTGGTCGGGCGATCAGAGCCACGAGCTGATGTAGATTTCATGTAGGGCTGACATAGTTTTGTCATGTGCTATGCCGGGTTGGCAGACAAGTGGAATAAACTTGGCCAGGTGGACAAGTCCAGGAGTCGCACCCAATTTTGGTATAGGCCGATTTGTGAAAAATAAATAAAGAGCTGAGTTGGGATGAAGTAATTAAGCAAAAGAAAAAAATGATATGAAAAAAGCAATGACTAGAGAGTCAAACCATATGAAATAAAAGTAGGAGGCATATAATTCTATTAACTGATGAAAAAAGTTTTGGTATATGTTGTTATGCAGGATAAGTTACTTATTCAAAGCAAGTTACATGAACCGAAGGACTATGACACTTATGATTTATTCCTATAAATGCTTGTTTAAATGTGGATTCAGAAATATAACATGATATTTATATTACTTATATCTACTTTGTTTTCTTTAGAAGATTTGTGCTAATATTTTTAATTGCACAAAGTATGAATGCATGATAAAATAAAACTTTGAAAATTTTAAAACTTATTTTCAAAAGAATTTGATATGTTCCACTTGAATCTGTAGGTTGGCCCATCGGGACGATGTGCAGGTTTAGTGGGGGCGGATGTCGGAAAGAATTTATTACTCTTAAATTATTACTAAACTTAAAAGATTAATTGATTGTTATAAGTTTGAATAAGTTATGAAATTTTTTACTAATGTTTGATTTTAATTTCTGCAAGACAAGAACTTTGATGACTAATACAAAGATATGAAGTATTTACCAAGGTGTTTTCTAATGAAGTTATGGCTATAGATGAAAAAGAAAGGGTTAGTCCAGGGTTTATCTAAATGTTGAAAGATAATTCAAGGGTATTTAAGGGTTACATCTAGGTTTTGAACATGTTTTATAGGGTTCAAGCTTATTTCAAGGTTAATTAAGGGTTAATTAATGAATCTAGAGGGTTATGGAAGGGTAGAGGATTAGTTTATGGATTAGCTGGGGTTAAAATCATGGTTTGAAGTTAGTTGAAGGGTAAACCTATGGTTAAGAGATTAATTAAGTAGGTTTTAGTCTATAAATGAGTTAATAAATAGGGTAAATATAATAAATGAGACTTTAGTAAAATATTTTAAATAAAAATGTATTAATTACTAATTTTCAATAAGGTTATGGTAATAATTAAATTTATTGATGAGTTTAATTTAATTTATTCTAAAGGTTTGTATTTATTCTAAAGTGATTAAAAAAATACAAAGGAATTGAAAGATTGTATTTAAATCAAAAGTCTATGGTCAAGTAAATATTTAATTTGAGCAGTTGTGTGTATTTTGGAAAAAAATCAAATGGAGGAAAATCTCACGCCTAATTTCTTGTTGAGAGATGTTGAGTTGAAGAGGAGTAAATGTAGGCTGCTAATCCTATCTTAGGGAAAATGTGGGCTATGGTGGGCTACTCTCATCTATATAAAGAAGGGAGTCATATTCACAAGCTCATGTGATTTTTCAGGTACTTATGTTTCCTTTGCTCTAGACTATAGCCATTTATGCACTCATTTCCATGACTGTTCTCTGGAAGGAGGATAGAGAAGTCCATCTCTCTTACTTGTGTCATTCAATCAATGGAAAGCAAATTTTTTACTTTCGAATTCTGACGATGCAGAGACAAAGGGGGGGGGGCATTTTGGTTTTTCCTTTTTCCTTCAATTTATTTCCTCCATTTTTCTTCTTTTTCTACCTTTCCTCTCCTTTCTTTATTGTTTTCTTTTTATTCCTTTCATTTATTTGTCCTTGTCCTTCTCCCTGTCTCTCTCTTTCTCTGTCGACGGCGCAGTAGCACTGCGCGCGCAGCAGAGAGAGAGAGAGAGAGAGAGAGAGAGAGAGAGAGAGAGAGAGAGAGAGAGAGAGAGAGAGTGAGTTGTACTTTTTATTTTTTTATTTTATTCTTTTTTTCTTTCTTTTTATTTATTTTCTGTCCCTCCCCCCTACAACCGATAGTGGCCGTAGAAAGAGAGAGAGAGAGAGAGAGAGAGAGAGTAAGAGTGAAGGTTTTTTATTTATTTTTTTTTTCTTTTCCTTTTATAAATTACATATTTTAATTCGCTTCTTTTTTTATTATTATTATTAGGTTTACTTTATATATATATATGTTTCATTTTCATTTTTTGTGTAAACATATATTAGGAAATATATATTTGAATGAGTATTATATATGAAGGATTTTATGTATGATTAATATTGAAGAAGTTTATATATATAAATATAAATAGATATTTAAATGAATGTGATTAAAACATGAAATGAAGGGTATGTTTCTGTGTTTAATTAATTAGAATGGTTATATATTAAATGTATGAATTGTTATCCTAAATTTTTTTGTGTGTTCACAGGTAAGCAAAAAGAAGGAGCCATTTAGCCTTATTTCTTTGCCAAAGAATTCATTATCCTTTCCAACTTCTCTATTTCCAAATAGTTATCCTATCTATTCTTAGCTTATCCCTTCCTTTTCTTACCCATTAGCCAAGCTTCTTCAACCCTTAGCTTGATAGAAACTTATTGGAAATGCATTGAATTTAATGATTGTTGTACCCACATTAGTGGACGCTAGGCATGATTAGTGGTTGTTAGGCATGATTAGTAAATGTTAGGCATGTTAGTGCATATAAGGCATGTTAGTTAATGTGTTCATGTTAGGTATTAGAAGTTAGGTAATGCATGTTAGATGTTAGGAAATGGATGTAAATGTTAGGTAGGTTAGTAAAACTTAGGAATGTTAATGTATGTTAGATGTTAGGTAGTGCATGTAAATGTATGCATGTTATGATCATGTATGCATGTTCATGTATGCATGTTATGTCATGCATGTATGTTATGTATGCATATCATGTATATCATGTGTGTATGCATGATCATTTATGTTAGATATATGTAGTACATGCATATGTTATTACCTGTTGTATGTTAGTGAATGTTGTTATGTATGCATGTGTGCTAGTGTATGTGCATGTATGCATGTGTGTATGTTAGTGCATGCATGTTCATATATGTATGTTAGTGCATGCATGTTTATATATGTGTTAGGTAGTGCATGCATGTTCATATATATGTATGTTATGTTTGCATGTTCATGTATGTATGCATGTATGTATGCATGTATGTATGCATGTATGTTCATGCATGTATGCATGTGTATGTATGTTCATGCATATGTGTGTTAGTGTAAGTTATTTATGCATATGTTAGTATGCATGTATGCATGTGTATGTATGTTCATGCATATGTGTGTTAGTGTAAGTTATTTATGCATATGTTAGTATGCATGTATGCATGTGTATGTATGTTCATGCATATGTGTGTTAGTGTAAGTTATTTATGCATATGTGTATGCATGCATGTATGCATGTAAGTTATGTTAGTGCATGTATGTTGTGTATGCATGTTATTTATGCATGTGCATGTATGCATGTGCATGTATGCATGTGCATGTATGCATGTGAGTTATGTTAGTGTAATTTTCATTTGCATGTTCATGCATGTATTTATGAATGTCATCTTATGTATGGATGTTCATTTATGTTAGTGTATGTTATGTCATACATGTATGTTTGCATGTGCATGTATGCATGTGATGTATGCTAGCATATGTAATATGTATGAATATGTATAAGTGTATGAATTCTATGAATGTATATGAATTATTAGATGTATGCTAAAGTAATGTATGAATAAATTATTTTATTGCAATGTATATGTTAAAATAAATGAATGTACTATATATATGTGTGTTTTAGAAAAGTTAATTATCTTATATTAAACTAAGTTTTTTAAATATGATTAAGATTTAAATGATTGTTTAATCTTTTATAAAAGTATACTTATATTTCTCATGTGATTTTTCAGATGATATGCAGCCCTGTTGAAGACGAACTAAAGATTTGAAGTGTGGAAAGAATTTACTTAGCTAAAAATATATTGTTTAGTTTGTATAGGATATCATTTTTATGAACAGAATCTTTTAGCTTTGTATAGGAAATCAATCATTAATCTAGTTTCATTTCATCTTTATGTCTAAAGAGGCTTCAACTAGTAATACCTTCTTACCTCCATCTACATTTGAAATATTATTTCCTAGTCCAGTTGAAGAAATTGAAGAACTAGTTAAAGATAGGATTGTAGAAGAAACTTTGCATACAAGAGAATTTGATCATAGATTATCTAGAACTTTACCATTAATTTCCATTGTGTCACCTAGTACTGAAGATAGTGAAGATCTTTTTCCACCATCAGTAACTAGAAACATTGATAATTCTCAAGAAGATTTAAACGTAACTGAAATCATTAAAGATCAAGTAGTTAGTGAGGAATTAATCTTACCATCCTATTTAGATGCAGTAGAAAGATATAGAAACGCTTTGCCCTACGGACCTTAGGAAAAATTATACTTGTTCTGCATAGTCACCCTGTGTGCGCCGTTAGCGAGACGATTGAATTGATCCACCAATCCTCACGAATCGCTCCCACAACGAGCTACTTGGATTATTTTATCCCAAGTAGGGGTCACTACCACCAATTTCACATGCTTTTTTTGACTCTCAATAGGCTGATTACTATATCAATCATGTGTCCACCGATAGTTTTTTCTTCATGATTGGTAACTCATGCATATCTTGTTCGAGAAAGAAGCGACCTACAATGTCCACTTCTAGTTGCGAGGATGATTATAGGAAAACTTTCATAGTAACTATTGAGTTTGTGTGGCTTAGATGCCCCACTACCATCTTCACTAATAGTCAGAGCACATTGGAAACTCTTAGGAACCATGTGTTCCATGCTTGCACAAAGCACATTGATGCGCACTATCATTATGTTAGCAAGAGGTTCTCTACTTGAGCGATTATTTTGGCATATGTCACACACTATAATGTTGCATACTTTTTTCACACAGGCTCTCCCTAGGGAGAAGTTTGAAGCTTTTTGCAAAGCTTTGTTGGAGTTAGACGTCTGCGAAAGCACGTGAATAGCACAAGGAAGAAGAAGAAGCTTAGAGCACAACACACAATACTGAATGTATTACTTGAGAATGTACAAAGATAAGTAGCCCATTAGGGCAATAGGCGTATATACAAGCCGGGGAAAAAAAACCTCCTAAAGAGGGAAAAAAGTGCCCTGGCGGTCCTAGAGTGTTCACACACATCACTACCTAAATATATCAACAAATCCCCCCTAGAAGTGATGCGGTGAACAAGTAGCTGGCACCTCAATGTGCTTAGTGCGAGCATGGAGCACAAGGTTCCTCGCAACTCCCAATGCACTATGACTGTCAGTGCAGATGGTGGTGGCAGAAGACTGACCAACACCCAAATCAGCCATAAGGCATCTAAGCCACACACACTCAAGAGTAGCTGTGAAAGCTTCCCTATACTCAGCCTCACAACTGGAAGTGGCCACAGTAGGCTGCTTCTTGCTCAACCAAGATATACATGAGCTACCAAGCATGAAGCAAAAGCCACTAGTGGACACACGAGTGTCATAGCAACCAACCCAATCAAAGTCAGAAAAAGCATGCAAATCTCGCGGTAGTGATCCCCCCTTGGGATAAAACAACCCAAGCAGCTGAGTACCACTCAAGTAGCAAAAGACGCGCTTAAGCACCTCCCAATGCTTGACTCCTGGGCAATGCATAAACCTGCTCATCTATGAGACAACAAACTAAATATCTGGCCGAGTAGTGCATAAGTAAATCAAGCATCCAACAGCCTGCTGATAGAGAACAACATCAAATGCATCTCCAGCATTTTGAAGACTCAATCGTAAACCTGTCTCCATAGGAGTGGCAATAGGCTTACAGTCTTCAAGGCCAAAACGTTGCAATAATGTGTCAATATATTTCGTTTGACACAAAGCCATTCCACCATCAACTTGCATAAACTGAATGCCCAATAGTGATGCAAATGCCCCAAATCAGACATCTCAAATGAGGCATGCAAATCAGCCTTAAAATCAGCAATATGCTTCTCAATAAGACCAGTGAGCAGCATGTCATCAATATAGACAACAATGATTAGAAGCAGATCATTAGCACGCTTAACATATAAGGTGCTTTTGGTTGGACTATTCTCAAAACCATGTGCAATCAAATAGGCATGTATCTTCTCATACCAAGCACGTTGTGCTTGCTTTAAACCATATAAAGCCTTCTTTAACTTGCACAATTGGTTTTCATGCCCTTCTTGCACAAAGCCACGGGGCTGAAAAACATACGCTTCTTCATGCAAGTCACCATTCAGAAATGCTGTTTTCATGTCCAACTGATGTAAATTCCAACCATGATGGGCTGCAAGTGCACAAAATGCTTCGAACAGTAGTCATACGGCATGTAGGTGCAAAGGTCTCATCAAAATCAATGCCTCTTTCCTGCACATAACCCTTTGCAAGAAGCCTAGCCTTATACCTGTCAATTGTACCATCAGGTTTACGTTTCAGCTTGTATACCCACTTAGTGTCAATGACCTTCTTGCCAGGAGGAAAGTCACATAAAGACCAAGTACCATTCTTCATTATTGCATCATATCCAGATTGCATAGAAGCCATCCAATTTTCTGAATTTTGTGCTTCATCAAACGAAACAGGCTCATTCTCATCACAGAGACTAGATGCAGCCATAGCATAGCAATCTGATGCAAAAGAGGCACTATGAGAGCCTGATCGAGTGCGATATGACAAAGGTGCATCTAATTTACTGTCACACAAGGTCTGCACCAACCATTTTGGCATAGTTCTTGCCTACTCAATATCATCTCTCTCATCAATAAGCGCATCATGTACGTCTGCATCAAAAATGGAATTATCTGCATCATCAAATGAAACCTGCAAAGGCTGAGAAGTTGCCTCATTGGGAACAACACTAGATTGTCCACCTGTAAAAAGAGGTAGCAAAGTATCATACATGTCTTTGGAGCTAACAGATGTCTCCTTAGTACATGAAAGCAATGGTTGAATAGCATCTTCCACAAAAACAACATCACGGCTAACCAGAATGTGTTTATTCTATGGATGATACAGACGATAGCCTTTACTTTCAGAACTGTACCCAACAAAAATACATTTTATTGCTTTATCATCCAATTTTCTGCGATGTTGTTCAGGCACTAATGCATATGCCAAACAACCAAAAACATGCAGATGAGCAACAGATGGCTTGCAGTCATGCGAAGCCTCATATGGAGTGATAGACTGCAGCATTTTAGTGGGACACCTGTTCAGTACATATGCTGCACACATAACAGCCTCAAGCCAGAAACTATGTGGTAAAGCCTGACTCTTGACCATACACCTCGCCATCTCCATGAGTGTCTTGTTCTTTTGTTTAGCAACTCCATTCTATTGAGGTGTATACAGCACTATACACTGGTGTTTTATCCCACGTTCAGCCAGAAATGCATTAAAATCAGAAGACATATATTCCCCCCCTCGATCTGAACGGAGGGTGTCCATTTTACATGCTGACAGATTTTCTGCCAAAACCAAAAATTGTTTGAAGCACATGAACACTTCGGACTTTGCTTTCAATGGATATACCCATGCATGCCTCGAAAAATCATCAATGAAAGGCACAAAGTAAAGATAATTCCCAAAAGAAGGTGTCTGCATAAGACCACAGACATCACTATGTACAAGCTGCAATTTCTGAGTACCCCAAACTAAACCATCTTTTGGAAAGGATAAACGCTGCATTTTGCCCAAAATACAGCCTTCACAAACATTTTTTCCAGGTGCCTGAAGTTTGGGCAAAGAAGACACCATTTCAAATTTCTGTAGGCATAACAAACTAGAAAAATTCAGATGACCAAAGTGTGCATGCCAAAGCTTTGCATCTGACATAGCCTGAGAATCGTTTACTGCACATGCCAAATCATTTATAGATCTTTCATAGTCTATGATCTTATACAGCCCAGGACATAAAATGCAAGAAGCAATAATCACATCGCCATTTGACAGATCATGAACTATACACCTGTCATCAACAAATTTCACAACCAAGCCAATCTTGGCTAATGCAGAAACTAATAACAGATTCTTCTTGATCCCTGGCACAAATAATGCATTTGACAAAGTGAAAGAACTACCATCAGAAGTAGTCAAAATGATCTTACCAAATCCCATAACAAGATAAGAGGAGTTGTTGGCGCATGTAACAATATTCCCTGTAGGGGCAGGCTTGAGTGAAGAGAAGAAATTGCGCTGCGAGGTAATATGTTTGGTCGCCCCATTGTCAAAGTACCAAACATTTGAGTCTACTGCAGACATGCACTACTCATGAGAAGATGGGTCAAAACTACAAATAGTAGTAAACGCCCATTCTTCTTCCTGCACAAGATTAGCAGACTCCGTTTTCGGTGTAGAGGCTTCTCCAACAATCATTCCAGCCTCTTTCTTCTTTGCCTCTTTTACAGCCAGTTTTGGACAATTCTTTATGATATGATCATTCCCTTTACAGTACTTACAAAACAATTTCTGCTTTTCTCATTTTTTCTCATCTTTGTCTTGGTTCTCTGAATGTGCAACATTTGCAGATTTCTGCTTACTAGTAGAAGAGCTCCATTTTCCTTTGCCCTTCTGACAATCAAGGAAAGCTTGATCTGCAACATGCATAATGGACCTGTTCTGCCTGGATTGATGTTCCTACAATAGAACAGAGACTAACTCCTCAAATGAGAAGGCATTTGGATTGCCTTTCATCATCAACCGAAGAGTAGAAGCAAAAATCTGATATGAATCAGGAAGACCATTCAGAATGGTCTGCACAAGTGAGCTATCTGGTGTAACCTCATCAACAGAAATCAACTATTCCTTCAAGTCTTTGATCTTTGTTAGGAAACTGCCCATAGAATGACCTTTGTTCATGTGCTCACTCTCCAACTGTTTTTGGAGGTAAGCAACACGAGCCTCATTCCTAGCTTGGTACAATGTGGTAAGCATATCCCAAGCATCCTTAGATGTTCTGCAAGAGCGAATATGAGGAATAATGGCACGTTTGACAGACAAAGCTATCAATGCATGTGCCTAGGCACCTCTACCATCCCAACAAATCTGCTCTACAGTAGGTGCAGGAGAAACTGCAGCACGAACAGGAATATGCCGAATACCATCATCTTTGACACCTTTTGCATTAGCTTCAGTACTTGCAGTTGTAACACGTGTAGGTCTGATAGGATGTTTTTCGACACCCTACACAATGTTCCACAGTCCTTTTGCAACCAACACATGTCGCATCATATAAGCCCATAACAGGTAGTTGGTACCATCCAACTTATCCTCAACAGCCAACATACGAAATACATCACTGCTTTCAGCCATGGTCGGTGACTAAAATACCTTCATGCAGAAAATTGACTGTATCTCAGAAAATTGAACAGAACTGCCCTAACGAATTCTGCTAAACTTGTAGCAGACTTCGAGACGCTTATACTGGCAAACAGAAACTGGTATATACCTTTGACACAAAAAGATGAAATAGCCTACATAAGTGTTGTAATAGTGCGTTCGGAGGCGGAAACGAGCTTAGAAACACCCTGAGTATGCTCACCAAATTTCATGCCAATCTGAGACTACAAATGGAGGAGTGTCAACGGTGCCCTAGATGAAGCAACGACCTGCTCTGATACCAATTGTGGGAGTTAGACGTCTGCAAAAGCACACGAACAACACAAGGAAGAACAAGAAGCTTGGAGTACAACACACAATACTGAATGTATTACTTGAGAATGTACAAAGATAAGTAGCCCATTAGGGCAATAGGCATATATACAAGCGGGTGGAAAAAAACTTCCTAAAAAGGGAAAAAAGTGCCCCGACGGTCCTAAAGTGCTCACACACATCACTACCTAAATATACCAACAAGCTTTAGGCTTACTTATTTTGTAGATTGATCTGTTTCCACATAGCTTGACACTTCATTATACATGAGTGCCAATGCTTTGTTCACGATGTGTGTGAACACACTTAGAAATGTCACAGTACTCTTTTCCCTCTTAAGAGGTTTTCTCCCCTAGCTTGTACATATGCATGTAACCCTAATGGCTTACTTATCTTTTTGCATTCACTTGGTAATTTTTTGAGTATTGTGTTGTACTTCAGGCTTCTTCTTCTTTATTGTGTTGTTCATGTTCTATTGGAGATGTCAAACTCCAACACAAGAGCCTTGATAGCTCAAAAAAATATACTTCTTTTTTACTGGGGAAAAGTTTTGCATCTTGTTGTACACGTCATGAATAGAACTAAAGCTGCTATTGTACATCAAGTTATGCCTCAAGAGAATTGTAGAGGTAAAAATACAAGATCATCACACGCAGAAGTGCTCATTTGCATTGCATATATACTTGTTTGAGATAATTTGAGGACAAATATTGAACTAAAAGAAGAAAAATGTTACTTCATTGGGAATTTGTTTGAGGAAAAGGGATATAGATCATAGAAACCAATCACACATGAAGTGAAGTTAAGTAGAGATGTGGTTTGTGAAGGAATCATGGTCCTTTATGTTGGTGAAAAACAAGGAGTTAATGTTTACTAAAATGACAAAGGAAACTACGAGAACTCGTGTAAAATCTCAAGTTCTAAGTGGACTAGATGTACCACTTACTAAGAGTTACAATTGAAACCGATGGAGTGGAAGATCGTGTGGAAAATTTTAGTCCCAAAAATTCATCAACTACATCCAAGAAAGGTAAAGAAAACATTTTTGCTAGTAATGAAAGATCTAAGAATTTTGAAGATATTAATTGAGAATCAAGAGGTTTAGAAAAGAGTGTTGATGAGGAACTTAGATAGCCTTATATGAAGACTCTAAGAGTAAGAAAGAAACTTATAGCTGATAAAACAAGAATATCCAATCTAGCACCAAGAAGATTTGAGAGGATGCGTAATTTAGTGCATCAATAACGTACGATAGCTACATGGCTCATCTTTTTTCATGCATGAATAACATCATTCAAGATGTTAGAGGTTCTTGTTTTGAAGATACAATTGGAAATGGATATGGAGGAATAGATATGGATGAGGAGATGGCTACACTTTATGGAAATAAAACATGGAATGGTTCGATTGGCACAAGGAAATAAACCCATAGGCTTCAAATGTAAAGCCTAATGTTGATTGTATCATAAGTAGGTACAAAGAAAAATTAGTGGAGAAAGGCTATGCACAGACATATGGCATTGATCATGAGGATATATTCATCCCTTTAGCTAAAATAGCTACCCTTAGAGAACGCTTTGCATTAGATGCCACAAAAGGATGGATTTTGCATGAGATAGATATGAAAAATGCTTTCCTACATGTTGAGTTATAGGTAGAAGTATACATAAGATCATCCACAAGGATATGAGGATCCAAAGCATCCTAGTAATGTTTGCTGATTCAGGAAAGCTTTGTATGGGCTTAAACAAGCCCCTTGTGTTCAACATGCAAGGATTGTTGATTATTTAACTTCTACTCAATTTTCTATCTAAGATGAAGAGTAATCATTATCTACAAGGGAAGGTTGATAATGGCATCATAGTCGTGGCCATTTATGTTGATGACTTGTTTTTAGGTGTTATAATGAAGAAAACATTAAAAAGGTAAAGCAGATCCTTATACGCAAAGTATTTGATAAGTGATATTGCCTCAAGTGTATGGTCTTCATCTAGATACACTGCTAATATGAACATGTGCCTTAGTGTCAAAAAATCATATCTTTTTTACTAAAACAACCATACAAAGACTCAAGACTAACAAGAAAATGTGTGGAGTTGTTGAAATGAGAGAAAGTTGAATGTACTCTCAAATTGGAAGAGATACTAAAGAAAAATCTTCACCCATGGTAGGAAATGGTCCAACAACTCAAAAAGGAAGGAGAGGAAGCTCACACCAACTCCAAAGTTCATCAATTAAGACTCAAACATAGGTCAATTCAGCAAGGGAGATGAAGAGAACACACTCTTACCAATGACTTATAATAGCATCACACTTCCACCATCCTAGACTGTTGTCTTGGAATAGCATTTGCCGCTAAGAAAGTATGGGAATACTAGGGTAAGTCATCCTTGTGATCCATCTATTTACTCAGCTAAACATTAATGAGGAAATCGATAAAATATTAGCATGGGTTTCATCTATAAAATTCAACACATTGAATGGGTATCTATGATTATGGTACCCCAATGAAAAATGGAAACTTTTGTGTATGCATCAATCTAAAAAAAGGTTAATATGGCCACATCTTGTGATAGTTACCTCTTGATGATTATAGATCACTTTTTTTATAGCATGTGATTGGAAAAAGAGGTTTATAGTTTCGTTGATGGCTTCTCATAATACAAGCAAGTATTCATCACACTTGAGGATCATCATAAGACTAATTTCACCATAAATCTCAAGAGATAGAAAGACACGAATGCTATGAAGATTCACCTTCTTCAAGTCCACCTCACCATAGATATCATCGTTAATAACTTTGCTAACTTTGATAAGAAATAAACTTTGCTAACAAAGGAGGCTCCTTGTAAATTTCCATCATTAAAAAGGGATAAACAAGAAAGGTATCAGCATGGGTCAATGATAGAGTTTTGGTAAGATGCTATGATGGGAGACTCTATGAAAATTAGGTTAAGTGAAGAGAGATCTCTAAGCTCTAAGACATCATGACATTAAGAAAATGATTGAGCTCCATTGTGACATCCAAGGTGGCCCACATTTCTCAGCTTCATTGTGATTTTCTCAACATCTATCACAACTTTGCAACATAATTCACATCTGACGCACAATATGGTTCAACCCCTTTTATACAGCACAACATATGTGGGCCTGAGGCTAATGTACTAACTTTGAGTAGTATTAAACTAGATGCCTTTGGTCAGTCATTCCTAGTGTTTCCTTTGGGTAGTCTAACCCCTACTTTGTGGGATATGGGGAGTCCCATGAGTACCATGCCCATTCACTTGTACAATTGTTCTTTCAATCAATTCAAGCAAAGGGAGAGCTAAACATGACTTGTTTTCTCAGCTATCTTTTTGGTCTATACCCCCCTTTGGAATCATTCAGGCCCTCATTGCCTAAGGAATGGTTCTTGCATTGTCTTAAAATGTCAATTGCTCAAGGTGAATTGTATCCTTATGGTGTTTGAGATTGAAAAAATGGCATTCCAAGTGTGCCTAATTGACATGTGGCAAGTCTTGCACAAAACTATCTACCTATTCAAGTAGTTCCCAATCTTTGTGTCAAGGCCTCCTAACTAGCACATGGAAACTCTTACACATAACTATGTACCTTTTTAGGTGGTTCCCTATCTTTGTGCCAAACAATTCAGAGATTCCAAATATGCCATTCTTCCTCTATGGAGTTATTAGAGAAGTTGTGTCCCTGCTTGGGGCCTATTTGCTATGAAGGAGGATATGGGGCTTTGGATTTATGTGCTCTCTAGCCACTCATGAAATACAACATGGAATCCATAGATTTATGTCAAGGCTGACCATAATAGAGATCTCCCTTCCAAAGTCAACATTCACATACATAAGACAAACCTTTTGGAGCAACAAATTATCTTCAAGAACATGTCAAATTAATGATTTCATTGCAACATGTAGGGGCACAAAGTTAATAATTTTCCCCTTAAACATAAATGCTAAGAAGATAAGAATGTTGGATCAAGAGAAGTGACACAAAAAATATGGCAATTAGAGGGATAACTATGATCTACAAACTTAGAGTACAAGATTCACAAAAACCCTTGATGGAAAAAGACCCACAAAGAGACCCATCATCCAATAACTTATCTGATGGATTCATTGAGGCCCATAGCAAATGGAGAAGAGCTCTCAATGCTCATTTGCGTTTTGGACTATTGCAATTGAATAAGAATTTGAAACTCAAAGAGAAAAACATACAAAATAAGACAATCACTTGGACTTTCCTAGAGGGATAAGTCAGATAAAAGATACCAATGATGAGAAAACCATGGAGGACTATGTCATGGGTAATAATGAAAACCAAGAGGATTATACTAAAAGCATAGAAGAAAATCCGGATAGCAAGATCTTTGTCATTACATCCACTATTCTAGATTCATATGACAAGAAATCAAATACTCTAAAAGGTAAGCTCCCACTAGAAATCCTATCTAGGATCCCTATCAAAGGGGAATTCTACTCCCACTACACTCTCAACATTACTAAAAAAGAAGAGAAAGAAAAGATAAGAAAAATAGGTATAAAACCCTCATCCAAAAAAATTGGCATATTAAAAAATGATTGGTTTCACGTCCCTTTGTTCCTCTATCTTGAAGATATCCTTGATGGATCTGTATCATAGATGGGTTGTGGCTTCTTTTTATGGTGAAATTTTTTTTCTTTACATGGTAGACTCTTAATTCTTTTCCTTTGAGTATCATTCTATGTGGCAATTTTAACATGGTGGAAGATATATTTGACAAGTGGGAACAGAGAGGTCACATTGTTGAAAGTGTGGAAAAGAGCTATTGGCTCCTTCTCAAACTGCATCTCAATTTGGTGGAAATTAAGGATTTTCAAGGCTTTCATGGTCGAATCTCCAATCTGGAGTGGATATGAGAAAAGATACATGTGTTAGATGTATTGTGTCCTTGAGCATCATTACAAACTTCAGTGTCATGTCGCTCTCCCAAAGCATGGATACTCTCATGTAAAATCATGACCCAATTGTTCTTTCTTCTAAAACCATTGCTAAGGGTTGCAAAGCCACATGGTTTCATGCTAATCCTACAACCTTCTCTCTATTCTCATTCTAACATGAAAACTTGCTTGCCTAGAGGCAAGCCGTATATGATCATTGGTCCTCCTCTAGGAGTTTGATAAAAGCACTAAAGCAAACTAATACCATATGAAATAGAACCCAAAAGAAGATATAGTATTTTAAGGGCTAGACGGAAGAAGGTTTACAAAAGATGCATTCGACTTGAAATTGTTGGTGCAAATACCAAGCCTACATACTTGGCTACAATTTATGTGCAACTAATTGAAGCTCCATGGGAACCATTGCTATTAAGCTTTCATCTTTTACCAGTTGTAAAGGTCTATTTGACTTGACATAATATTTGTAGCTACAACTAAAGTGGAGTTTGTTAGATAAAAATCCACGACTTTATTTGGAGAGAATATCTCCTAGATTAGAGGATCACTTTTAGTGAGAGCCAATGAAGAACTCAAATTCAAAATTCAAATGACTCATCTATAAAAGATGATTGAAAAAAACTCAGAGTATAGAAGACTTCAATTCTGAGTTCTTGCTCATTACTTTGTAAGAGAGTGATGCTCACTTCATAGCCTACACTACTCACTCTCATTAGGCACTGATTATCATGCCAATGATCATGTACAAAATTGTCTTTTAATACAATAGATCAATACTTTCATCTATGGTCTCTCTGTCATAGCTACTGAGAATAGTCATTTTGTACTACTCATATCTCAGTCATTTCTTGTCATAGGTACTGAGAACAGTCATTTTGTACTACTCATATCTAAGTCATTTCTTTACCATTTGCAATGTTCTATAGCTTTCTGGAATCAAGTCCAAATCCTCTACATGCTCAAAAATTTTAAAGATAATCCAATTAGTAGATTTGGAGAAAAGTGCATTGAAATACCCACTGGTCAAACTCTATAGAGGTCCTAAAAAAAATCGGGGTAATGATTTGATTGCTAAATTGATTGCTTTGTGTATAATGCATCATTTTGTGTGATTCCACTTGGAATCATTATCTCATTAAGCTAATTTGATATCTCCAAAAGGAATTTTTCTAATTCCTACTGTACTCGAAGCACTCAGCTTAACAAGCACAGGTGTGTGAACAAAAATAGAAGGTTTTCATTGATCCTTCAAATTGGAAGTAGTCTGTTTTGAATCAATCATTTCTCACATCATTTCCAAAGTACATAGGCACTTTTCTAGTGTCATTGGAAAGCTAAGAGGGCCTACAACTGAACTCTAAAGCAAGAAGGGGCTGGTACAAAGCAAGGTTTGGTAGTACCTGCTCATTTCTTGGAGTGTCCATCCATCTTTCCCAACAGTGGTATCAGAGCAAAGCTAAGGTAGAATGGGAGATGGTTTTCCTTCTTTCATTGATAAATTGGATAGGAACAACTACCAAGCATGGTCCTTGAGGATGAAGGCATACTTGCAAGGAAGGAGCCTCTATGGATACATCTCAGGAGATGAGAAGATGCCCATTTTTAGAAGCAAAGGACAACCTACAAGAGAGGAGTATGAAAGACTCAATACATGACCAAGGATGCATTAGCAAGGTCATACTTACTTAACTCAATCTCTTATTTTCTTCTTCCACAGATTAGAAACTCTAAGACATCCCAAGAGACTTGGGAAACATTGTCTTCATACTTCTCTTCCAACACAAGGGCTAGGAAGAACCAATTGTGGATTGAGTTACCACTCAAAGAAAGCAACCCAAACAAGGCATCTCAGAGTATGTGACGAAATTCAAGGATGTAGCTGATCAATTGGCAAGCATAGGAGAAGAGATCGAAGAGGAGCAGATTGTAAGACAAGTAATCAATGGAAGAGCTTCACAACTTCCATGGACTTATACATGGACATGCAGATTCCAGACCTTACCACTCTCATGGGGCAACTCTTTACCCATGAAGCCAAGCTCAACAAGAATGGAGATTCATCAAGAGGTAATAGCCCTTGTGCCCTATACATAGATAAAAGTAAGTCTAAAGAAAAAGGAAAGAAGAAGAAGATTGAGGATGAAGGAGCTACCTCCCAAGCCAACTATGCAGGGAGCGGTAGAACCTCAAGAGGAAGGGGCAGAGGAGGTAAGCAAGGTAGGGGGACACCTTATAACTTCTCACCATGTAACATTTGTGGATTGTCAAATCATACTACGGATGAGTGTTACAGGACCTTCAAGAATCAGAGAGGTAGAGGATTTCAAAGAGGTGGTTATACACAATCAAGAGGAAGATTCAATCACCATCAAGGTTACAATAACAACTACAACAACAACTACAATAAAAACTACCAAGGAGGCTACAAATCAAGGAAAGATTACAAAAACTATATAGAGGAGCAAGAGGATTCTCTTCTGATTATGAATATGACTTCAAAAACGGGTATAAATGATGACCATCTCTTCTACATTGACTCAAGATGCTCAAACCATGTGGAATGCAATGTAGCTCTTCTCTCTGACCTTGAGGAACCAAAAGGTAAGCATTAGGTACAAACAAGTGATGACACCAAGCACTCAGTGATCAAGATAGGAAATGTTAAAACCTCTGATGGAAATAAGAATCTATTGAGCAGAGTTCTATATGTACCTACGATTACCTAGAATGTGATGAGTGTTGGACAGATTGTGGAAAAGGGTTTGCAGGTGAGGTTCAACCAATATGGAGCACTTGTCGAGGACCCCCAACATGGATTCAAGAGAATTGCCAAACGAGAAAAGATACGTAGATTATTCACTTTTGAACTTGAAGATACAAGGAATATTGCACTTTATAGTTACAAAGACCAAACACTATCAAAGCTTGAAATTCGGCATAAGAGATTAGGGCATATTGGTGAGAGAACTTTAAAACAAATATGTAGAGATCAATGTGTGCTTGGGATACCTGATGTATCCAAGCAACACATGATCTATAAATGTGGTGCTTGTCAGTTTGGAAAATCTCACAGGTTACCCTTCTCAAGGAAAGGCTACATGCATGAGGACTACCTAGAGCTTGTCCATACAGATGTATGGGGACCAAGTAAGGATCCCTCAATTTCTGGACAAGGTATTATGTATCTTTCATTGATGATTTTAGTAGGTGGATTATCTAATATTTTATGAAGCACAAAGATGAATTATTCAATTGCTTTAAAAGGTATCTTGCACTGTTGAGAAACAAACACGAAGAATTCTAAAGAGACTAAGGTCAGATGGAGGAGGTGAGTACTTCTCAAATGAGTTTGATGCATTCTTACAGGATACAAGAATCAAGAGAGAAATTACAATAAGGTATACCCCTAAGAAAAATGGGGTGGTAGAGAGGAGAAATAGACTAATTGTTGAAACAACTAGGTCAATGTTAAATGAGAAAAAAATACCTAATTACTTGTGGGCAGAAAAGTGTATCTACTGCCACTTATCTTGTAAATAGGTTGCCATCCAAATCTCTTGATGGGATGACCCCATATGAAGCATGGGCATGGTAGAAGATCTTCACTTGATAATTGCAGGATCTTTGGATGTGTTGTTTATGTGCATATCCCTTCTCAAATCAGAGGTAAGTCAGATCCCAAGGGAGAGAAGTGCATCTTCATAGGGTATGACTTGAATAAAAAAGGATACATGCTCTACATTCCTTCTAACAAAGGATTTATGGTCAGTAGAGATGTTGTCTTTGATGAGAATGACTCTTAGTTTGAAAGTGAATGCAGAAGAGTAAAGCTACCGTATGACTTGGAAGAGGAATTTCCAAGCCTCACTAAGAAGGATCCTAATCAGATTAAAAACATCAACTCAGATGATGAGGAAATCATCAACTTAGAAGAATTCAAGGCATGGAAGTCCAAAGGCAAGGTCAAGATGAAGAAGTTTGAGGATATACTTGAATCATGCAACCAAGAAATCAAAAGATCACAAAGGGAGAGCAAGAAGCTAATCAGATATGGGTATGACACTTCTTTAGTTACTAAGCACTCTGTTTATCTTGCAAAAGACTTGTCAGTTGAAGAACCATCATCATATGAAGAGGCAAAGACCAAGGCATAATGGAAAGAAGCTATGAATGAGGAGATTGAAGCACTCAAGGAGAATGATACTTGGGAGCTAGTGCCAAAAAAAGAGTCTATGAAGGTAATTGGTTCTAGATGGATCTATAAGATCAAGAGGAATTCTCAATAAGCAGGTACAAAGCTAGACTTGTGGCTAAGGGTTTTGCACAAACCCAAGGAGTTGTTTATGAAGAAACCTTCTCACCTGTGGACAAAATGCGAACCATCAGGGTATTGGTAAGTGTGGCTGCATCGAAAAATTGGAACATCTATCAATTGGATTAAAAAAATGCATTTTTAAATGGCTGGATTTCAAAGGAGGTGTACATGTCTCAACGTCCTAGCTATGAGGATCCAAACAAGGTAACATATGTGTGTAAATTGAACAAAGCTCTTTATGGATTAAAGCAGGCACCTAGGGCATGGAACCATAGGTTGACTACATATCTTCAGGATCAAGGATTCATCATGAGTAAAGTGGATACTTCTCTATTTGTTAAAAGGAGTAATTCAGAGGTAATATACCTATGTGTATATATTGATGATATCATACTCACAGGTAATGATGCTAATAGCATCAAACAGATTAAGAATCAAATGATGCAAGAGTTCAAAATCAGTGATCTAGGATCAATAAAGTATTTTCTTGGACTTGAGTTAGTGTATACTAACTTTGGAATTTACATTACTCAGAGAAATTATATACAAGATATGTTAAAGAAGTTTCATTTGCAGGATGCCAAAGTTGCAAGCTTTCCAATGGAGGTAAATCAAAAGTTAAGTGCTCATGAAGGTGATGTACTTGAGAATATTACAGGTTACCAAAGCATAGTGGGAAGCTTAAACTATTCTACACTGAAAAGGATTGATATTGCTTATGGAGTAAATGTATTATGCCAGTCTATGCACAAACCTAGGGCACCACATTTGGAAGCTCCCAAGAGGATTTTGAAGCACCTTAAGGGCACTCAAGATCAAGGATTATGCTTTCCTTATACCTCAGATTTCGACATCAAGATATATTCGTTTTGAATCAATCATTTCTCACATCATTTCCAAAGTACATAGGCACTTGTTTGGTGTCATTCGAAAGATAAGAGGGCCTACAACTCAACTCTAAAGCAAGAAGGGGCTGGTAAAATGCAAGGATTGGCAGTACCTAATCATTTCGTGGAGTGTCCATCCATCTTTCCCAATAGAAATTAAACTCAAAAAATGAAACTCCTACATGTAAAAAGCCTTCTTTAGATGAGAAGCATCCTTAGATATGAAAGAAATTCTAGAGGAAGAAGCTTCACGTTTACTTTAAATACTAGTGGGAAAGTAAGGACAATAAATATTTTAAATATGTAGACTCTTTAAGATGAACCAAAGCAATGAAACTCTTCCTAGAATGATTCATAAACTTTTGATGGAATGCGCCTCTTATGAAAAAACTATAAGTTGATTATTAATATGTTCAACCAACTTCTTGGTGTGTCTACTTCCCTTTACCCTCACAAAGAGAATTGCATGGACATTAGTTTGAGTTTCACATGCAAAGGAAAAAATCCACAAGATATCCGTGCTTTATTGATTCTCCCTTGACTTGCCAAGAGATCCTTGAAGCTATGGATGCCTTCCCAAAAGGAAAAATCTTGGGTCTTTCTTGACCTCACTAGTGCATTTTTCCAACCTTTAAAGTTTCTTATTGTGGTGTGACCCTTAGCTTTCGTTCCCTTCTTGAGTGAAGGCATTATCAAGTGCATACACAAAAAAAGAAAGCAAGTATAGATTATAAAATTGGCCACCTATCAAAATCCTCTAGATCGGGGTCCATCACCATGCATGGATCAATGAGGATTTGAAAGACTTGATCAAAGGTAGATCTATTTGTGAGGCCATTATGGATATCTAGAAGGGCTTTGAATTTGCAAAGGAGTACTTCCAAAAGATTCTCTTCCTCAAGATTGATTTTTACAAATTGTACAATGGACTAGAATGGGTTTTTATCCGTTAACCCCTCAAGGATCTCACATGTGGTCCTAGATTTATCAAAATGTTTTCCACATTCATGGGAAATGCTTCCACTCAAATTAACATTAATGATAAAATCTCCTTCACTTTCTTCCTCAAGCCCAATATCCCATCAAGTTTGGCAAGGACATATTCAGGGTCTCATTCTACCCCATGGTAAGAACTAGGTGCTCATTATTGGGCATTCCAATGGGTTTTGGGGTCTCTATCTGAAACATGTGGGATTGGGTGCTTGAGAAGCTCAACATGAAGCTCAATTACTAGAAGGGTATGCAAATCAATATGGGAGTTTGTGTGTTGGTAGTCAAAACCTTCCTCATTTCCTCCATCATATAATTTTTGGTGTGTTCAAGGTGTAATGAAAAGGAGATGGAAAAGATGGAAAGTATTTGTAAAAATTTGATTTCAACTAGAGATCCCAATATAAGAGGTGTGCAAAAAGATCAAATGGGAAGTTTTCTCTAGCCTGAAATACATGGGAGGGTTTGGGTATTCTGGATGTGGATATCTTAGCTAGAAAATATGTGGCCAAATGGATGATCAATGCCTAGAATAATGAACATGCTTCATTGGCCAAGCTTATTTTCAAGAACCACAATGTTGTGTCTCTCATAAAGATCCCTAGATGGAAACCATATGATCTTATCACTCTCTTGTTCTCTCCATTTTTGGTTCTTCATGAGGGTTCAAATTTGCTATGTTTTCTTGAAAGGATGGAAAAAGATGTAACTAGGCATGTGAGTAAAAATTCACTTTATGTGAGGTTTTTCATAAAGGCACCTACCTAATTAGGCACACTCTCTCTAGAAACTCATCATTTGTTTTTACCACTCCAAGCACTACGTGCCACACCCTCTCCTATGCAACATCCAAGTATCTACCTCACAAAGGGGTTTTTTTAAACTCCAAGGGCATTTTGAACTTCAATTGAAGCACTCTTTATCCAACATTATAACCCATAATTGAGGGTTGTTTTTGTATTCTGCAAGGGTATCCACTTGAAACATTTGACAGTCATTCAACAAAGCTCCTATCTCTGTACCCAAATCAAGAAAACCAAATAGTGCACGTGCATTTTTGGGTTGGAGGCTAGCTAAACCCTACCAATGAGCTTTCTCAAGTTCCTAAGCCTACTCCAAGGCTATCTTGGTGTGCAATGGGCTACTCTAAGCCCTCTCTCTATGTCAACCCATCTCACTTTTCATGCCAACTTTACGGCTATTCTAAGGCCCTCCCCCCCCCCCCCCCCCCCAAAAGGGTTTCCATTTTCTTTCAAAGGTCTACTCTACGTCCCCGCTTGCTCACCCCATGTTTTACAATGTCCAAGAAAGAAGCAAGTTCATCATCCATGGCAAGTTATTTAACTTCATTTAGGCCCATGCTTATGCCTAAGGAAGAATGCTTAGATGGCGAGAATTATAGCCTATTGAAAGATATCATGCATGCATAATTGTACATGAAGTTGTAGATGGGCCTGAATTTGAACCAGATAAAGTCAAAGATTTAGAGCCTTGGAATATTTGGAATGTCAAAGACAAATGAGCATTAGGTCACATTCTTCTAGCATGTGATGAATTGACAAAGGTTCATATGACTACCTCTAAGACTTCCAAAGAAGCTTGGGACACATTATCAAGTATATATGAAAATAAAAATCCTTTAGAATTTTATGCTTTAGAGGCCGAGTTCCACAATCTCACTATTCAACTTCAAGCCAATCACAAAGGTGATAGCACAGTTTGAAGATTATAAAATAAAATAAGCACTTCTTGGACAAAAGATCTCAAGTTATTACATGGCCATTAGACAACTAAACAAGCTTCCTAGCACCTATGAAACATTTGTGACCACTCTTTACAATAGAGGTCAAGAACTCACTTGGGAGGAAATGAGAAGAATTCTACTCCATGATTCTAGGCAAAAGATTCAAGCTACACAAGAAACATCTATGAAGGCCAAAGCTACTTTTAACAAGACTAAAGGTCAAAAAAGAACTCAAGAGTCTAAGGAAAAGGGAAAGAAGAGGTTTACTTGCAACTTTTGCAGAGACTTGGACACATCGAAAAGTACTACTTCAAGAAGAAAAAGAAAGACAAGTCCAAGTCTAATGCAAAGATAGAGCATCAAACTCACTACACAAGTGAAGTCCTTTTCCTTACAACTGAACACAAGGAATTTGTTGGCTTCACTCCTAGAAGACAATGGATTTTTGATAGTGGGGCTTCATCGCACATGTGCAATGAAAAAGAAGACTTTAATGAATTTCAAGAGCACACATGCCAAGTTTATCTTTGAGATTACAAGTGCATTGCCATCCAAGGAAGAGGAAAAGTTCATGTCACAAACTTAGAAGGAGAGACCAAGTCACTTAAAGATTTTCTTTATGTACCAAGCCTTTGTAAAAATCTCCTTTAAGTGAAGGCCATTACTAAATGCAACATGATGGTACAATTTGATAATTACAAAGTCCAATTCATTGATCAAAAATCTAAAGAATTCATAGCTTAAGGATACGAAGACAAAGGTCCTTACAAGCTTTCAATTCTCATGGCCAAAGACTCAATTTTTATCTTGCATTTCGAATTTCGACACACCTCTTACTTAGCAAAGATCTCTTCAAGTCATCTTGTCAAGAGTGTACCCAAGATCATACATGGAATTGAACTGCCAACCATGTGCTTAAGCAGACATGTACCCCTTTGCCTATGTCCAACCATGTGCTTAAGCAGACATGTACCCCTTTGCCTATGGAAGCATGCATTTCTTCATCTAAACCCTTAGCTTTAGTCCATGCCAATCTTTGTGGACATATGCATACACCTTCTCTAAGTGGATCAATTTAATTCTTCTTGATAGTAGATGAATTCACTAGGTACACGAGTTTACTCAATGAAACATAAAGAGGATAGACTTTCCAAGTTCAAGGAATGGACACAAATAGTTCATAAAGACTTTTCAAGTTCTTTAAAGATCATCAAATCAGATGGGGATATTGGATTTTTCAACCATATCTTCTCCAAATATTTGAAGCAACAAAGTATTACGTATTAAGTAAAGAAGGATACTCAACAAGGTATTGTTTTACAAACGATTCAAAGTGTGATCCAAATGCCGAAGACTATGCTCCATCAAAAGCAACTTCCACTAAAGTTTTGGGGTGAAACTATACATACAGCAGCACATATTCATAACATAGGGTTCACACATGTTTTGGAGAACCAAACTACATTCGAGTCTTACATTTAGAAGAGAACGAGTGCGAGCTATTTCAAAGTCTTTGGTAGTGATGCCTATGTGCAAGTCCCTCATGATGATAGGCCTAAGATATACATTTTCATTGGTTATAGTGTTCGACAGAAGGCATATAAACTCTATGACCCTAAGAGTCACTCAGGTATAGTTACCAGAGACTGCACTTTTGATGAATACTCTAAGTATTCATCCCTTTTGGATCCTCCTATTTCCTCTTTAGAGGGTGCTCACTCCACTACCAGACAGGCACACTATGTGGAGCATGTTGTCTTTGTACATGGCCTTTCAGATCATGGTACAATTATGTAGCATGAGGACTAAGAGATACAATCTCAGTTTACACCACAAATTGCTACACCACCCATCGTACCATCAAAGGTCTTCATTTCCCCTCAATTTTAGTTGGGCTTTACTCAAGGATCAATGAATTGTCATTTTCCATTCATCTCTTCAAGATTCCACTTGCCTAGTTTACAATAACATTCTTAGCATACAATGTTACATTCATGGAGTCCAACATATTTCCATTCTCCACAAGATACTTTTGGATCTACTTGGATACATCACTTAGTCGGATATTTTCCTCAACCATCTTCTTAATTTAGAGGGGGATTTCATGGTCCTATTGACACATACAAGGAATTTGTGCATTCCATGGGGGATGATAGCATATAGATGTACTACCATGTTATTATGATTTCATGCTTCATGTTTTACATTTCATTCATGCAAGACCTACTTTCTTGGTGATACACATCTCATGATTAATATTTTCAAAGCTTTGCAGGGTCACACATAACACACGGAGTCATCCTATCCAACTCGCATGGAGATGATCTCGTCCAATGAGATCTTGTTCCATTCCCGTACCTCTTTGATGGCATACCTATGGAACATCTGCTTGATCCATCTAGTGGACATCTCATGGAGTACTTGAACACCACACATGGTTGATCCCATTTAGAGGTAATGAATTTCCACACAGAGATAATCTTTTTTGATGCTCACATCATTGCAACTACACTCATGGTGGACATTTCTTTCACACCCTAGCAACCTTCATACTCTACAAAATGGAACTATAGAGGGGGTGTTGAAAATATGAGAGTGAATCTGAATTTTGTATCTACGAGACACTCCATTTCGAGTTCATTTCCATTTTATGTTATATCTCTTTGTATTTGGGTACCTTTCCATTTGCTTTGGCCTATGTATTCATTCTCCTTCAAGGAAAATTATCCCACATATGATGTACTTTGGAGAGCGCCCCCCCAAGTCTATATAAGGAGGGAATCTCACTCATTATACTTGGTTAGAAGCTTGAGGAGCCTACTCCATGCTCTTGGCAAGCTCACTCTAATCCATGTAAGTTTTCCCATTTCATGGTCTACTCTCTTTTGGCACTCACACTCTTTCATTTTGTGAGTACACTGTTCTTCTCATTTTTCTTCTGCATGCGTACCCTGTACACAAAGTACCACCACATATGATTATATCATGTATGTGTGGTTACAGACAAAGAAAACTGTAGCAAGCACCAAAGAAAAAAGTGCCCATGTATAGGGAAATAGTTCACATCAAAGCTACTAGAGGGATGTAGAAGTGTAACATGCTTGATTGAATATTTTAATGTAGTAGGAAAAAGAACCTATGAGTTAAAAAAATAGGCAATGTAGTGATGGTATGTGTTTCAAGAATTATGAGATCAAATGAAAAACCCAATGTATCGATGGTATGTGCCATAAGTACAATGTTCTAACTACTTTCTTAGTTTTCCTAGGTGGACGATAAGTTTGAAATGTGGATGAGGATGTAAAGTGTCTCCAAATAATGGAATAAAGAAAAAACATACCAGATCTTATCCATAGAAGAAGGCATTTAAGAGGAAATTGCTAGAGACACATAGGTACTTATCAAAGATATGTCAGAGATCACAAATGTGATCTTTCCATTGTTGGGAGTATGCACATAGGGCATCTACATAAACTTGAAGGAATTTATGCAAGAACTCCTTAAAATGTTGGCACATAAGTGTTAGTGCTGCTGGATATGTTTTGTAGCTATTAAACATTTTTTATACCAAACACTCTCATAAAAAAGGCACACACAAATGATTGTAACTTTTCACTATAATATTAGAATAACGAGTAGACCCAAGTGCATAACCCATGGTGGATACACAAAATCATTAGTAGGGGCAACAATCAGGAGGTCACTGGAGACAACCAACTTTGGGAGTAACATATGCCAAATTTGGTGGATTTCAAGCTGACGTCCTGGATGTGCATGTGCACATCTTTGAAATCAATTACATAGTGTTGAATAATCCAAAGGATCTAGAATATAAAGCCATAGTATTCTAGTCCACCTTAGTTAATGAAGGTGCAAGATGGCTCATTGAGTTCGACCTCAATCATTTCCAACGATATGATGATGTTAAGGACGCATTGCAGTGCTTTCGGTTAAAGAAGAATGCCACCAAAATATTCGATTCCTTATAAACTAACAGGTAGAAACTAAATCAGGGTGTATACGACTATGCCACCCTTTTTCGCACACATCTATGGTAGTTACCCCAAGCACATGCCAATTTACCCAACGATGTCATCACACTATGGTTCATTAATGGACTTTATCCACAATTGCGATAGGTCATGATCATCCATTGTGTTGGTGGCATGATGTTTGATGCGCTTATTGCAATGTCATTATAATTGGTGCATAAAGTCAGAGGATTTACAAAAGAAATGGAATGGTTGAAATCTAGTAAAAATAGAAGAGATGACCCTTTGAAGTAGATATACTATACTAAATCCCATCTAGGTTGCAACCAATTGCACACTTAGTCAAATTTATTGTGCCATTTGTGATAGTGCCACTCACTCTATAGAATCCTATCCATATAATGGTAAAATGCAAAATTCATTGATTGTTAATGCAGTACTTCAAGAATAAGCAAAACCAAGTACCAACTATGTACTGCCCCATTTATGAAACACAACATATTCCTCCTATACCAATTATAGGGCACTGTGAATAGGGAACTTCAATGATGGAATAAGGGCCAAGCTAGGAGCAATACGGTGGTACCCCCACCACGATGTCATTTTTGCAAAGAGATGGGACACATCCATCGACACTGCAAGGAAGCTTGGGAATACGATGAACATAAAAAATATGGGTAAACTCCTATGGCCAATATGGTTTATATTACAACAGTAGATACTCATATAGCAATTGTACAGACACGATCGTGCGAAATACTTTACCCTGTTGTATAAGTATTCAAGCCAGGTTTAAAAGAGCAATAGTGAACATTTGCTAAAGCATCAAAGTGGGCTCAACTATTGTTGGGCATGTGTAGAAGTGCAAGAGACACATGAGAAGCACACATAAGGAGCATAAATGCAAAGAAAATAGATGGCTAGAATAGCTCTCTCTATTGATGATGAACTGAACTAAAGTAAGAGCTGAATAATATCCCTAAGTACAGAGTACCACCACATATGAGTGAATCATGTATGTGGTAACATGGGGAAAAACCTCTAGCCAGCATTAGAGTAAATAGTGCCCATGTATAGGGAAAAGCTTCACATCAAAGCTACTCGAGGAACACATAAGTGTAACAAACCCCCCTAGAGCGAATGATGTGAACACATACAAGGAGTGAAAGATCAGCCCCCACAAGGTAATAAGCCTAAAGCTTTGTGAAAAGCTTTAGACGTTTCCATGGAAGAGCTTTGGTGAATGTGTCTACCACATTATCTTGTGTAGGCACATATACCACATCAATATCTCCTACATGAATGTGCTCTCTCACATAGTGATAATGCACCTCAATATGTTTGGTCCATGCATGAAACACTGGGTTTCATGGAGTAGCCAATGCACTCTAACTATCGATGAAAATATGCATAGCAACATTAATCGCCATGCAGAGATCCATCAATAGGCATCTCAGCCATATACACTCCATTGTAGCTATGAAAATTGCCCTCTACGCAGCTTCACAACTTGATGTCACCACTTTAGGTTGCTTCTTACTCAACTAAGATAAGCATGACTCTCGAAAGAAAAAGCAATTACCACCTGTGGACACATGAGTATCATAACAACCAACCCAATCACTATCTGTAAAAGCATGCAAGCATGGGTGAATATCTCTTCCATAAAAGAGACCTAAGCTCAAAGTGCCTTTGAGATATCTAAACACATGTTTCACTACTTGCCAATCCTTAGCATCGGGGCTATGCATGAATCCACTCAACTGGGAAACTACATACTATATATGTCACCTTCTGCTGCATGCATATATAAGACATCCCACAACTTGCTGATAAAGAGAAGTGTCAAAATGCATCACTAGAATCCTCAAGTAAGAACCTAAATCTTGTCTCAACTAGTGTGGACAGTGGCTTGCAATCCTCAAAGTAAGACTATTGAAGTAGTTTTTCAACACACTTTGCTTGATGCATAATGATTCCCCCCTCAAGGCATACAAATTGGATGCCAGTATAGTAGCTCAAAAGACCAAGATAAGTGACATCGAAAGTATGTTGCAAATCAACCTTAAGAATTTCGAGTTTTGCATCACATGATCCAATCAAGAGTATGTCATCAACGTAAAGAACAAGGGTTGTAAGGTCAGCCCCATTTTTGCATACATAGAGTGTGCTTTCAATTGGACTACATGTGAAGCCAAGAGCAATCAAGTGCTTATGGATTCTATCATACCATGCACATGGAGCTTGCTTGAGACCATACAAGGCTTCATGCAAGCGACGAATCATATGCTCTTGCTCTTTCATGGAAAATCTAGGAGGTTGCTTCACATAGACCTCTTCTTGCAAATCACGATTCAAGAAAGTTGTTTTTATATCTAGCTGATGTACTTTCCAACCTCGATGGGTAGCCAATGCAACCACATTACAAATGGTAGTCATGCGTGTAGTAGGTACAAAAGTCTCTTCATAGTCAGTGTCATATTGTTGTGCATATCCTTTGGCAACCAATCTAGCCTTGTAGGGATCAATGCTACCATCAAACTTTCTCTTAATCATGTAAACCCACTTTGTACCAATGGCATTTTTTCCTTTTGTAAATTCGCATAACTAACAAGTACCATTCCTATGTTTGCCATTTTTTATTGCATAGCTCTCATCCATTGTGGATCATCACATGCATCTTCAAAATTAAGTGGCTCTTCATTACATGGTGTTGCAATAAGAGAATAATCCACAAAATTACTTGATGCATGGTGAGAGCTTGATCTTATTCTACCAAGTAAAGGTGCACTCATTTTGTTGTTCTCCAAAGTTTTTTTCAGCCACTTTTGCATACTTTGTGAACTCTTGATAGACATACATTCATCATGAAATACATTATCAACATGTATATCATGTATGGGCTGAATTTCAAGCTCATTTTCAGCCATATTTTGACACAAATGTTCAGCCATATGTGGTTGGAAATTTCCAGTAGTTTTGATCATTTTTGGTTGAAAAATTTCAGCCATGTTTGGCTGGAAATTCTCTACATTTTTAGCTCTATTTTGCTAGATTCTTTTAGCCCTTTGAATCTTAGCTCGCTGGTCTACATGGCCATAGTCAACCGCACCATTTTGGAACAAAGACATGAGTGTATCAAACATATCTTCTGAGCTAACTATAGGTTTTTTTTGCATTCAAGTAGAGGGAAAAATGAACTTTCAACAAATACCACATCTCGATTCATAATAACTGTGTTCTTCAATGGATGTTACAAATGATATCCCTTACTTTCAACACTATAACCAAAAAATATACATTTCTTTGCCTTATCATCAAGTTTATGAGGTTGTTGTGATGGCATAAGAGCATATGCCAAACAACCAAACACGTGCATATGACTAACCATTGGCTTATCTCCATTCCAAGCCTCATAAGGAATAATGACTTTCAATGCTTTTATAGGGCAACGATTCAACACATAGTTTGCACACGTGACTACTTCCATCCAAAACTTATCAAGAAGGTGCTTTCCTTCAACCATATATCGTGCCATTTCAAGAAGTGTTCTATTTTTTTGCTTGGCAAAACCATTTTGCTGAGGTCTATATGGAACCGTACACTGGTTTGAAGTACCCCTTTATTGAAGAAAAGCATTAAACTCATGTGACATGTATTCATCACCATGATCCGTGCATACAGTCAAAAGCTGTTGTGAAGAAAATTTTTCAGCCATAGCTAAAAATGCTTTGAAGCAAGAAAATACCTCATTCTTTTCTTTCATAGGGTACACCCATGTATGGTGAGTAGCATCGTCAATGAAGGTAACAAAATATACATGCTTTCCAAAAGATGGAGTCTTGACGGGACCACATACATCACTATGAACAAGGTATAATTTTCTTGTAGTGTGTGTATGAATATTTTTTGGAAAAGAAGCACGATGCATTTTTCCAAGAATACATCCTTCACGTGTATGCTTTTCAATGGATTCAAGTGTTGGAAAACCAATAACCATGTCTTTCTTTTGCAAGTAAAGATAACTATTGAAGTTCAAGTGACCAAAACGAGCATGCCAAAGGTCCAATTCAGCCATGGAAGAAGTATGAGCAATTAAGGCATTAGATACATCCCTTCTATATGTATCCATGCAATAAAAACCATTATATAATGCACCAGACATCATGATAATATCACCATTGTTGAAATCATGAACGATACACTTATCATCAACAAAGTGTACATGAACTCGAACTTTGGGAATCAATAAAACTAAAATTAAATTCTTCTTGATACTAGGTACATAGAATGCATTTTTTTAGAGAATCACATCTCCATTTGCAGTCATAAGCTCAATTTCTCCTACTCCAATGATAGGATAAGAGGCATTCTTTGCACACACCACATTTCCTTCTTTGGATGCATCTTTCAAAGATGCAAAAAACCTTTTGCATGAAGTTATGTGATTGTAGGTCAAGCATAAGCACCACCTCCTTTACTTTTCAATCCACAGAGATGTGAGGACTCCTATGAAGACCTTGAGCAACTGAAGGCACAAGTGCGTGAGTGAAAGCACACAAGCATGCACACACATACACATGTGCACAAGATCAAAGAGAGGAACAATGGAAATTTTTTATTACAAAGAGTTCTCTTGCAAAAGCTCAAATCTACAACCAGCTCACTCTCTAACAAGATAACCCCCAAAAAAGAGCTCTCTAGCTCTTTTTATAGTTTTTTGACTAGTTCCGCCCTGTCCAAACCTAATGTCTGACTTAGTTAAAAACTAGGTTATAGGGCTTATTTGAGGGCTCAAACAGAGTCTAAAAATTATGAAAATTGGTAGGATGATACTTCTTATACTCTTCAAGCTCAAGGACTCCTTCTCTTGAACAAAATGGAGTTAAAAAAATATGAAATGGTATTTACAATGGATTTTAGTGATGAAAATCACTATTTTTATAGGGATTCCTTCTGAAAATTTGACATGTACTTTTTGGAGCTCCCTACTTGCTCCTTCTTCTTGTGTGTCCACTTCTTTGACATGTTCTTGCACCTCGTTCCTAACCTTAACTGTGAACACTCCCCCCCTCTCAAGTCTGTCATCCTTAATAGACCCTTGTTGTAGTGGTTGTTCCATGTAGCACTTTGAGAGGTAGTGTCCATCATGTATGAACAAGAGCCATCTATCTTCCAAACGTAGTAGGCTTGGTTGTGTGGTTATTCATTTGTCACTACGAGCCTTTGCAAGTTGTAGTCCCTTGGTATGTACGTCGTCCTTGGATTCTTGCGTGACGATATATTTTTGAGCTTTCAAAAGTTTCTAGGTGTTGAAAGGAGGTTGCCCCTATTGATTTGGAGCAGCTATCTATGGTGGATTACTTCGTTGCTATTGTTGTTGTAACCTTAATGTCCATTAGATCTTTCAAAGATGATATTCATAGTAGTCATGCCAACTACTCGTAACCCATAATGAGTGATGGGTTAGTGTGTCAGTGCATGGGTTGAAGAAAGTATGTGCCTTGTGCACGGCCTTGTAATGTGGCCCTATGCATGCGTACTCGAAAAATGCATTGGAAGAAGTGTGGTGCAAAAAGTGGAGGTCTTGAGCTAATTGCTCAAGGGTATGCTCACGAAGAGGTTTCCTAATCTATCATTGTTATGTTGTTGCCAAAGTAAGGATTCTTACCATGGTGAATGGTCAATCGATGTTTATCTCTTTGTATTGTATGCCCGTCATTGTGATGGACCATGGGTTGGTTTATCATTGTCGATGAATGCCCTTGTTGATGGTCCACTAATGAGATTCTTCAAGCGTCTAATCCTATCCCCTCTCTTCAAAGCAACATTTTCCACATGCTGATAATTGAATTTCTTTAGATTCCTTGACAAACAGCATTGGGTAGCTACACCAAGTGTAGTTTCACATATTCTCTTTAGCTCACCATAAGTAGAAGTCTTCTCACCAAGTTATACATACAAGGATTTGCAGGGTGCCAAAACTACCCCTTGCAGATATTTCCTTGGATGCTCTCGTACATACAGTAGTTAAGCATCGCTCAAGTTTCGGACCCTCAAGCTCTTCCCTCCTACCATGGTAAGGGGGAACAATAGTTTTGGATGCCATGTTCATGCCAAGTTCTGGACATCTACCAGATTAAGGCAACAATAATATCGTCTGCTAGTTGAGATACACCTCTCCAAACTGATAAATGCCTAGTCGTTAACGGTTCCACCTTCAACTAAGCATGACGCATTCATGTTCCATGAGCCAAACCTGGGAACAAGCTCTTTCTCTCTCTCTCATTTTTTTTTTTGGAGCAATGTCACCAAACAAGAAGAAAGATGTTAGTATCAATAAAATAATGTACATGTGTCAAATGTGTCTCATGTGCCTGGGACTCTCAACTATGTCTATGCATGGCTAGATAATGTGGCCCTAAATTAATGCATACTCTAGAACTGCAAGACTTGAATGGTGCAAAAGACAGGGTTTTGCAAGGAGCACATGGTTCTCACACATTGAGGCTTCTGATGTTAGGTGCACATGTTGATAATCATTGTTGGAGGTATCCATTGGATCTCGAAATGATGACCATCCATTCCTCCTTATAGGGATCCACTTAAAAATAGTGTTCACTTGCGTAGAGATCACCTTTGGGTTTCTTTGAATGATTTCTTAGATTTTGTGTCCCATGGGGTTGATTCTTTCATTCTGTGGGGGCTACTAGTGCTTTTGGCTTCCATACCCATATCATTGTTGTTGGTCTTTTGACCATTGTTGAAGAGGTGCGTTGGTCTTGGTGTTTGGTTTTGACCCTTGCCTCGCCTTGGCTTCATTGTTGAGACTTTTCTCATGTGGGAGAGCATAGGTTGTTGTGTATGTAAGAGCTGCTTGGGTACCCATATTTGTCATTATTCTTATTGAGCTGCAACTAATTTCTTAGGAACCCAAACTTGTCAGATACGTTGTGGTTGAGCTTGTGTGCCTTGCCTGGATGGGAATTGCAGGGGCAAAGCTAGTGGTTGTCCTCCTTTATGTATCCAGATCTGCTTCATGCCTGAAACTAATTTCTTGTTGAATGGTGTCTTTCTATTTGTTATAGCAGTTGTCTTGAATTGTTGCGGTTGCCCTTGTGGTGGAACTATTGTGGCTACATTAGTCTTTGAAGAAGAAGAGAGATCCACTTGACTTCAAGCTTATTCTTCCATCATTGACTCCTTCTGCATCACAGAGCTTTTGAAACATACAACATCTTCTTCTATAAGATTAGTCTTAGAAGAACTAAGAGGATGTGCGACACCTCGATTTGTCATCATGCAATTTTCTAATTCCATTGTAAAGCATTGGTCATGTTCCTAAACTTCAAGAAGTTGGCTTTTTAGGTGTAAGTTGACTGTATGGTCATAGATCCAATCTTGACCCAACACAACTGGTTCTGTAAGATCCTCATCTTGACACACTAAAATTTTGACTCTCATTGAAACATTTTGAAGACAGATGGGAAGCTCTAACTCACCCAAACAAGGGGTTTCCACACCTCCCAATCCTATGAGATAGGCTTCTATGGGATTGATGTTCAATTGGAAGTCTTGATAGTATGAAAGTCTAATTGCACTAGTTGTTGCACCTGAGTCAATCAATGTTCTCACAATCCTTACCTTCTCTCCATGTCCTATCTCTATCATCACAAAGGGACATAGATCAATTATTCGATAAGCAATTTGACCTGATGTTCGGCACATGGCCATGTGATGTCGTGGGGCTTCAGGATTGACATCTAGGCCTACTCGCCTTAACTTATTTTTCCTAATGCACTCTCTGGCCTCTGCTTGTGCTTCTTCTCTAAACCTTATCTCTTCTTCTTTTTTCTTCTTAGTAGTGTTGAGTCTCCTTAACATATCCTCTATGAGAGGTTCTTGATATATCTTGAATCGACAACCACAAATATAGTTTGGCAAGATGTCACCCTCTAGAGTGGCCAATTGAACTGCACCACTAGTGGAAATTCCATTAATGATCAGAGGTCCATATCCTCGTTTCTCCAATTTTTGGGTATATTGTTTGAGTGTATAAACCAACATGAGGTATCCCTCTTTCAAGCCTTTATCCTTGATGTTTGCATCAAATTAAGCCTTTTGTCTTTTCTTTGCAGCATAGATTCTTGCTGCCACTCATAGCCTTGTCTCACGTAAGCGTTCTAGCACAAGGTTCTCTCCGAAGGCCATCTGAAATGGTGTGGCATTGAGTACCGTTTTGTAGGCAACTCAATAAGCCCAAACAACATGATGAAGTTGTTTTTCCCCAATCAAAGTGTTTATTATTTACCAGTTTAGTCAAGACATTACATAGGATCTACTTTGTGCTCTTAGCTTTTCCGTTAGCTTGTGGATGATAGTGGGAAAACTTCTTATGTATCACCAAGAATTCTTGGAGAAGATTTTCAATGAATTCATTCAAGAAGTGTGTGCCTCTATCGCTTAATACTGTATTGGTAACTCATATGTGGTGAACACATTTTCAAATAAGGACTTAGCTATGGTTTGAGCATCATTCCTAGTTGTGGATTCTACTTCCACCCACTTTGTAAGGTAATCTATAGTTGCAATAATGTACTCTGCATGGGAGTTTCTAGCTAGGGGGTTAATAGGACCAACAATGTCTATACCCCACTTCGAGAATGCATGTCCTCCCATCATTGGTCTCAAAGGCATCTCGTCTCTCCTTATCGGATATTGTGCACATTGGCATGTATCACATTTCTTCACATAGGTATGTGCATCCATATGAAGAGTGGGCCACCAAAATCCTGAGAATAGAATGGCCTTGATTACTCTGTCAGGTCCAAAGTCTCCACCTGCAACATCGCTATGGGCAATTTCTAAGATTTTCAAATAGTCTGATTCGTGAACACACAATCTTAAGTAACAATCTTTTCCTCTTCGATATAGGTTGTCTCCTACTAAGACATAGTCTTGGGCCTCTTGTTCCATGCTTCGTTTCCTTGCTAGACTAGACTCCTTGGGTAGTGCTCCTGATCTCATAAATTCTACCAATGGAGCACTCCAATCTCGAATTAACAACACATGATAAAGGGTAGCATGCTCCACAGGGGGGGTTTTCCTAGCACATTGGTCAATTCTTAATCCACTCATGTATTTCCTTGTTCATTCTAAGCCAATACACTCCTAAACATTTTAGATTCTATAATGTTCGTTGTTTAGAATAGTGATTTCTTAGCAATCCTTCATGAGCTTGTCGCAACCAACTACTATGTTCATCATCCTTGACACAACAAGCTAGAACACCGTCTGTATCTTGTTTGTACATACTTCCTGCCAATATTTGATAGTTTATTGATTTCACAATCTCCTCTTTGTTTGTTCTCACATTCTTATTTGCAGGTTCGAAGGTTAGGATAGGTAACAACTTATTTGCCCATTTAGGAACGACTTCTAAATTGAACAGATAAGCATCAGGTGGTTCATCAGAGATTCCTTGCAATGACTCTCTTGAAGTGAAGCGAGAACGGTGATCTGCCCTAAGGTGGGTTCTACCTTTCCTAGCAACAACTTCAAAATCATATTCCATTGGTAAGAGAAACCATCTTACTAGGCATCCTATATTGCAAGGTTTATTGACCAAATATAATAAAGCTTGATGATCAGTGAAAAACTTGAACTTATTGGCCAACAGATAGTGTCTAAACTTCTTCATGGCATATACCATGCCTGACCCTTCTCTTTCAGTTGTTGTATAGTTTTGTTCAGCCGCATTTAGTTGTTTGCTAGCATATGCTATCGGCAAATCTAAATTTCCTTCACATGTGGGTTGTGCTAGCACACATCCTATTGCATGATTGGATGCATCTACATGGACATGGAACGGTTTATTCCAATCAGGAGTGGTCAACATTGGTGCTGTGCACAAACTCCCTTCAAATCATTGAAGCAATTTTCGCATTTGTTGTTCCACTCAAAATTTGTCAACAAAGCATAAAGAGGTTTAGCTATGATCGCATACATGTGGATAAACATGCGATAGTATCCACAATGGCCCATAAAGGCTTGTACCTCCTTAACATTCCTTGGTCTTGGAAACTCCGCTATGGCTCTTACCTTGTCCTGATATGTTGATATTCCATTCTTAGAAACAATATGACCTAAGATCTTACCTTGACATACCATGAATACACACTTTTTTGGGTTGAGACAAACTCGATATCCTTTACACTTGTTGAAGATCTGTCAGAGCTCAAGGATATGGTATCTTCTTTATTGGGAATGAGCACATAGATCATCCACATATACTTCTAAGCTCTTTTGCAAGAACTCTTTGAAGACATGACACATGAGCCTTTGGAATGTTGCAGGTGCATTGGTGAACCCAAATGGCATCACACAAAATGCAAAGATTCCCTACTCTATGGTGAAAGCTATGTTGTGTTGATCTTCTAGGGCAATCGCTACTTGGTTGTAACCTGAAAATCCATCAAGGAAGCTATAAACTTCGTTGCGTGCAACACGCTCCAATAAATGTTCAGTGATTGGGAGCCGATAGCTATCTCTGATCGTAGCGGCATTAAATTTTTAAGGTTAATACACACTCGCAACTTCCCACTCTTCTTGGGTACCACTACAATGGGGGACACCCATTCAATATGCTCAATCTCATAGATAAATCCAACTTCAATCAATCTATCAATTTCTTCTTTTATTTTGGTTGCATAAATATCATTATATGTGTAGGGTTTTTGTTTGGTGGGCTTTGCATCAGCCGTCATGGGAATCATATGAGAGCATATTCTCGGATCTACTCCCTTCAAGTATCTATAGTGCCATGCAAACACATCCCTATATTCCCTTAATAAAGCTACAAGCTCTACCTCTTCTTCTGCACTTAGGTCGTCTCCTATGTACGTACATTGATCTTCATTCTCTTCAATGGTTACCATAATTTTTTTGGTCATTTCTTTTATTATCATATGCTTCTCCTGTGGTGGCTCTATTAGGCATTCGTACCAAAATTATCCGGTATTCAACTTCATATTTCTTGAATTTCTCTGGTACTTCGAACAATGATTTCTCCTCTTCTTGTTTTACTACTTTTCTTTTCTTTTTCTTTTGACTACCCTCACTTCCATCCTCCCAATTTACCATTTTAATGCTTGTGAGAGGTTCTTCTTCTTTTTGGTAAAACACTCCTACATCTTCTAAATAGTGCTTTTTTGAGTTAAAGCAGCTATCCATCCTAATAGACTCTAGATCATCGTCATTCTTTTCTTCTTTCATGACTTCACTAGGGTCACACTCTTCTAGCACAGGCTGACACATGAACACTGAAATATCATAACCCTCCTCATCACAATGAGGTGTCCACTATTCCTCATTGACAACAATGTCCATGGTGGCTAAGATTTCTGGCCAGCCATGAGGCTCAAATTCCTCATATGGAAAGATCATCGGTCTGTAGGCTAGGTCTCTAACTAGTCTATCTCCTGGAAAAGTTCCTTCTTCTCTCACCTTTAAGTGTTTTTCCTCTTCCTCTACGACTTTACACATCCATAGGTGAGTATCTTCATGCATCAAGGATGGACGAGGTGAACTTTCAAAATGCACATAGATTGAATCTCCTTGCACCTTGTGGATAGGATTCTACTGTAGGGGTGGTACATCTCTAAATGTATAATCCTTCAAATTCACCTTGGTTGTGACCCCTAAGTGATGCAAGTACAAAGAGTTTGTTCCCCAATCCTGTACTATTCTCAGTTGTCATAGGAAGGGTCTTCCTAGGATCATTTCATAGATATTATTTTTGTCAAAGTCACATATAGCAAACGTGTGCTCAAACTCTACCCCACAAGTGGTTAGAGTTATCTCTTCAAGCAATCCTAGTCAGTCATTTGAAGCTTCATTCTAGTTGGTCTTAATGCGGGCTTGCCCCATTGCTTCCACAAGGAGGTGGTCACAATTGCAACACCTGCACTTGAATCTATGATTGCTTTGGTTGTGTAACCTTGGTAGGTGATTGGAAGATAAGTATTACCTTCTTCACCTTCACTCATGTCTCCTATTTTGTCTAGAGGTATCTCTGGTACTTTTTTCTTAGAGCCTGCTTTTGGCATATTGGAATCAAGTTCTGGAACTTGATTAGCATCCATAGCTCTCATTTTACTTTGAGCAGTTCTGCTACAGTGAGATGACACTGAAACTTAGTGTTCTTCATGACATCAGTGTTCCTTGGAACCACTGAGTCCTCGTTTTTTACCAATGTTGTGGGAGCTCTGATTTGAGGTGTTCCATTATCATAGATTCGGAAACATAAGCTTTCATTGGTGGTGAGCTTTGTCTTTCAACCACTGGTTGAGCCTGTGGAGGTAAAGAATTTTGCAGTTTGTTTACCAACTGCTCTAATCTTTAGAATAAGCCCTACAAATGAAAATCTGGTTTGAGAGAGTTTATTTGATTGAACGATTGACTGGTCTTAAGCATACCTTGAGCTAGCTCTACCATTTTCATGCATATTTTTGTCTGTTCAATCTCTAAATCTGCTCTAGGGTAACCCTTGTCTAGGTTTGCAACTATTGGCCCTTCTTAAAGTCGAGCTTGGTAGGCCTTGAACATCATGTCCAAGCCTTTAGGAGTTGGATCTACAAGAATAGACCCTAGTTGTGGTCTATTTACAATGAGTGGTGGGGTGGGATGAGGTGGTGTGGATGGAGTTTTGGCATGTGAGGGATTCTACGAGGCAATATCTTCTATTTTGCTTTTTGCATCTTTAAGGCTTTCTTCTAGTTCACACAGATTTCTATTCCACTTGTGATTGTCTTTCTCTCTGGTATCCTTCCATTTCCTTGTTTTTCTCTTACTAGGCTCTACCAACTCACCTAACTCTGATTGTTCAACTACTTTATCCTGTTTGAAGGCTTGAGCTCTGGTGACTGCTTGTATAGGAGCCACATAAGTGCTACTAGCACTTGAATCCACCTCTAAGCCTACCACATTAATGGGTTTAACCTTGGGTGCACTCGAGGCGTGTTTTGGACAATCTTTGGGGAGATGGTCTTTGCCACACTTAGGAAAAAAGGCTTGTATTGTGACAGCATGTCCTTGACCCGGAGATGGTGTGTGGGGACATTCACAAATGAAATGGTCACCCTGACATCTAAAACATGGTCCTCTAGGGGCTTTTGGTCTCATTTGTCTCAATTAGGGCCTAGGGTTAGGATTTGTATACATAACATTGAAGTATTCTGACTCCTAATTTGGTTCCATAGGTGGTGCCTCATATTGATACATTTACTCACTATTCTCTAGTGAATCTATGTAATAAGCTCATGGACTATCTTCATGGGTGTAGTTAGAGCTCTCAGCATGAGGGTCATTTTCTGAGACTAATGGGGTCATTGGTACCAATGCTCTATTCGCCCCTATGATACGACTGTTGGTTCTGGTTTTGGTACCTACCATATTGGTAAGGTTGGTCATAAGTTTGTCTAACAACCTCCCTATTGTAGGGACAACTTTGAGCCATATGGTTCCTATATTTTCTCTCAATAGTGCAATATGGAGCATTCCTTTCTCTCATGTTCTGGTTTTGCATTGGGCATATGTTAGCCATGTGGTTCCCTCTGCAAGTATAACATCGATTAAATGAGGTGACTCATGATGTTTGTCTGTTTTGGACTCCTAAATTCTTAGCAATTTTCTTAGCTATCTCATCTATTTCAGTGGAGATTCTCGATGTATGACTAGTAGAACTATCAGAATCCTTAAAGATTCTTGAGAATCCTAACTCCTCACCCAAGTTATCTTCTATGTCAATGCACGTCCGCACACACTCTTCTATGGATCTAGGCTCTTTCAAGTACACATATGATCTTAACTTGGTGCTTAGTAAGCCATCTAAGAGCAAGCCCACTTGTTTGGCTAGTGTGGGTAATTCTCCAACAATGAACCTTTCTAAGTACTATCTGAACTGTCTTCCTGCAAGTCGCATTATTTCTTGGGGTGTCTTGTTGAATCTTTGGATCAAGGATGATGTATTATGCCAGATGCCACTCTTGGAGAACTCTACAATGAATGCTTCTAGCAGTTCACCTATATTCTGGTAGTTGTATCTGTTCAGGGGCTGAAACCAAGCTAACATGGTACCCTTGACAGTCAAACCAAATGCCTCGAACTAAGTGAACAAGTCCTCGACCTCTTCATCTCCTAACACTTGTTTGAACTTGGCCACATGATCATAAGGATCTCCTGTCCTGCCAAAATAGTTCTTCATTGCCTTGATGACTTGAGAGGGTCTAAGGCTTCTTGGGTGCTCACGCGGTCGCGGCAATGGAAAATCAGGTTTATCTCTTTGATGCCTATGTGCTTTTTTTCTCTCACGTTCAGGTCTTTCACTTTCAAATCTTGATCTGTCTCTGCCCACAGTGTGTGCAAAGCTTACCTCAGGTCTCTCTTTGGTTCTTTTCCTCTACTTTTCATGAGCTTGGGATGATCCTACTCCTTCGAGGCCATGGGGATCTCTAGATCTTGGTGGAGGGAAAATTGATTCACCTTGCCAAGAGTATGCATGCTGGTCATGCTCTGATACTAAGAACATTCTCTCGGATGTGTTATCTAGATAGACAAATTTGCCTGGCATCTCAGGATCTTTAAACTCATAGATGGTGCCTTCGTTTATTTTGCTGAGTTGATCTGGATTGTATCTCCAAAAAGCTTCCTCTGTTTCTCTATTCAAAAATATTTCTATGCTCTTGTTGTCTTGGGGAACCCACTCTGGAATAATCACTCTTGTCAAGATGGATTTGCCTCGAGGAGTCTTGGGTTCTTGTCCTAGGTCTCCTTGCTTTAGGTCTCCTATCTCATTCTTTGGAATGATATTTCCCAACTCATCCATCCTATCTAGTAAGCTAGTGACCACATACATGGTTTTCCTTATCAATGTATGAACCCTTTTCAAATTTGACCACTCGGTGTTCAAGCCCAAAAGGATGATCAAGATTCTTGAGTTGGACCACAGAATTCCTTAGACCATCCTCATACATGCCTGCACCTAATTGGTTGGTCCTGATATAATCCAATTGTGTTTTATAAGGACCTTCTAATGTTTATAAATAGGCAGCTCCTCAGGTACGTGCGGGTCTCTCCATGCTAAAAGACATTTCTTAGTTACTTGTTTCTGAACTTAATGTGTAGGGATAACCACTAAGTTGTTGAGCCCAAGACTTAGCTGTATGATTGATACTAGTCTGAGATGATCTAATGCTTTGCCTATCCTTTCCTAAGTGTCTACCAAATCTTAGGTTCATAAGCTTTGTTTTCTAGTCACACCTAAGAAAGTTATGTCCAACGAGCTTTCCAATGAGCTCAAAATCACCCCAAACAGAGTTCGTATGAGAAAGTTATGTCCAATCAGGCTTTTGGGAGTCAAAACAGGCAAACACAACCTCTCAGAGAATCAAGATTTTTTCCAAACCAGGCAGCCAGAAAGTTGTCTTTTTTTATCAAAGAATCACGATTCTCTCAAAATCCACTCCAAAGAATCATGACTTTCTCAAAATCTTCCAAGTAGAGAGTTGGGAATTTCTTATAGGAAATCGCGACTTTCTTCAATTTTTCCGAGTCCTTAGAATTGTTAATTTCAAGCAAAGAATCGCGACTTTCTTCTAGGAAATCACGACATTCTTCAAATTGCCCAAGTCCGAGGAATCCCAAGTTTCTCAAAAATTCCCAAATCTAGAGAATTGCAAATTTCTCCCAGAGAATGGTGAATTTCTTCAAGAGGATTTTGACTTTCTCCCAAAGAATCGTGACTTTCTAAAAAATTCCCAAATCTAGAGAATCATGAATTTCTAACAGAGGATCGCGAATTTCTCCCAAAAAATTCAGACTTTCTCAAAATGCTAAGTCCAAAAGATCGCAAATTTCTTAAAATCAAAGCCTAAGAAATTTCATATTTCTAAGAAGATGGACATTTCTTTTGTTTCAACTGAAAAGCAAGTAGCAGATATGATGACGAAGGCCCTTGATGGAATAAAGCTTTGTAGATTCAAAGCTATGGCATGTATTCAACCTATCAGAGAATGAAGACTCAAGCATAATTTAGCTTGAGGGAGAGCTATTGCAACATCAAGCTTACACTATGCTTGAGGTGGATTTGATCTACATCAAAGGCTATCGCATCAAAAGAATATTCGTTGGAGAGTTCTTTTTCTTATGCTCATTTATTGTATTTTTTGAGAGATTTTTGATGGTTCATTTACCGTTGTAAAAGCCTTGAGATTTACACATGTAAAGGTAGAAAGATAAAGCCCAAATCCCACGAATTTGTGGTGGTTGAAGTTGCATTCAATCAAGCAATCAATCACCTAAAAGTAGATCAAACTAAATCTTCACTTTTCCTAGATTGTAGGAAAGTGAATTGATTCCCTCCAACAACCATTCCCACCTTCATTTGAATTCAAACTTCACTGTCAGAAGTTGTGGAACACTCCTACAGTCTATATAAAGACTTGAAATCACTTGTACATTACATGGAAGCAATATACATACACTTGTGACCATCATTGTCTTGCTCCTTCATTTCTCTACATCATCTTCTTCGCCAACAGTAATCTTGGAGAGGTTGTTGCTCTCTCTCTCTCTCTCTCCAAAGCTCTCAATTGAGTGAAAGTTGGCTCATTGGAAAGGTATTAGTTTTTAGTTTATGCCTATAAATATGCATAGAAAATGGGTTAGTAGATTGAGAGAAATCTGAATTTTTTCGTCTCGGGGTCAATCTCTACATATTCCTAAAAAATAGGAAGTACCACCGATGAATGTCTCATTCATTCCTATAGCATATTTTGCTTATTCTTTATACTTTTGTGCATTCTATACACTCGACCCTATGTGTATCACTCCCATAAAAGGATTTTTTCTAATTGTAATCATGATGGTCGCTATGGGCATTTGAAGTTCATTGTTTCTTCCATAGATAGTAAGTTTTTGAGTCGACTCGCGAACCTATCTGTTTTGTATCGACTCATTCTCCTTGATGCTCCAAAGTACATAGTGTGTTTCTTTGCACTTATCACATGCTTATAAGGTCTATTTGAGTCTCCATAAGCTCAAGGACTGGTCTTGTGCCGGTTGGCTAGACCAAACTTCATCACTTCGAAATGCATTTTTTCTACCTTCTACAAGCTTTTCCAAGTTCTTCAGGTGATATTTCTCATACTCCTCAAGCTCAAGGACTCCTTGGCTTGAACAAAATGGAGTTAAAAAAATATGAAATGGTACATGTCACTAAAAGCCATTGTAAATACCATTTCATATTTTTTTAACTCCATTTTTTTCAAGCCAAGGAGTCCTTGAGCTTGAGGAGTATGAGACATGTACTTCTTTTTAGTGACACAAGAAGAAGGCGCAAGTAGGGAGCTCCAAGAAGTACATGTCAAATATGAAATAGTATTTACAATGGCTTTTAGTGACATGAAATGGTATTTACAATGGCTTCTGAAAATTTGACATGTACTTCTTGGAGCTCCCTACTTGCGCCTTCTTCTTGTGTGTCCACTTCTTTGACATGTTCTTGCACCTCGTTCCTGACCTTGAGTGCTAATAGTGATTCAAAGCACCACTATCAAAGAACCAATCCAAATCAGCCTCACTCACAACAATACATTTAGAATGCAAAGATGCATTATAATGACATGTAACAACACATGCCCAAAAATCTTAAGCCACAATAGCTTCATCATTCTTTGCATTTGATAAATTTTTAGCAATAGACATTCTGGATTCCTTCTTCTTTTCATTGCACTTAGAAGGATTTCTAAACTCATCAATAGTACGATCACCCTTTTGGTAATACTCGCATCTCTTCTTCTTTTGCAAATCAACATCATTAGAGGAATGAGTGGAAGATTAAGCTTGAGGCTTTGGTTTTGATTAACCCAAAGATGAACCATACTTGCTTTTCCCCTTCTATGAGATAGCAAGTGCTTGATTTCCCTCAAGCAAACCACTCCTATTCAATCTAGATTGCTCTTCTTGAAAAATAAGAGACACAACCTCACCAAATGCATAAATATTGGGATTCCCTTTTGCAACCAAAGGAAGTGAAGTGCGAAAGCTTTGAAAAGATTCTAACAACCCTTTCAACAATGTAGAGATGAGTGATGCATCTGGAATAAACTCATCTATGTTTGTCAATTGCTCTTTCAAATCTTTGATGCCTGTTACATGACTCATTTTCAACCATACATACATTCTCAAGTTACTTCCTCAAGTATGCAACATGTGCTTCATTATGCACATCATACAAAGAACCAAGAGTGTCCCATGCCTCTCTTGATGTAGAACATGATCAAATGTGTGGAGCTATATGATGTTTCATAGAAATCACAATCAATGCATGAGGTTGAGCATCTTTTCCATCCCATCTAAGCTACTCTTGTGTAGGTGAAGAAGAGTAACCACTGTACTTGAAGAATAAGCTCCATCTGTGATAGTAGACTGTGAAGTAAAAGAACCTACGGGTCTTTGATCTACATCTACCACTATGTTCCAAAGTTGTCTTGCAACACAAACATGCTTCATCATGTAAAACCACATTGGATAGTTGGTCCCATCAAGTTATCTTCAACTTGAAGCATGCCAAACAATTCATTATTGCTTTCCATTTCACTAAAGAACAAGTCATTTTAGCTTTGATGAAAGCTAAAATGAATGCTGAAATTTTAGTTCACCAACTATTACTCTGATGGAAATTCTCACTGCACAAATGGATTGAAAACGAAGGTAAAACCCAAATGCAAAGTTGATTTGCACTATTAAAGTGTGCTTGCACCATGACGTGAAAAACCAAAACTTGAGAAGGAGTGGAACCTGCTCTAATACCACATGTGGGTGTGTGTAGAAGTGCAATAGACACATAAGAAGCACACACAAGGAGCCCAAACATAGCAAGAAAAATGAAGATTTGAATAATATCCCTAAGTACAAAGTACCACCGCATATGAGTGAATCATGTATGTGGTAACATGGGAAAAAACCTCTAGCTAGCACTAGAGTAAAAAGTGCCTATGTATAGGGAAAAGTTTCACATCAAAGCTACTCAAGGAACACATAAGTGTAACAAGAGGGACATCTTGTTTTCCCAAATGCTACATTAGTGATCCAACAAAAGGTTGAGTAGTTATTGATGCATGTAGTATAATCAGTAGAACTAGAGACAGTCACGCCACTAGACAACACATCAAAATTGGCCAATCCTAGCATGGCATCAGACATCCTATTGAAGGCACCAATCATTATCCCACTAGGATAGCTTCTCACACTTGTTCTTGGTATCTACCAACAAGTTTAGTAACAAATCGATCCAAATATCAATCAAGCACCCGCTAATGCCACTATTAATTTGGAATCTAATGCGACCATCGATCATGCAGTACCACTCATTATGGTTTGGTTTAAAAATCATAAAATTTCACAAGTCTTTATTGATGGTGGTTCATGTGTTAATATTGCTACGATCAAAATCTATAAAAAGCTAGGTTAGAATCAAATAGAACTAGTTAATTTTTTAATTAGAATGGCTAGCTAGTCAAGAGTCCACCTGGTGGGTTTAGTGCATTATATTCCTATCACACTATAGGGGGTGGTGTTTAAAATGACTTTTGTCATCATGGAACTCCCTAAATGTAGTCTTGATTACAACCTTTTGTTTGGGTGACCTAGGCTAAAGTCCGCCAAGACTAGTCACCCCACGACCTCGTCTTTAAATGTAATCATCGCAAATATGTTGTCCCTTTGGATGATATTAAACCATGCAGAATTCATGCATCAACGTATGTAGCTAAACCTATTCATATGTTGGATGGACTATCAAATGTTGAAGAATAGGCTTTTCTGGCCACCAACACTCATGATTTGTTAAAGTAAATTTGGTCTAGATAAAACCTTTCAAGGTGACTACAATATATGGATGTGTTTGCATGGAACTACAAGGATATGAAAGGCTTAGATCCCATAATCTATAAGTACTGGGTTGTATTGAAATCGGATGCTCCTCTAGTAAAGTAGCAAAGTCACTGGATGAATCCCAATTATGCTCAGCAAGTTAAGGAGGAGATAGACAGATTACTTTGTGTTGGATTTATTGTCCTACTTGAGCACACTGAGTGGATTGCATCGATTGTTATTGTACCCAAAAGGAATAAGCAGCTTTGCATATGTGTGGATTATAGAAACTTAAATGCAGCCACTATCCCTGATCCATTTCCATTGTCATTCTTAAACAGCATGTTAGATGATGTAGCTGGAAGATAAATGTATTCATTCTTAGAAGATACAGTGGCTACAATCAAGTTATAATGGCCGAGGTCGATATACCCAAGACTACGTTCACCACTAACTAGGGGGTATATGTGTGCAGGGTGATGTGGTTCAGTCTGCATAACACACCATGTACTTTTCAATGTTGCATGCAAGAAATCTTTTCATCCTACGTCACAAGTTTTATGCATGTTTACCTCGATGACTATGATGAAACTAGTGATCATTTACAACACCAACATTGTTGTTTTCAAAAATGTCGAGAGTACCATCTTTGTTTGAATCCCCATAAGTTTACCTTTGACATTGCCTATGATAAACTCCTAGGACACATCATTTCTAAACAAGGAATACAGGTGGATCCTTATAAAGTACAAGTTATCTTGGATGCACTACCACTCAGAACTCATAAGGAAGTTCTGTGCTTTCAGGGCCAAATTCACTACATGGTTGGCATATTTAGTGGTTGGCTCATCTCACTATTCCTCTCGCTAGACTGACCACCGTGTCTCCTCATCAGCTTTGTTGGACTGAAGAATGCCAGAGTAGTTTTGAGCACCTCAAAACTCTTCTTATGTAGGCTCCAATCTGACAGGCACCAAATTGGCAATTACCTTCTCATGTTTTCATTGACGCTTCAGATATTGCCATAGGTAGTGTCTTAATGCAATGCTAAGACAACTAGTACTGCCATTTCTACATTGACGCTTCAGATATTGCCATAGGTAGTGTCTTAATGCAATGCTAAGACAACTAGTACTGCCATTTCTATTATGCCAATCACCACCTTGCCACAGCTATACAAAATTATTGTGTCATTGAGAAAGAATGTTTGGGCTTGATCTATTCCATCAAGACGTTTCATCATTACCTCTTGGGATGGAAGTTTAATTTTCATGTGGATCACTCCATGTTGGTTGATTTCATCAAGCACCAACATTTGGGAGGCCGTCTAGCTTGTGCATGAATTCAATTATGATGTTGTCCATCATCTTGGCTCTTCACATGCAATTGTAGGCTTCTTATCCCAGTTGGTTTCCGTTGAAGCTCTAGTAGGAGTTGATGACACTTCATCTACTATATACATGACCACATCTCCCAAATCATCTTTAGTTTGGTTGCCTATTCTTGATTCTTACTATGACATGTTAATGATCTTCCTCACTACTGGCTCTCCACCTGTTTTGTCTCAAATATGGTCCGACAAAAGTTAGCTATCTATAGTTGATATTTTCACATCATTGTTAGTGAACTTTATTATGTTGACCCTTCTGGTGTTTGGCTCTAATGCATTCCAACTCATGAATTTCAGCGTGTGATTCTTCTAATGGCTCATTCTATACCCTTTGGTGGTCATTTCTCTACAGATCTAACCTATCAAAAAAGTTTATACAATGGCTTATGATGGCCCACTATGCAATGCAACATTTATGCTTATGTTAAATAGTGTGATGCCTGCCAATGCACCAGCTAGCCCTTGCATCGACACCATTTTCCTCTTCAACTTGTTTTAGCATTGGAACCCTTCCAAAAGTGGGGTTTAGACTTTTTGGGGCCTATTACTCCACCATTTGTTTCAACTAATAATCTATATATATTAACATGTACTGATTATGCCACTCGGTGGGTTGAGGCCTCGGTTGTTTTCTCAGTAATGGCTCTAGTTGTTGCCAAATGCCTGACTTGTGACGTTTTTCCTCGGTTTGGGTTAACTTTGGAAATTATTTCTGGTCAACGAAGACACTTTTCCAACACCCTTATGCAGGTATTAATACAGTCTTTCAATATTATTCATAAATTTGTATTCCCTATTACCCATGTGCCAATGGTTTGGCTAAAAGTACAAATAAAATGCTACTCACCATGCTTAAGAAACTGATCACAGACTATCTTGAACAGTGGGATGAGCTGCTCCCTTCTGTTCTCAGGGCCTTTCAGACAATTGATAAAGTCTCTATTGGATATACACCATTTAAGTTAGCTTACGGACTTCAAGCTATTGCTCCAATGGAACTGGTCATGCCCAACCTACGTGTTGCCATTGAAAACAAATTATTGCCGACTAACTCTTTTTATGGTCATCTCAATGATTTGTGTTCACCAAATTAACTACAATTTGAAAGTCTTTTGGTGTTACAAGAATTCCAACTCCTTCAGACAAGGACACATGATCGCTTCTTGTGTACTCCTATTTTTGAAGTGGGACAATTAGTCTTGTTTATAATTCTAAGTCTGATAGATCGCTAGGAAAATTCAAACTCTGGTGGTTCTATCCATACTTGATTTTTGCAAAACAGAGTCCAGTGACCTTTTGGTTGAGAACTCTTGCCGAAGTATCGATTAAAAATCCAATGAATGGTTCCAAGTTACACCATTTTTTCCCGCCTCTTGCATCATTAATCGTTACATTGTCACCCATGTCTGCATGATTTGCATGGAAATTATGAAGAATCGCCCCGATGTGCGTTTATTATTTCTTTTTTAATCAAAAGTGCAAAAAAATGCATTCTTAACATCTTCCTATGGCGGGAAATGATGGAGCTCAAATTCACTCAGCTATCTTGCCACTTCATTAACTAAGGTGGACTAGAATTATATTCTGGATCCTCTCGATAATTGGTTTCAAAAGTGCACACATGTGCATCTAAGTTGTCACCTAGAAATGCACCGAATTTGGCATACGTACTCCTGCAATTGGTTGTCTTCAGTGACCTTCTAGTTGTCATCCTTGCTAATCATTTTGTGTATTTGCCATGAGTTTTGCACTTGGGTCTACTAGTTGTTCTAATTTATGAGTATTTACTAACTCTGATTTGTAGTTAGGAAACAAGATTTCTAGAAGTTTAAGGTTAAATCTCTAAGTTTGGTTCCACTCTTCATATAAGAAATCAGAGTAAAGAGTCTTTCTATCACTCCAAAAATTTGGGAATTCCTCTTTAATGCACCGTTCAATAGGGGTACTTGGCCTTGAACTATAATCTACTATCTTCAAAACAGGTTTAGTAGGCTTGTTAATATCTACAAAAACTTCTTCTATTGTTTCGGCAAGCACCAGACTAGCACTAGTTCAGTATCGACACCGGGCACGAATAACTATCGGAGGGTATAGGACTATCACCGAGTTTGATACTGACATTGAAATTGGACCAGTGCTCGATGATAGATAATAGTGTCATTCTCCTCCAATGCATCCAACATTGACACCCACCATCCATACCCACCTCGTTCCCCATCCCCGCCTCCTAAGAACACTTCGGGCCTAATCCCGCCTATTCAAGCAAATGTTGAGATGATGACCACTCCACTTGAGCAAATCCAGATGGAACCTCTTGTATCCCTTCCTCTTGTGTCACCTCTACCTATTTCAGTACCTCTTATCCTTCCTAAACCCTCTCGTTGATCTAGTCCCTCTACATCCTCTCCCTCCTACTCACCCCTCGTATCCCCATTCCGCTAGTCTACTCCATCACCCCTGGCATCTCCTTGCAACTTAGTCAGACCTGTTGTGGATGAAGACTATTTTATGCCAGAACTTGCCCCTCGACATAAGCCCCATGAACAACACTAGTAGTTCAACATGAATGAATATGCCCATTTGCACGAGTTCAATAGGTTGAGCGCCTACTTCCTCCACATCGAAGCCCTCATAGCCTGTGATTTTGGGTATGTCATACGCTCTTGCATCAACATCCATGCCTAAAATCAATGGTTGAAGTCTCATATCCACTAGACACAAGAAGTTGCACATCACCAACATTTTGAAGTACAACTATCTAATGCTCTCCACATGGGGTCATCACAAATGTTGTACTTCAAATCCCTTCTTGAAGAAGATTAGTGAAACGTCCACATATACAACAAACAAGCCATGAACCTTGAGTAGCCTAAGTAGTGTCAGCTATAGAAAATCTAGTACCTATAGAAGGAGATCATGGTGAAAGATGTAGCCATCAATGAGTTGTAGTATCAATTAAAAGTCCAGGTGAAAGATCATGGCCAGTGCTTTGCAAGAAACCAAGGAGCAGTTCTCTCTACAACTAGCACAATAGGAAGTATAGCTCAGTTCTCTCTATAACTAGCACAATAGGAAGTATAGCTCCAGAAGTGAATCAACAAATTGCTATGCTATAACACACCATTGAAGATGAGTGTAATTCAAAGGTGAAAGCTGCCAAATTTACTTCTAAGCAAATTCAAGCAGTACAAACCCTGTTGGAGATGGCCATGCTTCATTGGATAGAAGCCCAACAACATGTTGTAGAAGAACGCCAATGCCAGAAACACATCTTATGATAGGACTTCTATTTCTGACCGAAGCCCAGACTCGCAAAATTTTATCCCACGCATTGACTTCTACACAAGCAGAGGTATTTACACTCAATCCCACTAAAGTACAATGATTATTAAAGTCAATTAGTAAGAAGATTCAATAGACTTTTGCTGAAGCCCACTCTTCTTTTACTACACAAATCTTTACACCTTTAGATGATGATATGGACATAGAGTGAGTTTGTCTCTACATATTGTATTTTGGGTTAAGGTAGTCCAGACATGCTAGGTTAGTATTGTTAGATATTTCTGTAAATATTAAACATTATGTATACTGAAGAGTCTTGCCAAAAAGGTAGAAACAAATGATTGTAATTTTTCACTACAATGAAAACACCGATGCATGTAGTGGAGAGAACGAGCATGCAAGCATGCTATTAGCAGTGAAGTTCGAGTTTGGTGACTACATGTTTGGTCTCTAGCGTGTAGAGTAGAGGCATGCATTCGGTCTATTACACTTTCATTACCTTCTTATTTTTATTTTTTTACCTTAAGATTAAACATGTGTTGAGTAGTCCACTGTACTTTAATATGGTTAATATTGATAATCATGTATACTGGAAGTATTCACAATAGCACTATGTGGAAGATACCAAACTTTATTTGAGAACCTGACCTAATAGTTGATTACATTTAGTCTTTGATTAAGTGGAGTGGGAAAATACCAAAGGAATCTATTTATAGAATCCTACCATACCAAGAACCTTATTAGTTACCCTATTCATTGTAGACTTAATGGAGAGAGTTGGATTATGAACATGGGTTAAGAGTTGGCATTATGTCATCATTACACACATAGATAAGCAAAACAATGAATGCACATCGGGTGATTCATCATAATCACCATGCAAATCATGCAGACAAGGGCAGCGATACCATGATTAATGACGTGAGAGGTGGGCAAAAAGGGTGCAACTTGGAGCCATTCACCCGATTTTTAATTGATTCTGGCAAGAGTCTCCAACCGAAAAGTCACTGGACTCAATTTTGCCAACATCTAGTATGGACCAAACCACCGGAGTTTGAATTTTCTTATAGCTATGTCACACTACTACATGTCTCACTTCAAGAACAAGAGTATGCAAGAAACAATCATGTGTCTTGGCATAACAGAGTTGGACTTCTTGTAGCAGCAAAAAACTTTCAAATCGTTGTCCATATAGTGAACACAAATCATCAAGGCGAGCATAAAAAGAGTCAACCGGCAATAATTTTTTTTCAATGGCAACACGTGGGCTAGGCATGAGCACTTCCATTGGAGCAATAGCTTTGAGTCTATAAGCTAACATAAATGGTTTATATCGAGTAGAGAGTTTATAAGTTGTCTGATAGGCCTAGAGAACAAAAGGGAGCAACTAATCCCACCTTTCAGAATAGTATGTGATCAGTTTCTTGAGCATCGTGAGTAGATTTTTATTAGTACATTTGGTCAGTACATTGGAACATGGGTAATAGGGAGTAGTAAATTTATGAATAATACTGAAAGACAGTTAAAGCCTACATAAGGGTTTCAACAAAGTATGTTCCCTGATCAAAATGATTTCCAAAGTTAACCTACACCAAGGAAAAACATCATGGGTCAGGCATCTAGCAACAACCTGAGTTTTGTCTGAGCAAACAGCCCAAGCCTTAGCCCAACAAGTGGCCTAATCAATACATGTTGATATATACATCGATTATTAGTTCAAATGGTCCGTGGAGTAATAGACCCCACAAAGTCTAACCCCCACTTCTAGAAGGGTTCTAGTGGTAAAACATGATGAAGAGGGAAATGTTGATGATGTATGGGTTGGCTGGTGCATTGGTAGGCATCACACTATTTAGCATAAGCATAGATGTCGCGTTGCATAGTGGGCCACCATAAGTCACTCTGTAAAATTTTTTGATAGGTCAGATCTACAAAGAAATGACCACCAAAGGTATAAAATGAGCCATCACAATTAGAGATTGAACTTCATGGGTGGGAATGCATCAAAGCCAAACACCAGAAGGGTTGACATAATAAAGTTGACCAACAATTATGTGAAAATGTCCCTTATAGATAGCTATCTTTTTTCCGGTTGTATTTGGGATAGAACTAGGTGGACAACCAATAGTGAGGAAGATCATTAACATTTCATAGTAAGAAACAGCAATAGGCAGTGGAAGTAGGGTCGAATTGGGAGCTATAGCCGTGTATATAGTAGGTGACTCAACTCCTACCAGAGCTTCACCAGAATCCAACCAAGATAAGAAATGTGAAATGGCATGTAAAGATCCATGATGATGGACAACATCATAATCGAATTCTTGCAGAAGTAAAACTTAGTGAGCTAGACGACCTCGCAAATGTTGCTGCCTCACCAAATAAACCAATGAAAAGTGATCCATATGAAAAGTAAACTTTCAATCTAGGGTGTAATGGGGAAACTTCATGATGGATAGATCAACCCCAAACATTCCTACTGAGTGGCAGAGTAATTTCGTTCAGCTAGGGCAAGGTGGTGGCCAGCATAATAGATGGGATAGTACCAGTTGTCCTAACTTTGCATTAAGACATTGCCTATGGCAATATCTATAGCGTCAATGAAAACATGAAAAGGTAATTGGCCATCTTATGCATGCAGGATCCGAGCCTTCATAAGAAAAGTTTTGAGGCATTAGAAACTAATCTGGCATTCTTCCATCCAAGAGAAGTGATAAGGAGACATGGTGGTCAGTCGAGTGAGAGGAATAGTTAGATGAGCCACCTAGTGGAGATGCCGGCCATGCCAATGAATTGGGCCCAAAAAGCACATAACTTCCTTAGGAGTTTTGGGTGGTGCTTCGTTTAAGATAACTTCTACTTTATCATGAACCACGTGTATTCCTTGTTTAGAAATGATGTGTCATAGGAGTTTAGCACAAGCAAAAAAAAGATAAACTTATGGGGACTCAAACAGAGATTGTACTTTCGACATTTACGAAAACAACAATGCAGGTGTTGTAAATGAGCATTAGTATCACATGACAAGGAATTGTTATCGAGGTAAATACACATAAGATGTATGAGGTATGGTGAACATATTTCTTGCATGTAGCATTGAAAAGTACTTGGTGCATTGCGTAGATCAAACCACATCACCGTGCACACATATACCCCCTAGTTAGTGATGAAAGCAGTCTTGGGTACATTGGCCTCGAACATCCTAACTTGATTGTAGCCACTCTATCCATCTAAGAATGAATACATTTCTCTTGCAGCTACATCATCTAATATGCTATCTAAGAATGATAATGGAAATGGATCAAGGCTAGTGGCTTCATTTAATTTTCTATAATCTACACATATGCGAAGCTACTTATCCGTTTTGGATACAATAACGATCGGTGAAATCCACTCAGCATGCTCAACCGGCATGATAAATCCAGCACGAATTAACCTGTCTATCTCCTCCTTATTTGTTGAGCATAATTGGGGTTCATCTGATAACTTTGCTGCTTTAGCGGACCGGCATCCGATTTCAATACAACCTAGTGCTAATAGATTTTGGGACCTAGGCCTTTCATATCCCAGTAGTCCCATGCAAATACATTTGTAAATCCCTTTAATAGAGTAAAAAGTTCACACTGAAAGGTATTATCTAGACCAGCTTTTATTTTAACAAGTCATGGGTTAGTCTTATCCCCCAGGGGACAAGTCACGAATTGATCTTCTAGTACATAGAATTGTCGTGCTGTGGTCGGGTCACTCTCAAACTGGAAGGGGTTATGGAAATCCACAATGTTCATTAATTCTTGGGCTTCATCTATAGATTCATCCATAAAAGGTTATATCGTAAGGTTGCCTAAGACCATTGGTCTAGTACTTGCTATAAATCTATTGTTCCACGAGATAGTAAGTCCCTATTTTTGGCTAAAAAAGCCTCTTCTTCATCGTTTGATAGTCCATCCAACATATGGACAAGTTCAACTATGTATAGTCATGCAAGAATTTTGCACGGTTTAATATCATCCAAAGGGACAACATATTTGTTATGATTGCTTTTAAAGAGAGTTCATGGTATGACAAGTCTTGGATGACTTAACCCTTCTTTAGCTAGGGTCACCCAAACAAAAGGTGTAATCAAGACAAGATTCAAGGAGTTCCATGATGACAAAAGTCATTATAAACACCATCACTGTAGTGCAATAGGAATATCATGCATTAAACCCACCAGGTGGACTCTTGACTTGTCAACCATTCTCACGAAAAAACTAACTAGTTCTATGTTATTCCAACCTAGCTTTTTACAGATCACTGCAATAGAAATATTAACACCTAAAACACCATCAATAAGGACCTATGAAATTAAATAGATTGTAATGAGTGGTATGACACTTTCAATGGTCGCATGAAAGTCTAGATTAATAGTGGTGGTAGCATGTGCTGGAATCAGATTTGGATCGATTTGTTGCTCAAATTGTTGATCGATACCAAGAAAAAGTGTGAGGAGCTATCCTAATGCGATAGTAATTGGTGCCTTCACCAGGATGTCCCACGCCATGCTAGAATTGGGATTTTTTGGTGACGTGACTATCTCTAGTTGTGTCAGTTCTACTATCGACTTCACTAACTGCGTGACCTTTTGTTGGTTCATTGGTATACGATCTAGAAAAACAAGATGTCCCATTTGGGCCCACTTTCTTGCTTTAGCAAATGTTCATTTTTTCTCTTTTAAACTTGACTCAAATACTTCTACAATAGGGTGGATTATTTTGTGTGATCATGTATGTATTGCTATTGTCTGAGTGTCTAGTGTTGTAATATAAGCCATATTTTCCATAGGATTTTGCCTATCTTTTTTATGTTTATCGTATTCTTGAGCCTCCTTGAAGTGTCGCAGATGTGGCCCACCTCTCAGCAAAAATCACATCATGGTGGGGTACCACTATGCTACTACTAGCTTGACCCTGATTTCATTGAGATTGATTGAATTTCACTAACTGTGGTGTCGTGTAATTGGTATAGAAGAAATATGTTGTGTTTTGGTAAATGGGGTGATACATCACTAGTAGCTGGTTCTCCTTCTTCTTGAAGTACTGCATTAACAGCCAATCAATTTTGTGTTTTAGCATTATATGGAAAAGATTTTGTAGAGTGACTAATGATGTTGCAAATGGCATAATAAATTTGATTAAGTGCACAATTGGTTGCCACATCGACATGATTTATGCAATTAGTACAATATATCTACTTCAAGAGGTCATCAATTCTGTTTTTACCAAGTTTTAGCCATACCAAGTCTTCTGTACATCCTTTGGCTTTATACTCCAGTTGTAATGCCATTGCAATAAAGGCATCAAATGTCATGCCACCAACAACACAAATGATCATTACCTATCACAATTATGGATTAGGCCATTTATGAACCACTGCATGATGACATCATTGGGTAAATTGGCACGTGCTTGGGATAACTATTGTAGATGCGTGCAAAAAAGGGTTGCATAGTCTTGTACACTTTGATTTACTTTTTGCCTATTAGTTTGTAGGAAATCAAATATTTCCATGGTGTTCTTCTTTGACTAGAAGCATTGTAGAAATGCGTTCTTAACATCTTCATATCACGAGAAATTATTGAGGTCGAATTAAGTGAGCCATCTTATTGCTTCATTAACTAAGGTGGACTTGAATACTATGGATTTATGAAGTATTTTTATGGTGATGCACCACAGTGCACTCTCCTTCTTGAGAGCTTTACGATGATATCCTCTGAGTAGAAAAATGAGCTCCAAGCACCACACACGGTACTCTACGGAGAGGTTGCAAAATATGCAAAAAGAGACAGTACATAGGGAGCATGAACACAAACTTCTTAGGTGTTACAAATGCTGTCAAACTTATAGTATATGCCTCATCAGGCCACTATATGTTTTATTAACGAATGGTGGAAATGATTGTACATTCTTGAAAGATGAGATCTCCAAGAGATAGCACCTCCAACAATCGCTAAGCAATCTCTAATGAAGTGATATCTTACCTCAATGTGCTTGGTCTTTGCATGATAGATCAGATTCTTAGCCAAAGGAATGGGTCTGACTATCACTGAGAAAATGAGGTACATGCTGAGTTAAACCCATATCACAAGCAAGAGGAGAAAGCCACAATGCTTCCTTACATGCCTCACTTGCTGCAACATACTCTACTCCTATGGTGGAAATAATTGTACATTCTTGAAAGATGAGATCTCCAAGAGATAGCACCTCCAACAAAATGAAAAATTTACCCTAATGTAGACTTATGATTGTCTACACAACTGCATAGCCAGAATCTATGTAACCAATAATGGATGCTTTCCCTCTACCTCAGCATAGACACTTTCCCTTAGTTTAACTCAAATATCTCAAAATCATCTTGACCACTTCCTAATGTTTCTTGCTATGATTAGATATATATCTGCTCACAACTCCCACTACAATTGCAATGTTTGGCCTCATAGCTACCATAGCATACATGAGACTACCAACATCAGACTAATAGGGAATTTTGGTCATGAATTCCTTTTCGTCATCTGATTTGTGGCAATCATCCTTGCTCAATTTCACATATGTGGGTAAAGGTGTACTCAATGCCTTTCCACCCTCCATATTGAATATGTGAAGTACTTTGGATATGTACTCACTTTGAGATACTTATATGCATCTTTTACTCCTATCATGAGTAATATGCATGCCAAAAATATGTTTTCCATCCCCCAAATCCTTCATATCAAATGTTTGACTCAACTTCTTTTTGAGAATTGACAAGTCACAAGATGACTCCCTAGCAATCAACATATCATCGACATAAAATATCAAGCATATCAAGTTGTCATCTAAGCATCTCTTTGTGTAGATACAATGATCCTAATTTCTTTAAGAATAGCCTCAAGACTTCATAAAAGCATCAAAATTTGGTACCATTGTCTAGTGGACTGTTTAAGTTCACACAAGCTCTCCTTGAGCTTACAAACTAGACTTTCCTTGCCAGGAACTACATAACCCTCTAGTGGTTTCATGTAGATCTCATATATAATATCTCCATGCAAGAAAGCATTTTTCACATCCATTTGGACTAGCTCTAAGTCTTCCATTGCCACGAATCCAAGCAACATGCACACGGTGGTCATCTTGATAAGTGGAGAGAAGATTTTCCCAAAATCAACACCATGTTGTTGCTTAAAACCCTTGCAATAAGTCTTGCTTTATACTTTGGAGAAGCACTATCTGATATGAATTTCAGCTTATATCCCTATTTACATGGTAAAGCTTTCCTGCCCTTTGGCAAAGGTACTAAATCCCTAGTACCATTCTTGTGAATAGAATCCAACTCACTCTTCATGGCATGCTCCCACTTGACATGATCCTCTGTCTGGATAGCCTCTTTGCTGCAAGAAGGCTCATTGGCATTCTCTCCTTTACCTTTAGCATTCTTTAATGCATAACATTCTTCATGTGTCCTTTCTTTAATGCATAACATTCTTCATGTGTCCTTCCTTGATTTACTTTTACTCTTATTCTGTTGACCATTCTTTTCCTTGTTCTTGCTCTTGCCATGTTGTTGATTCTTTCCTTGTTAAGAATCACAAACATTATATGCATCTCCGCTTTGAGTGCGAACCATAGATTTTCTACGAATCTCCTCACTCAAGAGTGCTCCACATATGTCATCATAGACGAGTTTATCACTAGGTGTACTATTGCAAATAGCTGTGCAAAATGTATCCCATGATGATGGCAAGGTGCACAACAACAAGGTTGCTTTCATTTCATTATCCATATCCACTTTTTGAGCCTTTAACTAGGAGAATATAGCATCAAACTCATTTAGATGAGCAAAAAGACTATCGGAGGGTACTCGACTATCATCGAGTTTGGTATTGACACCGGCCACCAAACCAACACTCGATGCTATCGAATTGAGTTTCGCTGTTGGGAAGGAGGTCTAGAGAGGAGAGTGGTGTGGGGTCGGATCAGGCCCCACTCGGTGTGCATTGTCCCCTGGTCCGACGAGCGGCATCTGCATGTTGGGTGGCCTCGAAAGAGAAAGGACTCGACCACGTGGGAGGAAGTTGTGGGGCATATGTGTTGCAAATGGGAAACGGAAATACAATGCTAAAAATAAAAATCACCACACTCGATGTGCCAAATAAACAAACTATGCTCAATTATGACAATGAATATACAATTGATGTTGCCAACTCACTCGGAATAATACCAAAAAATTTTGCCACAATTTGGGTCCCTCAATACATAATAGACTCATCATGGTCGAGTGCTTTTGTTTTGCTTTCTCTTCTAAGGTGTGGGCCTACAATGTACAATCATCCTACCAAGGTGAGTGCCCAGTGTGTAGACATCGCTTGCCAGATGAGGGACAATGCACCCAGTGGGGCCTGATCCAACCCTGTACCCCTCTCCCGTGCTCGACCTCCTTCTTCTTGACACTACTATACTTTGTAGACTGGAAACAAGGAAATGTTGTGGTGCCAATCCACTACTACGTGCTACACCCTTCCCTTCAAACGTAACACCTTCAATATTACTCCATGGTGGCATCTTCAGTGTACTACTCACTCTCAAGGTTGTTTATTGCTTCAATATTTAGGGTAAGTCGCTTTAGAGTGTGTTACCAACATGTGGAAAATAATCTCTACTTGAAAAGTGTATGTTAAGCTTCTCTCAAAAACCAAATGCCATTCGCATAGACAGTGCTCGTGTTAAGCTTTGTTCTTAATTCAACTGTGTTTGTTAAGACTATAGTGAACATGGTAACTAGTAGGGTTCATGGGATGGCAGGATTCTATAAATAGAGACCTTTGGTATTTTCCCACTCCCCTTAATCAAAGACTAAATGTAACCAACTATGCGATCAAGTTCAATAAAGTTTGGTATCTTCCACACAATGCTATTCTGAATACTTGTAGTATACATGGTTATCACTTCAACATAAACTAGACTAAAGTAGGGTAGACTGCTTAACATGGGTTTAATCTTAATGTAACAACATACAAAATTTAGATAGAGTTAGAAAAATGGTTTATGAACTTTTCATCCCCTTTGTTGGGGCCCTGCTTGCTTTTCAGTTGTTCTCTAGAGAAAATACCCTATTGTTTATGAAGGGGTGGGGGGTTGTGGTTCTTACAATCATGATTCCATCTATGTAGACAAGGTAGGGATTTCTCTATAGACCATGATTCAACAGGTTAGGGAAATCGATCACACATATTTCCTTATAAACTTTCCAGACCGCATCACTCCTAATGGCGTTCCATAGAGCGGAAGAGCATTGAGTCACTTTTCTAAATAAAGCTTGTTTTCTAGTTGACATGATCAACTATCACATGAAGCTTTCTTAGGCACCACAAGTCACAATTCTTCTCGTACAAGAGAAGAGTAGATGACCTAGCTCTTCTGTTAGAGTTCTAAAAAAGTAATTCAACAAATGAAACCTTTCTTCCCTATTTCTCTTCATTATATCTGAAGCACGATGAGACATGATTTTTTAGTATAAGAGACAACATGTTTTTTCGGTATAAGAGACATACTAGAAATTCAAAATCTTGAACATGATTGAGATGATGCCATGATACAATAGAAAAGAGGTAAATAGTACGATGTTTGAATGAATATTTAAACATAGTAGAAAAAGAAAACTATGAGATCAAATGAAAAAAGGCCATGTGCCGATGGTATGTGCCTTAACACTTACAAAATATCATACCTACAAGGTATCCATCTTTAGGAAATGGAACGTGTCTATGAATATTATGTTCTAATTACTTTCTTGATTTCCCTAGGTGGACAATGAGTATGAAATGTGGATGAGGATGTGAAGTGTCTTCAAATAAGAGAATAAATAAAAAAATGTACCACATCCTAGCCATAGGAAAGGCATTGAAGAGGCAAGTCATAGAGGCACATAGGAACTTATCAAAGATATGTTAGAAATTGGAGATGTGATCTCTCCATTGTTGGAAGTATGCATATAGGTTGTCTACATAAATTTGAAGACATTTGTGAAATATTTCCTTAAATATCTAGCACATAAGATGCTTGAAGGTTGCCAAGGCATCACCCAAAAAGTGTAAGTAACCCATTCTATTGTAAAAGTACTATCGTTTCCTTTGACAAAAGCACTTTAAGTAATAAACAACGAGAATATATTAGAAAGTTAGAGAGATTTACGAAGAAGTTTCATAACCTTTTCATCCCCTTCACAGAGGGCCCACTTGCTTTTTAGCTTGTTGTTTTGCTAGAGAAAATACCTTATGGTGTCTAAAGAAGGCAATGGATCTTACAATCATGAATCCTTCTAATTTCTAGACTGATTTACTCTTAATGACATTCCACAAAGCAGAAGAGCACCCGATTACTTCTCTTGAGAAAAGTTTATTTCTCGTTGAAATGCTCAACTATCACATGACCGTTGTTTAGGCATCACCAAGTCACAATTCTCCTTGGACAAGAGAAGAATAGGTGACCTAAGTCTTCACTTATACCACTAAAACATTTCTTACACCATGAGGTAGCCCCACAAATTTTGTTAGACTTTATGTTGGTCCATATCTATCAAAGGAGAATGTATCACATGAGAACCAATTTCCATGCTCAATAAGTGGGTGCCATAGCTCCATGAAATTGAATTTGCATCTAATCCAAGGCGAATTTGAAGAACATTTCTTATTTAAAGAGTGATGAAAAAGTATAAATCTTTCAATTCTTGATCCTCCATTTTGCTACCATTCTTCAACTTCAAGAATTTTAATTGGGGGAATCATGACCAAGAAGGGGTGGAATTCTTCCAAGAATTGATTATGTGCCTAATTAAGCACCAGGCTTTGAATTCAACTCTATGATTTGATTCAATTTCCTTGAATCTGATTTAGTGTCTTATATCTTCATTCCATAGGTGTTTGTACTTATGAAGTCCTTTTCTTGATAGTATCTTGGATCTCTTCAGATAATCATTCTCTAATTTATTTAATTGAGATTTTAATGTGCTTTGAGTTTTGATATAGCATCAAAAGGTTTATGAGGGCATGGATGGGTATGGAATTGTGCTTTTAACAAAATTGATCTTAAATCTGGCTATTATCAGATATGAATGACACAAAATAAAATTTATCAGACTACCCTTAAAACTCAAACTGGTCACTTTGAATTCATGGTGATGCCTTTTGGACTTACCAATGCACCTGCTACATTTGCACGCATGACGAATAACATGTTTCTTAAATACCAAGCTTTTGTTCTAGTTTTCTTTAATGATATACTTGTCTATAGTGAGAATGATGATGACCATGAAAAGCATTTAGCAGTAGTTTTTAATTTGTTATGCAAAAACAAGCTTTATGACAATCCTAAAAAGAGTTACTTTTTCCAAAAAGAATTAGAGTATTTAGGACATATCGTTTCTACTCAAGGTGTTCATGTAGATCCAAAGAAAATTAAAGCAAATGAATAATCACCTATACCTCAATCTGTGAATGATGTCCATTCTTTTCTAGGATTAGCTAGCTTTTAAAAAACGTTTGTGAAAGATTTTTCTTATTTAGCACTCCCACTCACATTATTATTGAGGGAAAAGTTAAAATTTGCATGGGGATTAGCACAACAACAATTTGTTGAAAAACTCAAACATGCACTTTCTCATGCACCTATTGTGCAATTACCAGATTTTACACAACCTTTCCATGTAGTTGGAGATGCTAATGGTTTAGGTATAGGTGCTGTATTGATGCAAAATGACCATCTTATTGCATTTAAAACTAAGAAAATTAAACCTTTAGAAAGGAATCATAGTACATATGTTAAGGATCTTTAAGCTGTTGTGCATGGTTTCAAAATTTGGAAACATTACCTTATGGGTTCAGAGTCATAATAAAAAAAATGAACAAGCTATTAAGAATCTATTAAATCAACCATTGATTTCTCACCGACACATTAAATGGGCTTCATTCATACAAAATTTTTAGCCTATGATTCAATATCAACCTGGCAAAGCTAACATTGTAGCTGATGCCCTTAGTCGTTTCCCATCCCCACAAACAACTATTGTTTCAATCAATAATATTTCTGCTTTTCATATTCATTCATTTCATGAAATGATTCCTACTTATGCATCTTATTTGTATTAATTTTCACAAACATTGAATGCTTTCGATAATTCTTGAACATTTAGTGAGGATCACTACAATTTTCATAATGGATTCTTGTATTTCCAACACAAGTTATGCATCACACAAGGTTTTAAAAATTTTTTTATGAAAGCAATGCATGAACCATCGTATATGGGTCATAGGAGCATACAAAGTACTATTTCTACATGTAAAGAATTTTTCTTTTGGCCAAATATGGAATAGGATATTGCACAATACGTTTCCCATTGCATTGTGTGCCAACATGTGAAAAGACATCATGGCAAAGCATCTGGATTATTAATGCCACTTCCCATACCTAATGGACCATAAAAACAGATTTCTATGGATTTTATTATTGGTCTTGGTACAATTTCATCACATAATGATATGATTTGGACAATTGTTGATAGATTTAGTAAACAAGCATACTTCATTCCTTGTAAAAAGACTCTTTCTACACCTCAAGCTGCTAAGTTATTTATTAAATGTATTTTTGTTTTCCAAAAGTTATTTTATCAGATCAAGATGTTCATTCTTGTAATCGCTTTTGGGTTGCATTATTTCAAAATTTAGGTTCTAAAATAGACTTTAGCTCTGCATTTCATCCTAAAAGTAATGGGAAAAGTGAAGCTATAAAAAGTACTCTTTTAGATCTATTACATTGTAATTCTTTAGATAATCCAAGTAATTGAAATGAGAATCTTCTTTTACTATAGTTTGCATATGATAACACAACACATACCACTACTAGACATGCACCATATGAAATTGTTTATGGTGAAAAGCTTCCTACTCCCATGATTCTCACTCAAATTGATATACCTATGGCTGATTCTTTTGCACAAGATCATATTTCTACACCATGAGGTTCATGAGCATATTAAAAAGAGTCAATAATGTTACATGCATAATTAATAAGAAACAAGTAGCTAATCCATTTAATGAAAATGGCTTTGTATGATTATGAATAATAAAAAAGTGTTTGAAAAATATTTCATAATATCCTAAGGTTAAACTTGCACCACATTATTATGGACCTTTTCGTATTGTTCAAAAAATTATGAGAATGCTTTTAGATTAGACATACCTTCTCATTGGAATATACATACTTCTTTTAATATTAGTTTATTGAAATCATTTAAAGGAACTCTACCACTCACTCCTATTTTAGATGATCCTCATTTCTTAGAAGAGGATGCTGAAATTATGATTCCAGAGAAAATACTTGATTATGATGTTACTACTACATGCATAGGTAACCAATATCATAGATATTTAGTTAAATATAAAAATCACTCAATTGAAGAATCTCAATGGATTTATACGACATCACTAACTCCACGTTTTGACCATTTGATTTCTCGTTATCATTCACAATCACATTAAATTCCCATTTTCTAGTTCCATGAATGTATTTTTACATGAAACATGCATATGATTATTCATTGATGGGACATGTGTGGCCATCCATGTCTATTTTATACTTATTTTTAGATTTATTTAGACCTCCATGGTCTACCATTGGTCTAACTGCATTTGCTCGAAGACCCTAGCCCGGTCAAGGACTAGAGCTCGAGGGAGCCAAGGCTCTAGCATGAATCTTTGAGGTTATCCCATCTCCTCAAAGTTGCCATATGAGGATTGTTCGGACCTTAGAGAAGATTGTAGATGTGCCAAGGGCAAGGGCTATTTAAGGTTAGGAGTGACAGGTAGCTAATGAGTGGTGTCTTTCATGTGGATGGACGACGCTCTATATTACAACCTTCTGGACAAAAGAATACTTGGACAAGATTCAAGAAGCTCATAGCTTCAGTTCTAGCATCCAATAGATAGATGAATGTCATTCAGACTTTCAAGCAGCGGAAGAGAAAAGTGAGTGCATCCATGCTAGATAGAGCTTTTTAGAGATCTAGTCTAACACTAAAATGGACATAACTCTCTCATATGATGTCCACATTGAATGATTCCAATTGGAATAGCAAATAGACTCCAAGGCCTTGAAAATGAGTGCGTGGAACCTATCATTGAATAATTAGAAACCACCCGTAGAGAGTACTTAATTCTCTATATACTTCTTCCAAGAGGTATCTTGCCCACTCACCTAGCTCCATTGTTTCGGCCATAACTTCCTCATAAAATATCCAACTCAAAAAATTCAAATTGGTATAGATTTTAAACTTCAAGGTCTTTCTGTTGACTATTATATGCCATATTTTTACCATTGTAAGCCATCTCTACACAAGCTTTTAGATGGCTTTTGATTGGCAAGAAACTCTTTTCGAGTGAATTGAGTACTTAATTATGATAATTAAGAGTTCCTAATCATATTTTGAACCATTTTGGATAGGAATGAATTTATTTGCATATATTTGCATCATATTTTTGCTCTCCACTATATTCATTTGAATACTTTTTGTTGGAGTTAGACATTTGCAGACGTATGCGAACAACACAAGGAAGAAGAAGAAGAAGCTTGGAGCACAACACACAATATTGAATGTATTACTAAAGAATGTACAAACATGAGTAGCCCATTAGGGAAATAGGTGTACATACAACCGGGGGGAAAAGACCTCCTAAACAAGGAAAAAAGTGCCCGGGAGGTCCTACTTTGTTCACACACATCACTACCTAAATATATCAACAAATCCCCTTGGGAGTGATGCGGTGAACAAGGAGCTCATACTCATGTATAAGGAAGTGCCATGCTATGTGGAATCAATCCACAAAAGGAAGTAATCCCAAAGCTTTGTGGAAAGCTTCAAACATCTCCCTAGGCAGAGCCTTCGTGAAAAGTTCCGCAATGTTCTCCTGCGTGGGCACATATGCCAAGCTCATCTCCCCAGTAGAGAACCTCTCCCTTGACATAATGATAATGCACCTCAATGTGCTTAGCGGCAACATGGGATGCAAGGTTTCTCGCAACTACCAATGCGCTTTGACTGTCAATGAAGATGGTGGTGGTAGAAGACTAACCAACACCCAAATCATCCATAAGGTGTCTGAGCCACACACACTCAACAGTAGCTATAAAAGCTTCCCTATACTTAACCTCACAACTGGAAGTGACCATAGTAGGCTGCTTCTTGCTCAAACAAGATATACATGAGCTACCAAGCATGAAGCAAAAGCCACTAGTGGACACATGAGTGTCATAGCAACCAGCCCAGTCAGAGTCAAAAAAAGCATGCAAATTGGGCAGTAGTGGTCCCCCCTTGGGATAAAACAACCCAAGTAGCCGAGTACCACTCAATTAGCGAAAGATGCGCTTAACCGCTTGCCAATGCTTGACACCTGGGCAATGCATAAACCTGCTCATGTGTGAGACAAGAAACTGAATATCTGGCCGAGTAATGCATAAGTAAATAAAGCATCCAACAGCTTGCTGATGGAGAACAACATCAAATACATTTCTAGCATCCTGAAGACTCAATCGTAAACTTCTTTCCATAGGAGTGGCAATAGGATTACAGTCTTCAAGGTCGAAACACTGCAATAATGTGTCAATATATTTGGTTTGACACAAAGCCATTCCACCATCAACGTGCATAAATTGAATGCCCAAATAGTGATGCAAATGCCCCAAATCAAACATCTCAAATGAGGCATGTAAATCAGCCTTAAAATCAGCAATTTGCCTCTTATGAGGACCAGTGAGCAGCATGTCATAAACATAAACCACAATGAGTAGAAGTACATCATTAGCACACTGAACATATAAGGTGCTTTCAATTGGATTGTTCTCAAAACCATGTGCAATCAGATAGGCATGTATCTCTTCATACCAAGCACATGGTGCTTGCTTTAACCTATATAATGCCTTCTTTAACCTACACACCTGGTTTTCATGCCCTTTCTGCACAAAACCACGTGGCTAAAAAACATACACTTCTTCATGCAAGTCACCATTCCGAAATGATTTTTTGATATCCAACTGATGTACATTCCAACCATGATAAGTTGCAAGTGCAAAGATGCTACGAACAGTAGTCATTTGGCATGTAGGTGCAAAGGTTTCATCAAAATCAATGCCTCTTTCCTGCGCATAACCCTTTGCAACAAGCCTAGCCTTATACCTGTCAACTATTCCATTAGGCTTATGCCATCTCCATGAGTGACATGTTCTTCCGTTTAGCAACTCCATTCTGTTGAGTTGTGTACGACATTGTACACTGGTGTTTTATCCCACGTTCAGCTAGAAATGCATTAAAATGAGAAGACATATATTCCCCCCCTCGATCAAAATGGAGGGTGCCCATTTTACATGCTAACATATTTTTAGGCAAAACCAAAAATTGTTTGAAGCACATGAACACTTCAGACTTTGCTTTCAATGGATACACCCATGCATGCCTGGAATAATCATCAATTAAAGTCATGAAGTAAAGATAATTTCCAAAAGAGGGTGTCTGCATAGGACCATAGACATCACTATGAACAAGTTGCAATTTTTGAGTAGCCCGAACTGAACCATCTTTTGGAAATGAGGAACCCTGCATTTTGCCCAAAATACAGGCTTCAAATACATGTTTACCGAGTGCCTGAAGTTTGGGCAAAGAGGATACCATTTCAGATTTTTGCAGGCATAGCAAACTAGCAAAGTTGAGATGACCAAAGTGTGCATGCCAAAGCTTTGCATCTGAAATAGCGTGAGAATCCTGTAGTGCACGTGCCAAATCATTCACCGATCTTTCATAGTCTATGAGCTTATACAGCCCATGACATAAAATGCCAAAAGCAATAATCATGTTACCATTTGACATGTCATGAACTCTACATCTGTCATCAACAAATTTCATAACCAAGCCAATCTTGGCTAATGTAGAAACTCATAACATATTCTTCCTGATCCCTAGCACAAATAAATCATCTCACAAAGTGAAAGAACTACCATCAGCAGTAGTTAGAATGATCTTACCAACTCCCATAACATGATAAGAGGAGTTGTTGGGACATGTAATAGTATTCCCTATAAGGGCAAGCTCGAGTGAAGAGAAGAAACTGGGCTTCGAGCTAATATGTTTGGTTCCCCACTATCAAAATACAAAACATCTGAGTCTACTATAGACATGCGGTGCTCATGAGAACATGGGTCAAAACTGCAAACAGTAGTAAATGCCCACTCTTCTTCCTACACAAGATTAGTAGACTCTGTTTTTGGTGTAGAGGCCTCTGCAACAACCATTCCAGCCTCTTTCTTCTTTGCCTCTTTCGCAGCCTGTTTTGGACAATTCTTTATGATATGATCATTTCCTTTACAGTACTTGCAAAACAATTTCTGCTTTTCTAATTTCTTTTCATCTTTGTCTTCCCTCTTCGATTGTGCAGAATTAGCAGATTTCTGCTTACTACTTGAAGAGTTCCATTTTCCTTTGCCCTTCTGACTAGCCAGGAAAGCTTGATCTCCAACATGCATAATGGACCTATTCTACCTAGATTGATCCTCCAGCAATAGAACAAAGACTAACTCCTTAAATGACAAGGCATTTGGATTGCCTTTCATCATCAACCGAAGAGTAGCAGCAGAACTATGATATGAATCAGGAAGACCATTCAGAATGGTCTACACAAGTGAGCTATCTGGTATAACCTCATCAACAAAAATCAATTGTTCCTTCAAATCTTTGTTCTTTGTTACAGAATTGTTCCTAGAATCACCTTCAGTCATGTGCTCACTCTCTAACTATTTTCGGAGCTAAGCAACACGAGCATCATTCCTATCTTGGTAAAATGTGGTAACTATATCCCAAGCATCCTTAGCTGTTTTCCAAGAGCGAATGTGAGGAAAAAAGGCATGTTTGATAGACAAAGCTATCAATGCATGTGCGTGGGCATCTCAGCCATCCCAATGAATTTGCTACTGTAGTAGGTGCTGCAAAAATCACAACATGAATAGGAATATGCAAAATATCACCATCTTTGACACCTTCTGCATGAGCTTCAGTACATGTAGTTGTAAGAGTTGTAGGTGTAATAGGATGTTTTTCAACACCCTGCACAATGTTCCACAATCCTTTTGCAACCAATACATGTTGCATCATATAAGCCCATAACAGGTAGTTGGTACCATCCAACTTATCCTCAACAGCCAATGTACGGAATACATCACTGCTTTCAGCAATGGCCAGTGACTAAAATACCTTGATGCACAAAATTGACTGTACCTCAAAAAATTAAGCAAAACTACCTAAAGGAATTCTTCTAGACCTGTAGCAAACTTCGAGATGCGTATAATGAACAACCAAAACTGATATATACCTTTGGCACAAAAAGATAAAATAGCTTGCACAAGCACTCTGATAGTGCATTTGGAGGCCGAAACAAGCTAAGATCGCAATTTGTGCACCACATAACAGAGCTGTTTTGATCTCTAAACACCTTGAGTATACGTACCAAATTTCGTGCCATTCTGAGACTGTGACTGGAGGGGTGTCGACGATGCCCTAGATGAAGCAACGACTTGCTGTGATACCAATTGTTGGAGTTAGACATCTACGGAAGTATGCGAACATCACAAGGAAGAAGAAGAAGCTTGGAGCAAAACTCACAATACTGAATGTATTACTAGAGAATGTACAAAGATGAGTAGCCCATTAGGGCAATAGGCGTATATAGAAGTCGGGGGAAAGAAACCTCCGAAAGAGGGAAAAAAGTGCCCCGACGGTCCTAGTATGTTCACACACATCACTACCTAAATATATCAACACTTTTCACATCAAAGATTATAATTTTGCATTGTATTTTCTTCCAATCTTACGAAACTAACATTGGAATGTGCATGAAAGTTAGTTTTGATATGAATTCATCTATGCACATGAAGTTAAGATAACTTATGCTGACTCATAAAAGCATACACACATTGTTGTTGTGTGTCTCAATATCTTTGTGCAGGCATTGGAGTGAGAAAAGACTTTGTTATGAGGGTGTGTAGTGCCCAATAACACATATTGGAAAAGTTTCTTCTTTGTAGGTTCCTAGAGCTAAGAAAGTAGTTATCTTACCACTAGGATGATGCCTATCATTGGATCATGGTTATTAATTTTTCAAGCTTCATTTTCCTAGGAAAGTGCTACTGAAACTTTTGTGGCCACATGGCATTATATGCCATGTGAGAACTAGAGTGATGTTGTGTTGTAAGAGAGAGGAAGCCTTATGCATGGGACATAACTAAAATCATATAAATTAATTCAATTAGAGAAGAAGATACATGAGTGGATGCATGCATACATAGATGATATTATTTCTAGAAAGGTGAAGTGCATAATGCATGCTCTGTCTATGATGAGTTAGGGTGAGCATGAGGTATGTGATAGAAGCACCATGCATAGGATAATTCTATGTTTAGAGGTTAAATGAAAAGGTATATCCATCAAGAACAATTAAGATGTGTTTTCATCTAGTAACTCATAAGCAGATGAATTGTTTTTTATGGGAATCTATGTACTTGATATAGGATTTTATCCCTAGTCGGCACAAGTTAGTGCTATGTTTATGATCATCCATACAAGTAGTAGATGCTTGTATGTGATTGATTGTGATGAGGTTAATGAATGTGCAAGAAGCATAATGACTATAATGTCATCCATAGATATTCACTTCCATTGAAAAGTGGATACTATAAAGAATCGATCTTCCACGAGATGATTTGGATTGTTAATTGGTTTTCCTTGATCTAGATGATCATTATTTGCATGGATATGTCTCCATGTCATATTCTATCCAAGAGAATGAATGAGTATGTATAATCATAAGGATTAACATGTCTCATCATGTTTAAGTTAAAATAAAATAATTGAGCAAATAGTTAGTGAGGTAGTAGCCTCATTGAGGGAACGCCCAAATTTATTCAAAATTGAGAGCTCAAGTAGCACATAGCTGTTTCCTTAAGCTGGCCAATTTTCAAGTAATTCAAATACTTTTAGAAAGGTCAAATGACCTTTGTACTAGAAGTGTTTCTTATAGAGGTAGAGGCATGAAACTAGTGACATAGGCCCTTACAAAGGGCATTTCTCTTCCTTAGTAGATCCAAATTGCATGAATTTTTTTTAAATGAAAGCTTTGCAGCTACACTTTATATGTACTAAGTTTAATTAATGTTATACATCATTTGATAGGTCAAAAAATCTCTGCACATGAAAGTGTAGCCTCTCAAATTTGTGAAATGACTAGATACCATGTCACCTAGAGGTGATTAGTTTTCTTAGCTCATTTACTCAAATTGGATTATTTTTTGTTCACAAATATCAAGAAGAAATGTGTCTCCATTTAGGAGATATAAAGAAAAGAGTAAAAGTTATCCTCTCCAAATTTCTAAAATATTGCAACTATACAGGCATAGTATTTTGGTCATTATGAAAGGTTGAAATGTCCAAATACTATGAATTTTATACAAATGAAAGAAGATAGTATTAACTATATGCTGTGCAAATTTTAAAGAAATTGGATGTCAATCGGTAGGTCAAATGACCTATTTCTCTTAGAACAACCTCTGGCAAGGATTTGCAAAGAGTGGTACATGTGTCTGATAAACACATGATATTTTCATCTTGGGAGCTTCAATTTCAAAATTTTTCTTGGAGACGCTACTCTAGTATAGACCCTATGCTATACCCAAAATTCAAAGATTTTGGAATTCATCTTCATAGTTAGAAGATATTCTAAAAGTGTAGCGGCATTGTTTTTAGGCTCGCTTAAGCACATGTGTAGCAAAGATAGAATGATACATTTGAATGTGTATTTCGATTGAGTTATAAGTTCACATTTTGTGAAACCAAACTAGATAAGTTGATCTAGATTTGGGAACAAAGAAAATGAAATTTGGAGTTCTCTTCACAGTCTAAGGGCTTCAAGAAGATGACCGTATACATTTTTTGAGTTGGTCATCAAGTGTTCCACCCTTCCAATGAAATGGTTATAAAACTCTGAGAAAAGATTCAAATCAGGTGATTTTTGTTGATATATTTAGGTAGTGATATGTATGAACACTCTAGTTTTATGAGGCACTTAATTTCTTCTTTAGAAGGTTCCCCTCAGCTTGTATATATGCCTATTGCCCTGATGGGCTACTTATGTTTGCACATTCTAGTGGCAATACATTTAGTATTGTATGTTGTGCTCCAAGATTCTTCTTCCTTGTGCTATTTGAGTGCTTTTGTATACATCTAACTCCAAAAGTTGGTATCAGAGTAGGTCCCCGCTTCATCTAGGGCATCATCGACACATCTCTGGTTGTAGTCTTAGAATCGCACGAAATTTGGTGAGCATACTCAGGGTGTTTCAGAGATCAAAACATCTTCGTTGTATAGTGTCCAAGTCATGATCTGAGCTAGTTTTAGCCTCTAAATGCACTATCATGGTGCTTATGTAGGCTATTTTGTCTTTTTGTGCCAAAGATATATATGAGTTTCGGTTCGCGAATATAAGCATCTCGAAGTCTACTATAGGTTTAGCAGAACTCGTTAGGGTAGTTCTATTCAACTTTTTCAGATACGATGATTTCTCTGCATTAGGGTATTTTAGTTAGTGGCCATGGATAAAAGGAGTGATATATTTCATATGTTGGCTATTGAGGATAAGTTGGATGGTACGAATTACACGTTGTGGGCTTATATGATGCGCCATATATTGGTTGGAGAAGGACTATGGAATATTGTGCAGGGTGTTGAAAGATGTCCTATTATACCTATGAATATAGGTACTACAAATACCGGTACTAAAAATGATGCAAATGGTGTCAAAGATGGTGATATTCTCCATATTCTTGTTCGTGCTACTGTTTTTGTTGCACCTACTGTAGAGCAAATTCCTTGGGATGGCAGAGATACTCGTGCACATGCATTGATAGCTTTGTTTGTCATGTCATAAAGAAGGAGATAAGGAAGAGAGCTCACACCCACTCTCACAATTAGAGAGAAGCACGCACACAGATTGAGGAAAGGAAGAAAGATCTTATTCTTCTTCTATTACATAAAAGGAATGTACAAGAATGACCTAAAAACAAGAATACAACAAGTGCAATATATAAAGATCAATACATAAGGAAAAATCTAATGTTCATGAATGAGTGATCTGGCAAGAAACAAATGTGCCATCACTCTCAGTAGATAAAATCTAGTACAGCTCAGTGAAGTATCCCTGACATATACTGGCATGACCATTATACATGTTAGAGAAATGAAAAATTGATACGTGTCATCCTGGATCATCACATGTTGAGTTTGATATCTCGACACTCGCCTCAAGGTCAATGTTCTATCCTCTAAGCCAAGCATCTTCCGGAACTTCTTCAGCTTCTCTACTTTAAGTACTTTAGTGAAAATATCAACAACCTACTCATCTGTTCTCACATAAACAAGATCAATATCATGTACTAATACCTTCTCTTTGATGAAGTGATAATGTACCTTGATATGATTTTTTCTAGCATGAAAAACATGGTTTTGTGCTAACTGTATGATGCTAAGATTATCACAATACATGATGATAGGTTTTTGCACTTCCACACCTAAATCTGCAGGTCGCATCTCTAGCCTCGATGCCTCACATGGTGCCATTGTAGCACCTCTATACTCAGCCTCTATACTCGACAAAGCAATAGTGGGTTGCTTCTTACTGCTCCATGTAATAGTTGCACTCCCAAGTGAGAATAGAAAATCACTGGTAGATCTTCTATCTGCAATGCTACCAGCTCGATGTGCATTGGTGTATCCATGAACCTACAAATCTACACGAGCTTCATAAAACAATGAATAATTCAAAGTAGCACTCACATAATGTAGAGTGCACCTCAAGGCATCCAAATGTGGCTTCCTGGGAACCTGCATAAATTGACTTTCAAGTCCAACAGTATAGCTAAGATCCGGCCTTGTAATTGTGAGATATATGAAGCTTCCCATAATTTTCTTGTACATAGTAGCATTTTCCAATGCTTCACCTGATGTAGTATCTAACTTCGAATTCTGATCTAATGGCATAGAAATTTGCATGGAACTAGCCATACCATACTTTTGCAACATATTCAAGGCATATTTCCTTTGTGACATCCATATAAACTCAATGCCCAAGAAATAGCGCAACACACCAAGATCTTTCATGTCAAATTCTTTTTTTAATGTAAAGGAAGTTCGGCAATAGCCTCATGTCAAATTCTTGCATAAGAAGTTGCTTTACCTCTTTAATGTTTTCTTCGTTATCACTATCTACAATCAAGTCATCAACATAAATAGCCACGATTGTGCTTCCATCGTCACCCTTCCTTGCATATTATGAATGATCTATATCACACATAGAAAATCCAATGGTGGTTAAGTAATTAGCAATCATTGCATGCCATGCATGAGGAGCTTGATTCAGCCCATACAAAGCCTTTTGCAACCTGCAAACATATTCTATATGCTTTGAATCTTCATATCCTGGTGGCTGGTCCAAGTATACTTCTTCGTGTAACTCACCATCTAGAAAGGCATTCTTCACATCCTCCTGATCCAAAGTCCATCCTTTTGTTGTAGCTAATGCAAAAAGTGTTATGACGGTAGACATTTTAGCTACAGGGCTAAATGTTCCCTCATAATTGATGCCATACGTCTGTGCATATCATTTTGCTTCCAATCGTGCTTTATATCTGCTTATACTACCATCAACATTGTGCTTTACCTTAAAAACCCACTTGCAACCTATGGGTTTCTTTCCATATGGCAATGGAACCAAGTTTTTGATGCAATTAAGCCCAAGCATACATACTTGATCACCTCACACAAGCTTGATGTATTGACATGACACTTGGAAGGCTTCATATGTACAACCTCTTGTAATTTTGCTTCACAATTACATTTGTAAAAGTTGAATAAACCCACGAGGATTTAGGAAGCATATAATCTTGTATCATTTGGTATGTTTTTAAAAGATATGCCAACATTCACGAGCAAGCATCAACCAACAAGGGAAGAACAAGAAATGTTAACCACATGGTGTGCAAAGGATGCTCTTGCCAGTTCTTAATTACTAAACTCAATCTCTTATTTCTTGTTACCACATTTAGACATATGTACAACCTCTTGTAATTTTGCTTCACAATTACATTTGTAAAATTTGAATAAACCCACAAGGATTTAGGAAGCATATAATCTCATATTGTTTGGTAGTTGAGTCAAGAGAGAATCAATCGTGTACTTTAGGATTCGCTTCTAGGTAGAGATTTGAATTTTAATTCAAATCTTTGGCCCCAACAAAAACTATAAAGAGAGGATATGAAAAGCCCACGTGTATCTTGAGATTGGGATATCATTCTGATGTACTTTCATTGAGAAGAGGAGCTCACCTCATACCCCACTCATTTCTCACTCATTGAGCAATGATTTATTGCCAATGACATTATAATTTTAAATGATTTAATACATACATGATCATTACGTCTTATTCTCATATCTCTATCATAAGTCCATTAGAATAATGAACTTGTTAGAGCTTGTTCTCACTCTATATTTTATCATTTCCTATGATTTAAAGAATGATAGCTCCAACATACTGTGTATTTTAATCCAACAAAGCTTCATTAGTAATGCTTCTCCGATCGTCAGATATTAATCAATCACTGCTCATTGTTCTATGACTGTCAATGCCCGTAAATGTTGGGATGCTTAGTTGAATTGCTAAACATATTTCTCTACATATATTCCATCATTTTTTATGATATCACTCATGATTGGTAATTAAAGTTCCCCAAAATGAATTTTGTTACTTACTATTATACTCAAAGAATGGTTCAAAACTCTAAATAGGTGTATCAACCAAAATAGCAAGTTTTGAACCTTTGATCATATGCCTACTTATTTGTTTTGATCCTATCATTATTGGATCATCTTCCAAGCAACATATGTGATTATTTATGCTTATTAGCTAGCTAAAGCGGCCCATCTCAAGCCATCACTTGTAGTAGGTGTGAAGCAGGTTTCAGCTACACCAAGTCATCGATGGAGAGTGTTAATCTCCAAAAGAACAACCTACTCTTGAAATTAGAGCACCTCTATATCAAGATTAAGTCAAAATCTTCACCAATTTAGAGGATCAACATTCAATTATAAGGATTTTGGAAAATCTGTGAAGAGGATGATTCTACAGAAAGTCTGCTGCACTTATCTTTCTCATTGACTAAGCAAATGTGTAAAGTTTTTGATAAAACTTTGCATGGGGTGTCGCCTAAAGGTTGCACCTCCTCCAAGTTGAATTACTCCAAAAGATTAAGTAGATTTTGAGAAATCAACTTGACAAGTCACCTATGTCTAAAACTGTATTTCTGAGAAGTCGATTTAGACACCTATAACTTCTACGACATGGTTCTCCAAGAATAGAACCCGTTTAAGCAAATGCTTTTACCCACAAGTAGCTTACCTTCCAACTTAAAGATTGAGTGCTTGCTTGCTCAAAACTTTAAACTGTGGAGTGAGAAATGATCAAATCATTGACTTCGAATTTTGTGCCTGTTTCAGGAACCAGTGAACACTTCTTCACATACAAATGTTCCTACACATAATTCTCTTAGCCTAATCACAATTGGAAGCTAAAAATTTGTACAGAGGTCGATCACCTATAGACTTAGACTTGTACAAAAGCATTTCACAAAACTCAGAAAAATCAGGCGCAAAAATCTTTCATTTCTGAAGGAGTTTACAACTGAATGATGAGAGAGAGTTCAACTAACTTCTCATATGTCTAATGACTCTTAGAGCTTCTCATTTCTCTATTCTCGTGCTCTCTCATATTTTCCCCAAAACTTTCATAGCATATATATACAAAAATTTACAACCTTATGACTTCTTAAAGACATAATTGAACTAGCTGTACATATGTGTACATGTCTTCCTCTTCTGAATGTATACTTCTTCCTTGCTTCATAACTTGAATCTTTCCTTCAAATCTTGACTTCATTTGCATGTCAAAACATCAATTGATGATTATCCTGCACCAACAGCTCCCCCTCAATCATCAATTGAGGTTTTCTCTATCTTCTTTATGCCTGCCATGTCTTTGAACTTCTGTAGCTTTGGTCCATCCAAGCTTTTGGTAAGCATATCAGCTATCTAATCTTTTGTTGAAGTATGTATGACTTCAATCTCTTTATCCATCACCTTCTCTCTCAGAAAGTGATACTGAATCTCATTGTGTTTAGTCCTGGCATGAAAAACAGGGTTAGCAGCTAGATAAAATGAACTCATGTTATCTCCATATATGATAGGTCTCTGTATAATGTCAAAACTCTTCATCAGAGTCTTAAGCCATATTATTTCCTTTGCAACTTCAACCATTCCTTTGTACTCTGCTTCTGTAGATGACAAAGAAACTGTATGTTGCTTCTTTGAACACCAAGAGATTAACTTATCTCCCACATAACACATGTATCCATAGGTTGACCTTCTATCTTCAGGATTACCTGCCCAATCTGCATCACTATATACTTTGATGTTTGTATCTGATGTAAAACCATAATACAAACCCTCTTTGAGTGTACCCTTAATGTACCTCAACACTCTTTGCCCTGCAATCCAATGTTCTTTCCTAGGACAATGCATGAATTGGGATAAAACCCCAACTGCATATGATAAATCAGGCCTAGTTAATGTAGCATAGATAAGACTACCAACCAAACTCTGATATAACTTCATATCCTTGAACTCTTCTCCACCATATCTGCTCAATTTGTGATTCATCTCCATTGGAGTAGGTGCTACCCTGCAATCATTCATTTTAAACTTGATTAACAAGTTCTTCAAATACCTTTCTTGAGGCACATACACTCCATGTTGAGTGTAAGAAATCTCCATGCCCAAGAAGTATGACAAATCTCCCAAATCACTGATTTTGAACTCTTTCTCCATTTGCTTCTTTAGGCTTTGAATGCCTTTCTCATCTGTACCTGTAAGAATTATATCATCAACATATATGCACATATAAATGAACCCATCATCACTTGCTTTAACAAGCAAGCTACTATGTGCCTTAGATACTTGAAATCCAAGTTCCTTTAAGAACTTTACAAGCCTATAGTTCCATGCCCTTGGGGCCTGCTTCAAGCCATATCAATCTCTCTTGAGCTTACACACATGATCTGGATACCTTCCATCTTTGAATCCTTGAGGTTGCTCCATGAAAACATCATCTGAAATATAACCATTCAAAAAAGCATTCTTCACATCTAATTGACACAATTTCCAACCTTTACATGCAACAATTTCTATGAGTGTTCTGATAGTTGTCATCTTTGCCACAGGACTATAAGTCTCATCATAATCAATACCATATGTTTGAGCAAACCCTTTCACAACAAGTCTAGCTTTGTACCTAGACACACTTCCATCTGCAAACCTTTTTGTCTTGTAGACCCACTTACATCCAATGATCTTCTGGCTATTTGGTTTTGGAACCAAATCCCATGTTTGATTCTCCATCAATGCATCATATTCTTCCTGCATAGCTTTCTCCCAATTTTCTTTACCTTTTGCCTCTTCATATGTAGAAGGGTCTTCATCTGCTTTTATCATGTAAGCATAATCTTTGGTAGCCAAGAAACAAGTATCATAGCTATACCTTGTAGGTTGCCACTTGTGTCTTGATGACCTTCTGAGTTCTCCACTCCTTGAGGTTTCTGGTTCTTCACACTCAGGATCAAATCTTGGCATTTCTTCAACTTCAACCTGCACTTCATTATTCTCCTCTTCATCAAATATCTGTACCTTTGATTTCCCTTTCCTTTGACTCACAACTTCTTCATCACCTGTATTAATATTGATAGTACCTGCATACCAAGTACCTTGCTCATCAAATGTAACATCCTTAGACAAAATGAATTGTTTTGTGGATGGACTCCACAACCTATATCCCATCTGCTTATCATCATAACCAATGAACACATCCTTTTCAGCTTTAGGTTCCCATTTGTGTCTTAATTGTGATGGCACATATGCATATGCCAAACATCCAAATACTTTGCAATGGTCTAATGTAGGTTTCTTACCCCACCATGCCTCATATGGTGTCATACCCTGCAAGGCTTTACATGGTAGCCTATTGACCAGATAAGTGGCTGTATTTACAGCCTCAGCCCACAAATAATTTGGGCAATTTTTCTCCTTCATCATGGATCTTGCAAACTCAACAAGAGTCCTATTCCTCCTTTCTGCTACACCATTTTGTTGAGGAGAGTACCTACAAGTAACCTCCCTTTTTATACCTGCATTCCACAAGTAATCACTGAACTCATTAGAGAAATACTCTCCCCCTCCATCTGACCTTAGTCTCTTCAACTTATGACCTGTAATTCTTTCTGCATACACATGATAATGTTTGAATGTATTGAATACCTCTGACTTATCTTTGATCACATAGATAGTGATCCATCTGGTAGCATCATCAACATAAACCACATAATACCTTGAACCATTGATACCAAAATCCTTTGATGGTCCCCATACATCTGTGTGTACCAACTCAAGCTTCTCTGAATACATAAAACCATGCTTGGAATAAGATTGCTTATGAGCCTTACCTAATTGACATGCCTCACATCTGTATGTCATATGTTGACCTGCAACATTAGGCAATCCAAGCACTGCACCATTGTTAATCATATCTTTGATACCTCTTTCATTGAAATGTCCAAGCCTCTTGTGCCAAAGATCTAACTCGGAGATCTTATGTCCTCCATAAGTGAACAAGGCATGACCAACATTACCTTGAATCTTCAATGTGAACAATTTTCCTTCTTTCTTCCCTGAAACAATTTGTTTGTACCCATTGCTAGGGTCTTCCACAAACACTCCTTCATTAGTGAACCTCACTTCATAACCTTTTTCAACAATTTGTCCTACACTTATCAGATTCTTAGGAATTGTAGGAACATACAAGACCTTACTCAATAAGGTGCTACCATCCTTGGCCTTTACTGATCCAATTGACTTCACATTGTGCTTTGTATTGTCTCCTGTTTGAACAACATGATTAGTCACCTTATTTTCCAAATCAGTCATCAATGTTATGTTATCACTCAGATGATTGCTACACCTTGAGTCAATGTAGAAGACTCTTTGGTCTTCACTTTGCCTTTCACAAGTTGCATTCATTATCAATGTTGAATCCTCCTTCTGATCTGAAGCATAATTGTAGTAGGTATTATTGTATTGTTGACTTCGGAATCCTCTACTTGCATTTCTTCCAAAATAACCCCTACTACCTCTACCTCTGAAATTACCTCTTTGATTTCTGCCACCTCTTCCTCTTGAATTAAAATTTTGATTATATCCACCATTACTCTGATTATTATGCCAACAATCATTAGCTAAATGATTTGTCTTACCACAAATCCAGCAAGCTTTGACTCCATCTTTGTTGTTCCTGCCTCTTCCTCTACCTTTGCCACCTCCTCTTCCTCTTAGGAAGTTGGCTTGACTAGTTGTGCCTTCATCTTCATTTGCTTGTTGCTTTCCTTTGCTATTTTTCTTCTTATCCTTTGAGTACATTGCATGACCTGTACTCTTGTCACTTTCACCTTTGACATAATCTGATTACATAATCTGAGATGGATTGAGAGGCCTTCTTCTTGAAAGTGGTAAATTCTGCCCACAAAGATGCCTTCCTTGACTTTGTGGTATTTTGGAAATGCTCCTCCAAAGCATTCCATATATCACTTGCACTTTCAAGACCTCTAATGTGAGGTAGCAAGTAGTCATTGACTGCCATATAGATAATGCTCCTAGCTTGAGCATCTCTCTTCATCCAATTCTTCAAATCTGACAATTCCTCGCTAGTTGGAACACTAGGATCTCTGAATTGAGGCTTTTCTTCTTCACCTGTAATGTAAGCTATCAAGTCTTTGCTCATAAGATGAGCTTTCATCCTCATTGACCATGCAGGATAGTTCTCTCTATCCAATTTCTCTATTTGAAGAGAATCTCCCATCTTTCCTTCACCTGTGTATTGAATTCTTCAATCTTTATAAAGTATAAGGTTACCTTTACTTCAAATGACACTCCTTTTGAGTTCTTTGATATCGTATGATCTCCTTCTCAAGCTTTATCCTCAAGCTTTCACCTTTTGAACCTTTAGATGTTGAATTCTTTGCACCTGTAGCAGTCGGGATCCTCCTTCCTTCAATTCTGATGCTTCCTGCTCTGATACCACTGATGGAGAGTGTTAATCTCCAAAAGAACAACCTACTCTTGAAATTAGAGCACCTCTATATCAAGAGTAAGTCAAAATCTTCACCAATTTAGAGGATCAACATTCAATTATAAGGATTTTGGAAAATCTGTGAAGAGGATGATTCTACAAAAAGTCTGCTGCACTTATCTTTCTCATTGACTAAGCAAATGTGTAAAGTTTTTGATAAAACTTTGCACGGGGTGTTGCCTAAAGATTGCGTACCTCCTTCAAGTTGAATTACTCCAAAAGATTAAGTAGATTTTGAGAAATCAACTTGACAAGTCACCTATGTCTAAAACTGTATTTCTGAGAAGTCGATTTAGACACCTATAACTTCTAAGACATGGTTCTCCAAGAATAGAACCCGTTTAAGCAAATGATTTTGGCCACAAGTAGCTTACCTTCCAACTTGAAGATTGAGTGCTTGCTTGCTCAAAAATTTAAACTGTGGAGTGAGAAATGATCAAATCATTGACTTCGAATTTTGCGCCTGTTCCAGGAACGAGTGAACACTTCTTCACATACAAATGTTCCTACACATAATTGTCTTAGCCTGATCACAATTGGAAGCAAAAAATTTGTACAGAGGTCGATCACCTATAGACTTAGACTTGTACAAAAGCATTTCACAAAAGATCTAACACAGGAAGAGAAAACTCAGAAACATCGGGTGCAAAAATCTTTCATTTCTGAAGGAGTTTACAATTGAATGATGAGAGAGAGTTCAACTAACTTCTCATATGCCTAATGACTCTTACAGCTTCTCATTTCTCTATTCTCGTGCTCTCTCATATTTGCCCCGACACTTTCATAGCATATATATACAAAATTTTACAACCTTATGACTTCTTAAAGACATAATTGAACTATCTGTACATATGTGTACATGTCTTCCTCTTCTGAATGTATACTTCTTCCTTGCTTCATAACTTGAATCTTTCCTTCAAATCTTGACTTCATTTGCATGTCAAAACATCAATTGATGATTGTCCTGCACCAACAGTCATCTCTTGTGATTATCCACCATCTCCTCCAACATAAGTTCCATGTATCATTTCCATAAAGTGGATCCATCTCCTCATCCATAGCTTTTTCCCAATCTGCATTTCCAATTGCATCTTCAAATCAAGAAGGTTCACAATCTTATATTACCTTAGTCATGTAGGCACAATGATGAGCCATATAACTGTCATATGTCAATCTTTGCACTTAATTTTGTATCCTCCCAGATCGCCTTAGTCCTGGGTCACTTTTCCTTGTATCATATGCTTATGCCTTTATTACTCTTGGAGTCTTCATAGAGGGCAATCCAAGTTCCTCATCAAGACTCTTTTTTGAACCGCTTGAATCTCCATCAACATCTTCAAAACTTGCACATGTTTTACTACCCAAAAAAAAGCTTTTCTTTACCTTTCTTAGATGTATTTGATGAATTTGCTAGACGAAAATTTCCATGCAATCTTCCACTCCATGGATTTGAGTTGGAACTATTGCTTGGTGATTCATCCGGTTGACTTAGAACTTGAGATTCGGCACTTGCTTTTTCAGCATTTTCTTTGTCATTTGATTCAAGACTAAGTCCATCTTTGGCATCTGCATAGAAGCTTGACATCTCATCAAATACCACATCTGTGCTCAACTTCACTTGTCATCTGAGTGGCTTATAACATTTATATCCCTTTTTCTCAAGTGAGTATCCAATGAAGACACATTTTTATGCTTTCGGATCAAGCTTCATCCTCAACTCATCTAGAACATGTACATATGCAATATAGCCAAAAAATTTCATATGTGATAAGTTTGCCTTTTTACCTATGAACTTCTCTTCATGTGTAACTTGATGTATAGCAGTAGTAGGAGTTCTGTTCATGATGTATACAGCCATATGCAGACCTTCTGCCAATAACAATGAGGCATATTCTTCTCATCCATCAATGCTCTTGCTATTTTTGCAATATGTCTATTTTTGGATTCAGCAACGCCATTCTGTTGTGGTGTGTAGTTGCATGAAAATGGACACCAAATTCCATGAATTTTTAGAAAATTGTTGAACTCATTTGACATGTATTCACCTCCTCCATCAGATCTTAATGTCTGAATATATCTCCCTATCTACTTTTCCACCATTGCTTTAAAATTCTGGAAGTGAGTGAACACCTCAGTCTTCTTTTACATGCAATATACCCACACTTTTTGTGTATGGTCATCAATGAAAGTAACATAAAACCTGCAACCACCCATAGAAGTGGTCTTTCCAGGACCCCAAACATCTGTATGTACTATTTCTAGCACATTCTCACTAACATGCTTGTCATGCGGAAATGATCATCTTGATTGTTTACCAAATTGATATGCTGCACATACCTTTTGCATTTCTACAACCTCGAAAATTGGTAGTCCATGGACAATATCCTTTGATTGCATCAATTTCAACCTCTACAAGTTTGCATGTCCAATTTGTTTGTGCCAAATCTCTATATCAGCAATAACTCCTTCACCTTTTGCAAACATGGCTGCATTCATTTCAAGAATTTTCACATTTAAGGTGAACATCCTAACCACTTTGTTTCCTTCGGAAGTCAATCTTCCACCATGTTTGTACTCTTCTACATATGACCCATCAGCATTGAACCTAACTTGTAATCCTTCGTCAACCATTTATCCAACAAGAACTAGATTCTTTGTTATATTTGGAACATGCAACACATCAGCAAGATGTTTTACCTTTCCATACTCCATAGACAATGCTATGTTTCCTGTATGCTCGATGTGTCATCACTTGTTTCAACATATCCAAGAATTGGCAATTTCAATAAACCAATAAACCATTCTGCATGACTGGTCATGTGATTTGAAGCACGTGAATCAACATACTAGACATTATCATTCAATTTTGAAACACCAGCACACATCATATTCATCATGTGATGTTGAACCATGAACAACTTCTCAGAATCATCTGAAGTTGTGGATGCATAGTTGTTTTGCCTTCTATTATTTTGATTCTTCAACCTCCAATCATGTTCAAAGTGTCCAAGTTTACCACAATTCTAACATCCTTTACTTTCATTACCTGAATCATTTCTTTAAAAATTTTTACGACCTCTTTGGCTCCTCCTACCTCAAAATTGTCCTCTTCCTCCTACATGATTCTGTTGTTGACCTTGGTCTTGGTTATTGTGTCCTCTTCCACATTCAAAGCCTCTATCTCTTCCTCTTCCTCTTCTAGAGTAGAAAACCTACTTAGAACTGGGTTTTCCTTGGGAGTTTGAGTCCTCACCAAGCTTTTTTTCTTCAATAATCAGCATAGATACTAGATTGGAAAAATTCAAGATATTTTCTCTAGTCTATATAGAAGTTTTGAACTGCTTATACGAAGCTCCTAAACCATGAAGGCATACTTCCACCTTATAATCATCATCTAGAATCACTCCAATAGATGAAAGTGACTCACATATGCTTTTGATTTTCAGGGTGTAGTCACTTATTCACACGCTCTTTTTCTCCAATGTATGGAGCTCGTTCTTGAGTTGAAATTTTTGTGCCTTTATATTGGGCTCATATAATGTGACCAAACTCCTCTAAGCTTCTTTCGGAGTCTTGGCATCTTGTATGTGCCCAATCATGCTATCTTGTATGCTAAGAGATAGCCAATACATTACCTTTCATGCTCCTTGATTCCATTCTTCATACACTCTTAACTAGTCTGTAGTCCGATTCCTCTCTAGTAACTATAGAGCATTTTCATTCTCTCCTTACTTACAGTAGCCTTTTCCCATCAGGAAATTCATCATCCTTAATCTCTAAGCATGGAAGTTGTTCTTCTACAGCTTATCGCTCATAAGCTCACTCATTCCATCTACGCTTGCCATTTTTGCAGCAATTTACAACATTACAAAACACTACATGCAGTACTTCTGCCTGAACAACACTGTTGCACTATGAAGTGACATTTCGATCTCAGAAAAACACAGTTTTTGTGTATCAAGAGTACATGGAATCGCTTGAAATTCTGGAATATATGAGTGTTGGAAGACACAACGCAAGTTATAGGTTTGCAAATTGACTCGGTTTTTTTGTGGTGCCACCTTGAAAAAAAAAACAAAGGTCAAGATGGCTCCCAAACTTTGATTTGACAAAAACAAGTGACCCAAAAAGGATAACTCCTGAAATTATTTTGATTTCTTCTACCTTCACACCAATTTTTGTAGCAATTTGAGGTCATTTGTGAATCACGCTTTCTCCATGCCTTTTTGTGTACAACTCTCTATAGCCACACTAGCTCTAAAACCATGTCACGAGGAAGGAGATAAGGAAGAGAGCTCACACACACTCTCACAATCAAAGAGAAGCAAACACACACACACACACACAGATTGAGGTAAGGAAGAAAGATTTTCTTCTTCTTCTATTACATAAAAGGAATGTACAAGAAAGACCTAGAAACAAGAATGCAAGGAGTGCAATATATAAAGATCAATACATAAGGAAAAATCTAATGTCCCCAACGGGGAGAGCTCTCAAGAAACAAATGTGCCATCACTCGATATATAAATCTAGTGCAGCTGAGTGAAGTATCCTTGACATATATTAGTGTGACCACTACACATGTTAGAGAAATGAAAAATTGATACGTGTCATCCTTGATCATCACATGTTGAGCTTGATATCTCAACATGTAAAACGTGCCATTATTCCTCACATTCACTCTTGCAGAATAGCTAAGGATGTTTGGGATACATTTACCACATTGTACCAGGCTAGGAATGAGGCTTGTGTTTCTTACCTCCGAAGAAAGTTGGAGAGTGAGCAAATGAATGAAGTTGATTCTATGGACAGTTTTCTAACAGGGATCAAGGATTTGAAGGAATAATTGATTTCTACAAATGAAGTCCTTCTTGAGAGTTCACTTATACAAATTATTCTGAATTTTCTTCCCAACTCATATCAGAGTTTTTCTTCTACTCTTCATTTGATAATGAAAGGAAATCCAAATGCCTTAACATTTGAAGAGTTAGTTCCTGTTTTCTTGCAAGAAGATGACTCTAGGAAAAACACATCTATTATGTGTAAGGAATTGAACTCACAACATCTTGGTTAGGAATGTGATGGGCTAACCACTTGCCCCAAAAGCCATGGTTGAGGATTACTTCCTAATCCTCTCTCTTAGGGTGTGGTTCAACCATCTCCTATCTATGAAGGGTGTAGTTCAACCATATCCTACCTATCACTTTATTACATTCTTCCCCCCTTGGTCAATCATTGTCCTCAATGATCGACTCTTGTATCCCTCTAGCCTTGGTGATAAGCCTCTTGAACTCCCTATGTACCCTTGAAGTGATGTCCTCAACCTCGCATAGTTTCTTGAACCTTGTTCACAACCTTGGTCTCTTGGACCCTTGCTCTCAACCTTGCTGTCTTGAACCTTCTTGTTTGCAACCTTCGTGTCTTGGGCCCTTGTTCTCAACCTCAATCTTGAACCTTGTTCTCACCCATGTTTGGTATCTTGAACCCTCAATCAAGTGCCACCCAAGGTTTCCCAAGGACTTCACACTTCCAAGCTAGCTCAGTATATTTGGAAAGTTTGCTCCAAGAGCTTTCCAATGGTATCTTACATGCCTCAATCTGACCTACGGATTGAGAGATACACCCCAATCTCTCTTGGATAGAGTTCTCAAAGCACCGCTTTGCAAATTCCTACCTTTTCACATGATAGAGTGCCCAAGCGCCTTTTTTAGAGACCATTGGATCATCCCACGTTGCCCAAGCCTATTCCTAGGCTCTGATACCAATGTAAGGAATTGAACTCACAACCTCTTGGTTAGGAATGTGATGGGCTAACCACTTGCCCGAAAAGCCATGGTTGAGGATTGCTTCCTAATCCTCTCTCTTAGGGTGTGGTTTAACCATCTCCTATCTCTAAAGGGTGTGGTTCAACCATATCCTACCTATCAACTTATTACATTATGTGTGTTGTAGATCAAGATTTCATGGCTAGTTAGAAGCGCAAAGGTATGTTGGAGTTAGATGTCTGCGGAAGCACGCGAACATCACAAGGAAGAAGAAGAAGCTTGGAGCACAAACACACAATACTGAATGTATTACTAGAGAATGTACAAAGATAAGTAGCCCATTAGGGCAATAGGCATATATACAAGCCGGGGGAAAAAAACCTCCTCAAGAAGGAAAAAAGTGCCCCGGCGGTCCTAGTGTGTTCACACACATCACTACCTTAATATATCAACAAATCCCCCCTGGGAGTGATCCGGTGAACAAGGAGCTGGCACTCATGTATAAGGAAGTGACAAGCTATGTGGAAATCACTCCACAAAAGGAAGTAAGCCCAAAGCTTTGCGGAAAGCTTCAAACTTCTCCCTAGGCAGAGCCTTCGTGAAAAGGTCTACAATGTTCTCCTGCGTGGGCACATATGCCAAGATAATCTCCCCAGTAGAGAACCTTTCTCTGACATAGTGATAATGCACCTCAATATGCTTAGTGTGAGCATGGAACACAGGGTTCCTCGCAACTGCCAATGCACTCTGACTGTCAGTGAAGATGATGGTGGCAGAAGATTGACCAACACCCAAATCAGCCATAAGGCGTCTGAGCCACACACACTCAACAGTAGCTATGAAAGCTGCCCATACTCAGCCTCACAATTGAAAGTGGCCACAGTAGGCTGCTTCTTTCTCAACCAAGCTATACATGAGCTACCAAGCATGAAGCAAAAACCACTGGTGGACACACCAGTGTCATAGCAACCAGCCCAATCTGAGTCAGAAAAAGCATGCAAATCTGGCGGTAGTGATCCCCCCTTGGGATAAAACAACCCAAGTAGCCGAGTACCACTCAAGTAGTGAAAGATGCGCTTAACTGCCTCCCAATGCGTGACTCCTGGGCAGTGCATAAACCTGCTCATTTGTGAGACAGCTAACTGAATATCTGGCCGAGTAATGCATAAGTAAATCAAGCATCTAACAGCTTGCTGATAGATAACAACATCAAATGCATCTCCAGCATCAGGAAGACTCAATCGTAAACCTGTCTCCATAGGAGTGGCAATAGGCTTACAGTCTTCAAGGCCAAAACGCTGCAATAATGTGTCAATATATTTTGTTTGACACAAAGCCATTCCACCATCAACTTGCATAAACTAAATGCCCAAATAGTGCTGCAAATGCCCCAAATCAGACATCTCAAATGAGGCATGCAAATCAGCCTTGAAATCAGCAATATGCTTCTCAATAGGACCAGTGAGCAGCATGTCGTCAACATAGACAACAATGATCAGAAGCACATCATTAGCACGCTTAACATATAAGGTGCTTTTAGTTGGACTATTCTCAAAACCATGTGCAACCAGATAGGCATGTATCTTCTTATACCAAGCACATGGTGGTTGTTTTAAACCATATAATGCCCTCTTTAACCTGCACACCTGGTTTTCATGCCCTTTCTGCACAAAGCCATGGGGCTGAAAAACATACACTTCTTCATGCAAGTCACCATTCAGAAATGCTATTTTAATGTCCAACTGATGTACATTCCAACCATGATGGGCTGCAAGTGCACAAATGCTCCGAGGAGTAGTCATACAGCATGTAGATGCAAAGGTCTCATCAAAATCAATGCCTCTTTCTTGCGCATAACCCTTTGCAACAAGCCTAGCCTTATACGTGTCAACTGTACCATCAGGTTTACGCTTAAGCTTGTATACCCACTTAGTGCCAATGGCCTTCTTGCCAGGAGGCAAGTCACATAAAGACCATGTACCATTCTTCATTATAGCATCATATTCAGATTGCATAGCAGCCATCCAATTTTTTGAATTCTATGCTTCATCAAAAGAAATAGACTCATTCTCATCACAGAGACTAGACGCAGCCATAGCATAGCAATCTGATGCAAAGGAGGCACTATGAGAGCCTGAACGAGTACGATATGACAAAGGTGCATCTAATTTGCTATCACACAAAGTCTGCACCAGCCATTTTTGCATAGTTTTTGCCTGCTCAATATCAGCTCTCTCATCAACAAGTGCATCATGTAAATCTGCATTAGAAATGGAATGATCTGCATCATCACATGAAACCTACAAATGCTGAGAAGTTGCCTCATTAGGACCAGCACTAGACTGTCCACCTGTAAAAAGAGGCATCAAAGTATCATATATGTCTTTAGAGCTAACAGATGTCTCCTTAGTATATGAAAGCAATGGCTGAATAGCATCTTCCACAAAGACAACATCACAGCTAACCAGAATGCGTTTATTCTGTGGATGATACAGACGATAGCCTTTACTTTCAGAACTGTACCCAACAAAAATACATTTTACTGCCTTATCATCCAATTTTCTGCGATGTTGTTCAGGCACTAGTGCATATGCCAAACAACCAAAAACATGCAGATGAGCAACAGATGGCTTGCGGTCATGCCAAGCCTCATATGGCGTGATAGATTGTAGTGCTTTAGTGGGACACCTGTTCAGTACATATGCTGCACACATGACAGCCTCAAGCCAAAAACTATGAGGTAAAGCCTGACTCTTGACCATACACCTCGCCATCTCCATGAGAGACCTGTTCTTCCATTCAGCAGCTCCATTCTATTGAGGTGTATACGACACTGTACACTGGTGTTTTATCCCAGGTTCAGCCAAAAATGCATTAAAATAGAAGACATATATTCCCCCCCTCAATCAGAACGGAGGGTGCCCATTTTACATGCTGATAGATTTTCACCGAAAACCAAAAACTCTTTAAAGCACATGAACACTTCGGACTTTGCTTTGAGTGGATATACCCATGCATGCCTGAAAAAATCATCAATGAAAGTCACGAAGTAAAGGTAATTTCCAAAAGAGGGTGTCTGCATAGGACCACAGACATCACTATGGACAAGCTGCAATTTCTGTGTAGCCCGAACTGAACCATCTTTTGGAAAGGAGGAATGCTGCATTTTGCCCAAAATAGAGCCTTGACAACCATGTTTTCCAGGTGCCTCAAGTTTGGGCAAAGAGGACACCATTTCAGATTTCTGCAGGCGTAGCAAACTAGCAAAATTCAGATGACCAAAGCGTGCATGCCAAAGCTTTGCATCTAACATAGCCTGAGAATCATTTACTGCACATGCCAAATCATTTTCAGATCTTTCATAGTCTATGAGCTTATACAGCCCACGACATTAAATGCCAGAAGCAATAATCACATCGCCATTTGACAGATCATGAACTGTACACCTGTCATGAACAAATTTCACAACCAAGCCAATCTTGGCTAATGCAAAAACTGATAACAGGTTCTTTTTGATCCCTGGCACAAATAAAGCATCTAACAAAGTGAAAGAACTACCATCAGAAGTAGTCAAAATGATCTTACCAACTCCCATAACAGGATAAGAGGAGTTGTTGGTGCATGTAACAGTATTCCCTGTAGGAGCAGGCTCGAGTGAAGAGAAGAAATTGTGCTGCGAGGTAATATGTTTGGTCGCCCCACTGTAAATACCAAACATCTGAGTCTACTGCAAACATGCACTACTCATGAGAAGATGGGTCAAAACTGCAAACAATAGTAAATGCCCATTCTTCTTCCTGCACAAGATTTGCAGACTCTGTTTTTGGTGTAGAGGCCTCTGCAACAACCATTCCAGCCTCTTTCTTCTTTGCCTCTTTAGCAGCCAGTTTTGGACATTTCTTTATGATATGATCATTCCCTTTACAGTACTTACAAAACAATTTCTGATTTTCTGATTTCTTCTCATCTTTATCTTCCTTCTTTGAATATGCAGAATTAGCAGATTTCTGCTTACTACTTGAAGAGCTCCATTTTCCTTTGCCCTTCTGACTAGCCAAGAAAGGTTGATCTGCAACTCGCATAATGGACCTGTTTTGCCTGGACTGATTTTCCTGCAACAGAACAGAGACTAACTCCTCAAATGATAAGGCATTCGGACTGCCTTTCATCATCAACCGAAGAGTAGAAGCAAAACTCTGATATGATTCAGGAAGACCATTCAGAACGGTCTGCATAAGTGAGCTATCTAGTATAACCTCATCAGCAGAAATCAACTGTTCCTTCAAGTCTTTGGTCTTTGTTAGGAAACTGTCCATAGAATCACCTTCATTCATGTGATCACTCTCCAACTGTTTTCGGAGGTAAGCAACAGGAGCCTCATTCCTAGCTTGGTACAATGTGGTAAGTGTATCCCAAGCATCCTTAGCTGTTTTGCAAGAGCGAATATGAGGAATAATGACACGTTTGACAGACAAAGCTATCAATGCATGTGCCTGGGCATCTCTGCTATCCTAGGGAATCTGCCCTGCAGTAGGTGCAACAGAAATAGCAGCACGAACAGGAATCTGTAGAATATCATCCTCGACACCATCTTCATCAGCTCCAGCACCTATATTTGCAGTACTTGTCGTTATAGGTGTAACAGGACGTCTTTCAACACCCTGCACAATGTTCCAAAATCCTTTTGCAACCAATACATGTCGCATCATATAAGCCCACAATGGGTAGTTGGTACCATCCAACTTATCCTCAACAGCCAATATACGGAATACATCACTACTTTCAGCCATGGCCGGTGACTAAAATACCTTGATGCAGAAGATTGACTGTATCTCAAGAAGTTGAACGGAACTGCCCAGACAAATTTTGCTAGACCTGTAGCAGACTTCGAGATGCTTAAACTGGCGAACAGATACTAGTATATAGCTTTGGCACAAAAAGACAAAATAGCCTACACAAGCACTGCAATAGTGCGTTCGGAGGCCGAAACGAGGTCAGATCACAATTTCGGCACCATAGAATGAAGCAACTTTGATCTCAGAAACAGGCTGAGTATGCTCACCAAAATTCATGCGATTCTGAGACTGCAAACAGAGGAGTGTTGACGGCACCCTAGATGAAGCGACGACCTGCTCTGATACCAATTGTTGGAGTTAGGCGTCTGCGGAAGCACGCGAACAACACAAGGAAGAAGAAGAAGCTTGGAGCACAAACACACAATACTGAATGTATTACTAGAGAATGTACAAAGATAAGTAGCCCATTAGGGCAATAGGCGTATATACAAGCTGGGGGAAAAAAGACTCCTAAAGAGGGAAAAAAGTGCCTCGGCGGTCCTAGTGTGTTCACACACATCACTACCTAAATATATCAACAAGGTAAATGGAGCTCCTCTACTAGTAAGTAGAAATCTCAAAATGTTACACATTCGAAGAAGGAAGACAAAGATGAGAAGAAATTAGAAAAGCAGAAACTGTTTTGCAAATACTGCAAAGCAAATCATCATGTCATTAACATCTGTCCAAAATTGGCTGCTTAAGAGGCAAAGAAGAAAGAGGCCAAAATGGTTGTTGTAGAGGCCTCTACACTAAAAATGGAGTCCGCTAATCTTATGCAGAATGAAGAATGGGTGTTAACTACTATTTGCAGTTTTGACCCATCTTCTCATGAGCAGTGCATGTCTCTAGTAGACTCAGATGTTTGGTACTTTGATAGTGGGCCGACCAAACATATTACCTCGTAGCGCAATTTTATCTCTTCACTCTAGCCTACCCCTATAGGGAATACTTTTGCATGCACCAACAACTCCTCTTATCCTGTTATGGGAGTTGGTAAAGTCATTCCGACTACTATTGATGGTGGTTCTTTTACATTGTTAGAAGCTTTATTTGTGCCAGGGATCACGAAAAAATTATTATCAATTTCTACATTAGCCAAGATTGGATTGGTTGTGAAATTTGTTGATGACAAATGTACAATTCATGATCTATCAAATGGTGATGTCATTATTGCTTTGACATTTTATGTCGTGGGTTCTATAAGCTCACAGACTATGAAAGATCTATGAATGATTTAGCATGTGGAGTGCATGATTCTCTAGCTATGTTAGATGCAACCAACCTTTGTAGGGTTCATGTGATGATGCAGATCATTCCATTTTTTATGCAATTTTACATGATGCACTTCTTGATGATATTGAGCAGGCAAAAACTATGCCAAAATAGTTGGCATAGACTTTGCATGATAGCAAGTTAGATGCACCTCTATCATATCCTACTTGGGAAGGCTCCTATAGTGCCTCTTTTGCATCAGATTGCTATGCTATGGCTGCCTCTGGTCTCTGTGATGAGGCTGAATGTGTTTCATTTGATGAAGCATAAAATTCTGAACATTCGATGACTGCAATGCAATCTGCATATGATGCTATCATGAAAAATGATACATGGTCTTTATGTGACTTTCCTCCAAGAAAGAAGGCCATTGGCACTAAGTGGGTATACAAGTTGAAGCTTAAATCTGATGGAACAATTGACAGGTATAACACTAGGCTTGTTGCAAAGGGTTATGTGCACGAAAGAGGCATTGATTTTGATGAAACCTTTACTCCTACTTGCCGAATGACTCCCGTTCATACCATCTGTACACTTGTAGCTCATCACGGTTGGAATGTATGTCAGTTGGACATTAAAACAACAATTTTGAACGGTGATTTACATGAAGAAGTGTATGTTTTTCAGCCACATGGCTTTGTGTAGAAAGGGCATGAAAACGAAGTGTGCAGGTTAAAGAGGGCATTATATGGATTAAAGCAAGCACCAGGTGCTTGGTATGAAAAGAGACATGCCTATCTAATTGCACATGGTTTTGAGAACAGTCCAACTAAAAGAAACATATATGTTAAGCGTGCTAATGATGTGCTTCTGATCATTGTGGTGTATGTTGATCACATGCTGCTCATTGGTCCTCATGACACACATATTGCTGATTTTATGGCTGATTTGCATGCCTCATTTGAGATGTGTGATTTGGGGCATTTGCATCACTATTTGGGCATTCATTTTATGCAAGCTGCTGGTGGAATGGCTTTGTGTCAAACAAAATATATTGACACATTATTGCAACATTTTGGCCTTAAAGACTATAAGACTATTGCCACTCCTATGGAGGTAGGTTTGGGATTGAGTCTTCATGATGTTGGAGATGCATTTGATGCTCTTCTCTATCAGCATGTTATTGGATGCTTGATTCACTTATGCATTTCTTGAGCAGATATTCAGTTTTCTATCTCATAGATGAGCCGGATTATGCATTGTTAGGTGTCAAGCATTGGCAGACAGTTAAGCGCATCTTTTGCTACTTGACTAGTACCCAGCTACTTGGAATGTTTTGTCCCAAGTGGGGATCACTACTATTAGATTTGCATGATTTTTCTAAGAGTGATTGGGCTGGTTGCTCTGACACTGGTGTGTCCACCAGTTGTTTTTGCTTTATGCTTGGTAGCTCATGTATATCTTCGTTGAGCAAGAAGCAACCTACTATGAACACTTGTAGTTGTGAGGCTGAGTATAGGGAAGCTTTCATAGTGACGATTGAGGGTGTGTGGCTCAGACACCTTATGGCTGATTTGGGTGTTGGTCACTCTTCTACCACCACCATCTTCACTGACACTCAGAGCACATTGGTAGTTGCGAGGAACCCTATGTTCTAGGCTCGCACTAAGCACATTGAGGTGCATTATCATTATGTCAGGGAGAGGTTCTCTGTTGGGGAGATCAGCTTGGCATATGTGCCCACATAGTAGAAAACTGCAAACCTTTTTACGAAGGCTCTGCCTAGGGAGAAGTTTGAAGCTTTTTGCATAGCTTTGGGCTTACTTCCTTTTGTGGTTTGATTCCACATAGCTTGACACTTCCTTATACATAAGTGCCAGCTCCTTGTTCAATGCATCACTCCTAGGGGGGATTTGTTGATATATTTAGGTAGTGATGTGTCTAAACACTCTAGGATCATCGGGGCAGTTTTTTCCCCTCTTTAGGAGGTTTCTTTCACGGCTTGCATATACAACGATTGCCCTAATGGGCTACTTATCTTTGTACATTCTAGTGGTAATACATTCAGTATTGTCTGTTGTGCTCCAAGCTTCTTCTTCTTCCATGTGCTCTTCAAGTGCTTCCGCAGATGTCTAACTCCAACAATTTTTGTACCTAATGAAAGCTTGAGAAAAGCTACAAAAGGCTCCAAAAATTCATAGATTTTGCATGAGTAAAAGTTAGTTAAAAGTATCATTTAATCTGTTGCTCTTGGAAATTGTTTATGCAGGAGATTTGTTGAAAGGAAAAGGTTTTCCACACTTTTTTAGATACTTTTTTGAGATGGTGTGATCCCCATGGGCTAGCCATGTCCTAGATACTTGTTTATTGATCATTTTTTCATGGTGACCATTCTCAGTAGGATAGAGGAGATTCTATCGAAATTTTCAAAATATATCCGTCATAAATCTAGTTGAGTTTATTTATTATATACTTTCTCATTTCTCAACTCAAGATGAGTTGATATTCGAGATATTTATGAGTGATAGAGTCATAGGAATAATTGTTCTTTCCATCGAGGGAAGGAAACACTTTAGGAAAACTTCACGATTTCGTTATTATTATTTATGGTTGTGGGTACACTTCAAAAACACCATAATTTCACTATTCTTATTTATAGTTGTGAGTACTCACCTATCTCTAGAAGGGGGAGAGAGTCTTAGATTTATCAGTTGGGAGAACCAGCTGATATTTGGGAGTGTTATGGATGATAACCTGATTACTAATATAAAATAGATCTTTGTTTCTTGCATAGAAATGTTGATTCATTGCAAGAAAATCTTGGAAGAAGAAATGGTTGAAGGCACTAGTAATAGGGAGATTGACCTGCACAAAGTTATTGCAACATTTAAAAATCTTTCAAGAAGAAAAATGTCCCCATTTCTTCCATGAATTTAATTGGAGATTTAAGGTTAGTTGGACTCCTAATTAATGGAGCTATAAACTTAAATTCAATTAGGCATTGCCTATCTCCATCAAGCACTCTGCTCTCCAATGGATCATCATTCATAATGGGATTTGGACAAGGAACAAAGCTACAAAATGTAACATAAGTAATTGTATTTGTAACATAAGAAAGCAAGACGATTGCAGAAAATTATCAACAAATTAAGAACTAGGTCATGAGAGATATATGATAGTCTGAGTGTGATGGACGTGCGTGGGGAGTCGGGAATGAGGTAGCTTTGTTACGTCGTTTCTCACAGATCCAACGATGGTTCTGCAAAAAGTAAAGATGATGAAGCCGTGATCTGTCGAGCTATCTGAACAGCTTACTCTGCTTAGTGCTATCGAGTGAAGAAGTAGTACAGAGAAGGGAGCCACCCGATGGAGGCAATGAGAGGGATGAGGACCCTGAGAGCCGTCTTCGCCCTGGACGTTGGATAGCTGAGTTCGAGGATGAGTAAGAGGATAACGAATGGCCAGATTATGCCGATCCAGATCAGCCATGTCGCCCAAAAGACGGTGTTCCCTGAATATCGTGTTCCAACAATGGACTTAAGAATAAAACGGATGCCCAGTGCTGTTATGAGGACGCCGAAAGAGAACAACGGCAACGCCGCGGTAAAGACAAAGAGTACCCAATCGTAGAGTGCGTATCCCCGGGATGTGTGCACAATGGAAGGATCCGAGGGCTTGTAGAAACCCAAAAAGGTAGAATTCTGTATGAAGTCATTGGCGTAGACTTGAGCGTCCACAGCGCTGTCGGCAACGTGGCTGGAGGTGTTGGCCATACGGGGAGTGCCGTGCCGGTCATGGAAGGCCACGGAAATGTCTGTTAGGAAGCAAGGATTGCAGAAGAGACGGCAGAGACGCGCCTCCACGCGTCCGCAGCAGGAACAGCCACCGCTGCACCTAGGGCAGGGACATTTGCAAGGGGGGGCCTCTGCTGGGGACATGGCCAGGCAGGTTGTGTTGCAGGAGTCGCAGCACAATGGGCCAGCGTTGCAGACGGCTGCCGAACCCGTTGGCGGGCAGGCAGAGGTGTTGGTGGAACAGATGACGGGAGATAGCGCTTCTGATCGGCGTCGCATGGCGTCGCAGTTCTCGGCACTGGGATCGTCAACTTCGACGCAGAAGCAGGCGAGATGGCAGCATTGGCGTGGGAAGACGTTCGTTTGCAGCACGGTCATGCGTGCAGGTATGTAGTTGTAGTTGCGGGCGATACTCGGAATGAAGACAGAAGCGACAAAAGAGAATGAAGCCGGCACCCCCAGAGCGACGAATACGATGATGATCATCAAAATCAGATTCATCGCGCAACCAGCCATCAGAACAGACCTCGCTTCTGAGGGAGGGGTCTATGGTGGAGGTCTGTGATTGTGCAGAAGACAAACGGACCTCCGATTATCATGCACACAATGGCGTTGACCGTTCATTAGAGGGGAACGTTGAAACTTGATCCGAAAGTCAACGAACTTCCGCAAAGTGGAAATGACAATTTGGCAGGGATGAATGTATGGACTTTTACATCATCTTCTCTCTCATTGTGCACCTGCTCTTCTGGAAAGGCTCACAGAAGTTGAATTCTCAAACTTTTTTTATGAAAACATGTTTTGTATTTCTAATTGGAAGAAGCCTCCGCCTTTCGGACATCATAAAATGTTTTTCTTTGAGAACAAGATTGAAAGCAAGTGAGCCCCACATGAGAGAGACGAGAGGATTATCAAATTTTTTTTTTTTATGAAGTCCTTTGGAAATGCATAGGCAACCCTTGCTTTGTGGCATTCGTGGGGTCCCATGGCTAGTAGACCCCCTGTTTTGTATAGCTGCTTTTTCTTTAAATTAAATCTTGGGAGAATAGGCAATTGCGGAACTTCCTTTTGAAAAAGCCAAAAAAGAGTTAAGCAAAATTTCGAAGCAGTCATCGTAGTCAAGCCTCAAACCTGATCAACTCTCTCTTCTCATTTCAAATCTCTCTTCTGATTTTAAATGTGCTTCCATCGGCGAAAATCTTTAGGGCAAAGCTTCTTGGCTTTCTGGATATCAGTGTGCTCAACCATTAAAATCCTCCATGATAGGAATCTAGTGGTGCATCACAACCTCAACAAGAAATGATGCACTAATCGACCATGGATCATCCATGATGGGATTGTAAGTTTAAAGAGTTTTCACATCTTTTAGTGGAAAAAAAGAAGGTTGTTTTTAATGGGGAATTCTCTACCATGGGATATGCACCAGTGCTAGCGCGAACAAAATCTGTGGGGTTCCTCCATAGTGTAAAAGATGCTATAAGGGAAGAGAGGACATAAGCCACCTCTTCTTCTTTTGGTCCAACATCATCATCCTATAGAAACAAGTTAGCAACACCCTCCAACTAAATCCTATGATAAACTAAAAGGCAACTCTCTTGAGCGAGGCCATTGGTTGCTCAATGAATGTCTCAAATGTGAATAGAAACGAATATCTTTGAAGAAAATTGAACTCAGACCTACACCTAGGACCAAAATACTCATGAGCCTCTAATTCTAGAATACTTGAGGCACATCTACAATGTTGATTATAGTGAACCCTTTCACCCTCTGAACTTCTTTTCCTTTTCCTCTAACAGTCTCAGTACTTTTGTTATTTTGCTCCCCTAGCTCCTTGCATTGTTATGAATGCACCTGGTTGAAGAACCTTCAGAAATGCTGAAGTCGAAATGGTAGGTCTAGGAAGCCCAAATGCCTTGTACTAGCGAGAGTACGTTTACAAGTACGAGAGTAGAGAGTCACTTTTGAAAGCCAGAACTTAATTCCTATTGCCAACACCCAAAGTAGCAGGCCAAGGGTACCAAAGAGCTAGATGGGAAGTATTCAACGATGGCATTCATTGTGGGAATCCGACCTAAGGGAAAGACATAGCTCTAAACTCTCTACCCGGCAAATCTAGTAGTAACTTCTTGATGGTGCATGAAATAATTGTATCTTTTCCATCTACATGGCTATTTTAATTTCATCTCTTCAAACTCTGAAGAAAGAAACTCATGAATTCGAACTAATTATTTTAAATGAAAACAAAGCTCCATTGGAGGTGTTCGAGGTTCTGATGCTTCTCTGTAGTAGACTATGAGAAATGTAAGGCATGGTTTTCCTCAGAACACATCCAACGAAATCTTGACTTCAAATGTGTGAATGAACGTATGTGAAAGTCAAAGAAGTAGACTTGAAAAATCTCTCTTTCGTAAGCTTGAAGGAAAGTTTTTTGGATGACCTTCACATGTAAGTAATGTAAAGTAGACGGTGCATAACATGACATAGATCGAGAAGCTAGTTCAAATGAGTGGCACTGACTTTTTCTATGTCATTAGATATGGTGGCACTGCATTAGGAGAACATGATGTGTGCAGGAATAATTACATCATTAGTCCTTGCTCATGGTCCCATAGGCAAGACCATTAAATAAAAATATATTTTCAATGTCCTATGCATAGTTCTTCTCTCGATGCACATGCATATTTTCTAGAGGACCCTTCCCTGAAACTTCATAATAAAAAGTTCGGTGAGAAGACCCCGAATCATTTATTTTTATAGTTGTGTTCTTTTCCATAGTTCATAAAATGATTTGAAGTTAAAATCCATAAAAGAAATCTCTCTCAAATCTATGTGTAAGCACTCTTCGTTGACAAAGTAATGTTATTGACTCTTTGTACTAGATGATCAAATCGGGGCTACTGAAAACTTGATCATGCGTATATTTCACTTCGAATAAAGAGTCCATGAGTTTTAAGGTAGTAAAGATACAATTTTTCAGGTAGTAAGGATGGTAGATTTCAGCTGAGTTTAGTATACTTGATGATGAACCTATGCTGTGGTTAGTCTAAATCTGTTACTTTAGAACAAAAAAAAAACACACTACACATGTTTTGATGAAATGGTATGAACAAAAGTTCTAAATGATGATAGCCCTTTCAATGCTCTCAACTAGTTGTTTGAATGCTGCTTGACTTTTTATTCTTATAGGATTTCTTTCCATCAGTGAAAACATGACACGGAGAACTTACTTGATTATGATCCTTTACCTGAAAGATTAAATTTTATCAAGCATGATCAGAAATAGATATATATGCAATGGATGAAGTGTCCAGATGACATGATCCCTTTTAACATAATGTGGATCCAAATCTTTTGTAAAGTTTTACGATATCCATGCACTTGATTTTGATCATCAAAGCCCAACGATCTTCTTGTAAAACTCAAGCACATGATTGTAAGCATAGTTTTTGTGTGACGCTGCCATGTCTAAATGTTTATGATGCTTCTGATTTGCGTTGGAATGTTTACATGATCTTCTTCTTCTCCTTGTAAAACTCAAGAACATGATTGATTGTAAGCATAGTTTTTGTGTGACGCTTGCTATCTATCATGTTGCGATGTTTTTATGACAATTTTGTGTTTTTGAGCTCTCAGCTTCAAGATTTTCTTCTGTCTGCACTTCAGTCGAGAGTTTTTAGGTATGATATGTTAAAACTAAAGATCTAACTTTCTTACACATTGTTTGACTTCAATCAAACAAATCCACGACAAAAGATACAAGTTTTCTCCGTGATACAAAATTTAAATTCAAATCTACTACCAAATAGATTTCACCTTTCAGTGAAACTTGATTGATGAACTACCTCCTATATTTGGAGCTGCACTTTTTGTATGAAGAAAACCACTTATATGAGTGAGAATGATATGCATCCTACATGCACTTCACTTCATTAGAGTGCCTCTTAGTTCGAATACACATGGAAGGAACGACTCTTTCTTCAGCTACTCCCGTGATTCCCTTTAATGCACCATATCTCTGTTGGTTTAGACAATGACTAGCCTATCTAGCTTTTAGCTGCAACTAGCAATTCTTCCATCTCACTCAACGATTTTTACTAATTCAAATATGTTTCGGTTAGCTAAAGAGTATCCTTCTAAATTTTTCGTAAGTTATAGGCTCAATATCTTTGTATTTTAAAAGAACATTCATAATAATGAGCATAGGTCACTATCCAATGCTGAAAGATGTTGGATGAAGAAGGTAATAGAAGACTCCCACAAAAGGGAGCTAGTGGAATCTCATGAGGCTAGGGATGCCACATTACTAGAAAGAAGATCTAGGGAAATAAGAGACAAAAGATATGAGATAAAGCCTAGGACAAAAAAAGAGCATCCTATAATATATCCACGCACACCAAAGTACTATGAGTGACTCATTTCATGTAAGAAAGATCTATTTCCAAACGCATAATGAGTCTATGAGCCTAAGGAGCAACGTTCCCTAGCTAGTTAGTTATTTTCCCAATTTTGAGGATTGCTTTTGGCTAGAAGTTAGCTTTTGGGCAATTATGTGGGTAAAAGATAGTGAAACCCATTCTATAGTTTCTTGTCAATTTTTCTTCTCATTCACCTTTCAGTCATCATCTTCTTCATTATCTGCTTCCATGCTATTGTTAAATGTAAAATAGTGGTTCACCGTAAAATGGGTTAAACTTTAAGTACCATTACTCACTGGCCGAAAGGCGTTACCAGACTAGCGTGGGTTCTTGGGAGTGGTAGGGGTCTGTTAGACAGAGGCCCTGTACTCTTTTCCCAATTCTTAGTCACAACATCAAAAACATGAATGCGCGTCTTAGCTCAGTTACTAGCATTAACTAGACAATACTTGATTTCTATATTCTTGCGTACCGAACTTCTCCAGACTAACCTGCTATTGGAACAGAGCAGTAGTCTGAGTTACAGACTCAACAGTAGTAATCAACCAGAGATAACACTTTAACCGACAGATTCGTTCGTCATAACACTTTACAGCGATCTTAAAAAAAAGTTCACGTTTACTGAAAGCACTAGTTCAACCTCGTATTCCGGATCAATAGATAATAATACCGAATTCAATGAATCCAAATAAATAGAACATACTCCAACAAGTCATCATGTTGCCCATTCAACTCACACAGTAATATAACTACTCAGACTAACTCAGGGTACTCAACAACTGAAGAATACACAGCGATACAATATGATATCAGTACTCAAACACATAATCCGTCACTCAAACACTCGTTACGGTGAGCTTCAGTGTGAGCAGACGATGCAAAACTCAAAACTAACAGTACTCAGAACTTCACAACAGTGTAAACAATACTCTCACAAATGTGCAGGCGAACAATCTGGCAATTCCAGGAAAGACGTCTCTCTCGACCATTCTCTTTTCATTACTTTATATAACTTTTACAAGATGCGCGTACCAACTTTTCGCGCATAGCTCAAAAATCGCCATTACTTCTGGCATCTGTTACATCTGTCCCACTCCGGCGGCCGACTAACACTGGCACGCACGGTGGACTCGAACCCGCAAGTTATTTTGCTTACAGAACTATTGTTCGTCGATGAATCCTTCTAGATACATATTTCTGGCTAATCTAAATGTACGGGCTATTTTTTTCTTAAGAGTTTCTAATAATTGTTTAAGGGTGTCGGGTTCTAATACTTGCGCATCTACTCTAACAGAGCTAAGAGCGATCGCTTCGGTGAGCAAAATTTCGGCCTGTGTTTGCAAAAAGGCCTCCTATAGGTAAAAATCGTTGGATAACATCGCATCTGTGGCTGTCTTCATTTCATTTACTTGCTTCTGCACATCAGTGACTCGGTCTTTCTGGTTGCGCAACTGATTATCTAGTCTTTCAAACTGTTGATTATGGAATTGTATTGTTTTATGATATGCATCTCGTTCTCTGCGGGCATTCGCTAAGTCCTTCTGATATTTGGTTTCCCTGAGTAATTGATGTTTGAGTATATTATTGACTTCATCGAGGGATTCTTTTGTTCTCTGTAATTGTTCTTCTGCCTGCTTAGCTTCTGTCTAGTGCTCTTGGCTCTTTTGTATGGCTTCCTGCAACTCGACTCTTGTTTCTTCGAGTAGGTTTCCTAGCGCTATTCTTGTATCTTCTGTATCTTTGAGTGTTTGATTTAACTTTATTATCTCTGCGTCGGCAGCTATCAGTAAATCTTCTTTTGCATTCATTTCTGCCAGGGCCTTATCTCGTTGGCTTGTGATATCTTCTTGTGCTTGGAGTGTGGCATGTAGTTGCTTAATCTGTTCATGGAGGGCATGGTTTTCTGCTTTTACTGCCTGTAGCTCTTCTTGGAGGGGGGTGATATCTGCCTCCATCACTTCCAATTTACGTTGGAAGTCTTCTCGTGCATGGTCTGTTACTTGCTTCAGATGTTGCGGCAGTTGTTGGGATAAACTAATCAGGAGGCAACCCATAGATTCTAATTCAGAAAAGACTGGAATGGGGTTTGGTGGCAGAGGAGGGCGAGGTTGCGAAGAGGTTGCGGTGAGGAGTTGTTGGGAATTCGGTGGGGAGTAATTGAGGGAGGATGACGAGAATTCGGCGGTTTCGGTGGGTGACTGGGCTGGATGGGACTGCGGGGTGGTTCCGGTGGGGGAATTGGGTTGACTGGTGGTGGTTTGGGAAGGGCAGAGTCAGTGGTTACCTTGTGTGTTTGTTTAGTTTCTGCATTGTTAGCCTCTGTGGATTCCACTGCCTTAAGTAGCTTGTCTAGTGCTTCCCTAGCGGATTCTTGCTCGTCTACCTGTTGCTCTGATTCTTTTTCGGTCGAAATTGTTTCTGTCTCCGTTCGATCCTGTTGTTCTTGTTGCTCCGTCGATGATTCATTGTGCATTGATGTGGCTGTATCATGAAATGTCTCCTCTTCTTTCTTCTCGTCTTCTTTATCGTCATCTTTATTGTTTCCGGCTGAGCCTTGTGCCTCACTTTCGGATGAGCTGATCCTGATACGTTTCCGGCGGAACAATTGGTTGAGCTCTTCTTCATCTTCTTCTTCCTCATCTTCTAGCAACTGTATCGACTCTTCATGTCTCAGGATGGGCCCCCGTGGTGGTGGTTGGGCTATGAGTATGGTCCGAAAGAGAAAGGAGAGGATGTGGGGTAGTCTAGATCGAAGGGTAGTTCCTTTATTGACTTGTTTCACTATGGCTACACACTCCTTGTGGATATGATGAAAGAAAAAGGATGCGAAGTTGACGGGTTCTTGTGCAGCAAGGTCGATGGCGGAGTAGAACGGGCAGGATATACCGTAGGTGCGTTTCTGGAGGTTTAAGATGGCGACTAAGAACTGGAATGCAGTTCTTTCGGGTTCAGGGCGGCAGCGGATGGCGTATTCGTTCGATGAATAGCGGGGAAAAAGTTCTACCATTCTGGCTACGGGGATGCTTGGGCCATTCTCGCGGCCTTGTGGAGTAAGGCGAAAGGCTTCGACAAAGGCTTGGAAGGTTATTACGGTTCTAGATGGTAGGGAGGGGAAGATCCATTGTCGTTCAGCGATGGGGGATTGGGCGATGGTAGGGATGATCTGTGCAAAAAAGGGATGGGCTTCCATTGAGTGCCAAGGCAGCTTAGCAAAGTTGGCCAACCCTCGGGTGCGCAGGTATTCTCCTACCTCGGTAGGGATACCATCACAGAAGGCTGCGTAACTCGCCAATGCCTCCATGGTGCACACGAAAACAGAACACATAGCACGAATACACAGAACACAGTGGGTGCACAGATTACAAACACAAAAACACAATAGCGATTTTTGGCGCATCAGAAGATATTAAGTAGAGACATTACCGTGGGGGGGTAGGAAGTAATGGTTATCATTGTGCGGTGCTGGAATGATACTGCTTTCAATTCGGCGTGCATGCTTGAATAACTGGTAAGGAGGGCGGCTAATGACATAGAGATTTTCGTGCTTTAAAACACGGCTTTTTACAAAGAAAAGAAAGAACTGAAGGAAAAGTAAAGAAAAAACTAAAAAAAAATGCAGTCCACAGCCGAATGTTTTAATGCGGGCTAGTAGCGTGTTGATACGGCCGCAGCTTCGAGCCGTTGATTGCTTTTGGAAGTGGGTTTCTGGTCAACGTAGTCAACCAAAAAGTTACTGGACCAATTTGCTCTGAAATCTTATAAGAGCCGAACCACCGTAATTTGAATTTGCCTGCAGATCTATTTGACTTTGCATTATAGAAAAGGACAAGCTGACCCACCGAAAACACTGGAGTCTTCAGGTTTCGATCGTGCATCCTTGCCTGTCATAGTTGGACTTCGTGCATGGTAAAAAAACTGAGCCATCGGTGCTCGTCTAACTCTCTAAGTGTGTCCAACCGAAATGACAGTGAGTCTTCCGGTAGCAGTTTCTGGGTAATGGCTACTCGTAAACTTGGTATAACTATCTCCATTGGTGCTATTGCTTCTAAGCCATAAGCTAGTTTGAAAGGCGGCAATCCTGTTGTTACCTTGTATGTAGTCCGATATGCCCATAATACTGCAGGTAGCAGTTGATCCCATCTTTCCGGTGCTTCCATGATCAATTTCCGAAGTATATTGAGCAGAGATTTTTTTGTACTTTTGGCCAAGCCATTAGCACGAGGATAATAAGGAGAACTAAATTTATGCGTGACCTGGAACGACTGTGTAAGTACCTTCATTAAATTGTTTATAAAATGAGTGCCTTGATCTGAGACAATTTCTAGTGGTAAGCCAAAACGTGGAAAGACATCGGTTAGTAGACATTTTGCTACCAGAACTGTTGTAGCAGACCGTAAAGCCCAGGCTTCTGCCCATCTGGTTGCATAGTCTGTCCAGGTCAGTATGTAACGGTTGTTACTGAAGACTGCTGGAGGTGTAATCGGACCGATAAAATCTAGACCCCACTTTTGGAAAGGTTCCAATGGTAAGATGGGTTGCAGAGGAAAGAGATGACGTTGCAAAGGCTGGCCAGATCTTTGGCAAGTATCACATTGTTTGACAAACTGTGAGATATCTCTGTACATCGTTGGCCACCAGAGACCACTCTGCAGAATTTTTCGGTGAGTTAAGTCTGCTGCAAAATGGCCACCGGAAGGAATCGAGTGAGCCAAAGTGATAACTGAGTTAACTTCATGCAGTGGAATACATCGAAGTAGGATTCCGGTGTGATCTACATAATATAATTCTCTAGCAATTAACCGAAATCGGCGGCTAAAGACTGCAATTTTCCCGCGTACTGCTCTAGAAGTCTGAGATGGAAGGCAACCATCAGTGAGAAAGGTCAAGACCTGATCATAATATGAAAATGGGATAGGTGGGTCTATAGAATCTTCATTAATTGGTTCTGACACATAAATCGCGGGTGTCGTGTCATCTATGCCCACTGGAGCTTCACCGGAATCTAAGCGAGATAAGAAATCTGCTAAGGCATGTGAATTGTCTGGCCGGTGAATGACTTCGTAGTCAAATTCCTGCAAGAGTAGTACCCATAGTGCTAATCGACCACCTAGATGTTGTTGTCGAACTAGATAGACAAGTGCAGCATGATCTACATGAAATGTGAATTTACGGCCCAGCAAGTAATGTCTGAATTTCTTGATAGAATATACTAGCCCTAAACATTCTCTTTCTGTTACAAAGTAATTCTTCTGAGCAGGGGCTAATCTTCGACTTGCATAATACACTGGTCTGAACCATTTATCAATTTGTTGCATCAACACACTTCCTATTGCTATATTAGAAGCATAAAAAATTACATGAAATGGGTGATCCCAGTCCGACGGCTGTAAGATAGGAACTTGTGTTAATAAATGCTTTATACGATCAAATGCTATCTGGCATTCCTGGGTCCATTCAAATTGTCAAGGAGTCTTGGTGATTAGCTTGTTCAGGGGTATTGCCAAATGAGCAAGCCACCGTAAGTGTCTTCCATGCCACCGTACTTGGCCCATAAAGCGCATAACTTCTTTCGGAGTAGCGGGCACCGGAGCTTCTAGTACTGCCGAAATTTTATCTGGATCTACTTGGATACCTTGTGCAGATACAATGTGGCCAAGTAACTTGCCACATGAAACCGCAAACACAGATTTGTTTGGGTTCAAGCAGAGTCTATACTCTCTGCATTTCTGAAAGCAGCACCGTAAATGGAACAGGTGTGCTATCATCTTACCGAAAATTGAAAAATCGTCGAGATATACTTGCATAAAGGAAGTGAGATAAGGAGAAAATATCTCCTGCATACATCTTTGAAATGTGCTTGGTGCGTTTCTCAATCCAAACCACATTACCGTACAAGCAAAGACACCCCAGTTGGTAATAAATGCAGTTTTTGGTATATCTTCTTCGGCCATTCTTACTTGGTTGTAGCCACTGTATCCATCTAGGAATGAATACATCTCGTGGCCTGCTACTCTATCAAGCATAGTATCCAAAAAGGGGATTGGAAAGGGATCCGGTACGGTTGCTGCGTTTATTTTTTGGTAATCTACACAGATTCTCAATTGCTTGTTTTTCTTTGGCACAATCACAATCGGAGAGATCCATTTAGCATGCTCTACTGGCACGATGAATACGACTTTTAATAATCTATCAAGTTCTACCTTTACCTAAGATGCATAATGGGGATTCATCCGGTAGCTGGTTTGCTTTATCGGCCTTGCTTCTGGCTTCAGCATGACCCTGTGCTGGTAGATGCGGGGGTCCAATCCTTTCATGTCCTTGTAGTCCCATGCAAAGATGTCAGTGAATTCTCGGAGTAGCTGGATTAAACCTGCTTGAAATGTTTCCGGTAAGTTTTGCTTTATCTTTACAAGATGCGGATGATCTTCATCTCCTAAATTGTAAGTGATCAGCTGATCTTCGGGGACATAGAACTGTTGATGTTTCTCTGTGTCGTCTGTTGGTTTAAGGAGTTGCTGCAGTTCATCGTCATGTGTTGAAACAATGTCTTCCTTCTTAGCTTCTTCTGTGATGGGTATTACTGTACAGACTGAAGCGTTCCAATTATCTACAACAGTCTCTAGATCAACAGTCCCTAAGGAAATTAAGTTAGCGTTACTCTTCAGAAAATCTTCTTCCTCATCATCTGACAATCCATCTAGCATATGGACTGGTTCAGCAAAATACGGTCTAGCGTGTAGCTCGTAGGGTTATATAACATCTAATTTTACCACATATCTACGATTGGCATCTTTAAACTTAAGCTCTTGTGCAGATCAGTCTTGTATTACCTTCGCATGCTTCAGCCAAGGTCGGCCAAAAAGAAGGTTGTAATCCAAAGTGGATTTCGGCAGATCTAGTATCACAAAGGTCATTTTAAAGGTCGTACCTTGCAAAGTGATGGGTACATTCCACACAAGTCCTACAGGATGGACTCTTGATTGATCTGCCATTCTGACAAAAAATTGAACTGGTTCGATTTCGGTCCATCCTAACCTTTTGCATAATGCCGTAGTCGCAATGTTAACACCAGAGCCTCCATCAATTAATACGTGCGTAATCTTCTGATTCTTATACCATACTGTAATCAATGGGACTGAATGATCGACCGTAGAATCAGGTTTCGGTTGAACTGCTGTTGTCGCTGGAATATAAGAAGGCACCGGACTGAACTGTTGTTGGAACTGTTGTCGAATTCCAGGTACTAAAGCCAGTAGTTAGCCCAGAGGCAGAGTGATAGATGCCTTCGATAGGATTTCCCAGGCCTGTTAAGATTGATTGACAGGATCCACTGATGTTGAAGTTGATGCCTCTGCTGATGCGAAGGTGTCTACGGTTGGCAAGGTATCTGCTGCTGATGATGTTCCTGCTGCTCACTCCCGTTGTTGTGTTCGTTCCATTGTTAACGATGGCTGGGTTACTAGAATAGGCTCTAGGAAGACTGGTGGTTCTGTTGTGGTCCATTGACTAGCCTTGTTGTACATTTTGTGTTGTTCACGTATCCCTGGTTCAAATATTTCTGCTGCCGGTTGCAGTTGTTTACCGGAACGGGTCTGGACTGCAGCACCGTGTGTCTCCACCAGTGTGATGTGTACCATGTTGGCTATTGGATTTTGACGTTCCTTCTTCCTTTGATCATACTCAGCTGCATCCTTGCAAAATCTCCTAATATGTCCAAATTCACCACAAAAATGGCAGAAAACTAACAGTACTCAGAACTTCACAATAGTGTAAACAATACTCTCACAAATGTGCAGGCGAACAATCTGGCAATTCCAGGAAAGACGTCTCTCTCGACCATTCTCTTTTCATTACTTTATATAACTTTTACAGGATGCGTGTACCAACTTTTCGCGGGTAGCTCAAAAATCGCCGTTACTTCTGGCATCTGTTACATCTGTCCCACTCCGGTGGCTGACTAACACTATGCACGAGAGTCCCAAGCTTGTGTACCTAAGGGGAGTGTTATGACACTTCTTTTATGCATGTTTCTTCTTGTTTGGTGTGTTTTCTTTATGGGTTTTTCTGTCAAAACTTGAAGTTGGACTTTGCATTTCTGTGAGGCAAGTCCTTACTTGGATTATATGGCCGATCCAATCCACTTGATGTTTTTAGAACTCTCATTGACTTTTTTATTTGTAGGTCTATAATTTTCTTTCTTGTGTTGTTATTGGGTATCCTATTTAAAACCAAAGGTCTTCCATAGATGGTTAAGTTTTTGAGCTAGTGGTAAGTTAAAGGTCAAAAGTTTCTATTGATTTTATCAAATTTTTCATGACTTCATGCTCATTTTTCCAGCGTAAGAAACCTAATAGAGAGTAGGAAAAGTAGGATTACGTAAATAGTCAATAGGGTAGTGTACGAGAGCATTGTAAGGTTTTTAATCTTGCTAATTGATAGAGTTGTAGAGGAGAGAATAAGTTTTTGTTAATTTCGGAACTTCAACTTTCAAAAATACCAAAAAAAGTGAGAACTACATCTTAATGTAGAGGAGAGAGTAAACTTTTTTGTTAATTTGTGCACTTCAATTTTCAAAAATACCAAAAGAAAAGGGAGTACAGCTAAATTTCAAGAAATAGCTTGCATTTAAGGGAATCCAACGAATATGGGAGGTATATACTTTGTATTTGAGAAGAGATTATCATGGAAAATATCTTGTTTGTCAAGGTACCTTGGAAGCATGCGAGTACATATATAGGCTAGGACATCATTCTCGTGATCCAAGTGCCCATAAAAGTGTTTAGCACTACTAATCAAAGCTCCATGAGGAAGAAAAATTGTGCTACTTCATAGAGAGATTGAATAGAGGCCCTTTTGTTGTTTTGAGTGGGAGAAGACTCCTGAGAGCTATGTTTGCACTTGAGATTTGGAAAGAGAGAGTGAGAGAGTCAGAGAGCCTAAGAACATTTGATGAGGGTAGTTTTTTGAGCTTGCACATTGCCAAGAAGAGTGAGTGAGCAAAGGAAGCAAGTGAAGGAGCAAAGGAAGGAGTGATTTCTTGATTTTTTTACATCATCAAGGGAGTGTACAAGAGGTGGAAGACATCTTCACTCTATTGGAGAAGACACAAGTGAGCTCCAAAGTGTTGGAATTTGGATACCAATAAGAAAATCAATTAGCATAGAGTTAATTTGTACCAATTAGTAATTAACACTAACCACTCTCTATTTAAGGCCTATTAATAGCATGATTAAGATCAATTAAAGGGTAACTTATAGAATCTATGGTGAGTAAATATATGATATGAGTTAGTTGTGCGCTTAATTAGATGTGGGGTTGAAGTTGAAAGGGCTTGGAGCATACTAGAATTAGGTACATGCATGAGTCTTTCAAAATGAAGCTCTTATAGTCTCTAGAAATACGTTAGAATTGAGTAGAGGGTTGATTGTAGGAAGAAGTTATTATAGTTAGAACTCTGTAATAGTAGACACTCACCAAATTTATTAAGGGAAGTTCTACATGGTCAAGAGAGTAATACCAGATGTCTTTCCATTAGCAAAAAACATCACAAGAAGAACTTAGTTGATTATGATCTTTCATGTGAAAGATTAAATTCTATCAAGCATGATCAGAACTAGATATATATGCCATGGATGAGCTATCCACATTACATGATCCCTTTTAACATAATGTGGATTCAAATCTTTTGTACAATTTTAAGATATCTATATGCTTCATTTTGATCATCAAAGCCCAATCACAAAAGAACAAAGTTGATTGTGACAATTATCTCTAAATAGGATCTAGCTACTTTATCTCTCTATGTTGCTGTTGTCTTCTAATCCTCTCTATACTTATATTTTTGTTATTTATCTGTGTTCTCTCTTTCCTTGTAACAGTCATGCCTATGCATACATACATAAACGCCCGACACACATTCACATAAAAATACACACAAACGCATACACATGTAGTTTCTTATGCTTATACTTTAAGCTTTTCTTTTCTTGTAAGCTTGAAAGCAATTTTGTATATTCTTGTATAAACGGAAGACCTCTTGGAAAAAAATTCACAAAACAAGTCTCTATGAATATTTTGGTTTCTTGTTTTTATTTCTTTAATTCAAAAGAGCATATAAAGTGGTACAAGCAAGCATCCCTATGAAAAGGCACATACCCTCACTTTTTCTTATTTTGATGGGACTCAAGCACATGATTGTAAGCATAGTTTTTGTGTGACGCTTGAATGTTTGAATGTTTATGATGCTTCTCATTTGCGTTTGACATGATCTTCTTCTTCTCCTTGTCAACCTCAAGCACATGATTGTAAGCATAGTTTTTGTGTGAAGCTTGCATGTTTGAATTTTATGATACTTATGATTTGCATTCTACTGCGCTATCTATCATGTTGCGATGTTTTTATGTCAATTTTGTGTGTTTGAATCTGAATTTCGAGATTTTTTTGTGTTTGCACTTCAGTCGAGAGTTTTTATGTATGATATGTTAAAACTGAAGATCCAACTTGCTTACGAAGTTTTGGACTTCAACCAAAAAGACAAAATCCACAACAAAAGATACAATTCCAACCTCTCCGTGATAGAAAATTAGAATTCAAATCTAGTACCAAATAGATTTCACCTTTAGGTGAAAGTTGATGGATGAACTACTGCCTAAATTTGGAGCTCCACTTTTCCTATCACGAAAACCACTTATATTAATTAGAATGATATGTATCCTACATGCAGTTCACTTCATTAGAGTGTTTGTTAGTTGACCTTCACATGGGAGGAAAGACCCTTTCTTAAAATGCTCCTATGATTCCCTTCATCGGATGTTTAATGCACCATATCTCTATTGGGTTAGACATTGACTAGCCTATCTAGATTTGACTTGTAACTAGCAATTCCTCTAGCTCATTCAACGCTTTTTACTAATTAAACTTGTTTTGAATAGTTAATATAGTATTCTTATAAAATTTTCCTAAGTTCTAGTTCAATCCCTTTGTATTTTTAAGACAAGCATTCATAATAGTAAGCATAGGTCGCTATCCAATGTTGATATATGTTGGATGAAGAAGGTAAGCGAAGACTCCCACAAATTTTAAAAAGTGATTTAATGGAATCTCGTGAAGTTAGGGATGCCATATCACTTGGAAGAAGACCCAACGAAATAAAGAGAAAAGATATGAGATAAAGGCTAGGACAACTAAGAACAGCATCCTACGATATATCCAATCACACCAAAGTACATTGAGTGATTCATTTCATGTAAGAAAGATCTATTTCCAATGGCATAATGAGTCTGTGAGCTTAACGAGCACCTTTTCCTAGCTAGTTAGTTACTTTTCCCAATTTTTAGGACTCCTTTTCGATAGAAGTTAGCTTTAAGACTTAACTTTTCAAAGTTTTAGGCCACGTTTAAGTGTGGCAAGGGGCAATTATGTTGTTAAAAAGATATTGACACCCATTATATAGCGTCTTGAGCCATCTTAACAAGATCATGTCAACTTCTTCTTCTTTCTCACCTTTCATTCATTCTCTTCTTCATTATCAGCTTCCATGCTATGCATGAGAGTCCCAAGCCTATGCGTACCTAACAAGAGTGTTATGGCACTACCTGAGGGGAGTGTTATGGCACTTCTTTTATGCATGTTTCTTCTTGTTTGGTGTATTTTCTTTATGGTTTCTTCTCTCAAACACTTCAAATTGGACTTTGCATTTGTGTGATGCAAGTCACTAGTTGGATTGACAATAATATCGTCGATCCAATCCAATTGATGTTTTTAGAAATCTCATTAATTGGAATTGTGTTTGTAGGTTTACATTTTCTTTTGTGTTGTTTTTGGGTATACTATTTCAAACCCAAGGTCTTCCATGGATGGTTAATTTTTGAAGCTAGTGGTAAGTTCAAGGGTAATAGTTTTTGTTGACTTTATCACTTTTGCATGACTTCATGCTCATTTTGTCAACATAATAAACTTAATATAGACTAGGATTACGTAAATAGTCAATAGCTTAGTGTATGTGAGTATTATTAGGTTGGTAATCTTGCTATTTGGCAGAGTTGTAGAGGAGAGAGAGTAACTTTGGATTTGACAGAGTTGTAGAGGAGAGAGAGAGTTATAGAGGAGAGACAAAATTCTTCGCAATAAAACTATCATAGCTTAGCCTTTGAATTTGATACCTTGCTCTTGAAGACTTCCTTACATTTCCTTTTGAATATTGCTTCTTCAACCGGTTCAGCTTTAGCTTTGGTGAAATCACCTCTTCATACTCTTCTTCACTTGCATTTGAATCAGTATTTTGCGCAGTTCTTTGAGCTTCAATTCATTCATAACGTGATGTTGGTGATGAGGAATGACTCCTTAGTCTTTGCTTCCATGTTGAGCTTTCTCCATGTGATGTAGAAGCTTCTAGACGTGACATTTGAGTGCTTATTTGTTCAAATTCTTCTTGGATAGCACCTCCATCATCTTCATAATCTTCTTCAAGAATCTTCTCTTTCCTTTATCTCCAAACCATAGTCTTAGCTCATCAAGTACCACATCTCATGAGACTCCTAGCTCCTTTGTCACCCGATTGTAGCACCTATATCCCTTTTGCTTCGATGAATATCCAATCAGAATACATTTTTCTAACTTTGGCTCCATCTTTGTCCTTAGTTCTTGAGGGATGTGAACATAACACACACATCAAAAAACTTTGAGATGTGTAAGGTCAGGTTTCTTACCGAATAAACCTCCTCGGGAGTTGAATTATGCACTCGAGCTGTTCTGCACTTGTTCATCAAATAAATAGCCATACTAGCTGCTTCAGCCCAATAGTTTAGTGGAACTTTCATCTCGTTGAGCATGCATCTTGCGACTTCTGTGATATGTCTATTTTTCCTTTCAACAATTCCATTTTGTTGAGGTGTGTACCTACATGTTACTTGCTGTTTGATGCCATTTTCATAAAGAAAATCTGAAAATTCTTTGGAGACATATTCTCCTCCTCCATTAGATCTCAACATCTTTATCTACCATCCTGTTTCCTTTTCTACATGTGCTTTAAATCTCTTGAACATAGAGAACACATCAAATTTTTGTTTTATGCAGAACATCCATACTTTTCATGATTGATCATCAATGAGAGTGACAAAATATCTATTAACAACCATTAATGTTGTTGTGATGGTCCCCATACATCCATGTGTATCAAGTGGAGGACATTCCTTGCCACATAGTTGCTCTTCTTGAATGGTTGTCGAGTTTGCTTTCCTAGTTGGCATGTTTCACAAAACTCATGTAGTCCAGTATCATTGAATCTTGGAAGACCTCTTAGCAGTTCATGGTTGCTCATGTCCTTGAGTTTGGGAATGTTGATATGTCCAAACTTTTTGTACCACAAATTCATTTGAGCAATCCTTTTGTTTCCAAACTGAATATACATCACCTTTCCATGTGGTTGTTGAATGTCCAAAGTGAACATCCTACCTTCTTTCCTTCCTTGAGCAATGACCTTGAATCCTTCTTTTGGATTCTTTATAAAGCAGCCTTTTTCGTTGAAGATAACATGGTATCCTTTCTCTACTATTTGTCCTACTGAAATCAAATGCTTTGCAATAGTAGGAACATGAAGAGCATTAGTCAATACCTTCTTGTCTCCAAGCTTGATTTCTCCAACATGCTCAACTGTGTGGTGAGTTTCATCACCGGTCTCCACACATCTTTTTCCACTTGGAGCTTGTAGATTCGTGAATAAATCTCCTTGGCATGTCAAATGGTTGCAGTAACCTGAATCCATAT
>CM035408.1:74256348-74271348 GCA_020310875.1 Ceratopteris richardii
TCAAATATTTTGTGGCACTCTTTCTTGAATTTATGAAGCGCCCCCTTGATTTGTAGCTTCTCTTTTGCTTTACTTCAGCTCCAATGCTTTGTGCCTTCAAGCTCCAAAGCTCTGATACTAACTGCTAGAGAATTCCTCTCCTATGCGCAGTAGAAAGTGTAGAAGACCTTCTCCTACAACTAAACCTTAAAATGAAAACTAGTATCAACTAAAAAATCTAGTGAACTTAAGACTTTCTCCACTCAAACTAGATACAAATAGATTTCAAATGAGCTATCAAACATGCAATTTTGAGTAGTTTTGGTTTGGCAACTCTTCTCTCAAAACAGGTTGCATGTCAACTTAGTTAGGCTAAAAACTAAACTTTACTAAAAACTGCATAACTCAAAGAGCATCAGGAATCTCCCAAAATTATTTTAGATAGAAAAAGAACATTCAATAAGCTTTCGAAGGAATATTTCAACTTAAAAATTGGGTAAATACATTGACAGATATGACTCTCACAATTAGGCTACCCAAAAAATGGTATGCGGCTAGACATAGTCTATGAGACTAAAGGAAATGAAATAATTGAAACCAAATGAACTACCTACAAGGGGACTTCCACCTTTTTTCTCTTTTCTTGAGTCTCCTCCATTGCCTCTTTTATAGCCAAATGACCACAAGCTCTCATGATGAGTTTGAGAGCTCTTCTCCATAACTCCTCCACTACTTTGAGTAGCCATTCTTCTCTTATGGTTTAGCTTTTTTGATTTGATTCTCTTTTGATTGATTCTCTTTTGGCCTCCACTACTTGCTGAAGTAAATGCTTCCATTTTTCATTTGTAATTTCCTTCTATTTGAAGAAAATGCTTTTTGCAAAATATATACAACCTTGTTTCTTTATTTTTAATAGTTCTTTGAGCTTGCACATTGCCAAGAAGAGTGAGTGAGCAAAGGAAGCAAGTGAAGGAGCAAAGGAAGCAAGTGAAGGAGCAAATGAAGGAGTGATTTCTTGAATTTTTTTACATCATCAATGGACTGTGGAAGAGGTGGAAGATATCTTCACTTGATTGGGGAAGACACAAGTTGGCTCCAAAGTGTTGGAATTTGGATACCAATAAGAAGACCAATTAGCATCAAGTTAATTTATACCAATTATGATTTAATACTAACCAATCTCTATTTAAGGCCTATTAATAGGATGATTAAGATCAATTAAAGGGTAAATCATAGGTATGGTGAGTAAATATATGATATGAGTGAGTCGTGCGCTAAATTGGTTAAAAGAGAATAAATTTATTCTGTAACGCTATAAACACCTTAATTAGATGTGGGCTTTAAGTTGAAAGGGCTTGGAGCATACTAGAATTAGGCACATGCATGGATCTTTCAAAATGAACCTCTAATAGTCTCTAGAAATGATAAAATCAGGGCAATATAGTAGATTTCAATTGATAAGGTTAGAATTGAGGACATGGTTAATTGTAGGAAGATGTTACTGTAATTCGAACTTTTTTTTTTTAATGTAAAGGAAGTTCGGCAATAGCCTACTCTCCCAGACTTGAATTAAATAAAGAAAAGTACAAGAGAAGGGGACTAGTGCCCACGGGACCCCCCAAATCCCACAAAGCAGGGGAAGCTTTTACAGAACTTAGATGACATTACAAAGAAGGTTAATTACCCTCTCATCAACCTCATGTGGGGCCCACTTGGGTTTAAGCTTCTTATCGATCAAAAGGAGAACTTGATGATGCCTAAAGGGGGGGGATTTTTTACAGTTGACAATCCTTTTGCCAAGGAGGAACAACGATTTCTCAATTGACCACTCCTTGGGGGAGTCACCGAAGTTGAAAGCACATCTTTCCCGCCAGATTTTCCATAGAACCTCCCCTCTGATGGCGTTCCAGAGAGTTGCGGAGCAGCCGATCGCTTCTCCCAGCAGGGCTTGCTGCCAACTGAGACGTTTTTGAAGTCTAATTCTCTTTCCAACCACCTGCCAGAGTCTGTTGGAGTTGGGGCAGGTAAAGAAGATGTGTGAAACATCTTCGATAGACCGGTGGCAGCGTTTGCACCAGGGAGGGATCCCACAAATTTTGCTAGCCTTAAGGTTGGTCCAGATTCCGTGATGAAGAATTTGCCATAAGAGGACAGACTTTTTGATTTCTATGAGGGGGTGCCAGATAGCCATGAACTTCATGTCCCACCGAAGCCGCGTCCATGACAGGCACCACTTTTTGTTGAGGTTAACCTGATAGTCGATCGTTTCTTTGATGTTCGGGATTTTTGATAGGCTGTTCCCATTGTGCCATTTGAGACCAAGCGAACTCGGCATGTCGTGTCCCATGAGAAGGCGAACTTTGTGTCGGTCCCAGGCGTGAAATCTGCTTTGCAAAGTGTTCCATTCTACATGCGAAATGTTGATGCTAGGGTCAATATCCTCAAAGTTGATCTAGCGGTTGGTGTCTTGTTTCCAGCCGATAGGAGAAACGATGTCCCATACGAAGTTGTACAAGAAGTATGGCAGGTTGGGGAGTTCAACCCAGAGGGGGTACCGAAGAGATTTCGATTTGTCAGGAGTAAAATCAGGGGACCATCTGAATAGGCACAGGGTCGCCCGGCCGAGTTGCCAAGTTCCGACACTAAGGGCTCGAAACGCCATATCTTCATTTTCAAAGACTAGCAGCAAGTGGCTTGCCGGTAAGAACTGACACTTACAAACAACTAGCCCGCGGGGGAACCACTCGTTGCGAAGCCACTGTCGCACAGTTTCGAGCGGGGGCTTAGGGCCGAACATTTGGCCGACGAGGCAGACTTTCTTGAGCTCCTCCTGAGTTGACAAAATAGCGGATCTATTGAGGGAGACCAAGGGGGGTTCCGCACACTCGAGGGCCCCTTGGGCGGCACAAGAACCCCCCTCCAACAAAGAGGCCAGGTTATCGGTCTCCCCGGGAGGAGGGGCCAGATTACTTCTCACAAGAGAGGGGGTCGCTAAATCCATGGCAAAAGAGGGACACCCCGAAAAAGAAGATCTTTTTCTAAAACTGTGAGAAGAGAAGCATCACGAAAGGCCCAAAAATCCCGCAATAAAAAGAAGCTCTCTTCTTCTTTTTTCCTCTGCAAATCCTTTCTCTTTTTTCTTTTTTTCTTTTTTCTTCTTTTTTCCTTTCTCTTTTTTCTTTTTTTCTTTTTTCTTCTTTTTTCTTTTTTCTTTTCCCTTCTTCTTCTTTTTTTTTTTTTTTTTTTGTAGGACTACCTGATCAGAAACCAAAATTTTGGCTTTCAAAACAGGAGTACCATCAAGAATACTTTAAAAGAGGACTTTCGAGAAAACAACTTTCAAACGGAACTAAGATATTCTAAGCTGGAAGCGAAGATTCTCTGAGGGGAAGAATCAAAGGCGCCGTCAGGCGTCACCTTCCGCGTCAGGATCCGAATCTTGGAAGGCTTAAAAGAAGCATGCGCCCACGAGCGGACAGAGCGCGGCCCGGAAAAGCTGGACGGCTGGCAGACGCAACGCGAAACCCTGGTAGCTGGTTGTCAGGGAGGCGGCTCAGAGCTGGTTTCCAGGGAGTCGGCGACGCGGCGGGTACCCAGCCAGTCGGGAACTAAACCGGCAAAACGAGTCGGGGCACGCACACAAACGTGGGAGACCCGTGCATCAGTCGCGATGGACCAAAGCCACGATGGGCACCACGTTGTCAATCGCGAAAGCGTCACTCGTGTCGCTTGTCAATCGCCTCCACAGTGGACACCACGTTGTCAATCGCAAAAGCGTCACTCGTGTCGCTTGTCAATCGCCTCCACGGTGGACGCCACCTTGTCGATCGTGACTGAGCACCTAATCAACATCGTGGTGGTGGTGGTGCTGAGGAGTCCATCGTGGACCTCTGACATGGGAGGAAGGAGCAGGATGGTCGGACGCTGTTGCATGAAAGATGGGATCCAACTTGAGGAGGACACCGATGTCAAAGGCGTGGAGATCCTTGACAGTAAAGAAACCTTGCAGGAGGGTTACACTACAAGCAAAGAAGACGGCTTTACTACTAGCAACGAAGATAACATGGATAGTGAAAGCTCCATCATCGGATCGACTATTCCGAAAACGGAGCTGAAAATGGTGCCCAGCTCTTCCCAGCAGGAGGCATCCCGCAAAGGAAAACAACCTATGGAGCTACCGTGGAAAAGCCCCCACAAGAACCTATTGCTAACTCAGGATCCAATCCGAGCGAAAAAGAAAGATGAACCCAAGAAAAGAAAGGACAAAGCTCCCTCCCGCAAAGAGGGATTACTACGACAATGATCATCATCTCGTTAAATGCTAGAGGGCTAACCGACCCCTCAAGAGCAACCATCATTGGTCAATGGCTTCGCGACATTAGCCTAAACCCAGATTTTATATGTATCCAAGAGATTAAAATTGACGGAGAAGACCTCCAGAAACGGCTTAGACATGTCTCCTCGACCCATGTCTGGATTTCAACGGCACACCAGATTAGAGCCTTTCGGGAAGACGGGGATCAGGGAAAATAGCAAGGTCAAGATGTCAAGATTCTTCCAATTTGGGAAGCCCATGAGTGCCAACTCATTCTTGTTTCTGAAGATCAGCTTGGCCCACGAGGCCTCCCCGTTGCACCAAGCCTTAGTCATCCATTTGGCCGACAGTTTGTTAGCCATGCACCCAATGTCCAAGATACCAAGTCCCCCACTATCTCTATGGCTGGTGCAGATGGACCATTTGATTTTAGGCACCCCCCTCCTATTGTGGTCGCCCGTCCAAAGGAAGTTTCTACAAATACTATCCAGTTTGGACAGATCTTGCTCTTTCGGTCTCCAACAAGAAAGGAAATAAATGGTAGATGATAAGAGGAACGTGTTGATGACCATAGCACGGCCAGCAAGATTGATTTGCATACCCCTCCAATAGTTAAGCTTGTTTTCGAGTTTGGCAAGCACCCAGTTCCACCGCTGTTCCATAGAGACGCCAAACCCCAAGGGAATTCCCAGAAGCCGAAAAATTTGGCCCTACGGAATGATTTGACAGCCATGATCAATGAGAAGGTCGGGCTGTGGCCCACCAATAGCTCTAAAGGCGGTCTTAGAGTGGTTGATCATGGATCCAGAGGCTTCACAAAAGGTAGCAAGACACTTCTAGAACGTCTCAAGGCTAGTACTATCATTGTGCACAAAAGCGTTCATATCATCGACAAAAAGTCTCATGGTGATCTGACTGTGGTCATGCGGCAAACGAAGGCCTTTAACGTTACCAGCTTCCACCTGATGCTCCACCAGCCTGCTAAGCCCTTCCGTGGCAATGGCAAAGAGAAGGGGAGCCAATGGGCACCCTTGTCTGATAGATCTTCTAAGTTTGATCACCTTTGAAAGATTTCCATTAATGTTAATTTGGGTCGAAGCGTTTCCGAGAAGGGTCGCGATCATCTTGGTGAATTTCTGACTACATCCAAGATCCTGTAGCGACTGGAGAATATAGTCCCATTCTAGCCTGTCGTAGGCTTTATCAAAGTCGATCTTGAGGAAAACCACTTCTTGTTTAGACTCATTTGCAAATTCAAGACCTTCCCAGATATCTATTATGGTTTCCAGAATTGACCTGCCTTTGATGAAACCTTTTTGGTCCTCGCTTAGCCACGCTCTCAAGTGGCAAGAGATTCTGTTGGCAATGACTTTGGCGATGATCTTGTATTTGTAATGGGACGCCAGTTCTCAATTCTGTTCTTTTCCCCTTTTTTGTGTACTAACTTGATAATGCCATTGTTGAGGCAAGAAGGAAGCGCGCCAAACTTATACATGGTCAAGAGAGTAAAACCAGATGTCTTTCCATCAGCGAAAACGTGACAAGGAGAACTTACTTGATTATGATCTTTCACGTGAAAGATTAAATTCTATCAAGCATGATCATAACTAGATATATGTGCCATGGATGAGCTATCCACATTACATGATCCCTTTTAATATAATGTGGATTCAAATCTTTTGTACAATTATAAGATATCTATATGCTTCATTTTGATAATCAAAGCGTAATCACAAAAGAACAAAGTTCATAGTGACAGTTATCCGTAAATACGATCTAGCTACTTTACCTCTCTATGTTGCTGTTGTCTTCTAATCCTCCGTATACTAATCTGTGTTTTCTCTTTCCTTGTAACACTCATGCCTATGCATACATACATAAATGACAGACACACACTCACACAAAACACACACAAACACATGCACATATAATTTCTTATCCTTATACTTTAAGCTTCTCTTTTCTTTTAAGCTTGAAAGCAATTTTGTATATTCTTGTAATAAAAGGAAGACGTCTTGGAAAAAAAGTCACAAAACAAGTCTCTATGAATATTTTGGTTTCTTGTTTTTTTTTCCTTTAATTCAAAAGAGAATATAAAGTGGTGCAAGCAAGCATGACTGTGAAAAGGCCCATACCCTCAATTTATCGTATTTTTATAAGACTCAAGCACATGATTGTAAGCATAGTTTTTGTATGATGCTTGCATATTTGAATGTTTATGATACTTCTAATTTGCGTTTGACATGATCGTCTTCTTCTCCTTGTAAAACTCAAGCACATAATTGTAAGCATAGTTTTTGTCTGAAGCTTGCATGTTTGAATTCTTATGATACTTTTGGTTTGCATTCTACTATGCTATCTATCATGTTGCAATGTTTTTATGTCAGTTTTGTGTGCTTGAGCTCTGAATTTCAAGATTTTCTTATGTTTGCACTTCAGTCGAGAGTTTTTATTTATGATATGTTAAAACTAAAGATCCAACTTCCTTACACATTTTTGGACTTAAACCAAAAAGAAAAAATCCACGAAAAAAGATACAATTTGAACCTCTCTGTGATACAAAATTAGAATTCAAATCTACTACCAAATAGATTTCACCTTTAGGTGAAAGTTTATTGATGAACTACTACCTATTTTTGGAGCTGCACTTTTCCTATCAAGGAAACCACTTATATGAGTTAGAATGATATGTATCCTACATGCAGTTCACTTCATTAGAACGTTTGTTATTATTAGTTGACCTGCACATGGGAGGAAAGACCCTTTCTTAAAATGCTCCTGTGGTTCCCTTCATCCGATCTTTAATGCACCATATCTATTTTGGGTTAGACAATGACTAGCCTATCTAGATTTGAGTTGTAACTAGCAATTCTTCTAGTTCATTCAACACTTTTTACTAACTCAACTTCTTTTGAATAGTTAATATAGTATCCTTATAAAAATTTCCTATGTTCTAGTTCAATCCCTTTGTACTTTAAGAGAAGCATTCATAATAGTAAGCATAGGTCACTATCCAATGTTGAGATATGTTGGATGAAGAAGGTAAGCGAAGACTCTCACAAATTTTTAAAAGTGAGCTAATGGAATCTCGTGAAGCTATGGATGCCATATCACTTGGAAGAACCAAGCCAAGGAAATAAAGAGAAAAGATATGTGATAAAGCCTAAGACAAGAAAAAGAGCATCCTATGATGTATTCACCCAAACTAAAGTACATTGAGTGATTCATTTCCTGTAAGAAAGATCTATTTCTTATGGCATAATGAGTCTATGAGCTTAATGACAACTTTTCCTAGCTAGTTAGTTACTTTTCCCAATTTTTAGGAATCCTTTTTGGTAGAAGATAGCCTTAAGTCTTTAGTTTTCAAAGTTTTAGGCCACTTTTAAGTGTGGAAAGGGACAATTATGTTGTTAAAAAGATATTGAAACCCATTATATAGCTTCTTGAGCCATCTTAACAAGATTGTGTCAATTTTTTCTTCTTTGTCACCTTTCATTCATACTCTTTTTCTTATCACCTTGCATGCTATGCATGAGAGTCCCAAACCTATAAGTACCTAATGGGAGTGTTATGGCACTACCTGATGGAAGTGTTATGGCACTTCTTTTATGCATGTTTCTTCTTGTTTGGTGTATTTTCTTTATGGCTTCTTCTCTCAAACACTTCAAATTGGAATATTTACATTTGTGTGATGCAAGTTATTATTCGGATTGACAATAATATGGTCAATCCAATCCAATTGATGTTTTTAGAAATTTCATTGGAATTGTGTTTGTAGGTCTACATTTTCTTTTGTGTTTTCTTTGGGTATCCTATTTAAAACCCAAGGTCTTCCATGGACGGTTAAGTTTCGAAGCTAGTGATAAGTTAAAGGGTATTAGTTTTTGTTGATTTTATCACTTTTGCGTGACTTCATGCTCATTTTGTCAACATAAGGAACTTAATATAGAGTAGGATTACGTAAATAGTCAATAGGTTAGTGTGTGAGAGCATTACTAGGTTGGTAATCTTTCTATTTGACCAGAGTTGTAGAGGAGAGAGAGTAAGTTTTTGTTATATTTGAAACTTCAATTTTTAAAAATACCAAAAGAAAAGTTAGAAATACATCGTAATCTTGAGGAGCGATTAAATATTTGTTAGTTTTTGCACTTAAATTTGCAAGAATACCAAAACAAAAAGGGAGAAATACATCTAAATTTCAAAAAATAGCTTAGAGGTAAGCGAATCCAAGGAATATGGGAGGTATGTACTTTGCATTTGATAAGGGAATATCATTGAAAATATCTTGAGTGTGTCAAAATACATATGAAGCATGTAAGTATACATATAGGCTAAGAGAACATCGTTCTCGTGACTCAAGTGCACATGAAAGTGTTTAGGCGCATTACTAATGAAAGCTCCATGAGGCAGCAAAATTGTGCTACTGCATAGAGAGAATAAATAGAGGATATGTTGTCATTTTGAGTGGGAGAAGGCTCATGAGAGCTACGTTTGCACTTGAGATTTGGATAAAGAGAGTGAGAGATTAGTAGAGAAGTGTATGTTTATTGCTTCAATGTAATGTAAAGGTGATGGAGAGACTTTATATAGACAATTGAAGCCTTTCACACCTCTTTCAAGTGGTTCTTTGAATTCGAATCAAAGTGCACTAGTTTGGTATAATGAATGCAATCAATCACCTACTATCTTGGAAAAGCTGAAATCAAATCTAACAACTTGTTTGTAGGTGAATTGATTGATTGATTGAACATCAAGTTCAACTACCTCAAAATCATGGATTTTGAGCCTTTAATTTATCCGTTTACAAGTGTAAAGCTCTAGCTTTTACAAGATTAAGTGTAAAGAATCCTTATGACATACCAAAATAAACATAAATGAGAAAACTCTTCAATGGATATTTTTTTCATAATCCAGATGGTGATTTGATGTAGAGAAAGTCCATCTGAAGCATAATGCAAGCTTGATTATCCAACAAAATTCATTTATTTGAGCTCACAATGTGTTAAACTCTTGATAGACCCACACTTAGTCTAAACAATTACTTGAACCCAAAGAGGTAGTCAGAATCCTACTAGACCTATTGTATGAAGAGGAACATGAACCCAACCCATGATTGGTGTTAGGGTCATAGAAGAAGGGGAATTCAAGACATTGGAGAGACTCACTCGGACAATATGGAAGTTATTGGTCTATGAAATGATCACAACACCCTCCATTAAGGTTTGTGACACATGGTATTGTCATATTAGGTACCTCATTGCATGTTACAAGAAAACCTTCCACAATGCCTTCATGGTAGGCTTTTCGGAGTAGCATCCAGACTTGTCATATCAAGCTCCACAAATTTATTACATCCAGACTTTGCATGAAATGAATAAAATTACCAAGATTTCTTGCTAAATTGTTCATTTCCGAATGCAAAAATTCATACATATTTGTAGTTAAGCTCATCAGAGAAATATTACACGGGAACTCACAACAATGTGGAACCCATGACTAGTAAAACAACATTGATTATGTTATCCACAGCTCCGTCACATATGCCAAAATCACTTGCTCTCAACGCTAGTCTTTGCCTTACTTTTGTCTTCTGTTTCACCAAGAAACTCCTATTGAACAACGTTGCCCACCTCTTCTATGCATATTGAGTGTTGTCTGCTAGTTTTGTTTTTTTAATAAAAGAAAGTTTGACAATAGCCTACCCTCCCAGAATTTAATTCCAAAAAAGGAAACAACTCTACCGGTGAACGGATCTAGCGCCCATGGGACCCCCCAAATTCTGCAGAGTAGGGAAGCATCATACAAAGTTAGAGGGTTTTATGAAAGAGGTTGATAACCCTCTAGTCCCCTTGATGCGGGGCCCACTTAGATTTAATCTTGTTGTTGTCGAGCAAGAACACTCTATGGTGCCTAAAAGATAGGGTCTTTTTACAATTGGAGATTCTTTTGCTTAGAAGGAAAAGAGATTTCTCGATAGACCATTCTTTAGGAGGGTTTTCAAAATTGGAAGCACACCTCTCTCTCCAAACCTCCCAAGGGGTCTCACCTCTTATAGCATTCTACATTGATGAGGAGCAGCTTGTCGCCTCACCCTCTAATGCTTCCTTCTAGCTGATTTGTTTGTGTAGGAGCAAGATTTTCTTCAAGATCTGCATAACCTCCTCTTCTTCGTTATCCCGTCGCTTTTTCTCTTTCTCCTGTCCGAGGTCGAATCTGTCGCCTGCTCTACTACAGTCAAAGTTCCCCAAATACGAACTGAATTTTCAATATGAACGAAGCTCTGAAGCAATTCCTCTTCGCTCTCTTGATATTCATGAATAACATCCTCCAGCATCGATCAATCACTGAAGACTGCTTCGGATCAAATATGCTAAATTTGCAGATTAGCTCACATGATGTTTTCTTCACCACCTTGTGTATTATCGCCTTCCAAAAAAGGCAAAAAACGACGCTAAGTTTGCTGAAAGCTCCCACACAAAGGTGGTCAATTGCCTCGGCCCTCCTATATCTGCTCTTCGTTGTCGCCCGACAGCTACTGCCAAAATAACGATGCCGACACCCGACAAGACTCCTATATTTCGCGACGAGTACAATATCTTAATGTATTAATAGATTTGACTTTATAATCTTTCGTTTTTGTTTTGTTTTTTACTTCCCCGTTTGACTTTTTTGCGCTATTGCTTGTTTAATCGTTTGTTTTTCGTGTTCTTTTGTTTTATTTTTCATTATTTTTATGTACATTATTTTACTGTATTAATCCTTTTGCTTTTATAATCTTTCGTTTTTGTATTTCTTTCGACTACGTATTACACTCAACGTTGATTACGCTTATGTTTTCCTTTTCATGTTTTCTTTTGTTTGATTTTTCATTATTGACAATTTAGGTTCACATGGTTGCGCATAAAACTCTCATATGTTCATATGTATATCATAGACACATCATACACAGCAGAATTACATGATCTTGCATAATAGTTCACACACATACTTAGGATGCATATTCATCGACATAGCCTCATATGCACACACATCGGTTGTGGGTACACACATATCAAAAAACTCTTTTCAATGGAGTACTACCTGAAAGGATACAGACACGTTTTTGAGATATGCAAATAATAGCATTTATTTATCTCTTGTCTTCATATTGGAGGTACAATAAAACATCTCTTCAAGAGCAATATCAATCCTTCTTACGTGTCTTCTTCAAAATAATATCTTATTCTTCAAACGAACTGATAACTCAAATTCAACTACATTATCTGCAACTAATCTTGAGTTGATTCTTCGCATAGGGTTAAGAACGAATTTCCATAGGATTTACAGATAAAATCTCTATGATAGTAATCCCCTCCAGTCTAGCACATCATCCTCGATAGGCTAACGATTACATGCTTCTTTTTCTTCAAAGATAAATCAACTTTCATGTGAAGAGTCAACTTTCAGAAAAAATTTCAAATGCATGGGAAGTTGAGCAAAGTGTCCATGCAAGGCCATATCATGTATAAGCATTATCAATTGCATAGTGTGAATAATGCATGATAAAAGAAACATGGCATAAAAGACAAGGTAATTGGTTTTCATTGACAAAGTTTGTGCAGTTACTCACATACATATCATGTGCTCATACAATAGTACTTTCCATCGCTCATACTGCATAGATAAATCTAAAAGGTATGCCTTGATGCAAGGTCACATAGTGAAACCCTACCATCCATACTTTATGTGCATCTTTTAAACATTCATGGTGCATATGAGGGTAAATGGTTGACATTGATAAAGAAAAAAAATGGAATTGAAAGTGTTTTCATACTACCTAGTTAGAAGTGCAAATAGGTGTGCAAATGTAGGAATCAGAAACATGTGTATGTACATCATTCCGTTCATACTCTAAGTGCAAAAATGAACAATATGGTGCAGAGAGTAAAAGAAAGGTTGAATGAAAATCTAAGAATCTCTCTCATGCTAATTAATCTCATCTCTCTCCTCACTAGAATCACTTTCAATAGTTCTCATTACATCATCATCAAAGAGGACGTTTGAAACATTATAGGGGAACTCATAGCAATGGCGAGCCTGTGACCAATAAAACAACATTGAGTATGGACGATCGGTGGTAGGGTCATAGAATAAGGGCACAATGAATTTGAGCTACAAAGAGATTCATGGCTCAAAAAAATTGAAGACATTGGAAACAATCACTTGGCCAAGGTGGAAGTTCAACAAGTATAACTCTTATTGTTTGAGGAGTCAATTTTGAATTCACCATACTTCCAAAAACTTGCATCCAAATAACCACTCACTAAATAAGAATTACAATATTACCTATGCTTCATATTATTGGTAGAATACAATACAAAAAATTACAAGATAGTTGAAAAATGTCTAATATTCGCAACTCATTTTGAACTAGAGGATTCGCTAGAGGAGGACCCCAAAGGAACGTAACACCAACCAAATTGACATGCTCAACTTTTGTGAACATACACTAAGATGATGTAGTCTTGGGGTAAATATCCATAACATATACTATATAACCCGTGTTACAGATGCGTCCCATGTCATAGAAACTAGAAATCATTTGGCATCAAAGTAAAAAATGATCTGAAATGCAAAGACTCTTTAAATTATCCATATTGAGCACCACCGCAAGGGCCCATAATACTCGCATACATGAAAGCCACAATCCACCATTGGCTACCCCATCTATCCATTATGCTAGACGTAGCAGCCACGATGCTATTCAAGATTTTTGACATAATGTAGTGGGACTTCAAATTGTTCAAAAAGTTAAAAGCACCTCATATCAACACGCCTAAATTTGAACTTAGAAACTTAGACCTCGTCTATGAAATGAGCAAAACACCCTCCATTAAGGTTTCCTACACATAGTATTGTCATATTCGGTACCTCATCACATGTTACAAGGAAAACTTCCATGATGCCTTCACAGTAGGCTTCTAGGAGTAGCATCTAGACTTTTCATATCAAGGTCCATAAATTTATTAATTTTTTAGCCTGTGAGACAATTCATTGCTCAAAATATTATTGGTTTTGACATCCGGATACAACAAGTGCCATTGATTGGAAAAAAACCTTAGGGTACCTTGGCATGTGAGACAATTCATTGCTCAAAATATTATTGGTTTTGACATCCGGATACAACAAGTGCCATTGATTGGAAAAAAACCTTAGGGTACCTTGACATGTGGTATCTGAGTAGAAAAATGATCCTTGGTGTTTGACATCTTCCAAAACTACATCAATCACTGCAAGGATCAAGACCCTTTCAGGGATGATAGATTCGAGAGGGAGGGGAGTGTTGGGCAATGGTAAGGGATACAACAAAGCCGATCATTGAGTGGTACTAGTGAAGTCAATGGCTCAATCCAACACCAAAGGCATGGAAGACAAAGACATGAAGCTTAAAACAAGTAGAGTTCTTTTTTATCTTCAAAACAATGATTCTTATCTCTACGATTTTGTTAAAAACCCAATTTTGTCGAAGTTGTGGGGTCCTTGAGATTGAGGGGCTAGGTAGAGCATACCTACCGAATTGCACATAGTTTCGAGCTGGTTTGAGCCACAAAAGTAGATAGAGAACCTAGTTTTTGACTACGCTAGTCAATAGATGTAAAAGAGGTAAAAACTAGTTTAAAAACTATAACAGAGCTCGTAGGATCATTTTGAGAGTTTGGCTTGTGAAAGAGGTAAAAAGTAGTTTAAAAACTATAACAGAGCTCGTAGGATCATTTTGAGAGTTTGGCTTGTAGACATTGTGAAGAGCGGAAAGTTCTTTGTAATCTTTAGCTGATGAATGCAATCTCCCATAGTTCCAATCCATCTACTCTTCCTTACGTTTTCATGTTAGGCCAACATGCAGTGTTCGTAGTATATGTGAATGCGACTAAAACTTATGGCTAGTCATCTCCTTTTCAGTTCAAAGGCAAACTAAATTGTCTTCTAAGCAAACATCACTTTTGCAAGACAAGATTGTGAATATCTCTGGAAGTAATGCTTCACATTTGTAGTAAAACTTTTGGATAGCATGAACCCCTTTTGATCATCACATGAAGAATACAGTTCTTTTGTTATTTAAGAAAAAAACCATAGTTAACTATCAGATTTGTAATCCAATTGAAAATTTGAAAGACGACTAATCACAAATATAGATCCCTATTGACATGCGCAGATAAGGATCCACGTTCACAATCAAGGAATTAAATCAAATAAATTGATGCATTGATGGAATAGACGTTTGATGTCAAGCAGATAAACCAAACACATCAATATTTCTCATATAATGATAAAAAACAAAACTAAATATTTTAAGGGAAAGTAAGGCATCTTAGCACACCCATGACGTTAGAATTTTTTTCGTGTTCTTTTGTTTTGTTTTGTATTAGTTTTGTTTACACAGTTTTCATGTATTAATACTTTTGCCTTTATAATCTTTCGATTTCGTTTTGCTTTTGACTTCCTCGTTTGACTTTCTTGCGTTATTGCTTGTTTTAGTCGTTTGTTTTTCGTGTTCTTTTGTTTTGTTGTGTATTATTTCTATGCACATTATTTTAATGTATTAATTTTTTTGCTTTTATAATGTTTCGTTTTAGTTTTTTCTTTTGACTAAGTACTACATTCGATGTTGATTACGTTTATGTTTTTCTTTTCATGTTTTCTTTTGTTTGATTTTGCACTACTCACAA